>WOVY01000023.1:0-600000 GCA_013436015.1 Rhipicephalus annulatus
GTACAGTAAATTAGCGAAAGTAAAAGCTCTCAATGTACAATATCAAATTTTATGAGGGAAACAAGCAAATGCATGGCCCGAGCGCTTTGGTGGCTGCTTGAAGCGCGAACAAGTGGGAGCGATAGCAAACACACCCTCTATTCCGGTCATCTAGTGGCGACCAAAACAACCAGACATTGGTGATTTGAAACTTGGGAAACATACAGCCCTGCCCCCGTAAAGTTGATTATGCCCGGCCTCTCATGCAATTGTTTTAAAGGGGAGGTGGTCGCTATCTTGCCATTGGTTCTATATTCCCATTTCCGGTTGTTTTGCTCGTTACTAGATGACTGGAATAGAGGCTGTGGTTTTTCTTGATCTCGCTTGAACGCGCCTACAAGCAGCTGCCTCAGGGCACGGGCCACGCATTGCGTATTCCCTCTCATACAAAAATACACTGCACAATAAATATTGCGTACACGTACATTGCTGGCTAACTTTACAGTTTGTGCACAAATTCCCACCTTGAACCATGTTGTGACGTGAAACTTTGCAATTTATGAAGGTGAAAAATCACCATGAAAGCAAGCACGGCGTTGCAGCTGCCATTATAAATCTGTGAAAGCCAGACTACTATAGACTACCACAAAGAAATAGTGGAGCAAGAGTAACAGAATTGAACCACCACAAAAGAGTCAAGTGTACGTGCTATCTGTAACGGCTTACGCCTTAGTACATACAGCGTGATCATAACATTTTATATACCGATATTTTTAATAACTATTCTATTAGGAAAGTAAAAATGCAGTAAAACTGACTGCAGAGTAAAGTGAATGCAGTAAAACTGAGGCCACGACTTTACAAAGGCTACCATGATTATAACCAATCGGGCTCACAAGGCTCGAGTGAGTTCTTAAGGCCTATGTTCACTGGACAAATAAACTATGCCACAAAAAGCACAGCATTCAAGCAAAGCATCACAAAAATAAAAGAAAAAAAGCAGCACTGTGTTACTATCTACAACGCATTTGTAATGGTATCAATGCCTCTACTTGCCACCTTTTATCGAGGTAAGTGGAATAATATAGACAGCTGAAAATTCACTGTGGCGCTAAAACCTGTTGGTCAAATCTCAATTGAAGAATTGGTGAAGCTCACACTAAACTAGGCTGCACAAGCCTTGAAACAGCAAAACTGTGTGAATTTGCAGACTACACTGATTGCTTCTGGTTTTTTTCTATGCCTAAGCTTAGAGACAAGGGTTTCGTTCAATTGCTGCTAAAATGAAATGCTATAAAAATTGCCAGAAGTTAAAAAGTGTTCAAGCATTTGTCCTTTTCCCCACTGGCCCATTCCACATTAAACAGCGAAGCCTATTTGGCTGGCAACCATTACAACTATTTTTTTTTGTTAAAAATAGTGCTAATTTACTCTATTGAAAACAGTAAATTTCAAGAATATTTCGGAGAAAAAATTTTTGTCACAAAGGTGCCTTCTCAGCTTCGGAGAATGTTTGCCTCGGTGTTGTTTGTGAGAAAATTTAAACGTATCACTTTTTTGCCATATCAAATTTCGTTTACTTATCAATTAAAGGTGGTTGTGTAAGGTAATTCAAGCCGAGTAATATTAGTGCAATTTTCTGCCACACAGGCTTACAATAATTGAGCCATTGTATTACAATACATTACATCCTTTCATTACATTACATTACATTACATTACTGCTATCCTTACAAAAAGGCAGGTCGGGCAAAGTTTGCAAGGTAAGATATTTTATAATGGATAAATTAATTACCATAAACAGCAGCAACCAACATTAATTCTGAGTAGCCCAAGACACAAGCTATGTACCTGTATACTAAAAACGAAAAGCAAACTTTTCATTTGATGATGTGTGGGGAGAGACAGGAAGCACCTATTGCAATTAATCAGCTCGTAATCAAACTGAATGAAGTTCAATACACTGTTTAATCCAACACCACATAGGCATCTTTGCTATAGCAAAGCCATGCGTCGTCAATTCGTGCACTAGGTAGGACAATGCAAATGTCAAAAACAGGTGAAAAAAGAAAAGAAGGAAAAACAAAGCAAGAAATGTGGGGATGCAAAGTAGGAGTGGTGTGCTACAAGGAGTGGCCGCTATATAGACACAAACAAAGGAAAGGAGTGGTGTAGCTTACTGCTTTCACTTTGCATCCCCTTTTCTTTGTTATTTTTTTCTTTCCTTCTTTCACCTGTTTTTGCTTCCCTTGCTTCCAACCTCAGACAAGAGAACACGTTGTTTCATCGCAACCTAACTTGATTGATTGCTTTATTGATTTTTCTTCAAACGAACATTACCAACTAGCACACTAGCCTACATCAAAAGATGACATCCCTACTAACCCCCTTTGAACTAACACACGAAGGATGGCAAAGTGACTTTTACAAAAATAGGCCCGACCATCGTAACGTTGGCCAGCCTGTCTGAAGCACTTCCACTGTGTTGGACGGAAACACCTTGTGTTGAACAGAAACAGCCTACAGACGGGAACACCTTGTGTTTCCGCCTGTAGGCTCTCATCTTCATTTTAGATAACACTAAGATTAGCTTACATTGATGAATATGCACGAATGTTTAGTGATGTATCCTGCATCAGATTAAGCAACTGTATTCATCAAAAATTAGTGATATGTTGCTTCCTGGCTTTTTATACTACAATACGGTGCTTGGAATCCTCAGAAACTGCGTAACTGTCTATGCACAAGAAAGAGATTGAGAACGTAATGCAAAACACGCTTAGAAAATATTGCGAGAAACATGATGACCACAAAACGACCGGTTATCCTAATTTTTCGCTGTACATGTTTAAAATGAACATGTTCACCAAAACGAGGTGCTTATGATAATAAGCCGAAAAAACTTACATGTAGGGCCTTGGGGCCTTCCATAAATAGAGTTGTGGCATTTTTGCTGCGGAGGGCTAAACTCCCACAAGTAAGGAACAAAACTCCTGTACAATAAAGAATGTTGACAGATCTCAGTTATAGAAAGAACTAATGCAGCAAATCTTCCCAGATGCATCTCTACAATTACAGAGGTAACGAAGCTTCTGTCATTTGCTGCAGTAACCCCAACAGGACCAGTGAAAAAATCGGCACTATTTGCCTAAGCAAATATTCACACGTCTGCCCGACTCCCTTTAGATATCCTGGCTGAATCTGACATGATTTCGTGACTGGTAGCTGGACAAAAAACACTGAACCACTCACAGTGCACAGCATGAAGTTACTCTGGAGTGGTCCCCTTCGTCTTTCGTGATGAAAGAGCAGGACACTGCACTGGTGAGGTAATCATTGTATTGGCTTTTAATGTCACACAGACTTTCCTGTTCGTGTCAAAGAGATCTTGGGGATTTCGGGGAGTGCGTTCTCTTATATGGGGGCTGCTGCCGCTCCTCGTTTTCTGCTTAAGATCAACCTGCACAAAGTTGTAGACGAGGCCTTTAGAGCTGTAGATTATGATGAAAATTTTTTGCAGAACACTCATTTCCTCGTGGCACACTGAGGAATTCTTTTTAAAACTTAAGGCCTCGTATATGAAAACATATACAATCGATACGAAGATGCACTTACTTTAAAGGAGCACGTTGATTGTGTACTGTATATATAAAAAAGCCATTCAGCACAACCACAACTACAGTTGCACACGAAAACAATATAAGCTGGACGCTTTAGGCAGCTTTCATGGCATAGCTTAAGCTGACACTGATCGTGCAAACATACTAAAAGATATGCAAAGATTGCCTGATCAATTTCAAGCAGTATTCAAAGGTAGGGCACGAATGGAAAAAGCCCACAAGGTATTGTCTGTTGAAGCAAACAAGCCTATCGTTCTACTCATGAGCGACGCTTAAAATTCAAAATCATCTGAAAATCAAAAATTTTCATTAAGATTTCTTCATTAAGAAGACTGACAATTGGCCAGAATGCGCGATTGGAGGTGGAAATAAAAATCCGTGAATTGGACTGCATTATTTTTGCAACTTGAGAAGCATCTTCTTTTTAAACTGTATTTAAATTGCCTAGAAATCAGTATGTCATTCAGCCTGTCTGTTTACTGCAAATAGTCTGTTGCTTTAACGTACAAAAAGATTAGTGGTCAGAGTTACAGTGTATATACATATTACCTGTTCCAACATTATTCAGTGCTGCTTACGCAGTGAGTCAACCCTCAAAAAGCAGCGCTACCGTCAAGGCAAACTGGGAAATACGTGCATTTCTCATGCACGTGAAATGCATGCTTTCGCAGCAAACTGCACTGCACAAACATATAAAGCTGTCATGCTGTCCTCCCACTGTGTGCAGCCCGTGTTGTGTGACACTTCATAGCAGTCAGATATTCAAAAACTCTTAAAATGTTTCAAGCATTTTATGCATTACCATTCGATGTAATCATGAAAGTAATGTCAAACAAAAAGAAACAAGCCCTAAAATTATCTTCTTTCACTACATGATTATACACTCTAACCACTAAGCTTTCTATTGCAATTGAAAGAAACTTATGTAGCGCGAGGCGAAAAAACGGGCACAGGAAGGAATAGACTGAGAGGACCGAGCGCTACTAGCAACATGTTTATTTTTGACCTTCAAGCCGCTTTTAAGCCATAATTGTCAGGCGAACAAGCAGATAAGCACGTGTATTAATATAAATGCACGAAAATGTTCTCTACCTACAATAAAAACGATATATAGGACAACAAAAAAACATCACAGATAAAATCACGTATCACTGTGTACGCAGGAACCCCAGTTCCTTGGGTGACAAAGCAATTGAAAGCTTGCTGATACATACAACTCCAAGAGCATCAATAAGTTCGGCTTCTATAATCAACCGAGTCATCTCATCCTTATGCCAATCAACAATGATTGTACTCTGGAACAAATGCCAATACCCACACGCGTGAATGTGAAGAGCGAGAAAACCTTCTGGCGGCAGCTTACCCGCCTTCTAATTTTGTTCTCTCAATCGCTCGTTCACACACCTGCTGGTTTGGCCGACATATTTTTTCCCACATGTGAACAGAATAAGATAAATAACGATCGAAATGCACTCCACGAATTTGTGTGTATGCTTTTTGTGCACAAAACCCTTTCCCCACGCGATGGATTCGTCAGCACACACAATTTCCCAAGTTTATCACATACTGAAAATAGCACTTCATTATTTTCCTGAAGTGCCGCTTTCTTTAGGTTATGGGACAGCTGGTGAACATATGAAATTATGGCCGCGCCTCTTGATTGTTCCGGTGAATCGACGTGAACAATACATTGGCTTGAACTTACACGAATCATTTTAACTCTTTTTCCGCAACTGACACTAAAACATGATCCGGATAGCCCCATCCTTGCAAACGTGTGATCTGACTATTAAGCTCTGCTTCATAAGGTGCGCACATGACTTGTTCAATGCCGTTTTGAGGCAACTCGTCAGGATGGCTCTCTTGATTAATTTGGAATGACCGGAACAAAATGGGAGTAAGTATTTCTGAGCACGCGAATCATAGCACCAGCAGAGCTGGTTGTCAGAACACTGAACACCTAAATCTAAACACCTTATTCGTCCGTCGCTTGGCCACTCTACTGTCACTTCAAGGGCTTAAGAACATCACGAAACACATTCAACACACTAGTACTCTCACTTAGGAAACCTTTTCCCCAGAGTTGTAAATAAAAATAATAAAATCATCTACTTATCGGAACACTTTCTTAGTGGTCGTCTCTGAGAGATGATATGCCACAATTCTATCAAGTTCTTCCAGAAGCAGATTGCTCAAAACAGGCGCGATGCAAGAGCCGATACGTATACCCTGGTTTTGCAAGAGATTATCATTCTTCCATTGGATGAACGTCGATGTAAAATAAAATTCTAACAAGGTAAGAAAATTATCAGCGGATATACCTGACTCAGAAGAAAACTTAACAGCACAGAATTCCTCAGTGCTACTTCCAACATATTTTATCATTTGTGGTTGGGGGAGGGAACAGTACAGGGCTGTCACGTCAATTGAGAAGGCTATTAGCTCTTCCATTTCGTGAGCTTCTATGAAACCTAAAATGCTGCCGGAACTATTGACTAGAAACACATCTCTGACTACAAGAATATCAAATTTGTCTAACAAAAAAGCAGCGAGTTCTTTCTGCCAAGTACCTATTTACGAGACTATTACTCAAAAAGGAGTGTTAAACTTACGAGTTTTTGCATTAAAATACATCGAGGCTATTCTTCTTACTTTTTGAATACTTTTTAGAGTTCCAGCTACGTTCATGTTTTTGCACAATTGGATAGCCTTTACTTTTTCTTTTGTTCAACGATACGCCAGCTTTTACATTGAACATCCTAGAAATAGCATCAATAGCTTTTTCTAAGAAGCATGAACGCGAAAAAACTGCGAAGCCACCTTCCTCATCTCTCCGCAAAACACCCAGTGAATTATTGTCCAGGTACGACAAAACACGCCTAACAGGAGTGTGAGAACACACAGGTTCGCAACGCGAAATGGCGCCTACTCCTTCAGAGGTAATTATTTTTTCCTCACCTTCAGTCGCACGACGTGCCACCTGACGAACGACAGTCAGGACTTCAGGCTTTGTTCTCTCTCTTTGAAGCCAGAACTTCGACCCTAACTCAAGGACTTGAATGACGTCATCAGGAAGCTGGAGGTCTTCAGGAACATGGACCTTTCTCTTGGCCTTCCGTCGAACACTGGTGACCCGCTCACAAACATAGTGCAGCTTAGGCATCCAGATAGGTTCGGTAGCTTGCCAGCCAAGTGCAGGTACCTTTTCAGTAGGAATCCAGCGACAGATGAATCAAAGGAAGTATGAAGACGTGCACAAAGACGAATCCTGTGCCAGCGAACTTGGCGATACAATTCAGCGCGTGAAATGTTGAGAATCCTCCTTGTATGGCCAAAGGAAGGCGAAAAGACCCCGCAAAGCATGTGGACTTCATCCGGAATAATACCTTTGCGGATGCAGAAACTGAGCGTACGTGACCTGCACGTCACGTTGATGATGAAGCCTACAATACAACTTGGGTCTTGAAGAACTAATAAAAAGTGGCCCGTTGTACGAAAAATGTATTCGACAAGAGTGGCGATGTAGGCTTGTTGGTGATGCACTTGAAAGACATTTATGTAGCGCGAGGCAAAAAATGGACACGGGAAGGAATAAACTGTTAGGACAGAGCGCTACTACCAAGAACACGTTTATTTTCGACCTCCAAGGCGCTTTTAAGCCATAATGGTCAGGCGAGCAAGCACGTGTATTTAGATCAATGCACAACAATGCCACCTACTTACAATAAAAAACGATAAATTAGACAACAAAAACATCAGACATAAAACCACGTATCACTGCGTACGCAGGAAACCCAGTTCCTTGGGTGACAAAGCAATTGAAGGCTTGCTGATACATATATCTCCAAGAGCATCAATATGTTCGGCTTCTAAGATCAACCGAGTCATCTCATGCTTGTGCCAACCAACAATGATTGTACTCTGGAACAAATGCCAATACCCACATGCGTGAATGTGAAGAGCGAGAAAACCTTCTGGCGGCAGCTTACCCGCCTTCTAATTTTGTTCTCTCAATCGCTCATTCACACACCTACTGGTTTGGCCGACATATTTTTTTCCACATGTGAACAGAATAAGATAAATAACGAATGAAATGCACTCCACAAATTTGTGTGTATGCCTTTTTGTGCACAACAACATTTCCCCACACGATGGATTTGTCAGCACACACAATTTCTCAAGTTTATTACGTACTGAAAATAGCACCCGAATATTGTCCCGAAGTGGCACTTTATTTAGGTTATGTGACAGCTGCTGAAGATATGAAATTATGGACATGCGTCTTAATTGTACCGGTGAATCAACATGAACATTAGACTGGCTTGAACTTTCACGAATGCTTTTCAACTCCTCTTGCGCAACTGAAACTAAAAGAAGATCCTGATAGCCCGATCCTCTCAAACGTGTGATCTTGTGAGGCTCTACTTTATAAGGTGCGCACATGACTTGTTCAATTTGTTTTTCAGGTGAGTCGTCGCAATGGCTTTCTTGGTTAAATTGGAATGACCGGAATGAATTGGGAGTAAAGCTTTCTTAGCACGTTTCATCATAGCACCAGCAGAGCTGGTTGTCAGAACACTGAACACTTAAATCTAAAAACCTTATTCGTCCGTCGCTAGGCCATTCTACTGTCACTTCAACGTGCTAAGGACCATCACAAAGCACATTCAGCACACTAGTACTCTCATTTTGGAAATTTTATCCCGAGCTCTCAATAAATATAATAAAATCAACTACATATAGGAACACTTTCTTAGCGGTCGTCTCTGCGAGACGATAAGCCACAATTCTATCAAGTTCTGCCAAAAACTGATTCCTCAAGACAGGCGTGATGCAAGAGCCAATACATATACCGTGCTTTTGCAAAATATTATCATTGTTCCATTTTATGAACGTCGATGTAAGTTAAAATTCAAAACAAGGTAAGAAAATTATCAGCCGATATACCAGACTCAGAAGAAAACTTAACAGCACCAAAGTCATCAATGCTACTTCCAACACATTTTAGCATTTGTGGATGGGGGAGGGAATAGTACAGGTCTGTCAGGTCAATGGAGAAGGCTATTAGCCTTTCATTATCATGAGCTTCCATGAACATAAAGTACTATCGGAATTCTTGACTTAAAACGGATCTTGGACTTCGAGAAGATTAAGTTGTCTCACAAAAAAGAAGTGAGGCCTTTTCGCCAAGGACCTATTTTCGGGACCTTTACTCGAAAAGGAGTGTTAACTTTGAGACTTTTTGCATTAAAAATACATCGAGGCTATCCTTCTACTTTTTGAATACTTTTTAGAGTTTCCAACTACGTTCTTGTTTTTGCACACTTTGGTAGCCTTTGCTTTTAATTTTTTCACTGATACGCCATCTTTTCTAATGAACACCCTAGAAATAGCATCATTAGCTTTTTCTAAA
This sequence comes from Rhipicephalus annulatus, assembly GCA_013436015.1. NCBI lineage: Eukaryota > Metazoa > Arthropoda > Arachnida > Ixodida > Ixodidae > Rhipicephalus > Rhipicephalus annulatus. The sequence continues at coordinate 9,012 of WOVY01000023.1, forward strand.
CAGCATGAACGCAAAAGAACTGCAAAGCCACCTTCCTTATGTTCCTGCAAAACACACAGCGAATTATTGTCAGGTACGACAAAACACGCTTAACAGGATTGTGAGAACACACAGGTTTATAACGCGAAATGGCATCTACTCCTTCAAAGGTAGTTCTTTCTTCTTCACCTTCAATGGCACGACGTGCCACCTGACAAACGACAGTCAGGATATCAGGATTTGTTCTCTCTCTTTGAAGCCCGAGCTTCGGCCCTAACACAAGGACTTGAATGACGTTATCAGGAAGCTGGAGGTCTTCAGAAACATGGACCTTCCCCTTGGCCTTCCGTCGAACACTGGTGACCCGCTCACGAACATAGAGCAGCTTAGGCATTCAAAGAGTTTTGGTAGCTTGCCTAGCCTAGTGCAGGTAACTTTTCAGTAGGAATCCAGCGACAGATGAATCATGGGAAGTATGAAGATGTTCACAAAGACGATTCCTGTGCAGGTGAACTTGGCGATGCAATTCAGCGCGTAAAATCTTGAGAATCCTCCTTGTATGGCCAAAGGAAGGCGAAAAGACCCCGCGCAGCATGAGGACTTCATACGGAATAATACCGTTGCGGATGCAGAAACTGAGCGTACGTGCTTTGCACGTGGCGTTGACGACAAAGGCTACAATAGAGCTTGGGTCTTTATTTTCGACCTCCAAGCCGCTTTTAAGCCATAATCGTCAGGCGAACAAGCAGATAAGCACGTGTATTCAGATAAATGCACAACAATATCACCTACCTACAAAAAAACGATAAATTGGACAACAAAAAACACGAGCAAGGACCCCTATTAATGCGAGTACGTACCAGCAGCGATTCGACGACGACAGTTCTCAAATAAAAAATCTGACTTTCTGTAGACATACATGTGGTGCTAGCCGGCCGCCACGATGCTAGTGCTTTATTGTACACAGGGGCTGACTACTGAATTATGAGCAGAAAAACGGCGACGCATCTCAATAAAGTTAGTACGCCGTGCTACAAAACACGAATCCGCACAGCTGGTGGGCACGTCATCACCCCTCTCGGTATGTGCACGATTAGAATTGGCATTCGCGGGCACAATCTTCTCTGCAGCTGCCTTATACTTCCCGAATGCTCGCGTGACCTCATCCTAGGTATCGAATTTTTACGTTAAAATGGTGCTGTAAGTGACCTCCGAGAGCGCACCGTGACGTGCTCGACAGACAAAGCAGCAGAAAAACCTGATGACAGCCATCTCGGCACGTTTCCTGTTTCGGCCGACATCATCACGTTGCCCCCGCGTTCAAGCATCCTGGTTGATGTCGCGTGTGACGAGCTACGTGATGGTGAGACTGTCGCCGAAGGCAACTTCACATTGTTGTTCACCATAGGTGTCTGCGCGGCCCACACTCAGCCTCATTACGCTTCATGACAGACGTGCCACACTGCTTGTGACAAGCATTAGTAAGGAGCAGCGCACCTTTTTCGTCGCACCTCTGTCGCTTTTGCCTACCCCATCGAAGGTGTTGCTGAATGTTTTTCCGCCACGTCCATGAACAGCGGGTTACAATCACCATCGACAGGCATTTCTACGGCTCTTGCAAAGGCGGACCTCATGTTTCAGTACTATTCGACTGCAGCGCCGCCGCTACGGGAACGCGGAAGGGATCAGGCGGCGAGACGCGGTCTCGCCACTCAACACTTTTAGTACACTGTAATCTGGTTGGACAGAGTTCCTTGGCGAACATTGCCATTTGCGAGTGTGACAACTAAGATCAAATCTGGCGGTGGAGCACTCTGACGGACGATAGAACGCTGACAGAGCAATTTATCAAAGCTCTGGCCGAGGCTTACGAGGACTGCCACCGTGGTCGGGCTTTTTGCAGCAACATATAGAATGCGCCATCCTCAGTGTCTTTTAAGATCTGATGAATTTTCTTCTCTTGCGACATAGATGGGTTAACACACCTGCAGAGGTCGAGCACATACTCAATATAACTAGTAAACGTCTCGCCAGGCTGCTGGGCTCGGTGACGTAGACGCTGGTCAGCGCGGAGCTTTAGGACCTCTGGTCAGCCGAACGCTTCGGTCACGAGGGTTTTAAAGATGAACCAGTTGGCGATGGCAGTTTGTCGGTTGGTAAACGAAAGCTTAGCGATGTCAGCCAAGTAAAAGATAACATAGGCGAGCTTAGAGTCGTTGTTGCTGGCGCTTACGCGTACATACAAGTATAAATAAATATGCGGGTTTCAACGTCCCAAAGCGCAATGCTGCAGGAACTGTTGCTTGATTTTCAAAAGTGGCAGCCAAGCCCTACTCACTTGTCATGTAGCAGTGCACGTAACTAAGTGTTGTAATTAACAGGAGTTTATTCCACTCTGTGCCTACTTAACGTCCTTATTGTTTAGAAGAAGTCACGAAGCATGTCGCGGTCTTGCAGAGCAATACTATCCCACCAACGCCGCTCAGTTTGGTTTGGGAAAACTTTATTGACCAACGCCAGTGGTGTGTAGATGGTTTTTTCTGCTCCTCAGGCATTACAAGACAGCCACTTGCCAACAAAGTAAGCAGTACCAATTTTCCTTTCTTCCGGCCGTTTCCAGCGTACGAGAATCATCGAAGTCTAGACCACCGATAGTGTAGCAGCGTTTGCAAGCCACGACAACAAAGGGGTGACAGCGGATCCATCCGCGTTCGCCCCGTGGTAGATGACATAATCAGTTGCATGGGGTGCGTACAGCGCGAACGACGCTGCGTGTCGGTGGCAGGAGATTTTCGCTCGCTGTAGGAAACGGATACTTAGGTGTGAAAAAAAGGTAAGTGTGGTCGACACACAAGAAAGAGCTGGCATCTGCTACCATCCGCGTCTGAAGCTCTGAGGCTGCGGAGGAAGCAGCGAACGCCCTTGCCACTTCAACCGGCAAAGACGCGGTCGTTGTCATTACGGATTCGCAATCTGCTGTCCGCAATGACTCGTGAGGCCGAATCTCCGCCGAAGCTCTCACAGTTCTGAGAAGAGCCGAACTACGCTTCCTTAAACGTGCCTGGGATGGGTGCCTAAGCACGAGAGGGAAATAAAATGGTCTACCCCGTGACCGGTGGTTTCACGTCAACAGGACTTTTTTCGGCGCATTGCTCGACCTGCGGTTATCCAGCGCAGCAGCAGAAGGGGAGAGCATACCACTGACTTACAACAATTTCCTAAAACACTATCGCCTAGCTCGCAGGGTGTAGCGGCCACTTCACCCCAAGCTGACTAAACAAGGGGCCGCATGATTTCGAAGACTTGAAAGAACACCTATACGCACGGCATTTCACTGCATAGAATCTACCCGACTCTAGACGCCTACAACTGCCCAATATGCCATGTGCCAGACACACTAGCCCACCTACTACTCAAGTGCCCTTGGCGACAAGAATATGAATATACCAAGCCTGAAACAACCACCCGTATCGATGGCCTAGTCGAGATGTGAGAGGCCAAGATTGCCGCACGGCGCCTGGACGAACAACCAGGATTTGTCACGAAGTCCCGGAAGGCAATTGCAGACAAAGGATTCCTGGAATAAGGGTACCTAAGGTGACCCCGAGCTCATGAGCTCGGAAACACTGTTTCAGTAAAATAATTGTTCATTTCATCACCAATATCGTCATTATCTATAGCATCTGCTATGTGTTTGTGCCACAGAGAACAACTTCATCCTGTCCCGCAGACACTAAAATGTCACAATGTAGTGAATTCACTGTAGCAGGTTCAAAATAATTGAGAAGGGCAAAGCACACGTTCCCAGTTCCACACACATAGACCTTTTATAAAGAGAACCAAATCGCGTTATAACAATATTCAACGCAATATTCGCGTTATGTACATCAAGCAGATGTATACAGATAAGCATATGTATTAAGCTCACAGTTCGAATAAGGAAGTTGCTGTATCTCGCTTATTGCGGAACTGCACGGTGATTTTCCTACCAGTTTCCGTGACGTCCTGGCAAGCGGATTTTTGGGAAAGCTGAGTGAGAACTTGGGGGTTTCGTCTAAGGGTCTGGTGAACCTAAATAATAGAGATTGTGAGACCATTTACAAATTGTTTCGCTAGCTGATGGGATGTCGACAAACTCTCCAGGAGGTGGCCTGGTGCGGTCTCGGCCCTGGTCGGCCTCTCTTCCACCTGATCAAATGCTACTTGAAAAGTTTGAAAATGTGCATTTCTTAGCGAACTTCGGCGACTTTGAGCGTATCTATCTTTCCAGCCGCCTGCGACATTTAGTTTTCCTGGCCGTTTCAATAATGGTATCGATACCAAACTTGGTATGACGTAACATGACTGCATGAATAACATATTTGACTAGTGATAATACGAAACTCATGACATGCATGCCATGAATATCATGATTTACATTTCATGGTCCTGCAGCACATGCGGTGGTTTCATTCGCATGGCATATTACAAAACTGGTATGGTATGGCATGAATGCATGACGAACACACGTGACAGGCGCTAACATGAAAATTATGACAAGCGTGTCATGTAAAACATGACTACATGCTACGCTCACGATGCGCTGGTGGCCGTTTCACTAGCTTCATTTATACCAAATTTGATATTAAGGGACGTGAATGGATGAGGAAGGTATAATACTGGTGCAAACATGATAATCTTGAGATCCATATCATGTAATAACATGAGTACACGCCACGCTGATGATGCGCTCGCGGCCGTTTTGCTAGCTTCACATATGCCGCGTTCGGTAATACGTGACGCCAATGGATGACGAAGGCATGTGAATGGTGCAAACATGATAATAATGAGATGCATGTGATGTGAGAACATGACTACATGCCACAGTGAAAGTGCCAAGATATTCGACGTGACGTGGTGTGCGTGCTTACCGGCGTTCATTTCGTCTCGTCAGGCCGGCGTTGCCATGCCAGGCGACGGTCCTGCCATATACTCGCAGACGCACGCCGCGCTGCGTTGCTTTGACGCATGCGCGTTCCAGCACGTCCAGCGTCCCTCGGTCACGAAAAAAGGGATACGCAGTGTGTTCTGGGCAACGCGTCGTCGCGAAATGCAGCATGTCGCAGTTCGCGCCGGTTGCCGTCGGGTCGCGCCGACGGACGCTGGTTTCACCTGGCGTCAGACTAGTAGAGTGCTCGCGTTTTGCTAACGTAGCGTCACTGTGCCCAGCGTGCACCCGCGTCCACGCTATATTGGAGTATATTGGGCTCTTCATGATGCGCTTGTGGCCGTTTTGCTAGCTCTACGTATACCAAGTTTGGTGTTACGTGACGTCCATGGATGACGAAATATATGACTGGTACAAACATGATAATCCTGATACGCGTGTTATGTAAGAACATGACAACATACCACGCTCATAGTGTTCTTGCGGCCGTTTCGCTAGCTTCATATATACTGAGTTTGATATCACCTGACAGGAATAGATGACGAAGGTCACCGACACATCTAAATATGATAATATTGAGACGGAAGTCATGTACGGCATCAGTTACCTTCATCTCGTAACGTCATATTAGTTGTAAAGTGACATATCAGCATTTGTCATTGGTGCTTCGCATATCATCGATGCCTACTGTATTTGAGATCTGTCATTTTTTTTTCGCTGTCGTGTAAACAGTATTCCAGTAGCTCTAGTGCACCTGCAAGGAAGATTCATTCGGCTCACCAACCCAAAAGGTGTGCAAGCTGAGCTTCAGTCAGCCATGCACCAGAATTTTCCGCGTCCTATCAGAGACAGAGAATTATTTCAATGAAGAGCTGCAGAGGTTTGCCTGGTTTCTCACATGACAGGCTACTCCAGGTGCCGGGTGATGACTATGATAATATAAAGGTGATTTATTGCCCTCGAGCTGTTGACTGATTGCGCACAATTCCGAGCCCAGTTCGCTAGCTCGTTTTTCTGCTGCGCAAACGATGCTGCTGTCCTTGCGCCTATTTACTTCCTCTTCATTACAATTGGCCTCCGAATAAAAAGGAGCCATTCTGACGACTTAATCATCTTCCAAGGGTTGGGGAACCGTAATACGGCTTGAGCCTTTGAATGTTTACGACCACATGGCTACGATGTCCCATATGAGAAGGTGGTATGAGAGACTCAATCAGGTAGTTAACCTGGGAAGGCTTTTCGAGGACGTGGTAATGTCCATCGCACCTTGGAAGAAGTTCAAAAGAAAGTCCTAGTGTGCGATGGGGCACTGACAGCGACACGAGGTCACTGGGGAAAAAACTGGAGTCGAGTTGTGGTTATCGTGAATATCTTTCTGGCAGTTCTAGTCATCATAAGTAAAGCGATGGGCCAGCTGTTGACATTCCTCAATGTGTCTGCTGGCGTCCAATATTGGAGGACATCTGAAGGCGTCTGGTCGATAGGTTAGAATGGTGTTAATGGTTTGCGTAGGGTGACGGCCGTTCAGAAGAAAAGGGGGGAAAACCCGGTTGCGGTTTGCGTCGTGGTATTGTAGGCGTAAGTTATGAACGGCAGAACCAGGTCTCAATTAGAAAGATCAAGTGTGACATATATACCAAGCATGTCACCGACAGTTGTATTAAAGTGCTCCGTAGTGCCTTGGTCTGCGGATTGTAAGCTGTCCATATGCAATGAACAAGGTACAGTCAACAAGCAATTTTTCAATGGCCTCGGAGAAGAAGGCGCGGCCATTGTCGCTGAGCAATGCTTGAGCGGTGCAGCATGAAAGTCGCGACCTGTTGTGCTGTAGCAGTCTAGAGAGCAGCAGTGTCAGCATAGCGAGTTAAGTTGTTGACTGCCACTATTATACACCGGTTTCCGGCAGGAGTCATGGGAAGAGGACCTTAAATATCAATTCCGACAGAATCACAGGCTCGGGACGGCCTAGGCAACGGCTGTAGTTTAGTTCTCGGGCTGCGATGTGCGGTCGTGACTTGCGGCGCTAGCATTCACGGCAAGAACGGAAGAAGTTGCGAACGAAGGTATACATACCACGCCAGTAGTATCGGGGCCGAATCCTTTCATACGTCTTCGAAACATATGCGTGTCTGTACTGTGTGTCATTTTGGAAGGAGGAGCATATCTCTGGAGCGTTCGCGATGATAAGTCTTTAGAGGTACCAGAGAGCAGCAGTGTAAAAACACCGTCCAGGGGGCTTTGTGTTGTTCCGCAGCAATATTATGAAAGTCGAAAGAAGACAATGTGAGCTCACACACAGGGTAATCGGCCGGTTTCAGAGCGAGAGGTGGGCGGTAAAGCGCGTCAGCGTCGGAATGTATGCGCCCTGAACGATAAACAACGCGTATGTCGTTCTCTTGTATCTTCAAGGCCCAACGGGCAAGTTGGCCAGATGGGTCTTCCAATGTCGAAACCAATACAGCACATGGTGATCGGTGACGACGTCACAAGAACAGCTATATAAAAATGAACTAAACTAGCCAAGCACCTCCCCAATGACCGAACACTTCTTTTCTGTCACGCTGCAGTTGCTTTCGGCATTGGTGATTGTGCGACTCGCGTATGCCACGATGTGGTCTTTGTGAACATGTTGACGCTGTGCGAGCACTGCACCCAGGACTATGCCACTTGCATCGGTTTGGACCTCAGTGGGAGCTTGGGGGTCAAAGTGAGACGTCACAGTGTTGTGAAAGCCTCATCACAAGCTGAAGACCACGACGACATTTCATGAATGTCACCAAGAAGTTGCGTCAGAGTTGTTATAATCGACGCGAAGTTTTGAACAAATCACCTGAAATAGGAACATAGTTAGATGAAACTGCGAAGTTCTTTGGTGGTAGTTTGTTTAGGAAATTGAGCAACGGTGCTCTGTTTACCAGAATTTGGGAAAATGCCATTCTTGGTCACAACGTGTCCTCTACTGGTGAGCTTTCGTAGAGTGAATCGGCATCTCTTGAGATTTATTTGTAACCCAGCGTTAATTGAGCATGTAAGCTGTGAAAAAAGCTACAAGTTTAACAGATGCGACCGCGATTTCTGGTCTGGTGGAGGAGTCTTGCTGGCAATAGCCTATAACCTTGCTTCTTATGTTACTCATGTTCTATCTTCACTTGAGCTAGTGTGCGTGCGTGTGCTCATTGATTCTCGTGAAATAATATTTTGTGTTTGCTACCGGTCACCAACCGCATCAACATCCTTCTGTAATGACCAGCATGATGTTATCAATCAGCTGTTTGTCAGATATCCAAAATCACTCTTTTTCATTTTTGGCGACTCGAACTTTCCTGATATCATGTGGGAAAGAGACTCAGTTACTTTAAAGCATAGCTCAGCTGAAAGCAAGGAATTTTGAGCTTTTTGTCTGGACTTTAATTTGACCCAGCTCGTTGACTTTCCCACTCGCGTTACTCCCACTTCCGCCAACACATTGGACCTAATTATTACCACTACACCTGACCAAGCTGCACCTTTGACTAATCTACAGGGTATTAGCGACTACTCTATAATCCATTTTACTTTAAAAGCACGGGTTATCCGTGCTTTTAAAAAGCAAGGTTATCCAAGACTATAGTAAGGCGGATTTTGATGGAATAAACAGAGAATTACAATCTTTTGTTGACTTGTTTTTTGCTAACTTTGAGAAGCGATCAGTTGAGCAGAACTGATTCGAATATAACAACAAATTTCTATCCCCTATTGATCGCTTCGTATCTAAAAGAAAGGTTTCATCAAATCCTCGCTCTCCATGATTTAATAACCCGTTAAAGCGCATGCGCAACAAAAAGAAGCGGTTATTCAGATGCGCGACATTAACATCCAGAAGGGACCGTTGGTGATCCTATCTTATATTTATTAGAAAATTCTGCACTGCCCTTTCAAAAGCCAAAAACAATTTTTTTGATAAAACACTTCCTTTGCTGCGCCGTTCTAACCCGCGTAAGTTTTGGAGCATCATCAGAGAAACTAAAACGCGACAAATTTAATGATTCCAGTCTAATGCCCTAGCTGCTCTTAGCGAGTGCTGCAATGTTCTGAATGATGTATTTGCAGCACTCTTTCTTAAGAGCACCTCCACGATTTTCCCGCATTTAACAAGAACCAATTTCTTCCTCATGCACCCCATCCTAATTGATGCAGTTGGCGTTTAAAACTGATTGTGAATATAAAAGTGTCATCAACCGGTCCAGATTGTATCTCGTCAAAAATGTTGAAGTGTACACAAGTTCATTCTACTCTGATATCGTCAACACTTTTTGAACAGTAATTACAGACGTCCACATTGCCATCTGACTGGAAGGCTGGGAAGGTGGTCTCTGTGCATAAATATGGTGATGCACATTCCCCCAATAACTACCGTCCGATATCATTACCATCCATCTAAGTAAAAATCTTGTAATATATAATACACTCACACCCTATTGAATTCCTTCAGTCTAATTTCTTCTTTAGCACTTATCAGCATGGATTCCGTAAAGCTGTTTTGTGCGAAGGGCAATTGCTGTGTTTTACTAACATCTTATTCATTAACGCAGATCTTGATATTGATAGTGACTGCATATACTTGAATTTCACGAAAGCGTTCGACTCCGTCTCACATAAACTACTTATTTTCAAACTTAATGAACTCAATATTGACTCCAACGTATTTGCATCTAATAAAGAATTTCTCTCTAACCATAGCCAGTACGTGACAGCTAACAATTTCGTTCATCTAATTCCGCCGTTACGTTTGGTGTACCACAAGGCTCCATTTTAGGCCCACTGCTTTTCCTAATTTATATGAATGATTCCTTCTCGTGATTCTCCCTAAACAGTCAGACTATTCGGTATGACTGCGTACTTTACCAGAAGATTACTAGCCATACCAATCATCTTAACCTCCGACGCGATCTGGATGCAGTATTCGAATGGTGTAGTAAATGGCTCATGACGCCTAACATAACTAAACGTAAGCGCATGCGAGTTTCACGCCGCACTACTACTCATTGTTCGCGTACATACTTCATCAATACATTCCGTTACCATCTGTTGAATATTATAAATATCTTGGCGTTCATATATGTTCTAATCTTTCATGAAATATGCACGTTGAGTATGTAAGTAACAATGCTAACCGCATGCTTGGTTACCTGCGTCGAAACCTTTCTTCTGCCACATCGTCAATCAAGCTAACACTCTACGAAACATTGGTAAGACCAAAACTAGAGTTCGCATGCACAATATGAAACACAACGCATGCCATTCTCATTGAAACCCTCGAAGCCATTGAAAATCGCGCAGCCCGTTTCATCTTATTGAATTATTCACGTCAATTCAGTGTCACATCCACGAAAAACACCTTAAACTTGCCTGACCTTCCGTTGCGCCGCTAAGTATCTCGCTTTACCCCTTTTCAGAAAATCTATCATTTTAACGGCCTTTTGAAGGACGCCCTATTTCATCCTCCTTGTTTCATATCTCCGAGGATCGATCATCGCTATAAGGTGGGTGTACCATCCTGTCGCACCAGATTGTGCAATGACTCATTTGTTCCTAGGACAAGCGCCGCCTGGAACCGCCTTAACGCTTTCATCGCCTGCATAACGGGCGAAAAATATTTGAAGCTCGCCGTACAAGATTCTCTGTAACTTCTATTTTTCTTTTACTGCACTTGTAAATGATTGTTTTCCACACTCCTTTCCGTAGTGCCTTCGGGCCTCAAAAGTATCTTTAATAAATAAATAATTAAGCTTGTACTGAAGTCGGCGCAAGTGTGTTTCAATATCAGAGGTAAACACTAAGAAATCACCGACGTTGCATGGGCAGATGTTCCATTTAAGACCCCGCAGAATATTGTCCCTCATTCTTCGAACGTAGCAGGTGCGTTGCACAGTCCAAAAGGCATGGCGGTTAATTCATACAAGATGTCAGGTGTGACAAAAGCAGTTTTGGGTCAATCCGCTTCGGCCATTGGCACCTGCCAGTAGCCTGACCGCAAGTCTAATGTAGCAGTTAATACAGCGACAAGCAGTTAACACATACAGCCACAGGCATAACAGTCACAGAACACATACAGTCACTTACACGCACTAGACTGTTCAAAACGTTTCGTTCAGACCTGTGGCCCGTAAGAATGTCAGTGGCGCTTTTGTGGAGTCTAACGCACTGGAGCTGTTTTGCCATGTTATTTGAACGCCGACAACACAGCAGTTATATTGAGTTCCGGAACGAAATTGGACTGTCAGACTTACCATTTTGTGTAATATGTAACGTCGTAGAAAACATCAATCACGTCGTCTGTAAGTGCACGATATACGCATCAGAGATACATCGTCCAAAGGTGGCCTTGAAAATATAAAAAGATTTCAACAAATGGGAAATCACGGCTGTGTTCTCACTGAAGCAATTGTGTGTAGCCAAGTGATTCTCCCAAAAGAGACCATAAGCCAACCTTAGGCACAAAAAACAATATATACACCATAAGCTCTGGGTTAGTTGAACCTAGTGACCACTAGTGCATAGATAAGACAATCATAAGCCGAGTCTTTAGAAAATTGCAACAGAACGTCTGCAAAATCTTCATCCGCTTAATTTTCTACAGTTCAGGAACTTGAATAGGTTTTGTGTAATAAAATTCTCCCTTTTTTCTGCAAACTTTTTTTCAAAATTGTGTTGATTGTTAAACTTTACCATTTTGAAGCTGGACGTTCTTTATCTCTACTTCTCTTACACAATAAGGTGATATCGCTCCTGTCATGAATCGTGAATCCTCATTCTGTAGCAAAGTCGCTGTTGCTATCAGAAATGAGATCTTTACGATGCAGCGCAGGTGGCACAATGCGTGAAATGTTAGAAGCATCAGATAAAATGTAATAGAAAAAAACTTAGTTCTTGAAATTGGGTTTTATTCTCAGTGGTACTGTCGGCGTGAGCGCGAATATTGGACTTCATGTGTCAAACCGCTCTTTTGTGCAGCGAACCCATGCTATAGAAGCATTTTCCCAGTATTGTACTCCGTGAATAATACCTTTGACATTAACAAGAGTATTTATAACAACAAAACAGTTGTTCAGTTCAGTTCAGCTCAGTTTATTACCTTAAAGGCCCTCCTTTCTAGGAGGGGCACAACATAAGGAGTGGGGTTTTATTTAGGTTAACAATAAGCAGTAAAAGTTGTCTTAGCATTGAAGATGATCAATAATACGATCTTTAAAGGCAGATGATGAGGCGATGTTGGCGATGTCCCGAGGGAGGCCGTTCCAGTCCGTGGCTGCTCGAAAAAAGAACGAGGCAGAAAAAGCAGTGGTGCGCGATGATGGGCGGGCAACCTGAAATGGATGACTGGTTCGATGATATATGCGTGCTGCGGCTGCTATATAAGGTGGTTGATTGAGCGAAGAATGAAATAATTTGTGATAAAGCACGAGAGTTGCAGTGGGGCGGCGCAAAGAAAGAGGTGGCAGTCGAGATTTGGCTTGATGAACTACTAATATCGTATGAGTAAGATGAGTGAATGAATCTGGCAGAACGGTTTTGTACCGCTTCTAATGCTTTGATTAAATACGCTCGATGTGGGCTCCATATGGTAGATGCATATTCTAATTTCGGTCTGATTAAAGATTTTTACGCAAGTAATTTTACATGTAGGGGAAGCTAGGCAGAGATGGCGTTTGAGAAAACCAAGTTTTTTATTAGATGCTGAAACTACATAAGCGATGTGGGTACGCCATGATAAATCATAAGACAAGGTTATTCCAAGATATTTATAAGATGGTACTGATTCAATTGCGGTGTTAACGATGAAATACTGGAAGCGATATGAGCTGTGGCGACTGTAAAAGGACACAAGTTTACATTTAGAAGGAATAAGGGTCACTAACCATGTGTTACACCAATTAAGCACGTTGTTAAGATGGCTTTGGAGATACAGGTGATCATTCTGGTTACTGATAGTGTGATAAATGGCACAGTCATCCGCGAACATGCGAATGCTTCAGGATACATGATCGGGCAAGTCGTTAATATATATTAGAAATAGAAGGGGACCAATGACATGAACCTTGGGGAACGCCTGATGTGACTGGGAGAGCGTTAGATAGGTAGACCATTAACAAAGACTGACTCAGAACGGTTTGTGAGAAACTGTTCAATCCAACGAAGAATGTGAAGAATGTTAGGGTCTAGGTGCAGGTGTGAAAGTTTTAGCAAAATGCGGCGGTGAGGAATTTTATCGAAAAGCTTTCGCATAGTCTAGAAAAATTACATCAGTCTGCATGTTACGGTCTAGGTTAGTGTGCAAGTCGTGAAGAAAGAGCGCTAATTGTGTTTCGCAGGAGAGACCTTTACGAAATTCGTTTGTGATCGATGAAAAAAATTACATCAGTCCAAGAAACTTGGGATTTGAGAGTAAATGACGTGTTCCATGATTTTACAGGGTACACTAGTTAATGAAATGGGGTGGTAGTTCAAGGGTGAGTCTCTGTTACCTGATTTGTACACTAGAACGACCTTCTCCGTTTTCCAGTCATCTGGAATGATTCTGATTCGAGTGACTGTGAAAAAATCAAAGATAAGTTGGCGGCACAAATGAATTTACCATTCTTCAGTATCCTAGAATTAATTGAGTCCATACCGGCTGGTGATGAAAGCTTCATGTTGTCGATTACGGACGTAATGCCTTCTTCGAAAAACGAGATAGTTGGCATGATTGCTTCGATGTTAACTGATGGTGACTGTGAATTTGCGTCGAGTTCTTGAGTACAGAGAGATGCGAATGCGGTGTTAAATATTTTCCCACATTCATGGTCTGTCACTGGTTCGTGCACGTTGTTAGTCAGTGTGATGTCGTGAGTCTGCTTTGGATTTAAAGGTTGCCAAAATTTTCTGGGGTTCCTGGTTTGTAGCTTTAGTAAGTCATCGTGATAAAATGTATGCTTGGCGTACAGGATCTCAACTAGATATGATTTTTCAATTTCGAAGTACTTATCCCAGTCACTCCGGGTGTCACGGCGTTTGGCCGAACGAAACAGCCGTTTCTTTTAGATGCGGAAGCATCTTATACTCGCGCCTTGTAGTGCGCCGTCCACGCTTTCCGCACCGCTTCTCGAACATTCGACAGCTGACGCGCGCGCATGCGCCGTCGCGCCGTCGCCCACCATCTGTGCCGCGCGCGCTTCTCCTTGGAGAACATTCGACAGCTGACAGCGCATGCGCCGTCGCGCCGTCGCCATCTGTGCCGCGCGCGCGCTTCTCCTTCGAGAACATTCGACAGCTGACAGCGCATGCGCCGTCGCGCTGTATATATACTCAAGGTCGGCGCTCGCTCGCTCAGTTGCCGCTCGTCCGTTGGTTTGTACGGCGCGTCGACGTCCGAAGTCGCCGTGAAATGAATGCCAACGAATCCACAAACAGAATGATCGACGTCCCTTCGACCAGCGCCGGCCAAACTGTTGGCGGAACCGCTTCCGCATCCTCCTCAGTGTTCCCCCGAGGGAAGCTGCGGGCAATTTTTATTTTCCAGCTGTTTTAAACGTACGAAAAACCATGGCTTATTGTACTTAGTATGAAAGGTAACCTTCGGAATGAACATGTTAGTGAGCACACCTAATTTATTTTTGAATATTGACCAGTTTTCATGTACTGTGTGAGTGGTAAACACTGATTTGTACTCAGAAAAAAAGGTGTTAAGGTCTTTAGTTATTGCATCGAAGTTTTCCCGGTAGTAAAGGCATATTGTTTTTGTGGATGTGTACATTCGGAGCGGAACTGAATGAGAATAGGGCATGTATGATTTTATGGTCGCTGCTTTCTGGGAGATAACTGATAGATGAAAAGTTCTCAGGACTGTTAGTGAGTATTAGGTCTAGGATGTTTGCAGTTTCTTGCGTAACCCGAGTTGGTTTCGAGACTAACTGACTCAAGTTAAAATTTAAACATACGTCAATGAAATTTTTAGCCTCTGCATGATATAATAATGAGGAAATGCCTAGGTTATGCCATTCGGTGTTCGGGTAATTGAAGTCACGAAAGAGAAGAATGCGAGCATTGGGGTAAGTGGCAACAAGCTGCCTTAGGCTATTATTTAGGTGCCTACAGAAGTCTGGATTAGTATGCGGTGGCCTATGACAAACGCCAAGAAGTACTGTTAGGGGAGGAGCATGACAAATGAGCCATAATGATTCAATGTCGGATGTGACGTGTACAACAGAACATAACATACCTTGGTGAATTGCGACCAGAACACCACCCTCTCTAGTACACTTTCGGTCGCTACGATACACGTGGAATTAAGGTATGTCAGTCGGAATTTCAGCGTCCGCAACGTTATCGTTGAGCCAAGTTTCAGTTAGTACCAGTATATTGCTTCCGGATGACAAAACAATGTTCGATAAGAGTTCGCGCTTTGGAAGGAAACTACAGATGTTAGTAAATATCACGGAAAATGAGAGTGGTTTGACAAGTGCTGGGCGTTGTCCGTTTGTAGGTACATGGTGACAGGACGATTGCTATGCGATTTCTTTAACTGTGCTAGACAATTTATCAAAAACATAACGTTTAGGACCGATGTGCAGGGTTTTGTACCGCAACAAGAACTTAGCAGATTTAGCCTTGGCAAATGCTATTAATTGTTTTTGTGCGTGTCGAATGAAGAGCGAAAAGTCCTCTCCAATGCTAAAGTTAGTATTTTTTAATTTCCGGCCGTTTGATAGGATCGAGTCCTTTGTTTTGTACCCTGCGAATTTTACGATTATGAGACGATTTCTACCGAGCGAATGACGACCAAGGCGATGAGCTCTTTCAAAGTCTTGAGGTCCTACGGGTAGTCCTAGATTGTTATGACGGAAATCGATAATTATTTTTTGGAAGAGTTCCATGTTTCGCTGTCAGTAGGATCGAAGATGCCATAAAAATAAGGTTATTTCAACGTGATCGATTTTCCGCGTCGTCTAAGCGGTCTTCTAACTCCTTGATCTTGCGAGACATGCTGCTTGTGTCAGCCCGCATCTTTTCGATGTCGTTTCGGATCGGAATAAGGGCCTGGTAATGTGCTTTTAGGTCGATGATCCATTCGCATAAATCCGCTAATGTTCTATCGGTAGTGTTTAGCTGAGATTTGAGGCTCTGAACTTCGGCAATTACTTTGGATTGGCCTGCGGCTATTTTCTGAAGTTCTGTCAACACGGCATCATTTCCGCCAGGGTCAGGGTTAGTTTCCACATCTCCTGAGAACATCAACAACGAATGAATAACGGTAACACAATCGGCGGCCATGGCGAGACAACACCGTGGGCTCGGCAACTGCACCAAGACATAATTGCTACTTTGTTTTGCAAACAGCGCGTAGAATTTACTAACCTGCATCGCAAAGATTAGCGGGTTAGATGGCTGCGTTGAGGTGCCGTCACAGAGCCCACGGGGCGGTGCCAGTGGTGGGTGCGCTTTTATATGCAGCGGATCTGTTGGCGTCGATGATGATGTGGCCGTCCACAATGTTTTGGGTTGCGGTAGCCACTGCTTTCCTGGCGGCACGGTCATCCCGGATCGACTGTTGACGAGCGACAGGTGGTAGCATCCATTGATTGATCGCTTCCTTCTCTGATGAATGAAAAGCTATCATCCTAAATACTTGTGTGCCACAAAAATCGCGTCAATCCGAGCCCTCGTTATTGGTCTACTAAAAAATCTGAGTATATCCACTGACTGAATGATGGATGATGAATGGGGCGAAACGTCTGTTAGTCTGTCCGAGCTTCCGTCCGTCCTATCGTTCTTGCATCAATCCGTTCATCTCCATGACCTTTCATGTGATCATCCATGCGTCCGTCCGTGTGTCCGTCCGTCTGTGCGTCTATCCGTCCATCCACCTGTCCAAGCCAGACGGACGTCCGCCCATCTTTCCGTGCGTATTTGCATCAATCCGTGCGTCCGTTCCTGCGTTTGTCCATGTATCTGAGCATCCGTCCATGCGCATCCTTCCGTCCGTCCGTTCATGCGTTCGTTTGCGCAGCCATCCATCCCTCCATGCACCCTTGCGTCCATTCTTCCGTGAATCTTTCTGTCTATCCATCCCTTCATCTGTCAACGTGTCCGTCGATCCATCTGTCTGCCCGTCCGGGAGTCCATCCGTGAATCCGTTCGTCCGTCCATCTTTTGAGCACTCCAAGTACCGCCATCTTGCATTTTTTCTCATACATTTATAATATAGAAGTACCGCCATGCACCGCGCAATCCAAGAACTAAACGACAGGTGGCTACCTACCACTACTGCCACAACTACTACTGCATACATCGGGGATGCATGACCCTTGGCATAAGGAGCTTTGCCTCTAAAACTATGAACCATCTCCCCGAAGAGGCCACCAGGAAGACGCCGTCTCGTGTGAATGTGAAAACATCGGCTCCGCGTTCGAAAATGTTTTTGGACAGTTTTTTGTGCATTTGCGAGCGTCTTTTGGGGCCAGTCAACGCATAAAGCCGCACGGAACACATTGATACCAAGTATTTCACTGTGGGTGAGCTTTTTGACCCTTTTTCGACACTCTTTTGTTTGCCCATCTGCTTAGCTGAGTGCGCTAGGCTGAGGCTACGGCGGAGCGGCCGCCAGCCGTTCTCGGAAGGGTGTTTCAGCACTCTACGCACGGAATGTCTATGCAAGTCTCTGGCGATGGGGAGGATATCACTCCCGATGATCTTCAAGATTCTGGATGGTCTATGGCTACCACTAAACGTAAGCTTCGTGGGACGCATACCCCCAGGACCGAGACGCAAGCAAGCGTCTCCATGCACGGCGACGAGTGGTCGCCTCAGCGCTCCCGGGCTGTGGTGAAGAAGCGTCTTATCGCTGCTTCTAGACTTCCTTACCTTCCAAGAGACCACCGTCGAGTCATCGTGAGACCTAGAAATGGCTTGGACATGAGAACTGTGAGTCAAATTAAGTTCGCGAAGGCACTCGCAGTGGCCGCAGCGCTCAGTGAGTAAGAAGTCATGGAAGACGTGGTATGCCCGAATATGATGCAGAACATTGCAGTTATAAGCACTCCAGGGGAGAGTAACGCCAGAGCGTATTCCAAGATCACCGCCATTACTCTCGGTACCGCCAGTTTTGATGTTAGTGCCTACCGAGCTGCCTCCGATGACACCTGCAAAGGTATCACCAGAGGTGTTGACGTGGACATCGGTCAAGAACAACTTTATTCACTTATTGTACACCCAAGGAACCCGACTGCACTCCAAGTGAAAAGAATCAAGAATTTCACCCCGGTGACCATCCTCTTTGACGGACTAAAAGTGCCAAATTACGTCATATGTGGAAATAGTTTGGTTCACTGCACCCTGTATTGTCGACAGACGGATGTATGTTATGCCTGTGGAAAGCTAGGTCATCGAGCCGATGTTTGTCTCCATCCAGAGGAGGCCGTCCATAGGGGGTGTGGTATGTCATCTCCTTCGGAGGATCACGTCTGCACTCCAGAATGCAAGTTGTGTGGGGGTCCACATCTCACGGCAGACAAGACGTGTAAGCATCCTTTTCAAGTTCCCTACATAGTCCGTACGTCGACGAAGACGAGAGTGACAGATGCAATATACGATAGAATTTGCGGAACAAGACGCCGACGACATGAACTTCACAGATAGTGGAGGAGACTCCCTATCGCTACCAACCGCTGCAGGCGGCCGCGCTACGACTGAGCGCCCGAGCAGCAGCTGGCGCCCGCGTGACGTCAGCCAGCAGCTACAACCACCGCGAGGGCGATCCCGTTCCAGAGACAGAGCAAGGGGCCCTTCGAGATCCAGAGGACATTCTAAATCCAAGGGCCGTTCAAACTCACGGGTGCCTACCGTCCGCAATGGTGTGCAGCAAGGAAATTAGCACCAGACCTGGGCATCCAAGATCAAGGGCTCCCAACCACAGGTAAAGAGGGGTACCAATCCAGAGCAACACTCAGATATATATGCGCAGATGCAAAGAGAAAATGCTAAACTCAGGGCCATTGTCGAGCAACTCAGGGCTGAAATAGCCGACTTAAGAAAATCACAGCAGGTTTCGTCTCCGTCTCCTTCAAACACAGTTCCCTGTGCAGAGGCCACATCGGATGCGAGCCACGATGAGG
Organism: Rhipicephalus annulatus; assembly: GCA_013436015.1. Classification (NCBI taxonomy): domain Eukaryota; kingdom Metazoa; phylum Arthropoda; class Arachnida; order Ixodida; family Ixodidae; genus Rhipicephalus; species Rhipicephalus annulatus. Next base: position 28,047 of record WOVY01000023.1, read on the forward strand.
TACCCATGGACGTCCATCCAGTGGCAAAACCAACAAAAAGGAGAGCGCTAGCACAACCGGCCAATAACGAGGACAGAGATTTCAAAACAGAGGTCAAGGAAACCTTGAATGATATCAAAAATGCTCTCAGGGCGGTGGTCGAGTCGATTGCGGTGTTGGACAGCAGAGTCACAAAGATCGAAGCTGACCAAGTTAAAGCTTTACAATCAGCCGAGGCTACTCCGGCCCAAATAGTACCTAAGGTCAGGATCGTGCAGAAGATGGCAACCCGTAGCGTCTCTCAGGAGAGAGCGTTTGAGGGGCCCAACAATGGCGGGACACCTTAACAATTTCGTAATTTGGCAGTGGAACTGCTGGGGCTGCCAATCAAAGAAGGCAGCTATCCAGCAGTATATTAAATCCCAGCCAATTTGACCACATGTCATTATGCTACAGGAGACGCTTACAGAAACAATGAGCCTGCCAGGCTACATCCATCACATCACGAAACCTCCAGATGGCCGTGGTATCTGCACGTTTGTGTCCAAGAAGTAAACTTACATTGAGCACAATTTGCACATGGCAAATAGCAAGATTGAACACTCTCTTTTAGAAATTATACCTGGCAGCAACCTTAAAAATAGCATTTTCATACTCCACATATATAGCTCTCCAAAAGGCAGGCACCATCGCTTCACCTCATTGTTATCAATAGCCGTTACGATCGCTAGGAGAGTGGATGCATCCATAGTTATAGCGGGAGATTTCAACGCACCCCATCAAGCTTGGGGCTACCCTCGCACCACTGCCAAGGGAGCCGAGCTCTGGCAAGCAGTATCGGATCTGAATCTTACTTTGGTCACTCAACCCACGTTTCCTACCCGCACCGGAAATTCTTGCTCTAGGGATACTACCCGAGACCTGAACTTTGTCACAACCACGGGGGAGGTATCATGGTTAAACTTAGGAGAAAACTTGGGGAGTGACCATTGTAATTTGAGTACGACATTACAATTTCAAGCAAAGCCCCCTAAAGCTTTCAAATTCACAGATTGGGACCTCTTTCGTAAGATTAGAGCGAAGAGCGCAGAAGAGATTAATGACTCACCGAATTTTGACAAGTGGCTGTCTTAGCTGGTCGAAGACGTCAAGTCGGCCACCAAAACGATAGAGACTGATCTTCCGGTCCATAAAATGGATAGTATGCTTGCTCATCTTCTTGAGGCTAAAAGCGACCTTCTAGCCAGGTGGAAAGCACACCGTATGAATCGAAGACTGCGAAAACGCATCGCAAGTCTTAACCAAGAAATAACGACTTACTGTTTGACGCTGGAAAAACAGCATTTGGACGAGATTTGCAACAAGGTGGATGGTCAGATTAAAGTTGGGGGAAAATGGAACTTCCTAAAACACCTGCTGCAGGAGACCAAATCTAAATCCGATCAGACGCGCTTGGTATACCGAATACTGCACTCAGAAAGGAAGGTTAAATCGGACACGGAAATAACGAAGTGTCTGACACAGAGATACCTCCTTTTGGACACAACCCGGCCTCCTTCTGGCTACGCACAATACACGGGATCACCAGCCTTCAAATTGGACAAGCCCTTCCAGGAAGCAGAGGTCCGCACCATCTTAAAGAATCTTAATGGGAATTCCAGCCCGGGCCCGGATGGCATTACAAACAAGACACTACGCAATTTAGACGATGACTCTGTCACCTACCTCACCAAAGAAATCAATCGTATTTGGGAGACGGGGACTTTCCCTGAGCAATGGAAAAGGGCGTCGGTTATTCTCATACCTAAACCTGGCCGGAGTCCCAGTTTTAGCAACTTACGACCCATTTCACTGACGTCCTGTATAGGCAAGGTCGCCGAGCATGTCATCAACGATCGAATATCAAAGCACATAGAGAAGACTAACCTGTTTCCGTACAACATGGTAGGTTTTAGACCACACCTATCTACTCAGGACGTCATGAAAATGCTGAAGCATCACATCATAGATGAGGAAACAAAATACGTTAGAGCTATTCTCGGTCTCGATCTTGAAAAGGCCTTTGACATTGTCTCGCACTCCCACATACTTGCCTCCATCTCTTCTCTCAACTTAGGAGCCTACTTTCATAAGTTCACCAGCTCGTTCCTCAGGAATAGAAAAGCCACTATACAGCTTGGGGATCTCAAGTCTGAGCCCTACGATCTCGGTTCCTTCGGCACCCCGCAGGGCTCAGTCGTCTCTCCACTGCTTTTTAACATTGCAATGTGCGGCCTTGCTGCAAAGCTCTCAAACCAAGAAGGCATCAAGTTCGCCATCTACGCGGACGACATCACCATATGGAGTGTCAGTGTCTCGGAGGGCTCTGTGGAGAGCTCTCTTCAAGAGGCCGTAGACTGTGTTGAAGTCTACGTAAACGAAATAGGCCTGAAGCTCTCGCCAGCAAAGTCCGAACTTCTCTTATATCGACCCACGAGACGGTGACCCAAACCCAAAAACTGGCAACCACTGGCTGACATCGACATGAGGCTGCACACGGCATTGGGGCAGCGTATTCCAAGGTTGGCCTTCATACGCGTTCTGGGCATGATTATCGAGGCTAATGGACAGAACGGCCGCACGATCGACCGTCTGAATTCTAAGGCGGAAGGGGTCATCCGACTAATCTCACGCATTTCCAACAGTCGGGGGGGGGGGTCTTCGAGAGCACAACCTCTTCGGACTATTCCATGCATTCTTGATGAGCCACATAAGCTATGTCGCATCTATGCACAGGAGGCAACTCTATGAAAGAAATAAATTGAACATCCTCATAAGGAAACGCATCAAGAAAGTTCTTGGCATTCCTATGCGCACAAGCACTGAGAACCTTATGAAACATCGAGTCCACAACACGCTTGAAGATGTTATCGAGGCTCAACAAACGGCACAGGTTGCCAGGCTTTCGATCACACTAGTGGGGAGAAAGATTTTGGCTGACACTGGAGTCAACCCCCTGACGCTCGAAGTGCAAAATACGCCACTCGATGATTATATACGCTCTCGCGTCAGAGTATGCCCCCTTCCACGAAATATGCATCCACAGTACAACGCGGGCAGGCGTGTCGCTCGAGCCTCCTCTCTTTTAGCTCAAGCTCAAAAACACTCGTCTGTTTCATGCTTTGTTGATGCCGCCCAGTATGGCGTTCCGCTCGCTTTGCGGTAGTATCCGCAGATACTAAGGGTCAGATTTTATTCTCGGCGTCGGTTCGAACCACTTCTTACGAAGAAGATTAGATGACCATTGCACTAGCACTCCTTGATCCACAAAGGACTGATATTTATACGGACTCTAAATCCGCTGCTAGGACCTTCGCTTCTGGTTCCGTTTGCACGGAAGTTTTGAGAATTCTCGCTCACAAGGAACTCACCCACCGCACAATTATTTGGTTCCCTGCTCACCTTGGCTTGAGGGTCGGAGGCCTTCCCAACGTCAACGAGCTAGCCCACTCCAAGGCGCGAGGCTTCACTTACCGTGCCGGGACTTGTGCTTCTCAGACAGAGGACTCAGCCCACAGTCTTCATTTTAGGGACATTTTGACTACCTTCAACGAGATCACGAAGCAATATAAATTAGGCCGTAGGTCCTTTCCATTGCCACACGAAAAGTTGTCTAGGCCACAGGCAATCTCTTCTCGCATGCTTCAGACGGGAACATACCCTAGCCTTGTAACCTATAGCCATTACTCCGATATTTCAGAACTTTGTCCGGACTGCCAGAATCGCAGTGATCTAAACCACATGCTCTGGAGGTGCCCCTTTTTACAAAGAAAAAATGAAGAATTTTTTGAGAACTCCTTTTATTTGATGCTCACGAGTACGGTTCTCATACAACAACTCAAGGCTGTCCAGAAGGCCCACGATGCGGCGGTGAGGCTGGGCCTCCCCGTCCCAACGTGGGAGTGGCCCGCGATCCTACCCCTATAACACGTGGGTGGAATCCTTCAGGACCCCAATAACAATTTTTCATCCATCCATCCATCCATCTCCCCGAAGGTAACCCTGATGGGATGCCAAGCAGCAGCTGTGCGCATGGCGTTGACCCGGGTAAAACGGTCGTCGACGCAGGTGTTGGAAGAACGGTTTGGAGCAAAACTCGGTATAGCGTTTACTCATAAACATTTGTTTGAAATGCAGACATGGTAGACGGGACGCATTGAAGACGCTTGCGCCCGGCTTCCTTGGCTCACGTCTCATCGGTGTTATTCGCACACCATCTGTATTCTCGAACGCGATCGGTGTTTTCGGCTCACCTATCTATGGCGTCGTTGGTCTTCCACTGCCGACGCTTGCGTTCGGCTTCCCTGGCTCGCGGCTCATCGATGTTGACTATCGTAAACTAGAATATAATAAGTGACATGACCGACAGACCACGGCTGCTGTCTCGGTGGTTCAAAACGACCCGGACGGCTGCTAGTATTTTTGGCGGCGCCACTGCGGCTTTTCATGTCATGTGTGCGAGGCGAGCGCGCGCCGGCGGCGTCTTCTCTGGATAACTCGTGGAAGTCAATCAGTGCGTGTGCGTGAGTACCTCTGTGAGTTTGGCGCGTAGAGCCACCGCCACCTGAAGAAACTTCGTCACGACCTGGATGCTCTACCGCATATGTCAGTGGGCTCACGACGCTGGTGGCGTTGTGCGCTGTGGTGGTCAAATCGCAACCGACGCCTTTATTCGGTGGCACGTAAGCATCGGCGTTGCAGTCCCTACCGCATTACTGCGCTTTGACGAGAAACAACAAATGTTGCATCATTCTCTGAGTGCCATCGGAATCTTCGGAGTTGTGATGTGTGATGCTTGTGGTTGTGCTCATGTTCGTTGCTGAGTGACCTGATTGAGAGCAGCTGTGGTGCCAAGAAAGTGTTGTGTCCACATTTCTGCGGAAACCGTGAATCTATGCCGCGAGTGTAGGTATTCGCATTTCCGACCAACCAAGGCTCACGGAAAGCATAATTACGGGCAACCTGAGAGATAGTGTCAGCCGAAGAAGACATGAAAAATTAATTATATGCTGCTTTTTGTTCGTTCCGTGTATTGTATTACATATAGTATCGTGTTAATGCATGTAACTGTTATCCCATGCTCACGTTTGAAAGTACGCGTTAAGGCAAATACCAATAATGGGAAGCATGATGCTGTCGCTTTTCTGTCATTCGAAGATGTCCGAAATAAGTTTTAGCACGAGTGATATAGACGAGAGGGCCAGTGACAGCCAGAAAGAAATCCTAGCGGAAACGAGACGCGCTTTTTAATCCTGTAGTCTGTGTGCGTACTTCTCAACAAGTTTTTTTGCAGTACGCGTACCGCGCCCTTATGGGCCATGGGCCACGTTAGAGAGCGAAACCGATTAGCTTCTCTTGCAGGCCGGGCTATTACCGTGTTGCAAAAACCAGCGCCACTGGGTACCAGCGTCCAGTGGCATGTCTGATTATGGGCCAAGTATGGTGCTGATACCAGCACCTCCCAGCGCAGGTACTGGGACGCTGGAGCGGCAGCGTCCCAGTACTCTGCGCAAAAATAGCTTCCCAGGGAGAAAACAGGGGCACCCATTCGCCATTAATAAATAAATATATAATTAAAATAACGCGCATTCGTTATAAAAGTTAAAAAAATCGAAAATTGAAAAATATTATAACACCACTTGACGGGATTTGAACTTGCTACCTCCTGACCTCCAACCGAGTACGCTACCCACTACGCTACGCCATTTTTTTTATCACCGGTTGTCACCCACAAGTCCCGTTATCAGGGAGGCGATCGCCGGGCTAATTCCAAGAGCCGAAGTATCGGCCCCCCGAACCACACCACGAAAGCGTGGACAATTTAGAAGTGGTCCTTATTGGCGCGACAGCAGACGCCGGCCGTGGCCCAAAGAACAAGTCAGAGCCGAGAGTTGATAAACAAACAAAATTATATTCTCAATAATGGCAGATCAGAAAAACAATACACAAATATGCTCACTCCACAATAGCTGAGGACAATATGTCACCAATCAAGCAACGTACTACACAGTACAATCAGCCACACTCGAAACAACGGACACAGACAACAATACACACTACAATGCAGTCGAATGCATCGAACAACCAAGACACTTAAAGACTAAAGAGATAGAAAACCTATTCAGTCCAAAGTCCTTGGAACAAAAGTCTGAATGATACTCTTCCGAGAATCACTCACTCAAAGTCCAGCGTTGTTGTCGTTCCGCTGCCCCCTGAAGTTTCTCTTCCAGGAAACCTCGCCGAAGTTTCTCTTCCAGGAAACCTCGCGTCCTCAAATGGCCACTCTCCAAGTTTCAAACTTCTTCGCCGGAAATACGTCGGCTTCACACACGCAGCTGTTGCCACGCGTCTTCGCTCAATACCGGTAAACACACACTCTTGCCGGTAGCTCGAGTCGTCACCCCTCAGGTGGAAATCATCTTCTCCTGCTTTGTCACTACGGACGAAACCTTCGCCGACTACACGGCGGAATCACTACGCGCTCCGGCGTTAACTTCCGTCTTCTCCTGCTCTCTCGTCTCCGCTGCTCGGTTAAATACCTTCCGCACGACATTCCGGAAAGTTCTCGTCATTTTGTCGGCGCGATACGCAGCGAAGGCTGGGGAGAGGTGCGAGACTGTACGGGGGCCGTCCCCGACAGATGACCCAACTCAGTCTGACCACGCCTATTTCCTTCTGGAACTTTCCAGCGCTTGCTCGGCCGCCGTTGTGGGCTGAGGAGGTTCGTCGGCGAAGCCACGCTTCCGAGAGGAGAGCGCGCGCCCCGGGGAGCCTTGGATGTTTGTTTTCTTTTTTCTTTTGACCTCGCGGCGTCTCTTTTGCGCGTTATCGCAAGAATTTGGCGACGCGCCCATTTTTAGCGCTCGTTCTGTGACACTGCTCCCCACTTTCAGAATATTATCTCATAATATTCAAACCCACACAAACGAGCGCAAACAGTCACCACACACTCTGAAAGACTGTAACACAAACCATCGCTCATGACACTTCACATTCGGAATAGATTCTCAATACAACTATACATTGTAATTCAATTCCACGACACATAAAATATAGCCACAGGTACATGACTACAACACTTCATCACACATTCCAAACAATACAAGTGTATAAAGTTCTCTCAATAAAACAATTACTATACTCACATCATTACTATACATCACATCACCGAAACAAACATTTTAACTCACTCAACATACAGTTGCGACCCAGGACAACAACAACATTAACACAACATATGGCACTCAGCCCTGCCAAAAACAATCCGATTCTACCTCAGCACCTATCCTGTGTATTTCGAGCGGCGCTTGCGCCCTTTCTTGCGGTGCTCTCTCGATCTCTTATTGTTTTTGCTCGTTTTGTTCCGGCGAGCCCCTTCCAACGACGGTATCTGAGGCAGCGTCTCAGCCATCGTTGTCACTTCCGACACCGTTAACGGGTCATAACATTCATTGGGTCCTGTCTGTTTAATTACCAGCTTGATCATGTCTCTACAATTTGCCCGGCTGGCCAACTCCATCTCCTTTACACTGTCGGTCGGTTGAGGTCGTGCCGACGTAAGTCCAGTTGCTCGGCCCGTGAACTCATTCAACACGATCATCTTCTCATTCACGGTCTCTTGTACCGCGGCTTCACCTTGGGCTCTAGGGAGATCCGTCACGGGCGGCTCCTCCCTTGTATCTCGCGGTCGCTGGGTTGGCGAGGACTCTATCTTAGGGTCTTCTCCCAAACATTCCGGATCATTCGGTCCGCGCGCCCCGTCGATGTTTCCGATGACAAGATCGTACAGGGGGGTCGTCATGCATAAAGCAGTAACATTCCCGCTGAAGTACGGGGTTTCAACCTCAATTTCGGCTTCGGGAAGCATCCGAACCGTATGGTCAATTAGGCAAACCAGTTTCGTTTTGCCTGTTAACTCACTTTCCCGTACCAAATTTCTCCGCACGATAACTGTGGAGCTACCGGTGTCTCTTAGAACCGTAATCTTCTTGCCTGCAACCTTTCCAGGCAGCGTTGGCATTCCCTTCGTAACACCGGTTGGCTGTTTTGACATTACAGTACCCACAATAGGAATTTTCTCCCCATTTTTCACCTCTGCAAATCCGTCGGTGACGGCATTATCATCGGATTTCGGTGCTGCTAGCACACAGGATACCTGGTGAGTTTGACTCGCTCCGTTTCGACATGCGTCTGCTTTGTGCCCAGTCTGACCACACTTGAAACATTTTACAACCGTAGGGCTCGTAAAAATCGTTCGACAATTTTTCGCGCGATGACCCACTCAGTTGCATAGAAAACATCACGGAATGCTCCCTGGTACACGCTTCTTTTCTTCGGGAGCCAATTTCTTCGAATCATCGGGACACTCCTTCTTGACCTTGGCCAAATTAGTTCCACCTTGCGTTTCCAAGAGTTGATCAGCCAATTCAAGCATTCCTTCAAGTGACTCAGCCTTCCTCTCTTTCAAGTACAGCGACAGGCTTGGGTGGCAACTAGTAAGAAATTGTTCTCTAATTAGGAGCTCTCTATGTTCATCGTACTCCTGCGCTGTCCCTGAAAGTTCAATCCATCTGTCGAAATAATGGCAAAGTCGGGCGGCATACTGCGTAGCCGTCTCCCCATCAGCTGGCTTTCCTGTCCAAAATCTGTCCCGGAATCCTTCCACAGTGAATCTAAATCGCTTCAACAAAGCAGCTTTCACCTTTGCGTAGTTGGCTGCATCGGTCGGCGTCAGCCTTCCGTACACACTGAGCGCTTCACCACTCAAGCAAGTACTCAAAGCAGTTGCCCATTGATGTTCCGGCCAATTCTGGCTGATTGCAATCGTCTCAAATCGGTGAAGGTACGCGTCCAGGTCGTCCTTCCTTTCATCAAATGCTACGAGCAGCTTGCTTGGGTTCAAGCAGAATCCGTGGTCCTCCCGTTCGCTGCTTTCAACTCTAGCTTGGAACGGAGTTTCACTTCGCTGTTGCAAACGGAGCCGCTCGAGTTCTATCTCGTGCTGCCGCTGCCGTTCCCTTTCCTCTCTTTCTTCTTTCAGCTGTCGCTCCTTTGCTTCTCTTTCTTCTCTCGCCCTTTCAGCTGCCAACTTTTCTCTCTCCAGCTACAACTTCAATTGCTGCTCTCTTTCTTCCTTCAGCGGTCGCTCTTTTGCCTCTCTTTCTTCTCTCGCCCTTTCGGCGGCCAGCTTTTCTCTCTACAACTCAGCTGCTTTTTCTTCCTTGGCTCTCTTTTTTTCTTCTTTTTCTTTCTGGGTGACCCACTTTCGTAGTTCAGCGCCAGAAAGACCCATCTTCTCACCAAGAGCGACAAACTTTTCGAGATCCATTGTGTCTCGCAAATAAAACCTTGCCACGTGCAAAAAGTATCTGCCTAAATCAGTCTATCGGAACACTCCCCTGCACTCGTTAACGAGAACACTGAACAACCCACAAATCGTTCCGATAGCACTATCAACAACTCGAGGCTCTTTCTCACTACTTTGGACACACTGTGCACCAAAAGGTCCTGTGTCGCGGACGCCAGATTAATTGTCACACACAAGTCCCGTTATTAGGGAGGCGATCGCCGGGCTAATTCCAAGAGCCGAAGTATCGGCCCCCCGAACCGCACCATGAAAGCGTGGACAATTTAGAAGTGGTCCGTATTGGCGCGCCAGCAGACGCCGGCCGTGGCCCAAAGAACAAGTCAGAGCCGAGAGTTGATAAACAAACAAAATTATATTCTCAATAATGGCAGATCAGAAAAACAATACACAAATATGCTCACTCCACAATAGCTGAGGACAATATGTCACCAATCAAACAACGTACTACACAGTACATTCAGCCACACTCGAAACATCGGACACAGACAACAATACACACTACAATGCAGTCGCATGCATCGAACAACCAAGAAACTCAAAGACTAAAGGGATAGAAAACCTATTCAGTCCAAAGTCCTTGGAACAAAAGTCTGAATGATACTCTTCCGAGAATCACTCACTCAAAGTCCAGCGTTGTTGTCGTTCCGCTGCCCCCTGAAGTTTCTCTTCCAGGAAACCTCGCCGAAGTTTCTCTTCCAGGAAACCTCGCGTCCTCAAATGGCCACTCTCCAAGTTTCAAACTTCTTCGCCGGAAATACGTCGGCTTCACACACGCAGCTGTTGCCACGCGTCTTCGCTCAACAGCGGTAAACACACACTCTTGCCGGTAGCTCGAATCGTCACCCCTCAGGTGGAAATCATCTTCTTCTCCTGCTTTGTCACTACGGACGAAACCTTCGCCGACTACACGGCGGAATCCCTACGCGCTGTGGCGTTAACTTCCGTCTTCTCCTGCTCTCTCGTCTCCGCTGCTTGGTTAAATACCTTCCGCACGACATTCCGGAAAGTTCTCGTCATTTCGTCGGTGCGATACGCAGCGAAGGCTGGGGAGAGGCGCGAGACTGTACGGGGGCCGTCCCCGACAGATGACTCAACTCGGTCTGACCACGCCTATTTCCTTCTGGAACTTTCCAGCGCTTGCTCGGCCGCCGTTGTGGGGTGAGGAGGTTCGTCGGCGAAACCACGCTTCCGAGAGGAGAGCGCGCGCCCCGGGGAGCCTTGGATGTTTGTTTTCTTTTTTCTTTTGACATCGTGGCGTCTCTTTCGCGCGTTATCGCAAGAATTTGGCGGCGCGCCCATTTTTAGCGCTCGTTCTGTGACACCGGTTTTGCCCTAGGTACACACATCAATATAAGTCGCTGTAAACAATACCATACACAACAGAAGCGATGACAAAACAGTCGCGGAACTATTAGGGACTACAGTAATAAAATTCCTTCCGGTTCACCAGAGGTTCAACCGTGGAGAGCTATTACGGAACAAAATCTTGTCGTTTGAACACATCAATGTACTTAGCAATGCTTTCGCGGAAAAGCACGCGCGCCGGACGCCTGTCAGGGTCACAGTAGTAACCAGCCGTTCTTGCCCGCCATAGATAATGGAGTCCAAACAGCGTTAGAAGATCAAAAGGCAGTCCCTACACTTTTTATACTGTTAAATACGATACCCAGTGAATGTAAGGAAAGTTCCTTTTTAGAGTTCTCTGTAAAACATCCCAGAAGTAAACCCTTTCCTAACAATGCAAAAAACGCGATCTATTGTCTCCGGCTTTGGGCAGATCAAACAGTTCGAACCCCATGGCATATAAACTCCTCTATCTTCTAAAAAAGTCTTAGCCGGTAGCGTTCAGGAGTGTAATTTAAAGAAAAAGCTTTTCACACTAGACTGAATTTGCATTTTCTTAACATGCTTAAGAACATCATTGCCTTGTCCCACGCTATCAATTAAGCTATACATAGGAATCGGAAAAATCATGTCGCATATGTCTTTATGCAATTTCTTTCGCCCGACCGAAGAAAGGTATTCATTGGAAAACCAAACTGACAAGAACTGGACACTGTCCGCAACTTCCTTAAAGAAACTTCGCGCAGCTACAGGAATGCTTGCGGTGCTAACCACAAAGACCCTCACAGAACACGACAAAAGTGTAACTGGCATACCGCTCTTAAGAAGGGGCGTTGACCATCTCGAAAGAAAATAAAACGATTAACTAGTTGTCGCACGAACAGATGCGACAGGCTAAGTTCCCCCTGCTTCACTCTTCGGAACAGGTTCGTCCTACTACATTTTTCCCAAGTGAACCCCCACGTAAACACAGCAAATATCCTAAGCAGCTTTTGCACATGCACCCGTGAGCAACACAAAACCTGCATCAGATACCATAATTTGCTCATTAAATACATGTTGCGTACAGTGGCTCTCGCAAACATTAAGAGACAGTTGCCATTTCACTGCGCTGTCCTTTCGCGCGTTTTTTTATTTGTTCAGACCAGTAGTTATTAGTGTTTTCGTAGTGCTGGATAGGGAGTGAGTGAGTAAAAACTTAATTGAACATGTCCGGTGTCATTGAGCGGGCTGGGGCTACAAGCACCTCGGCCTAGGTGACGGCCTCGAGTCCTTGGACCCGGGCGGTATCCTGGGCTTGCAGGACGGCCCACAGTTGATCGGCAAGGTCGTGGCTGAGCAGAGCCGCCTCCCATCGCGCCTCGCGGTTCGAGACCACCATGTCTACCGGGTTCGTAGGGGACTGCTGCGCGTTACCGGTACATTTCCACAGCATGTGCTGCAGCGTCGCTCTGGCTCCGCACGCCTTACACGCGTCGGACGTATAAATTCCTGGGTAGCAGAGGCGAAGGATCACCGGATTCGGGTACGTGTGTGTCTCTAGTTGTCTCCAGGCAACCTGCTGTTTCTTGTTTAGTTTGGCGTGGGGTGGTGGATATTTGCATCTGTTCAGTCTGTAGTGTTGCGTGATATGTCTCTGAAAGTGGTCATGCGATCCCCCCACGTCCATTCCCGCATCGCTGTCGAAGTGTGCGAGACATCAGGACTGTCGGCAGGCGTCGCAGCTCGGCGTGTAAGTCCTCGAGCCGCGGCGTGGGCAGTCGCGTTGCCCGCAAGCGGAGGGTCCGTGTGAGCGGGGGTCCATACGAGGAAACTATCGTTTTTGCGGCAGATGCTGCCTTCGTGAATTTGGAGAATGCGGGCCGCTTCGCGGAAGATCCAGCCGCTGGCGTAGTTGCGTATCGCCGCCTGCGAGTCACCTATTATCACCTCGGCGTCCGTGGTGGCTATCGCGAGGGCTATGGCAGCTTCTCCGGCCACCTCCATTTCTTCCGTGCCTACCGTCGCACTCGTGACGCAAGTTCCTACATGATCTGTGATCGAACCGTGAAGCCGCGGTGGCAGTCGTAACGGACCGCGTCCACGTAAACTGTGTCTTTGCTATTGCCGAATTTCTTTTCAAGGTCTTGGGCGTACCTGTTGCGCCGACCGATGTGATGTGTCGGGTGCATGTTCTCAGGCAACGGCAGAACGACGATGCGCTCGCGAATACGTCTGGGTATCCCGACCTTTTCGGCGCGCTGCGTATGGTAGTTGATACCCAGTGTCTCGAGGATGTGTCGACCAGTTCTGGTCTTCGCCGGACGTTCGTACTGGGCAATGTTGTGCGCTTCAATTATCTCATCTAGAGTATTGTGCGACCCCAGCTCAAGAAATTTTTCCGTGCTGGTATTGGCCGGTAATCCAATTGCGCGTTTGTACGCCTTGCGGATGAGACAATCTAGTTTGGTGCGTTCAGTCGCCTGCCACTTGAGGTAGGAGGCGACGTACGCTATATGGTTCATAACAAAAGCATGTACCAGGCGAATGGTATTGCTTTCCTTCATTTCGCTATGCCGATTTGTTATTCGTTTCAGCAAGCGGATTGTTTCATTGACCGCGCCCTCTAGTCTGCAAACGGTTTCGGCATTGTGGCCGTTGGAGGACAGGCGCAAGCCCAGTACCCTAATGATGTTAACTTGTGGGATGGCAGCGCCGTCTGATGTGCGTACATTAATTTCTATATATGCGCACTCGAATGCGGAATCGGCGTTCTTGGGTTTACGGCCCCTGCGCGAGGGTCTTTAGAGCAGGAGCTCCGATTTAGCGGCGGAACATTCGAGGCCAATGTCGCGAAGGTAGTCTTGCACCACGTCGACGGCTTCCTGCAGCGTTTGCTCTACGTGGCCGTCATTTCCCTCGGCAACCCAGAGGGTGATATCATCGACGTACAAGCTATGGTGGAGGCCTTCTATCTCAGCGAGTTTTCGTGGTAATCCGACAAGCACGAGGTTAAAGAGCATGGGCGAGATTACGGAGCCCTGCGGCGTGCCCGTACAACCCATGTATATGTCTTGCATTTCTAGTCCGCCGATTGCTAATCGGGCCCGGCGGCCCGTAAGAAAATCCCGTACGTAGTGGTACGTTCTCTCGCCCAGTCCCACCACTCGTATACTTTCAAGTATCGCAGCATGGCTAACGTTGTCGAACGCCTTTTTGAGGTCGAGCCCGAGTATCGCTTTGGTGGATCGTGTGGAATTGTCTACGATATCGCGCTTGAGTTGAAGCATAACGTCCTGCGTGGAAAGGTTACGACGGAACCCCAGCATCGTGTGTGGGAGCATGTTTCGGTCCTCGAGGTAGTTGGTAAGGTGAGCGAGAACCACATGTTCTAAGACCTTACCAACGCAGGACGTCAGGGATATCGGTCGAAGGTTGTCAATCTGTACTCGTTTGCCCGGCTTGGGGATCATAATTATGCGCGCCGTTTTCCACGAGTTCGGTATAGCGCACACTTTCCAGCACTCATTCATGTAAGCCGTCAGTTGTTCTATCGACTCCTCGTCCAAGTTACGTAGCACTTTGTTGGTTATCCCGTCCGGCCTGGCGCCGACTTTGTGTTCAGCCTGTGCAGCACCACCCTCACCTCTGCAATGCTAAAGTCCTCGTCTAGCTCCGTGTTATTCTCACCCTCCCAGGCGTATGCTGAGTGCGCGAGGGGGCTACGTGACTGAAAGTAACGGCTTCGCATGTCATCTAGAAAGTCCGCGTGGGTGCCTTTGTAGTCGTGCAGCAACTTGTTAAGCTTATTTATGTGCGTACGATGTTTTCGTCTCCTCCGGATCCAAGAGGTGCCGGAGAAGATGCCACGTCTTGGCCCGTCCCAGCTGGTTCTCCATCCCATTGCAGATCTCTTCCCATTGCGTTGTGCATACCTGTAACGCGTGCTCTTCCATGCCCCTGCTTAGCCGTGCTATGCGTCTGCGCACCGTTCGATTGTGGCGTAGAGGCTTCCACCTGTCTTGCAGGCTGCGCTTGGCTTCCCACATGTATAGGAGTTTACTGTCTACCACTTCGAGCTGTGCTTCTGGCAGAATCTCCCGCGTCGCCGTTTCTAAGTACCCCTTGAGCGTCGCAGTCCAGCTATCTATATCCTCAATAGCCGCACTGCCACGATTCTGCTCTTTTCGGACTTTGCGAAATGCGTCCCAATCCACCAGCCGGTGGTTCTTGCCCTTAGTACCTTGCCGAGGAACGCGGTGGTTAGGTTCAGCGTCGACCTGGATCTCGATCACTGAGTGATCGCTACCCAGGTCCTCCTGTGTATTGTGCCATCGCGCGCTAGCAACGTTCTTGGTAAATGTGAGGTCGCTTGAGGTGTCTGCACATACGCTGTTGCCCCTGCGCGTAGGCGCGGGAGGGTCTGTAATGAGCTCGAGGCCCTCATTCTGCGCATCATCCCAAAGGCGCTTACCTTTTGGCGTTTCGTAGCCGTACCCCCACGCCGCGTGGGGCACGTTGATGTCGCCCGCGATGAGCGAGGGCCCGTCGGCAGCTGCCTCGCGCGCCTCTCGCAGTAACGTGCTAAAGCGGTGTCTGGCTTTGGGTCTGCTATACACGTTAAGCAGAAACAGGCCGGGGCCGCGCCCTTTCGTCGGGATGAGCTCTATGAGTACATGCGGTATGCTAACGTTCATAAGTTCTCGTTGCGCCACGGTGAGGTTGCGTCGCACTAGCGTTGCAGCGGCCGGTGGGGCTTCCGCGGTCACAGCTTCGTCTATAGATTTGTACCCCGCCAGCTTGACCGGGTCATTGGTTTCCTGCAATAGTATTACGTCCAGTCGTTGCCGGCTACGTAAGAATTGTTGGAGAAGCGCCCGTTTCCTCCTGTACCCCCTGCAGTTCCACTGCCAGATAGTGAACGTGTTTCGTGTGTTATGCTGTTGTGGGCGTGGTGTTTGTGTGGTTTCGTGTCAAGCCATGGTGACTGTACGTGCTATGATTTGCCGTCCGGCTGATCCTGCGCCTCTTCATCGGGTAACGGCCTAAAGTTCGGTTTCCCAGTCGTTCGTACTGGGCGACCCACTGCGCCGGGAAGTCGCATTTCGATATTGTCTATGCGCGTTTGCAGCGTCGCGACCATTTTTGTGAGCTGAGATATCGCAATGCTCAACTGTTCGGTTTGTGCGGTTTGCTGAGCAATTGCGTTGTTAAGTTGCGCGGATTACTGCGCGTGTTGGGTCATCATTGCGTATACCTTGTCGTCGAGTCTATTGACTCATTCGCGGAGTTTCTCCTCGCGTTTCTGTGATTTGACGTTGATTTGTTCCGGGCCAAGTGCCTTACGTTTAGTGGGTGCGGGGTGCGCGTCTTGAGCCTCCTTGACTTCCTCCACACTCTCGGCTGTACTAGCAGCCGCGTCGGCTGCGACGGGTTTAATTAGAAGAGAAGGAAGAAAGGGAACTGTCGGGGCCTCCCCCTTCAACGTGGCAATTTCGTTTCTTAACCTTGCATTTTCCTGCTGTAGTTTTTGGATTATTGATTTGAATTGATCCAATCGTTTCTGCATTAGACTTTCTGGGTCGCTGTTGCGTTTGTAAGCAGAGCTGCCGCGTCTCTCTACATCTGCGTTTCTATCAATGGCAGTCTCGGTTCGCGTTAGCGGTGCGCTGGGTGCGCATCCGGAGGCGACGTCCACCCACCTCAATTTATGGGGGTCATCAACCGCTCCTCCGCCCTTGGCTGCAGCTGTGTGGTTGGCTCGGGCCGTCGACGTGCTGCGAGGCTTCACTGAACGGGGTCGGGAGACGCTGCGAGAGCGGGCTCGAGAACGAGTACGGGAGCGAGTGTGGCTCCGCGCGCGGGTCTCCCTCGAGGCCGATCGACTGTTGCCGCTACGTCGTCTCGATGCGTGGCGTCGTCCGCAGCCCTCCTCCCCGTCATTGACGGTGCTGCTACTGCTGTACGCGGCCTCAGCCTCCTCGCGCATTCTGTGTTCCCACTGTCGGCGCTTGACTAGGTAGGGTGTCTAGTACTTAGCTTTGAACTTGCGGTCTCCGGTGAGGTGACCCTTTCCGCACAGTTGGCACACCGGCTCGCACCGATGATCATCGGGCGGGTTGCCGCATCCGCACCCACGGCGCTTTTTGTCGTTCGGGTTGGGGCACACGTCGGCCCTGTGTCCCAGATGACCACACTCGTAGCACATATCGATATGTTTCTTGCAAAGAGTGCACCTTATCACCATCCCGCCGTAGGTCACGTAACGAGGCACGTAGTAGCCGTCGAAAAGGATTATCACGTTGGTCGTGTTTCCTATGCGCTTGGCATGCAGGACGTTCGGCTTGCGGTGGTTAACCAGACTTCTCACGACGTCCGCCGGCTTCTCGTCTAGCGATATGCCCCTGATGAGGCCTTTGGACGTGTTCTCCGGAGCCGCTCTGTAGGCACTCGCTTCGAACTCGCGGTCACCGATTCGCAGCTTGCAAATGCCTCCATATCGTCTAGCGCGATCTTCTGACGGCGTGCTTACCCCAATAACGTTTTCTACTGCGCTGTCCTTTCGCGCGTTTCTTTTATTTGTTCAGTCCAGTAATCATTGGTGTCTTTGTAGTGCTTTAAAGGCACGCCTAGATATTTTACTGCAGTATTAAACCAGTGAACGTTAGCATAGGTGTTTGGGGTTCATGTCCAGTCACCGTGCCACAACCCCAGACACCTTTCCCAATTAACCCGACTTCCTGTAATTTCTCCAAAATTTGTAACAACGGCAACTGTCTCTTGTACACTTTCTTTGCTGGATCACACACAGCTACATCATCAGCATATGCGAAAACATTTATCTCGGCGTCAAGCAGTTTGAAACCACGCATGATCTCGTTTTCTATTACGGCCAATCAGAAGCTTTCTATGTCCAATGCAAGCAAGAGTGGACTTGCCGGACAGCCCTGGCGTACAGAACATTCAAGCCTAATGGGAGACCCCGGGATCTTGTTAATACTTAGTCGTGTAGTAGAGTTTTTATACGCCAAAACTATGCCCTCTGTAATCACCGATCCGACATTGACAAGTTCAAGTATGGAAAATATCACATCTTGCGGGACGCAGTCAAAAGCCTTTTCCAAATCAAGCTGGAGGATCGCAACACGAGAAATAAAGCATCGCAACTTTCAAGGACACATCGCATTGTGTGTGTGTTCATCAATATTGAGCGCCCCTTGATGCCACACGTTTGGTGCTCCCCAACTATTCCTGTGATTACGGACTGCAATCTACCTGCCAATAATTTCATGAGTATATTGTAGTCAGTGTTGGTTAGTGAAATCGGCCTATATGACGAAATTAGTTTTATTTTGCTTTGTCATCCGTGTTAGGTATTAGAATAGTGTGCGTCTCGGCAAATGAAGGTGGTAATGCTTTGATTGCGTATACTTGCTTGAAGACAGCTTGTAACACTGGTGAAACTTCTGTTTTAAAAGCTTTATACCACATCGCACTGAGACCGTCAGGCCCCGGTGTCTTCCCAGTGGCGAGATTATCTAGTGCATATTCAATCTCAGAAACTGTTATAGGCCTCTCTAACGTTTCTTTCGTTTCGAGGGATAATTGCGGCATCCGGATCAAGAAAGTGTCCTTGAACTTTGTAACGTCTACTAATGCGGCTGCGAAGAGACCCTTGCAATACCGAAAGAAAGCTTCAGCGGTAGTGCTGTTAGTATTTAGCAGAATTCCATTTTCCTCTATTTCATCGACGTGATTACGACGTGCTCGTGATTTCTCAATTCCAAGCGTGCGCTTGGTAGGAGTCTCCCCCATAGCCCACGCCTCTGCAGTGTTCCGGCTCTACTAGCTCAGTTTGTCGTTTCACCGTTCGAATATCTTGCTTATATGCACCGGGCTCCTTGATTTCTGATGGTACCAATTTCTTAAGCGTTGTTCTGTGTTCATTTTCTTTCGATATTTCTTGATGTTTTAAAGTACTAGATCTCGGTATGGCTTTCATTTTAACGCTTTGCTTCAAAAGTTCCCATTCCTCGCCAGCAATACAGGCTCTGATCACTTTAATGTTCTTAATTAGCTCAACCACAAACCTATTAAAAATGTCATCCCGAAGTAGTTTAGCGTTAAACTTTCATATATTCTAACTAAATTTGTTTTCTTTGTGTTTAAGTCCCACGTTACATTGTAGAAGACAATGGTGAGAGAAAGAGACAGGTAAGAATGTGTGACTATTGCTTTTAGCTAACGTCTCCCCTGCCATGTATATCCTATCAAGACGTGCGTGGCTGGTTCCCTGAAAATGCGGAAATTGAACTTCTTGACCTGCTTCGAGGCACTCCGCAACATCTTCCTGGTCAGATTCATTCAGCAAGTCATAGAGCACTTCAACACTTCTGTCTCACACATGGCGGTTATTATTTCTATCCTTCGCGCTCGAAACACAATTGAAATCCCCCAATAAAACAAGGTGTTTTGGTGTCCGTAAATGTTGCGTAATTAACGAAAATAAAGTTTCTTAGTCTGCCTCCACGTTGGGCGCATAGACACAAGTGACGCGCCATTCAATTTCGCTAGTACTAAAATCACAAGTCACTGTTCTACCTGAGTCACAAGAAAAGTGGCTTTCAACAATCAATCTTTTTAACAAAAAGCACACAACCGGCCGAAGTTCCATTTGCGTGACTAACTATGGCATAATATTTAGACGTAAACCAG
This sequence comes from Rhipicephalus annulatus, assembly GCA_013436015.1. Classification (NCBI taxonomy): domain Eukaryota; kingdom Metazoa; phylum Arthropoda; class Arachnida; order Ixodida; family Ixodidae; genus Rhipicephalus; species Rhipicephalus annulatus. The sequence continues at coordinate 47,470 of WOVY01000023.1, forward strand.
AGCATCCTGCTCCGGGTCTCCTCCTCACCTTCCACTTTTGTCTCCTGCACGGCTAACACGTCAATATCTTGGTCGATTGAAAAGCGATATCCTTGGGCGTGCTTTTTCCTGGAGGCCAAACCTCGGGTATTTAGGGTTGCAAAGCTCAGTGCCCAGTGACCAGCCATCGTTACTCACTAAAAAAAGAGGAGGTAGGCCCGGAGCATGGTGCTTACCGTGTACGTCTAGCTCCCTGCTAGACGTGTCCGGAGCCATCTGGTGGTCCGGCATCAGTTAGCTGCTGGTCCTTTGGAGTGCCAACCGGTCGGTCCACTGGTAGATTGGACCTCGCTTTGAGGCCCGAGCGCCGTGCCGGTGTCACCTTCGCTGGTGGTCCCTCAGCTTTGCTCTCGTGAGCAGTGCCCGCAGATTTCTCCAGCGAACACTTGACCGCCGAGCTCATGTTGATCCCGCGGGTCATTCTGTGCGCTGGCTTGTCGCGTCTTGTCGCCACTTGCGTCGACATGTTCACCAGTTGGCTTTGTGTGTCTTAAGTTCCTCTTGGTTGGTGTCCGCCTTAGCCGTTTCTTTCACCAACAAATTGAACACTGTGGCATCCTGCAGTCTCACCGTACATGACCAGTCTCTTCGCACCACATGCATTGCATACATAGGCCTGCCCGGCGCCACAACTACGGTCAATTCCCCTGCAACGCGCACTTAGTGCGGAAGGTCCTCCACCGTAACTCCACTCTTTAACTTGAGTAGCACGGTTCTCATCGTCGACGCTTTGTCGTTGACGCCATCGACTCTCCAGCACTCTCGATTCACTTCGACAACATTGCCGAAGGCCGCAAATGCCGTCCGCACATCCTCATCGGTGACTCCGTAAATCAGCCAATGAAGTCTCAGTTTTACCTGCCGGTCCTGGGGATCAACGATGAGTCACCAGTGTCCCTTCACCTAAAGTTCCTTGAAGGCCAGCAGTTTCTTCGTCGCGTCTTCTCCGTTCAGTATATCCGGGCAGACGTGATTATTCTGGTGCGCTCCGAGTGCTATGACGTCCGTTAGCACTCCAGTGCGGCCCAACGCGTCTCTGAAGCCTTCAACCCTGTAGGGTCTTGCTCGAACGTCTCCATGCAAAAACACAGTATTTAAGGCAACGCGTCCAGTTGGTAGATGAGGCAGAATCACTTAGTACTCTTCACTTGACCTGTCACCGCGGCCCGGCCACTGAAGCAGCTCCGACGGAGCCCTGCATCCTGCGTTCGTTCACTACCATGGCCAAAAGCAGAATACAACGCTACGCCACAACGTGTACGTGCGGTTGTAAAACAACTATTTATCCGAAGAACGTGCCATTCAGCTTCATGTTTACAAGTCGCACAGTCAAGAATAACACAATATTCCTGTCCAATAAACGATAGGATCTTGATTCGACAGCGACGAACGGCTTCCGGGCAACGAATAACGAGCAGATATTAGAAAGAGTGCAAAGTTTTTATAAGCGTCTACATCTTAACTCAGAAAAATCTCAAATTGACTGGAGGAGCAGCCACAGATTGTCAGCTCTTGCGGCCGATAGTCTTTTTTCATTTGATAGCCGTTTCTAGCACTTGCTACTGGTCAAAAAGTGCAGATGATTTACATGTATTGTTAGGTAGACATCCACGCAATCGAGTGGATATTGAGTATTTTTCTTTCGAGCAAGCGACGATGTAGCAGTACACGTCTGGTGAGCCAGATTACATATTTGCAGTTATATCAATACCTGCAAATGAGAAAGCGCCAAAGAAATGACTAATGCAATCTGCTGAAAAAGTGTGCTGGCATGTTAGTTCACTAACGCGTACCAAATTGCCAACTCAAAATTGTGTGTTCTTACGTGCGAGTCAGAGAAATACCAGCTCCTGAGCTCAGAAGGAAGCTTTCACTGACAGCCTTCGTTGCTGAAATTATGACACATCGATCATCGCCGTTCATTGTGCGGGCACCACACACGCAGATAAATGGTTTATTCAGGCTCAGGGATGTCTAAATTGTACTTTACAGTCATTCTTAGACTTTAGAATTGTGCCTACTTAAAGTAAAAAGCGCTGGCAGCAGGTACAACCTACGCGGGCGGCACAATATGTTTCACTGGGACGGGGCACGTGGTAAGGCTACTTTCGAAGCAGCTGAGTTGTGATGCTTGAAGTTTTTGCATTTGAGCTTCGCAATATTTCTATCTGTTACCTAAACTGTTTCTTAAGTAAGTGGAAGCTCAATCAATACCAGATATGCATTTACGGAGTGGCGATGGCGAGCGACAGGCGTTTTTCCGGCCTCTGCTGGCAGTAAACAGCGGGCGTGCCAGTGTACAGATATATGCAGTTATATAAATACTGACAATTAAAAAAAACCAAAGAAATACCAATACAACCAGCTGAAAACGCGTGCCAGGGAGTCAGTTCACGAAAGTGTACTAAATTACCAACTGAAAATTGCGTGTTGTTACATATCAGTCAGACAAGTACCGGCTAAGTGCGCCGGCAGCTCTACTGACACCGACAAGAGCTCTCGCAAGTGGTGCCCCATCTTCGGACTCCTGTGATCGTGTTTCCATGTTTCCTATCTCTCCTATCCCCTCGATATGTCGTCGCGCTCGCTCTCTGGCACACTGTTTTTTTCTCTCTTTACACCTTTATTCAAATCCTTTGAATCCCTCCTCACCCCCTCCCTTGTGAGCTACTGTTGAGGTGTCGCTCCCGGAAGCAGACAGTTACGGGGCTCACCTTTCTCTTACTTTCTCTCTTAGAACCACTTAGTAGGCAGCTTTCGGTGACAGCCTGCGTAGCTGAAAGCGCAACATTCGATCGTCAGCGCTCCTTGTGCGAACATCGACACAAGACAAATAGTTGGTTTAGGTTCATGGATGTCGAAACTATACTTTACAGTTATTCTCACACTTTAATGCCATGTGTACACGAAGCAAAAAGCGCTGGTAACATAGATACCAACGCGACTGGCATGACAGGTTTAATTCTCGCTTGGCTGGGCACTGAGTGAGACCACTTACGTATGCTCGGTATCGGTTAGGTTAGCATCTCTCCCTGCCGTCGAATTAAGGGTGTTATATTCAACGAAACCAAAACAAACCACGGCACACGCTACAATAACATGCACGCTGCAGCTGCGCTGGTAGAAACAGGGCGTGCTCCAGTATTCACCAGCGCTTGCCAGCGAAAATTCCAGCGCTTCGCAGTGCGCAACAGCATCACAGTGGTCGAGCCAGCGCCCCTACCAGTGTGACACAGCTTTTTCTCAGTGCGCCCAGCGAAGGACCAGTGATTAGAAGAGTGTACCAGCGTCTCCAGCGTGTACAAGTGCCAAAAAACGTGCTGGCATCACGCTGTTTTTGAAACAGGGTACGTTTCCTTTTCTAACAAGCTACCCTACTGCAGTTGTGGCAGGTGCAATCTGTTGCACTTTCTCGCAAGTATTGGGGTGGTACTCTGTACTTTGTGGGATATCCCGCACCAAAAAACATGTAGGTCATGACTAGTCAAAGCAGAGAACGGATTATCATTTTTGCTCCGGATTGCCCAATCGGTAACCGGGGGGCTCCAAAGGTGTCGCCGTTGGCAGCTCCGAGGAATGACGATCTCCGCAGACAGTGGGAGCGCAAGCTCCGGAGGGCTGAGAAGCCTCTGACTGAAAATTCAGCGGTGTGGCAACATTATTTCGAGCCAAGATACATCCTGTGCGAATATAGGCACGTGATAAACGGCAGTGAAGTGCGCATTCTAAGAGAAAAACCGCCACTGATTTCTGATGCTGTGCCATTGCTTTGGTCAGGTTGTCCAGGAAGTAACTAACCTCATTTTCTCATGGTTGCATGAACGTGAAAGCAAACGCGCGTTAGAAGTAACCACATCTGCAGCTCTGCAGGAGTCCACCATGGCCAGACAACGCAGTCGAAGGTGGCATGAAAAAAGTAGTAGGGCCACCTAGCGGCATCCACGTAAAAGCTGACGCGGGAGCTCAGCTGGTCGCGCCACTAGATCAAATTCTACTTCACTAAAATGTTGACGCCGCCATTCGCGACTGCGATTGGCTTCACTAAGCCTCGCAATGTCAGTGACTGCCAGGAAATGTACGTGCACACTAGCTGGAAGCAATGCACGATGGCGTCCTGCCCGTCTACGTGATCGCGCGGCAAGCAGCGGCGCACTGTACATTCACGGCGCGCGCAGCGCGTGCACCCGCCGGCTCGTGGCTTCTCGCCGACAGATGGAGAGAGGTGGCTTAGGTGAGATGATGCAACACCCTCTAGACTATCTAACGCCTCTCTATTTCCTCAACTCCTTAGCGCCTACGTCAACACACTACGACGAGCTGCTTCGCCGTCTCTCGACCCGCTTTCGGGAAGCTCCCCTTTCGAAGCAACCCGTCTCCATCGCTCCGCCCCACTCCGAATGGTTTTGTGGTATTTGCGCTACTGCGCACGCACGGAATAAAACAAGCCGGAGTGCCGCATTTCGGGAATCCTCTGTAGCGTTTTTCTTTAAAATTTGACCTCAAAATTAATTCATTATTGCGTGAAACACGTGCGTATAAGTAACGTAGTCTTTTGGAACGTTAAAATTGGGTTTTACTCCACGTTTTGTTTCTATTTTTGATATTTCAGCGCAACGCTGAAGGGGGTGAAGGCAACCACAGGACCATAAACATCAGTGGAAAGGCGGATCATGTGGCGTTTGGCTGATTTTTGAGCTGTTGCGTTGTAAAATTGTGTTTGTGTGTTTTCGTGCTCTGTGAATCAGCGAGAGTGTTGGTATATTGCCTTATTAACGATGGCATGAGTGAGTCCAACCAAGAGTGTGTGCGTCGAGTAGGCAAGCTGCGATAATGCCTGGGCATTGCTGTGTACCGTGGTGCCACGGAAACTATGACGGTGGAGAATCTGTGCGTGTGTTCACGTTCCCCTCGGACCCTACAAGAAGAACTTAGTGGATTAAGGCTATTCACCGTGCGGACTTCACACCAGGAAAGCGATCAGTGGTAAGGCTAACTTTCCTATTAAGTGCCGTTTTCTACACTTCCTGTGCATTGAATAACACCACGGGGATTAATGTGAGAGATAACGAGGACGCCCACTCTAGATTAAAAAAAATGTTTGCTTGGCAAATATAAGGGAGTGACCTTGTATAGATGACAATCGGCACCAAGGGTTTCTTGAGAAATATTCGAAGTGTCCATTACTTTGCTGCCATGAAGATGAGCTACGGCTTCTTAACTGAAAATACTACGTTATTCTGTCTTTTTTATTATCCTAGGTCTGCGAGCGCCACATCTGACCATCCGACATGGTAAACACCACAAGCTATGTGGATACAAAGACAGGCAGAGTAATTGAAGCAAAGCTGAGGCTTACCCGTCTTCGACCTGACGCAGTTCCAAGCATATTGCCGAACTGTCCAGCTTATCTTTCCGCCACAGCCGCAACCACATCTCTAGAGGCCCCACATGAAAAGAAAGCTCGTCGAGAGGCAGCTTTACTGCAAGAAGCCATCAACCTGTCCATCGAGACGCATCTCTAGGAAGAGCGAAATAACAGAATTGACACTTTTCAGGCACTCTTGAACTGCCTTCCGCATATCAAGGTTTCAAAATTCTGGACAGTTTTTACGCAGCATGACTGTGTACTCTTCCTCAACCTGACTTTTGATGGTGCCCCAGCTGTCAGAAAATCAGTGAAAATCACAGAGGGCCTCTCTTTCACGCTGTTTTTTCAAGACGTCGAGGTCACCAAACTTGATGGCATCGACATTCCCAAAACTGTGAATGACAATCAGTGCTTGACGCGTCTTCTGGATGCTGTTGTGGGATTTGAAGAGACACCTACATTGAAGTCCGAGGACAAGACCAGTGGCATACTAAAGCTCGTGGTGTCGCTTTTTGAGGACGCAATGAATCAAGGAATGCAAGACGAGGAGCGACGCTATGCTTGTACATTCTTAAGGGAACAAGTCATGCACACTTTAAGCAAGTCACCCCACTACTCTTCAGACTTTCTAGTATTTTCGAGCCTCCTATTTACCATCTCTCCTCACGCCTATAGATACATGAGGAACTACGGTGGTCTCAAACTGCCGCATGAGTCAACAGTCAGACGTGCATGCGATTCTCATGTTGTGAATCTGGCAGCTGAACAGCAGGATGTTTCATTCTTGCTGTATGCGAAGAAACTCGTGGCTGCAATGAAGGATCATGAAAAAACTGTGGTACTCATGATGGATGAAATCCATATACAACCGTATTTGGATTACAAAGGTGGCACAATCGTCGGCGTTGCAGGTAACACTTCGAATCCAGCCAAGACAGCACATATACTTATGATGCACAGCCTTCTTTCAGCTCAAAAAAGTGTTGTTCATATTTTGCCAGTTGATAAAATCAACGCTGAACAGCTTCACATTGTCCTCCGGAGCATCATAAGTGAGTTCGAAAAAGTTGGTCTTCACGTCATTGCTGTTATCACGGAATAACAATCCTATAAATTGCAGAACAATGTCTCTTTTTTGGAAATTCATCAAGTCAGCAGCTCCTACCCACACCCATCAGATCCGATACGTCCTCTTTTTTTGTTGTTGATTCCGTTCACCTGTTAAAATGTGTTCGTAACAATTGGATTAATCAAAAGAACAGTGGCACATGCATGTTTTTTCCTTCTCTTCTGGATCTGCATGGCAGCCCGAAAATTCTCACAGCATCGTTCAAGACCCTCCGGGATCTTCACTCAAAGGAACAAGATCAACTTGGGAAGGCTGCCCCAATGCTCTCAATAAAAGCTTTCAATCCTTCCAGCTTGTGGCAGAATGTTAAACTTGCCCCGAAAGTGTTTATCCATCCACGACAGCTGCTTTAGAAACATATGACCAGCGCTATGACTTGCAGCACGCACCTGGAACTGCAGAGTTCATAAGGATTGTAGAAACGTGGTGGAAGATTATTAATGTTAAGTCTCCCAACAAAGGACGACGGCTTCGCGATGTGCTGCAGACTCCCATCACGCAAACATTGTGCCTACAAGTGCAATTCCTTCAAAGCATCATGCAGTGGCTTGACGTGTGGGAACAATTGAAGTTCGATAACGGAATTCTAACACGGGAGACCCACAGTGCTTTTCGACTCACTACAGAGACATTGATCAAGCTTGTCGCATATTGCCTCGAAGACCTTGAATTTGACTATGTACTCCTGGGCAAGTTCCAGATAGACTGTTGGGAGGAAAGATTTGGCAAGTATCGACAACTTTCCGGGTCTCAATACCATGTCTCCATTAGGCAGATATATGAATACGAACGCAAGCTTCGTCTACAGAGTGCCCAGAAGTTGCCAGAGATGGATGCGGGAACGCCTCCAATCAAATTTGATGAGGCCATTTTGCAGAAATTCAAAATTGAAGTAAATGCTAAGGACATTGAAATGACGGCCCCTAATCTTCCTGCCATAACATACGTCGCAGGCTATTGTGCCCATGCGGCACTTAAGAAGCTATCATGCACTGCGTGCCGAACAAACTTAGTGGAAGAAGAGGACATAGTGTTGGAAAACGCAGAAGTAATAGAGAGCATGAGTCGTGGAGGGCTTAAGTTTCCTCAACCTGCAGTGGTGAATGACCGCCAAAATAGTGTTGGACAAACTACGAAGTCACAAGTATTCTACTGTCTTTCATGCACTCCCCAATCAAAAGCAAGTCCTTTTTTCGCTGACGTGCAACCTCTTGATGGAGGGCAGCCATTTGGAGGAATGTCATAGCGGTCACAGCCCAGGATTAGTGCTACAACACCTACTTAGTGCGGCAATCAACATTCTGCTGAAAAACGATTGTAAACATAAAAACGATTAACTTGTCCAAAAGAAAGTGGCCGAAAAGCGGAAGCTGAACACCTTCAAACCTTGACGGTTTGGTACTTTCACTTGTCTGTAAAACGTCAAGTGCACTTGACCATTTATATATTTTAATAAACATTTTTGTTACACCCAACATAGTTCATTTGTGTATTGTTGAGTGAAGAAAATATATATAGATTGTGAAGAGTCTGGCTTTGGTTGCCGTTAAACAAATAGAAAAGACGCATACGCTTCTAAAAAACTGTTCGTTATATATATATATATATATATATATATATATGTATATATATATATACATATATATACATATATATATATATATATATATATATATATATATATATATATATATATATATATATATATACTTATAAGCCACGGGACAAGAATGAGAACGAATGGAGAGCTTGCAACGCGCCATAAGTACGCGAACGAGCGGCGCAAGCAATGCGTCTTTCTGAAAACACGTCCTCCGCGCCCGTCGTGGTGTGGTTACGTCACCGAGAAGTGGAGAGGCCTTAGCTAGTCTAGAGGGTGTTGGATGATGCCCCCGTCAGGAGTTGGCTAAGGCGTTGCGAACGGTGGAGAGGGTGTAGCGAGACAGAGAGCTCACACGCACCGAGTGCGCGGCAGGCGAAGGAGGGAGACGTCATTACGTACTGCTAAGAGGGCGTGAGCTACTTGGCACTGGTCCAACACCTGCGGCGATAGGAGTGGTTCGGGTGGAGGGACAGCATAACACAGGCTAGTCAAAGAGCTGCTTCGCCCCTAAAATGAAAAAGGCAGCAGTTGGGCGCCAGCGGTTACGAGAAAACCATGAAGCGCTGGAAGGCCCACACCAGCATTCCGGTACAGCAACCGGATGTTTAGCTTTAGCGCAAGTTTCTTCATCTGCACTTCAGACATACGTAACGTGTGTGAGTGACTGTAGTTTGACTCATACTTCTTTGCGCCCGTATCACCATAAACCTACCAAGCATCCCTAAAGCAAGCCTAGAAAAGCCCTAGAAACAACATAAAAACAACCTGAATGACTATCTAAGGCCTAAACAAAACATAGAAGAAATCAAGTTTGTCTCCAAAATTGTTGAGTTTCGCTGTTTTCAACTTTGAGTGATTTATTACTGCAAGCTAAATCCTTTTTGTGCATGGTATAGCCAGTTACATCACTTGTCAGAACCAAGTACTGCTAATTACTCAAGATAAAACCACTATTCCCTTTAGCGTATTTGCGTATTCAGCTAAGACGTGCAAAATTTCATGTTTGTTTGCCTAATATGACAAAAATATGCCGTTCATAACCATTGAATCCACACAGGAAGTAAATATTCATTTGTGCCTATTTAATTCTTGAAATAAGCGGTACTGAACTCGTCGGCGTAGAATGCCGTACGAGTTGGAGTCTAGGCGGAAAACCTTTAATAAACGACAAACGAAAAAAAAAACACGCAATAGTTTGCGTTCAAGGCGCCATAATAATAACTGCTGCAGTTAGCCACTTTCCCTATATTCCACAGCAAATGCTTTCAAAAGCCAAAAAAAAACAATAAAATTACGTATGCAGAGTTGTTTTTACAGCTGGATAACACTAACTTTTCAGAACGTATGATGGAGAAGCGTGCTGTGTCGCTGTGTAATTACGCTCTCCGATTTCAAGAATCACGAATCGCCGGCTTGTCCCAGCAGCTATTCTGAAACGTAAAAACCCCTTTAAGTATGAACATCCGCTTATTGTGATATGAGTGAAATTTAATTGGACGTTAACATGAGAGTGCCTGTGAAGCAGCGAAAATATACCACCAAAGAAAACGTAGCCGTTAATGTTCAGGATCAAACTGTTGACTTTCACAATGAGATTACGCCACATCCTGCATTAAAATCACGTAGTTACGAGAAGCAGAAAAAGAATTTTTCTGGTAAAGTCTTATGATTTCGCTGGATAAGCGGAAGGGGTTTCTTCAGGTGACTTTCTGATACTTCAATCATGAATAATAGTATATAAATGCATCTGAAGGGAAGACTAGCCTATATCATATCTAAAAAAAACTGAATAAACGCTTGAATGAGTTTTTTACTCAGAAAAAGAGAAGTCGGACAAATATTTTGTATTTTATTCAGTTTATTTATGTACCATTCACGTCAGATTTGAAAATACGAGGAACACACTAAGTAGAATATTGCCCTTGAGGAACACAATTAGGTCATCAGTACTCTCTAGCAAAAGAACTACTTCCTGATCACCTTGAATAATGCAAATGGCTGCCTTGAATAGTATAACCAACTGCGCAGCCGCGCCTCTTTTTCGCAATCCCGAATCAAGCTCATTTATTTTGAGATGATTTCGCACCGAACGCATTTACTGAATTGTGCGCGCCGCGCGCGGGCTCTATATAGAAAAATGGCTGATCCCTGATACAGTGGGAACCGATGATATGCGAAACACGAATGAAAAATGATGATATGTCACTTTAAAATCAGCACAACGTTACGAGGTGGAAGTAAATGATCCCGTGCATGACTTTCGTGTCATGATTATCATGTTTGGATGTGTCGTTTACCTTCGTCATCTATTGTCACGTTATACCAAATTTAATATATGTGGAGCTAGCGAAACGGTCGCAAGCACGCTATGAGCGTAGTATGTTGTGATGTCCTTACATGACACGTGTGTCCGGATTATCATGTTTGCGTCAGTTATATAATTCGTTGTCCATTGACGTCACGTAACACCAAATTGGATGTATGTAGAGCTAGCGAAACAGCTGTGAACGCATCATGAAGGGCCCAATATACTCAACTTTTTCTTGTTAGGGTCTGTCGCTTGTGTTTGCCATGCAGTCATGTCATACCATACCAGTTTAGCAACATGTCATGTGAGCCAAACTACCGCAAGGATGACACGCGTGTCACGTAGAAACATGTCAACAAACAACGCTCCTGGAGGGCTCACAGCCATTTCAATAGCTTTACATTAAATTTGGTGTTACGTGACGTGAATTGACAACGAAGATAGATGACACGTCCAAGCATCATAATCATGACGCGCCTGTCATGTAAAACATGACTATTTGCTACGCTGATAGCGTGCTCGCGGCTGTTTCGCGAATATTGCATACATCGAATTTGGTGATACGGGACGTGAATGATCGACGAATGTAAATGACAAGTCTTAACATGATAATCATGATATGCGTTTCACGTATATTATGATTTTATGCTATCCTCATAGCGCGTTAACGGCTGTTTTGCTAGCTCAATATATACCAAATTTGGTATTATGTAACATGAATGTAACGAAGGTAAATGACATGTGCAAACATGCTAATTATGTCATACGTGTCATGTAAACGTTGACTACATACTACGCTCTTAGCGCGCTCGTGGCAGTTTAACCGGTTACATATATATCAAATTTATTATCAGGTGACGTGAATAGATTATGAAGGTAAATGAAACGACCAAACAGGATAATCGTGACAATGAAGTCATGTACGGCTTAATTTACATCAGGCTCGTAGCGTTGCGCTGATTTTAAAGTGGCAAGTCAACCTTCCTCATTCGTGCTTCCCATATTATCGTTTCTCACTGCACGTACGATCTGCCCATTGTTTTCATTTTTGTTTTTCAGAATCTTTTTCAAGTTTTCAGTCATTCTGCAGATCACTATCGATGTGTGCTTTCCAATCCAATGCGAATAATAAATTGTAGAGGGTGAATGTTGAAAAACGCAAACAGGCCGCGTTTGGGAAACCTAAACAAACGAGAAGACTGCAGCGATCGTGTCGGGGTGCAATTGAAATTAGTTTACAGAGCAGTTAAAGATCGTACAACCAGTGTCCATTAAAACGGCAAAAAAGTGGTCTGTTTTTTGAGACTCTACAGTAAAACTAAGCAGGAAAGAACAATAGTCAGAGCATCGTATGCAGTCCTGACAATCTGCTTTTGGTTGAAATTCCTTTCAACCTGCCGAAATCGGCATAACATATTTCTCTAACACGGTTTTGGCAATGCCGTCCTTCAAATGCTTGTGATATATTGATAAACTCTTGCTTATCGCAGTTGACTCAGAGCCATTCGTGCCCGAGTGCGTAAGTGGCCCAAGTCGGGGCACAACAACGGTGTTCCGGCAAAGGTTCAATTCTGAACGCTGTAGCACTTTTTTTTTCAGCCGCTGAATTAGTTTCACTGCTTCCTACAAAATATCATCAGCGAATCAAAGCAAAAACGATTGTTTCAGTTTCGATTCCTCACTGTGATATTGAGGAGTCTTTTTTCTTCGTTCAATTTTATCACTTTTTAGTGCAGGAATATCAGTCTCAAGGTGTACATTTGTAGTTTGTAGTTTAGTGTTTTAAATATTCAAAGTAAAACAACACTCTTGTTTTTTTCGTACGCGCATTGTGGTGTAAACTTAGTTCTCGTTTTCAACATTTCTTAATGCTCGTCTTTAGGTCCCTACAATTAACTGTTGTAAAGAACACGAACTAAGAGCAGAGAAGCAAGGCATAGTACTGGGCGAAATACGAAGCAATTCTTTGCGTCTTGTCTATCTATCTATCTATCTATCTATCTATCTATCTATCTATCTATCTATCTATCTATCTATCTATCTATCTATCTATCTATCTATCTATCTATCTATCTATCTATCTATCTATCTATCTATCTATCTATCTATCTATCTATCTATCTATCTATCTATCACTATCTATTCTATCTATCTATCTATCTATCTATCTATCTATCTATCTATCTATCTATCTATCTATCTATCTATCTATCTATCTATCTATCTATCTATCTATCTATCTATCTATCTATCTATCTATCTATCTATCTATCTATCTATCTATCTATCTATCTATCTATCTATCTATCTTATCTATCTATCTATCTATCTATCTATCTATTTATCTAGTTTATCTATCTATCTATCTATCTATCTATCTATCTACCTATCAGCTGCCTACGTATGTAATTATCACCGGATATTCTATACTAATTCTTGTTGACTCCTTGTTAAGGAGGCGATATATGTAGTATATACCGCCGCATATTATATACGGTAATATATACTACGTATATCACCTGCTTATCTAAGGTAAACCAATTTACTAGTTAGGGGTAAGAAAGCTTGTCGAATAAGTTTGAGGGACCATGACATGATTAACAGCGGCTGGCGAAAATACTCAATCCGGAAGTGACCTGACTGTAATCTTTGTTATGGTGGGCGCAGTCTCCACACCTATTTTTTGCTTACACCATGGTTGAACTCAAGCTGTTTGTGGCACAAACTTGACTGTGGAACGAAAACTCTATTAGGACGAAAGCTTTAGATGTGTCATCAGACGGAAAAGTTGTTCAGCATTCCACGTGGGAGTCCTACTTCAGTGGCATCGCCCCAAGCTGGGCAAAAAATCACCACCATGGGATGACGTACCCATATTATATCATAATAAAGAGACGTTTAGCCAGCCTCGTAACCTTCCCACATATTCATATACTTACGATAAAGTCGCTTGTGACGTCACCGCATGACGCTGTAGCTTGGTCAAATGAACGCTGATCCAGAAGACGTGTGAAGAAGGGAAAAGTGCAAAGATATGACAGTCTGTAATTTTTGAGGCATTGAGAAGCCCCATTAGGGGTCGAAGGCTTTCGGCGAAGGATGCGACAAGCTCACTACATTGGCTTGAAAAAAAAACGATTTTTTTCTTCGAGCCAATTGCGGCTGATGCTTCGGCGAGCTTTTGAGTTTTATTTTTTAATGTGAAAGTGTTTTATGCTTGGGTCCAGCAATACTCCAGCAACGCATTTCTGTATCGGAAATGGCGTGAGACAAGGAACACAAACAATTGCCACAGAACGTTTTTGAGCAAGCAGAATGTTCTCTCAGAGGGAGTGGAACACACGCCCTCTCAGTTCGTGTCAAGAAATGACAAGCATGCTATCGGCTGCACCAGTGTCATTTTTCTTTCTTTAAATGACTGCACGACGGCCACACTCACTCGAAGAAGAAAAGCGCGCTTGTATTGTGATTGAATTTATATGGACGCACTAGGCTGAATTTTGCTGCCGGCCTGGGCGTTTATGTGGGAGTCGGCGTCAGACACCGTGTATGTATTGGTATCTATATAAATGAAAACGCAAGAAAGAAAAAAATTCCTAAAAAAACACACACCGGCACGCGGATTCTTTCTAACCTGGGACCTCTGCGTCGTGAAAGTGAGGTGTTAACACACATCCTTCACCGTCCAAAGGGCAAGCTACTTGTATTTACCACACACCGCCACTCACGAGGCTCTTGAAGGGGGGGGGATTGTGTTTTCTGCTTTACCAGTAAGATGGTCCAACGAGCGCACGTCACCACATCGTGTGGCAGCGCCCGCTCTAATCTCCTACGCATACTTTGCCTGGCTTAGAAAATGGGAGTGACGCTCCCTCCCCCGCCCTTATCTCGCGGCGGCAAGAAAGGGAAGGTCAAATGCCTTGCCTAGAAAGATTCTGCTGGAACGATTATGCCTTGCCTGGAACGAGGTATGCCTTACCTGGAACGATTTTGCCTTACCTGGAACGATATGGCTTCACCTGGAACAATTCTGCTGTAGTTACCGGTTGCACAAAGGTCACTGCAATCATTGCATTCTCAGTTTGCGAAAAGCGCGCGCTTTTGAGACACAGCAAAATAACCAATAAGATGCTTAATTGCGTGCATACGTATATTGATTACGTTTTGTGCGTCATTTCTGCGTAAAAAAAGCGGGGCATGTTAAAATCTGCTTTCCATTCTGCACGTAACCTTTCAATTTGTTGCTATCGTGTTCATTGCTTCGCCTTTCCGGCAAAGGTGTCTTTTTTTACGTCTCACTGCTTCCGGTCACAGTCATCTTGGTTGGCTGGCTGGGGTTGGTGTCTCGGAGCGGTAAGGTTGAGCATTGCATCAAGACTGTGGCCTCTGTGATTGGCTCCGCCAAAGCAATATTGCTACACGCCCGTCCCATTCGGCATGCTTCCAATACAAGAAATGCAAATTTTTGAATGCGTCAACACACCGCGTCGTGAAAAACTCAGTACAAGCCTCCATTATACCTTCGATATGTTGGCAACCTTGACCTGACCCATCTAAATTAGGTATAGCTCTTCGACTGGTTCCTGCCTCTGCTTACCCTCGCCCTGAAAAAAATCGCGAGCGTGATATTGGGCGGACACAAAATTCGTTGCGTTTCCAACTTGGCAGGCAATAATTGAAGCTTTAACACATGAAGGAATGGCGACCTGAGCCCAACTTCTGCTGCCAGCCGGCGACGCTCTTCTGGCTCTCACGCGGTTACGTCTGATTATTCTTTGTCCATTATGTACTACAGCTACCACGAAGGTTTGATTCATCAATAAACCTGGACGTTAGTCGTCCAAATAGAGATGTACTACCAAGCATCAACGTGGGTAACCTTTAACCTGGGTGCATTCACGTTAAAAATTGGCGTTCACGTGATATCCCAAAAAGCTCAATTTGCAGGAATTCCGGTGTCGGCGTCATTGGTTCTGAGCGAAAAATTATCGTGTTGTATGTGACCTAAGCATCTAGCAAGAAGCAGATGAAGTAAACATCAAAAAGGTTTCGGCCGGATTCAGGATCAAACCCCCGGTTGTTTGGGGGGCAAGCATGTGTTCTACCACACGGTCATCCATTTTTTGATTTGGAACAGTTGCTGAGACAGACAAACACACAAATATATATATTGTAAGAGTACCCTCAAGACTCTCTTTGTTGTCTCGATTATGTGCCCCACAACCTAAGCTTGACTAGTGATGATGAGTATGTACAGATGAAAAGACGCATAAACAATGCTCACACTTAGTTTCCCCGCGCAGTTGAGCGGCCAGCCCGGCCGAGACTTAGGCGGAAAATGCACGGCGAGCAAAGGGTTTAAGACGTGAAACGTGGACTATCTCAGAGGCGCGGTAACGACGGTCTGAGTAACCCTCGACGGGAATGACAAGGTAATTGAAAGGAGATGTCCGTTAAGAAATAACGTAAGGTCCGAGAAAGCGTGACTGAAACTTTTCATACAATCCTGGAGTGCGAATAGGCGTCCAAAGTAGTACTTCATCTCCAGTACAGAAAGTGACGTCTCGACGGAAGCTGTCATAGCGTTGCTTGCGGTCTTGTTGACTGGCCTCCGTGTTGAGTTGAGCATGTTGCCGTGCATCAGCGAGCCTGGAAACGAAATGTTCTGGCGTAGTCGTGGACGTTTTTGTCGTTACATTGAAGAAAGAGGCGTCAATGGTGAATGTCGGTGCACGACCATAGACCAGGAAGAAAGGGGAATACCCGGTGGTACGTTGAACAGCGGTGTTGTGTGCAAATGTTACGACCGGCAACGTTTTGTCCCAGTTATCGTGGTTCGGTCCGATGTACATGGATATCATGTCGGTTAGAGTCCGGTGGAATCGCTCTGTCAGGCCATTTGTTTGCGGGTGGTAAGCGGATGTGGTCTTATGAACTGTGCTACAAGTTTTTAGGATTTCATCGAGAATTGTGGACAGGAATGCCTTGCCTCGGTCGCTCAATAACGAGCGAGGTGCACCATGACGCAACACAATGGCTTCTAGAAAGAAGGCGGCAACGTCTGATGCAGAGCTAGTGCGTAGAGGAGCAGCCTTCGCGTATCGTGTGAGGTGGTCGACAGCTGTGACGATCCAGCGGTGGCCCGCTGGCGTTACGGGAAATGGCCCGACGAGGTCTATTCCGACAACGACAAAAGGTGTATCGGAACATAGAATCGGTTGTCACTCAACAACGAGTGAGGTGCACCATGACGCAACACAATGGCTTCTAGAAAGAAGGCGGCAACGTCTGATGCAGAGCTAGTGCGTAGAGGAGCAGCCTTCGCGTATCGTGTGAGGTGGTCGACAGCTGTGACGATCCAGCGGTGGCCCGCTGGCGTTACGGGAAATGGCCCGACGAGGTCTATTCCGACAACGACAAAAGGTGTATCGGAACGTAGAATGGGTTGTAATAGGCCAGCAGGAGCTGAAGTTGGTCGTTTCCGGCGTTGACAAAGTGTGCAAGAAGCGACATAATGAGCCACAAAGGTAGAAAGACGAGGTGAGAAGAAAAGGCTCCTAACACGGTTGTAGATCTTTTGGAATCCTAAGTGTCCAGCTGATGGGTCGTCCTGCAATGCTTCGAGAACTTGTTTTCGCAGCGAACAGGTAAGTACTGTCACCCACCGATGCCCATCCGCATTGTAAGTATAGCGCTGCAGGACGTTGTTCTCTAGCTTGAACTGCCGTAGCTGACGACATACACTGGCATTATGTAGAGAAGACAAGCCATTCAAGTATCCGATGATGCGTTTACAGTAGGGGTCGTCACGTTGGCACGCGGCAAACTGGGCGCTGTTGTTTAAAGATAGTTACACAGCAACTGCCAGAGGTGATAACGTGGGTGAAGAGGAAGTCGCTTGATCACTTGAGGGGCATTGAGGATTCGTGGTTGGAGATGAAAGTGGCAAAGGGCAGCGAGAGAGAGCGTCAGCATGCTGATGCTGTTTGCCAGACCATTACACAACGTCGAAAGTGTACTCTTGCAAACGCAGTATCCAGCGACCGAGGCGCCCAGACAAATTATTCAGCGAGGACAACCAGCATAGGGCATGGTGGTCGGTGATCACAGTGAAGAGGCGTCCATACAGATCAAGTCGAAATTTGTGGATGGCCCAAACGACAGCGAGACATTCCTGCTCTGTTATCGAGTAAATCTGCTCCGCAGGTGTTAGTGCGCGGCTGGCATACACAACTACTCGCTCACGTGATGTTCCATCGCGCTGGAGGAGTACAGCACCGATTCCGTGGCCACTGGCATCTGTGTGCAGGAAAGTGGGTGCACTCTCATCGAAGTGACGGAGGACGGGGCTGATGTCAGAGCACGGTTAAGGGCTTGGAAAGCACACTCGTACTCGTCAGTTCACGTGAAAGCCGTTCCTGACGTCAGAAGCTTGTGTAACGGACCCGAAATGGCAGCAAAGTGACGGACGAAGCAGCGATGTAAGTCGCCAGGCCCACAAAACTTCGCAATTGTTTTTTTGATTGCCTGGACGTTTAAAACTAATTACGGCTGCAACCTTGTCGGGGTCGGGTCGAACGCCACCTTTACTGAGAAGGTGACCCAATACTTTGATGCTTGTGCTGGGGAAGTGGCACTTCTTTGTATTAGGCTGTAGAGCAGCGTTCGAAACGCACGTTAGAATTTCGTCCAAACGCTTAAGGTGCTGAGGAAAAGTAGAAGAATAAATGAGGATGTCGTCTAAGTAACATAAACAGGTTTTCCATTTGAGACCACGTAAGACGGTATCTATCAGGCGCTCTAAAGTTGCTGCAGCGTTGCATAAGCCAAAAGGCATGACGTTAAATTCGTAAAGCCCGTCAGGCGTCGCAAATGCTGTTTTCTCCTTGTCTGCTTCGCGCATAGGAATTTGCCTATACCCGCATCAGATGTCGAGGCGGGAGAAATATTCTGTGCCTTGTAGGGAGTCCAGGGCATCATTTATGCGTGGCAACGGATATACGTCCTTTTTTGTGATCTTATTGAGCGCTCTGTAATCAACACAAAAGCAGATAGAGCCACCCTTTTTCCGGACCAACACCACAGGAGACGACCAAGTGCTAGATGAAGGTCGAATAATATCTCGTTTGAGCATGTCGGTGACGTTTTCCTCAATGAGTTGCCGTTCCGCCTAAGACAGACGGCATGGGCGGCGGCGTACAATGGAGCTGCCTTCGGTTTCAATGCTGTGCTCTGCAACTGAGGTGCGGTCCAGAACTTTGGAATGTACGTCAAACAAAAGGCTGTGCTTTTGGAGAAGGTCTAAGAGGTCTCTCTTTTGCTTGGCAGTGAGGTGAGGACTTATGGTGTCCTTTAAAGCAACAGTGGTAGCCTTCATATCAGTTGTAGCAGACAAAGGTGTTGATTCTGCGTGAAGGGGAACCAGCAAGAAAGGCTCGCTGTCAGCAAAGCAGCTCTCAGCAGTGCCTCGGGGCAGCATCACTGGCGATGAAGTTGGGTTCAAGGCGGTGACCAATGCTTTACTGTCGTTAAACCGCACAAGGCCGGGTGCTATGGTAAGCCCGGAAGGTTTGGAGCGAAATGATGGGGCTATGAAGACGTCACCGTTAACTATAGTATCCGAAGTGATCGTGAGAATTGGTTCATCTCCTGGCGAAATGAAACAATCAGCGGCAGCAACGAAACGGAAGCTGTATGGATCGACATCGGATGAACTCTCAGTAGCTGACATTTTAATTATTCGCTGACGACACGATATGAAAGCTGATGCCGAAAGAAAGAAAATCCCATCCTAAAATTACTGTGCGAGTGCACCAAGGAAGTACAAGAAACTGAATGTCGTGAAGGATGCCATCTATGAAAACGCGGACTGTGCAAACACTTGGTGGCTGAATAGGGACTCCATCTGCGCAACGAAGGGGAGGGCCATCGTATGGGGTCCTAACTTTTTTGAAGCGGGCACAAAAATCTGCACGAATCACGGAAAGTGATGCGCCTGTGTCTACCAGTGCCTCTGTCTGTATACCTTCAACGTACACTAATAAAACATTCGATGAGCGGTCCGGAGGAGTTTGATGCAGTTCGAAAGATGCAGCTTTCCCTCCCGAAGCTGCACTGTTTAGTTTTCCAGTTGGCGGTCAGGAATTGAAGTAGAAGGTCAGAGAGAAGAAGAGGAACGCTGCATCGGTGAAGGTGAGCGACGACGTGAGAAACAGGAACTGCCAACTGAGCAATAGTTTTGCGGAGACGGCGACCGACGTGTGCTGTTCTGACACAGTCGGCGATAGGGTGATCCAGTGGGGTAGAAGTGGTCCCGTTCAACGTTATCGTAGCTTTGTCTTTCGTCTCGCTGACGGCGTCGGCAAAACCTTGAAATGTGACAACGGATGCCGCCACAGAAGCAAGTCGGCCGCGAAGTGCGCCAGTCGTTGTAAGGCTGGGAAGATGGTCGTGGTGCGAGTGAGTTGAGCGAACCATGCCATTCGGCCGCTGGTAGCTGCATTGGGTTTCGCTGGGGTGCAGGTGTCCTAGCAGCAACTTGAGTATAAGTTGGCATGGCCACAGGATATGAGCTCGAAACTGGTGAGATTGTCATCGAGGGCAGGCTTTGCTGGGACGCAGGTGTCGTTGCAGCAACGTGAGCATAACTTGGAATGGGCACGGGATGTGAACTCGAAACTGGTGTACCTGTGATCAATGCCAGTTCCTCCCTCACGACGTCGCGTAAACTAGTAGCAGGTGGCGTCGTTCGGATATCAAGGGGTCGAGGTGAAGCCTGTGCATGAAGTTCCTCGCGGATGATAGAGCGGATCAATGCACGCATCTCTGTTGTGTCATGACTCGAGCTGAGATCAGGCATATCAGGTTGCACCCGAGTGGTTTGAAGCTCCTCGAGGCGCTGAGAGGTAGCTACAACATCGGCTACGGTCTGAGGATTCTGCACCACAAGCGCATTAAAAGCGACAGTCTCAATGCCTTTTAGCAGGTGGCGCACATGGTCGTTTTCCGCGATATGGTTGTCGATGCGGCGGCAAAGTGCGAGAACATCTTCAATGTAAGAAGTGTAGGACTCGCCGGGGCGTTGAACACGTGCACCAAGCCTTTTCTTGGTGATATGCGAGTGCACCGACGGGTTGGCGAAAATCTGGCGAAGCTGGCGCGTCAAGGCGGGCCATGTTAAAAAGTCTGTAGCATGGTTCAAAAACCACGTTTTTGCGACGCCACTCAAGCAGAATGTGACGTGGGTGAGTTTCGCAGGCTCATCCCAGTTTATGATGGCACTCACGTGGTCATACTCCTCGAGCCAGTCTTCTACGTCCTCACAAGGAAGGCCTGCGAATCGCGGAGGATCCTTTTGAGGGCTGGTGACCAGGTGAGAAGGGTTTCTTGGTGGTGGGAGCGGTGGCGCAGCTGCTGCGCTGGACTGGTCGGCTTGCGACATTACCGAAACCAGGTCGTTTAAGCGGCGGCCTGATTGGAGCTCCAGGGATGTGTTCTAGAAGACACTGGGGTTGTCCGAGAGCGCGAGAGGACGCAGGAATCGGGCAGCACTCTCCACCACCTGTAAGATGGCGTCTTGTACCCTCAAGTCTCTTCTTTATTGTGTCGAGCATGTGGCCCACAACCTAAACCTGACTAGTGATGATGAGTATGTACATGAAAAGATGGGACGCACAAAAAATGCTCATAATATATATATATGCAACAAAAAGACGACGAAATTTTCCCGGAAGCGTCTTTACTAAACGTTTTCAGCTGGTGGGCCAGCCATCGTCAGAGTAATGTGACAAGAGTTTATATATGGCTTTAAAAGCTCTTTTCAATAACAAGTCAGCGCCATCTGCGCTGATTAGCATTACAATGCGCATCATAAAATGTCATGTGCTTCAGAAAAACAGACAACAAAAGAAAGACAAAAGAAATAGGAAAACCAGAAGGGTACACACATACTGAAGACGCGGTTGAAGATTCCCTTACATGTACTGTGACAAGATACCATGCTTATACGTAGTTAAGAGATGTAGAAGCGCAGTGGTGTAATGACATTGCGTGGCAGCATAAGAACAATCTTAGTGATATGTGAACGTATAATGGAAGCCACTGTGAAACGATTGAAGATAAAATTCAAAAAATTTAAAAAACTAAAAAGGGAAGACATAGAAGGCGGGATTGAGGCGGTACAATTTGAAACCAGTACATCATCGCTCTTAATCTAGTGAAAGACAGGTCAGTTTCCCTTTATTTTTGCTGATTCCAGCTGAAACAGTGTTAAATTTATGAATGAGATACGATTCGCGTAGTTCACTATCATGGCTGGTGTGGAATCCCGATTCTAGTATCGTGACTTGGAAGTTACTAAATGAGTTGCCGGCCATGTTCACATGCTTTGATAATCGAAGGTTTTGTTGGGTTTTAGCATGCAATCTGTGATTGTTGAAACGTATTCTGAATGGGGTTTCAGTGTGGCCTATGTATTGCATATGGCAGGTGCCACACTCAAGCAAATACACTACATTGGATGAATCACAATCAAAGCTTCCACTAATTGTGAAAATGAAATGGTTAGATGTTCTGGTGGCCGTTAACGGTTAATTACGAAGCTTTTTAAAAAGCCAACCGATAATCACCAGTTTCATCATTTTGAAAGTAGCCACGTGCGCCACTGGAAGACTGAAATTCCATATAGCAAGGCACAGCGCTTTAGGCGCATATGCTCTGAAGATCAAGATTTCAATTCCTGCTGCCTTGATCTGAAAAAGAAGCTTCTTAAGCGAAAATATCCGGAAAACATATAAACGACGCGATACACCGAGCCAGAGGACGCGATCGATGGACTGTTTAAAAGGTAGCATAAAAAGTAATGAGCTTCAGCCAGCCAGTTTAGTATTAACACACTCAGCGTACATCCCCAAAGGTCAAGGTATACGGCGTAACCATTACAACATCCTCACCCAAAGCGACAGTATAAAAGCGGTCTTTCTTGAGCCCCCTCGTGTAGTGTATAGGCGCTCCAAAAACATAGGTGACATCCAGACGACATCTAAAATCGCTACTTTTAACCGTACTGGTTGTAGCCGCTGCAACCAACCCCGTTGTAAAGATTGTCCTCATATACAACCATCATTAGCGGCCACCAGCACATCTAACCAATTCATTTCCACAATTAGGGGAAGCTTTAATTGTGATTCATAAAATGTAGTATATTTGCTTGAGTGTGGCACCTGCCATATGCAATACATAGGCCACACTGAAACCCCATTCAGAATAAGTTTCAACAATCACAGATCGCATGCTAAAACCCAACCAAACCTTCCATTATCAAAGCATGTGAACATGCCCAGCCACTCATTTAGTAACCTCCAAGTCACGATACTAGAACCAGGATTCCGCACCAGCCATGATCGTGAACTGCGCGAATCATATCTCATTCATAAATTTAACACTGTTTCAGCTGCAATCAACGAAAACAAAGTAAAACTGACCTGTCTTTCACTGGATTAGGAGCGATGATGTACTGGTTTCAAATTGTACCGCCTAACTCACGCCTTCTATGTCTTCCCTTTTTTGTTTTTTAAAAATTTTTAAAATTTATCTTCAATCACTTTACAGTGGCTTCCATAATACGTTCACTTATCACTAAGATTGCTCTTATGCTGCCACGCAATGTCATTACACCACTGCGCTTCTACATCTCTTAACTACGTATAAGCATGGTATCTTGTCACAGTACATGTAGAGGAATCTTCAACCGTGTCTTTAGTATGTGTGTAGCCTTCTGGTTTCCCATTTTTGTCTTTCTTTTGTTGTCTTTTTTTCTGAAGGAGATGACATTTTATGATGCGCATTGTAATGCTAATCAGCGCAGATGGCGCTGACTTGTTATTGAAAGGAGATTTTAAAGCCATGTATGAACTCCTGTCACATTACTCTGACGAAGGCTGATCCACCAGCTGAAAACGTTTTGTAAAGACGATTCCGGGAAAGTTTCGTCGTCTCTTTCTTGCATACAATACGTCGGGTCCAGTGTGAATGACGTTCAAAGAATATATATATATATAAATAAATAAATAAATAAATAAATAAATAAATAAATATATATATATATATATATATATATATATATATATATATATATATATATATATATCATCCTCCCTGTAATGTGCTGGCTAGTGCAGACCAACCGAAGTCGTCAAAGAAGCCAAGTGCTTCCTTAATCTTACATTAACGCATAGCTCCGTTCGCCCTATATACCCCTGCGTGACAAAGGCAGCATATCAGCTTATACACAACACGTGACTTACATTCAACATATTTAGTCGTTCCTTTTTCGTACAGAATGGCTGCCAGCCATTTGTGAACAAAGGACAAAAGCACTTGTTTGACTATGTGGACGAATGTACTATTGAGGGGATCAAGTTTTTTTACATTGCAAGGGAGCGCGAAAGATGCGTGAGCAAAATACCCGTGGAACTTTTGGAAAAGAAGGTTGGTTACCTGGTTTCAGCGCTGTCAGGCTTAAGCAACTGTTTGTAATTTTCGACCGTCAAGCATGTTTTTTTCGAGAAGTGTGATCCCTATTGCTTTTTCGTTTTTTTTGTGTTTACGCATGTGTCACTTTGTGTCTAGACTCGTCTTTATGCGTTGTTCGCGTTATAGCGCAGTCGCCTTGGGGTGCCATGTGACTAGGTCCTCCGGCTGATATTTGTGTGTGTTACTTATAAGAAAATTTAGCGGCGAGTTCAGCGCATTGTCGAGTCTCCTTCTGCCTGTGCCTGTATATTTGCGCTGTTTCTACGTCCAAGCAAGAACCAGCTCATTATTGCTTCTAGTGCTTTTGTCTTGTTGTACATCAAAGAGACGACAGTTAACAGAAAAAACAAAGGTACATTTCTTTTGGAACTACGGTTTTACACGCAGCGTATCAGTGTGGGGTATATAAAAGAAGGTTTTTGTTGGAAAATATACATTGTGTAATAGATATAGTGCATTAAGTCATGGAAAGTCGGATTTTAATGAGCGGTAAACTGCAGGTGAAGAAAGCATGGAGAAGAATATATATAGATTTTTTTTTGCGTGACACTCTGTATAGGTATTCTATGGAAAGTGAAACTTTCAGAAATCGGGCAGCAACGAAAATTCCCAGTATATAATCCCACAAACGTGGGTCTGCGGTGAAATTGGAAGAAACAATCAAATCAGGAAACACATAAGAAATGTAATCTGCAAGGGTGATGAAATAGTAGAATGGGAACTGTCGTGAAGAAAACAGAAACTTCAAGCTGTCGTATATATAAATAAAGTAATCCCCTGTTACTGGCCTGAATAGGTTGTCTCTTTACATTAGTTCAAAACTCGAAAACCACGTGAATTTCGCGAAAGTCCAATGAAAGCGCTGTATGTGAGATTGAGCGCAATGAATAAGTGTAAATGCGTTGGATTTCTTTGTAGCAAAATGTACTGCAAGCTTGAGCTCTCCGAAAGGTGGAAAGGTGGTGTAGAACAAAATTGTCGGCGTTGATTGGTTTGATTGGTTTAACGTCACAAAACCATCATATGATTATGACAGACGCCGTAATGGAGGGCTTTGGAAATTTCAACTACCTGGAGCTCTTTAACGTGCACTTAAATCTGAGCACACAGGCCTACAGTATTTTTGCCTCCACCGAAAATGGAGTCAGCGTCACCAGGATTTGATCCCGTGACCTGCGTGTCAGAAACCGGCTACCTTAGCTACTAAACCAGTGCGCCGGGGCCTGTCATCCAAGTTTAGGAACACGTACTATGCAGTAACGCGTATTGAATCTGTACGCATCTAGTGGCACACCACGGTATAGCTTTTTTACAAACCATAATCCCGAACTTTTAAAGGAGTTTTAACGAGAGGCTGCTTCGATTCCGAATTTAGTTATTATAGATATTACATTCTCAACACATAGTTTATCCGAAGAATTGAAGGCCATATCCTGTGCATAATCCAGTACTTTACCTTCATTGCCTAGTATATCGAAGCAGCGAATAATATTCGATTCTCGCATGCTGAAGCATGGCGTCATTGCACTCAGGCACAGCTATTCGTCTGCTTGGGAATACATTTAAAGTAACTTTTTCTTGTTGTTTGGAAATGCAGTGATAAATACTATTTATGCTTTACAAGCACAGTCATCTTGCTTGCAGGCTTCACAGTACAAGTGTATTTTTGCGGGTATATTGCGCGGTACAAGCGTGCGTTGGCACCGGGTTCGGTCGCCCAGGTTATAACAATGAAAACAACTTCAAGGTTTGAAGCCGGTCATCTACTACGTTATTTCTCGCATTGCGTTGAGGCCACGTAATTGGCGCAGAGCAAGTTAAAAAGATTTTACGCGTATATTAGGTCGTGGTTTAAAGGATGCTACCCATTGCACGAAATTCAGCCACACAAGCCTCTCTGAACGCTATCGATAAATTTGTAGCAATCTTTAATTCAATTTACTCGAGTCATATTATACAATAAATAGCATGCAATAAATGTTGGAAATACGCACTAGGTCAGGATATTGCTATCGCATTAAACTCTTAAAGTTGTTGCTTAAGATCCCCCAATATTTTCTTTATGATAGCATGGCTGCCCAAACAAACTAGAAATCTCGCTCCGACGGCGTTTGTGCACCGCTTTCAGTTTGGTCACAATATTTGAGCTTCCAGTTTGTCAATATAAATTTATACAAACAGTCCCACTAACCAACCCTTCTGAAACGGTGCTGTAGCTCCAGGATTGTAGACGAACAATGCCCTTAAGGAGTGGAGGGGGTTGGTTTTTTTAAATCTTTTGAAAAAAAACCGCTATTTTTACTATTTGCCATTGTTAAAGCACATCTCCTTTTAAATTTTGGGTGGGGCCTCTTGGCCCTCTCTTCCTAGCTACAAGCCAGTAGAGCTGCCAAACAACTATGCACATTGCACAAACTTTCACATATCCTTTTACGTACAGTAAACGTTCAACTGCTTTTTGTACAGTGCTGTACAGAATGCCATTCCAGTGAAGAACTTTCAAGGAACTAGTTCCCTTTGACAGGAAAGGAGGAACGACACCACCACATTTAGGAGCGGCGAAACTGTAATGGTAACTTGTTGCGTTTACAAAGGAAGAGTAGAGTGAACGTCATTCCTTCCTTCCGTAAATGTTCCAAGTCAGTCAAAAGTCGCGTCTCTTACACATGTACAAACTATGGCCGCCAAATACTCCTGAACTTGCTGCCACAGGCTCTTTAACCCTCCACTATTATGATGAACTAAACAAATAAATAGGCTACCAGAACTAGTGACGCAAGTGCAATTTCTTTCGCAAGGAGTTTTATTCTAGTCATCCAATTGTAAATTCAGAATTGTACTTATAAGTTGTTTCTAAAATTAGACATTTTTCTACATTAGAAAATAGTATGTTTTCTGTGCAATGTTTTTGTCTCGTACCTTTGTGTCAATGGGACGCTGGCTTGGTCAAGCTGTTTGAGAATTTCCGCTAGCTTCCCCCCTAGCCTCACCAGTGTTGTGTTTATTTCTGTTGATGCTGAAGTAACTTTGTTCTTCTTCTTCTTCTTCTTCTTCGTCTTCTTCTTTTATTATTATTATTATTATGCAAGATAGCTGCCATGATATAGGTTTGTTGTCTGTCGAGGAAAGAAAAGTACACGTACCATCATAAACCTGCACAAGCTTTTTCATTATCCACTTCTAAATGAATGAATAAAATGTTTATTGGTGAAGATGTAGATTAAGAGAGAACTGGCTGGGTGCCGATTCTGGGACTTCGTTGAATTGCGCTGCATTTCACGCCTGCTTCCCTAGTCTCCAGTGGTCCTCGAGAGCTGTGCCCGACAAAGCCTCCCCCAGCCCCTCCCACGTCGGCTGCGACATTTGCGCGATATTTCAATACCCTGGCAAGCACAAACCATGTGATACAAGTCAGCGCGGCTTCAACAGAATTTACACAATGCACTAAAATATTCGGGGCCTGTTTTTGCCACTATGACAAGGATGCTATACGACATGGTGTGATGCCTGCGCAGACAGGCCTCTTCATAATCAGCAAGTCTCTTAGCGGGATGAGGCAAAGGTTGGCTTCATAGTTGATATAGCTGCAGTATAATTGTGTATGTTGTAGCCGGTATTGGTGGTTGAATGTCATGGTCTTAGGGGTCGGCAGACAGAATCCGGGAAAGGAATGCTCTGGCCAAGTTGTGTGCTAACTCGTTTCCGGCTACCCCCTGGGGACTTGGCACCCAGATGAGCTGCTTTTTGGGGGCTCACGTTCATGCCTGCCATAGGATGGCTTGAGCTTGTGGTGAAATACGGCCTCTCATGCAGTTCCGGTAGGCTACCTTCCAATCTCTGAGTGTGTATTGTGCAGTCGAGTGCGTTGCTGCCAGGACCATTGCAGTTTCTTCTAGGATAGCTGCATCAGAGCATCTTATTAATAGGCCGTCAACTACCTTACTTTGATGATTGACTGTTATTGTAGAAATTCCTCACATGGGCCCCGCAGAACCTCTGAAGTAAGCTCCCTCTGTGTTACCTTAGCATTCATTCAATGCTTTAGCTTGAGCTGCACTTCTTCCGTGGTGGTAATCTGGGTGCATATTCTGGAGCAATGGCCTAGTCAGAAAACAGCCCCGCGATTCCGAGAGTATGTCTTGCCTGCCGACCACTGGAGGGGGAGCAGAAATGTAGAGGTCGTCTCCGACCCACCTGCCTGTTTTGGTTGTAGTCAAGCGCATAATTGGGTTCATAAGCTGAGCTACAATTAGCTCTTCGGCTGTGTTGTGGACGCCCAATTTCAGAGGCCGCGAGGTCGATGTTTTCTGCGGGATATTTACTGCCTTACTGTAGACGTAACAAATTAGGACATCTAGTTTATGTACGCCAGATTTCCGTAAGTGAAGGTATCCCATAAGGTATTCTGCATAATATGAAAGCTGTTTTAGCCGCAAGATGTAATGTTATTTGAAGCCTCAGTCACTATCGGCAATCTGAGATAGCATGTGCGTGGATTCCTCGCATGTGCATTGCAACTTATTCAGCATGGCCCATATGGCCCCTGTGTTATAAATATGACTCCAAGTGCCTGAATGCTGTCTCGCTCTGGAATGGGTGAGCCATGTACCCGAACGTGAACCATGGATTTGTTTCCCCTACTACGGAAACCTAACAGTTCAGACTTTTCTGGTGCGCATCGGAGACCGCATGCTTCTGCTTAGTGTGATACCACCTCTGCTGCTATTTCGAGAGCATCCTCTATTTGTCCCAGATTTCCATGTGTAGCTTAGGCTGTAGAGTCATTAACCTATAGTGCATGTCGAATATATGGAATGGCATTGAGTTTCCCGGCAAGCGGCAGGTGTGCTATAATAAAAAGCAGCGAGGAGAGGATGGCCGCATTGGGTGTGCGCCTGATGCCCAAGTTGATTGGTGTGGACTTGACGCCTCTGATTTTGATGATTTCTTGTCGGCCAGCCGAGAAGGTCTTGATGTAGTTGAATGTTTGTCTTCCACAGCCTGTGCCTCGTAAATTATGTAATTACTGTGAATGCTTGACATGGTCAAATGCTCTCTTAAAGTCTAATGCGAGATTAGCTGTATGATTGTACTCACTGTTAGGATCGATAACATTTTTTTTGAGCTGCAGCAGGACATCTTGCGTTAACAGGTGTGCCCTGAACCCAAACGTGGTGTCCTGGATGAGCCCATGGTCCTCGAGGTACGCAGAAAGTTTTTGGTATACGACTTTCTTCATAAGCTTCTCCAAGCATAACGTCAGGAATATCAGGCGAAGATTACTGATATTAACTTCTTTGCCTGATTTAGGAATAAACCTAACCTCCGGCGTTTTTAAAACTGCGGGCAAGATGCCGCTTCGCCAACACTGATTGATGTGATTTGTGAGGCTTTCAAACATCCTGTCACTGAGATTGGCAAGAATACTGAAGGCACTCTGCCGCCATCGGGGTCGCGCTCCCCATTATGGCACTGAGTGCCGCCTGAATTTCGTGTGTGTCGAATTCACGGACTAATTCATCATTTTCGGCTCGAGTATATTTCTGTTCAGATTCATTATCTTTTGTCGTGCATAGGTATCTGTGTTGATGTGCCTGAATGAAGTCCTCATTAGTGCCCGAGAATCCGTGAGGAGCCCCTTTCAGGCTTCACTGTTGCCCCCCCCCCCCTAGTTTTACTCGCTGCAATGAGGCGTCTCAGGAAGTTCCATGCTGTCTTAGTATGTAGAGTTGCGTTAAGCGAGTCGCGTTAGGCAAGGTAGTTATCCCACGCCAGTTTCCATACATACTCCTCTGCCTCCAGTGTGAGCTTGGCAATACAAAGATTGAGCCGCCTGTTTCAATTCTGACGTTTCCACCACCACGTTAAGGCTGTTCGTGCGTCCCATGGATGAAGCAGATAAATATCAATTGCGGGGGTATCTGCATTGGTTTGGAAATGGCGCGTGTATTGCTCGCGCATGACAAATAGTCGGTGGGCCCATTCTTCGTATTGATCGATAGGCTGTGTAAATAAGCTATCTTCTTCCTTTCTGAAGGCAGTCCAATCAGTGATCCTAGCTCGTGCTCTGCGTTTACGGCAGTATTGATATTGTTGCACCAGTTCGAGAATACCAAGGTCACTCACAAGTGTTTCTTGAGTGTTATTGCATTTGTGAGTCATATACATTTTTCGCTAGTGAAAGGTCAGGGCATGTTTCTCGATATGCACTGTTACCTATCCTTGTAGGTTGCTGGTCTGTGAGTAACATAAGGCTACAATTAGGCATTGTTGACGCAAATTTTCTGCCCTTGAAGTCTTGTTTAGTGTATCCTCGTGGCCCGTGCAATAAATTCACGCACTAATAAAAGTGGATCCCGTTTCATGTGGCGGAAGGCATTGTGAAATATTTCGTCCTATGTAGCAGTCCTTTGACGTGGTCTGCTATAAATGCTAAGAATGTAAAAGCTGGCTGTTTCTCTAGTTTCAGGAAGAAGCAGAATAACAGTGTAGTTTACACTTTGTGTGAGCTGCGTGAAGTCGAGTGAAGAAAGAATGGCATCTCATTAGCAGCTTTGTCTCAGTTGTGTGTCTTCTCGCTCGACCTACTCAAGCAAGGGTATCACAATCGGTAGGTGCATTTGTTCAAGCCGACATAAGCCTTACAGTCAAAGCGAAGCTGAAGCCAGGCCTTGGAGAAATGACAAAAGACTACAGTGGTCTGGTGTTATTTGTGTGCGGCATAGTGTGTTCTGCAGGCTTGGTATCTCCTTGTTGGCGCCTCCCGGATCGGCTAAGGGTGATATTGTTTGCAGATTACTGTGCCCTTTCACGATACTGCAATTTGTGGTTTAGGTTTCCTTACCAACAACACAGTGTTTTCCGCAGGCGTGCTGATCTATGTTGGTGTCTACTGTGTTTGTTGTGAGTGATCGTCCTTCTGTGTTAGTGTGGCATTTCATCGCGGTGCAATTTGCTCTTTATAATTGCTTGCAGACAGTGTGTTCTGAAGGCCTGGTGTTTGCTGTGTGTGCCATGAATGATAGATTCGGCAGGGACAGAATAACGCACTTCTTCACGATTGCTTAATTTTTGGACGATGTTTACTTACACGCAGTTATTTAAAAAAACATGACATGCTTTCATGACGATGCGAGTTCCCAACAAAGCTGTAAGAGCAGAGCACGTTTGTCACAGAAAGGGCGCTCAAAAAGGGTGTGCCGCCAGGTTCTCGCGACGAAGCGCCGGAGTGGCGCCGTGAGGTCAACGAATAAAGAACCAAAAAGAGAAAACAAACATTCAAGGCTCCCCGGGCGTGCGCTCCTCCCATCGGAAGCGTGGCTTCGCCGACGAGCCTCCTCACCCCCCATCGGTGGCCGAGCAAGCACTCGAAATTTCTAGAAGGAAAGAGGCGTGTTATGCCGGGTTGAGTCATCTGTCGGGGACGGCCTTCGTACAGTCTCGCGCCTTCCCCCAACCTTCGCTGCGTATCGCGCCGACGAAATGACGAGAACCTTCTGGAATCTCGCGCGGAAGGTATTTAATCGAGCAGCCGAGACGAGAGAGCAAGAGAAGATGAAAGTTAGCGCCAGAGCGCGTAGGGATTCCGCCGTGTAGTCGGCGAAGGTTTTGTCCGTAGAGACAATGCAGGAGAAGATGATTTCCACCTGAGGGGTGACGACTAGAGCTACGGCAAGAGTGTGCGTTTGCCGCTATCAAGCGAAGACGCGTGGCAACAGCTGCGTGTGTGAAGCCGACGTGTTTCCGGCGAAGAAGTTTGAAGCTTGGAGAGCGGCCAATTGAAGACGCGAGGTTTCCTGGAAGAGAAACATCGGCGAGGTTTCCTGGAAAAAGAAACTTCAGGGGCAGCGGAACGACAACAACGCTGGACTTTAAGTGATTCTCGGAAGAGTATCATCCAGACTTTTGTTCCAAGAACTTTGGACTGGATAGGTTTCTTATCTCTTTAGTCTTTAAGTGTCTTGGTTGTTCAATGCATGCGACTGCATTGTAGTGCGTATTGTTGTCTGTGTCGGTTGTTTCGAGTGTGGCTGATTGTACTGTGTAGTACGTTGTTTTATTGGTGACATATTGTCCTCATCTATTGTGGAGTGTGCATTCTTATGTATGGTTTTCGATCTGCCATTATTGAGAATATAATTGTGTTTTGTTATCAACTCCCGGCTCTGACTTGTTCTTTGGGCCACAGCCGGCGACCACTGGCGCGCCAAAAAGGACCACTTCTAAATTGTCCACGCTTTCGTGGTGCGGTTCGGGGGGCCGATACATCGGCCCTTGGAATTAGCCCGGCAATCGCCTCCCTAATCAACGGGACCTGTGTGACAACGTGAAATAGCTGCTCCATTGCATTTTCATCAGTCACATGCACTACCAGGTACTTGAGTACTGCAAACAGTTGTCAAGGAAGTTTCTAACCAGAATGGACACCATTTTTGTCCGAAAGCTCAGCATGTCTGTACATTTATTGCAACTTCGACTGTCGTCCTAATATTTCCGTGATCGACCCGCCTCGTCGAATGTTTGGGACATTCTAGTGTGTGTGCGTTTTCGCTTCCTCCAGCTCTCTTTTTCTCTCTCATTATGTTTTCCTTACCTTTCTGTCTCCCTTCCCAAGTGCAGGGTAGCAAACCAGATACTTGCTTTCTGGTTAACCTCCCTGCTTTTCTTCATACCATATCTCTCTCTCTCTCTTTCGACCGTGATTTTATTTTATTACTATATCCAGTCACTGATTTTCCTGTTTGAATCTTTTTCTCAATTCATTGCATTACTTTTTATGTTCCTCAAGACTGAAGACTTTGTGAAACAGGTGTTTTCTAGCTCCTTGGTTCCTATTGGTTCCACTTCCAGAATTCTTGCCGATCGTAGGGTTTGTTGTGGCTGTTGCCTTGGATCATGCAAGCATGTAGGTCCTGTATTCTGAAAGTACTCTTTAAAACATGATTGGGGTGATGCATCATAATGGAGACACAGTTTGATTCAACTACTGTTTGCTCACTTCAAACTGTAATGGTGGACATTCTAGTTTTACAACCACACAGTAATAATTTAAATAGACATGTAATTTATTCCTCAAGTCTGCATGCATCATTGTTTAGATCAAGCCTGCCTACACCAGGCTTTTTGTACCCTGAAAATTCTGGGTCCTGAAAGGCTTGCTCTTGCACATATCTTTCTGACATATAAATTAATTGTGTTTAGTGTATCTAGCTACACACGTGAAAAGGTGACGCAATGTTCTCCACCATGTGATTGTGTTCTTGTTTCTTTTTTTTGATAATGCAGTCACTGTGTGAAGATCGTATGGTGCGGAGATATAGAGGCCTAGTCGGGTGGCTCATGGCGGTATTTTTTGTCTCCTGGACTACGGCAATCGTGTATTCCAAATAAATAAATATGAACATAGAGTGCAGTTGTATAAAGCTCACTTCCTAATGCTCACTTCCTAATGTAGTGGTTCCCATCCTATTTCACTTCCTAATGCTAGTGATTCCCATCCTATTTGTACAACCACACAGTAATATTAAAATAGCCATGTAATTTATTCTTCAAGTCTGCATGCATACTTGTTAAGATGAAGCCTGCCTAAAGTAGGCTTTTTGTAGCCTGGAAATTGGGGGTACTAAAAGGCTTGCTCTTGCACATATCTGTCTCACATAGGAGTTTACTGTGTTTAGTGTATCTAGCTACAGACGTGAGAAAGTGACGCAATTGTCTCCACCATGTCATTGTGGTCTTGTGTTTCTTCCGAAGACGATAGTCTTTCTTGGGGACCTTCAACGCAAAAATTTTGGTCTGTCTGTCTGTCTGTACGTTTTTCGTTTGTCTACTTTTAACGGCATGGGCACTTGGAAGGACCGACTTCATCCGCAGCACCCACCTGTATTGCTCAAGGTAGAGCGTTCACGCTTGTGCAATTGTCAATAAAAACCAATTATTGCGCATGTCTGGGACACCAAAAACACGTATATACTCTGCATGTGCATCTCTTACTACAAAAGGCATACATAAGTAACTTAAAGGATAGAAGCGCTTATCACCCTGCGCTTACCATGCAACGCTTGCACGGAAATGCGAGTGTTTCCAACGCTTTGCTAAAACGACACAGTTTGAGGCACCTACCCATCGCCTTGCGTTTTACACCTTATCACCTCTGAGATGGGCGCGCACACCCATCTCAGAGTCACGTGTTTTCTTTTTTAAGGCAACGGCCAGATGGCGCTTATGTCTCACGTGTGACGTGACTTGATGCACTCTTTCACTTCCGCTGCACGCTCGAGGCACTCTAAAGCAGCGCCTCCAGAGTACCATTCACCGATTTTCTTGCGCAGAACATCAAATAAATGTCTTGTTCACTCTCTCCAAATGCAAGACTACTGCCTTTCGACGGCATTTGCAGATTACATGAAGATACGGGGCCAATTTGTTTTTGCCAAGGCAGTCACTTTGTGTGAAGAACGTATGGTACGGAGCAATATAGGCCCAGTCAGGTGACTCATGGTGGTGTTTTTTGTCTTCTGCATTCTGGCATCCGAGTATTGTCAAGTAAATAAATAAAAACCTAGAAAGCAGCTGTATAAAGAAATCAGATTCATAGAAGGATTAGCGTGTGAAGAACATAGGCTCAACTGTTGCCAGTATTGTTCATGCATCTTCTATTTCTTACTGAACCACACTAACTAGCCGCTGTCAGCCGTTAATCAAACGAGTAAACGAAGTTGAAAAAGTTGCCATGTGTGCTATTGGATGTTTCAGCGATTATGTTCTCCATGTTGTCTCTACGTTCGCTGTTAAAAACGGGCTTGATGTCTATATACAACGTTGATGCAATGTGATTATTTGGTTGTTGTTACGACAATAATGCCATCACGTTAGGGCAATGTGATAATTTGAATGTTGTTGCCTCGTTAGAAACAACACGTTAGGACAACTTCATTATTTGAATGTTGCTGCAACTTTAAAAACACTGTGTTATAGCAACGTAATACCATAAACGTCGGTGCAATGTTTTATCTTATCATCTAACGTTGCCTCATATTCATTACAATGAAATCACGTTGAGTCAACGTTCTGCGTTACCTGTATATGTCTTTGCAGAAATATGAGAAATAAAACTGGGATGTTTTCAATTCACTAATACCTGGCACTTTACCGTGAAAGTTACACTTGCATCTGCGAATAATATAACTGATTTAGAGAACTACGTTTTCCCAGCTGGAGACACTATGAAGGTGACTATCGTAAGCATCCACGTAACGTATTCATCATAAAATAAAAATAAAATACTTCTACTGCATACACAACGATTTAGGAAATAATTAAATATTTCCGTTTACTAAAATTGTATGTACAGGTTTCTTCTCCAACCGTCGCCAGAGATTATGTAGTTCTATACCATGATTTCGTGAAATGCTGGATTGTTCCACCGCCATGTCACAAACAGAAATGGAAGCTTCACGTGGGCGCACCGCTGATAAAAACAATTTAAAAACAAACGTCAGAAAATGAGATTGAACTCTTTCAATGACGCACTCATGGACGTGGCATAAGAGTGGTGTAACCAGCGGAAGGCCTACCGGACCTGTCCCCTACCCTCGAAATTTTTCTTCCTATGCAGAGAGGAAAATGACCAATTCAAGCAGGTGCTCTCCCCAAACTCCGAAAAACATTTCAACCTGCAGGCTTCTCGACCAATGTGATAACTAAAGAACCTTCGCCTCAATGAGCGGACGGCTGGTCTCACTCGTCATGTCCACCAACAGGTATTCAACTGCAAGAAAATTTAACATAAGAGGTGGCTAACCAAACTGGTAGTTCGGAGCGCGCCCACATCGTTGCTACGAATATGCAAGGATACAGAATTTGACCGCAATAGAAATTTCGGCATCTAACCTCAAACACATATATTGACACAATGTGACTTGAAATTACGCGCACTAGAAAATATTTGTGCCTTCTAGATGATTTGCCACGCACGAGCCTGCGGGACCCAGCTGCACGCGAACCGTGTTGGAAAAAAGAACAACGTAGAAGAAGAGGCACAAGTGAATCCTCGAGACAATCTAGCTGTGTTATTATTCTCGGGCACAAAATCGCCCTGCCTACGATAGCCTATAAAAAGAGTTCATTGAAGAGTGCGTTACAAATCTGGTGGAGGTGCTGGGTGTGATGCCAAGCCCCTCTCGAGTGACGCAGCACAGTCCAGAACCACAGCGATCTCGACCCAACGAGCTGACGCCTATTCATCAGCGCTGCAGTCGACGCCTACGTGGTGAGGCTCCTGAATTTTCTCCTTTATCGACTTCAATTGGAACTTCAACGGCTGTGAACGGGTACGCAACCGACATGACAGCTCAGGTCTCTCCAGCCAACATTGTAGTAAACCAGCCAATGCGCCCCGCCGCGGTGGTCTAGTGGCTAAGGTACTCGGCTGCTGACCCGCAGGGCGCGGGTTCGAATCCCGGCTGCGGCGGCTGCATTTCCGATGGAGGCGGAAATGTTGTAGGCCCGTGTGCTCAGATTTGGGTGCACGTTAAAGAACCCCAAGTGGTCTAAATTTCCGGAGCCCTCCACTACGGCGTCTCTCATAATCATATAGTGGTTTTGGGACGTTAAACCCCACATATCAATCAATCAACCAGCCAATGCTATCAAAGCCATTCCACGGCGAAAGCTACGAGAGCGCAGCGGACTGGCTTGAGCCCTTTGAACGCGTCGCAAAGGCTAACGGATATGGGGAAGAGCGCAAACTTGGAAGTGTTTACTTTGCACTGGAAGATAGCGCACGAACGAAGCTACTTTCCGATCATGGAATTGTTTTCGACGGGAGCTGCTCACTGCTTTCCCGAACACAGACCACAAAGAGAGAGCTGAAGCTGCGTTCCAGACAAGAAATCAGCGAAATAACGAAACTGTCGCCATGTATCTGGAAGACATGTCTCGCTTATTCCGCCAAGCGGATTCAAATATGAGCGAAGACAGAAAGCTGCGCCATCTAATGCGAGACGTGAAGCAAGAACTCTTTGCCGGACTAATTGGAAGCCCGCCGCGCACCGTCACCGAGTTTCATTCCGAGGCGACTACAATGAAAAGGACGCTACAACAGCGAGCAAGGTTATACAACCGGGATGCGATCGTCCCTTCCTTGGACATGTTGCCACCAGTCTTCGGTGATGGCATGGAAGCACTACGCGAGCTGGTGCCGTCTGTTGTGCGAGAAGAGCTGCAGAAGCAGCGTCTTGACCAGAACGCTCCAATGCTTTCGTCTCTGGCCGATGTGATCCGTGAGGAGGTCAGGCAGGTGGTACGCGAACCTTCGAGCAACGCACAGCCAGGGCCGCCACTACAACAGAAGACGAGAATTACGTATGCTGATGTGCTACTACGAGGACCTCAAGGACGTGCGGACGTCGCGGCGGCTACACCTATGCAGTACCCGATGCCGCCGAGCACTCTGCAGCCAACGCCAGAGAGGAGACTAAGGAAGAGCGATGTCTGGCGCGCTCCCGACAGGATACCGCTGTGTTACCTCTGTGGAGAGCCTGGTCATCTCTATCGAACTTGCCACTACCGCCAGGCAGGACTACGTGGTTTTCCTGTTAATGCACCTCGACCACTAAATGATGAACGTC
This sequence comes from Rhipicephalus annulatus, assembly GCA_013436015.1. NCBI lineage: Eukaryota > Metazoa > Arthropoda > Arachnida > Ixodida > Ixodidae > Rhipicephalus > Rhipicephalus annulatus. The sequence continues at coordinate 85,081 of WOVY01000023.1, forward strand.
CCTTCAAAATTGAAGACTACATGTCCGGTCGTCAAACCTCAAGTGGATTCCAACGACACCAACCTCGTGCAACGTCAACGGGGAGGTGTAGATCGCCTGGCCCCCGACCTTCAGCAAGCACCCCAAGGTCTTGTTCCCCAAGCCCGCGTCAGGAAAACTAGAGTCAGCGACCTGTGGAGGCAAGGCCGCTGTCGGCGCTAATGCAGAAAAACCTCCATTGCTGACTCTGAACGACGACTGATTCAGAAACCGGTGCTTCGATAGTGACGTTGCTTCCGATTTACGTGTGTTCGTTGACGACTACGAAGTCATCGGACTGGTAGATACTGGCGCAGATTATTCAGTGATGAGTAGCGGACTTTTTAAAATACTAAAGAAAGTGCTGACTACTTGAAAGGGACCACAAGTTCACACAGCAGGAGGGCACCTCATCGACCCCACTGGAATATGCACAGCAAGAATCGGAATACGGGGTTTCACGTACGTCGCTAGTTTTATACTGCTGCCGGAATGAAGACTTGATTATCGGCATGAATTTCTTACGAGCTAATGGCGCTGTAATCAACTTGCGAGAATCTTCCGTCTCATTCTCTACTAGGCACGCGATTGCTACCTTTGAAACAGAAGAAAACGTATATGAACTTTGTATTGCAGATGATGGCATCATGGTGCCGCCAAGATTGAGCATATCTGTCGCAGTAACCAACAAAGCATTCAGTGAATTCGAAGGGTTTGCTGACAACAACACTGCCTTACTACTCTAAAAAGGAATCTGCATGGCACGAGGCCTTGTTAAGTTACGTGACGGATGTGCTAATGTTCTACTCACAAACTTTGTAAATGAGGTGCAGCACGTTGCAAAAGGAACCGTCATCACCTGTCTGAATGATTTCGTCCAGGTTACGGAGCTGCGCACATTCGAAACCAATGAGTCGGATTTCTAAGACGTGGAGTCTGTCCTGGCAGCCATCGGCATCGAGCCAGGCCTACTACCAAGCGAAAAAGAGCAAACAGAGGGTTTTTTAAGAGAATTCGCCGAATGTTTCTCGTTGTCATCTAAGATTCGATGCACTCCTATTGCCAAACATCGCATCATTGTCGACGAGTCAGTGAGGCCAATACACCAGCATCCCAACCGAGTGTCACGAAGAGAAAGAGAAGCTATTGGTAATCAGGTTAAAAGAATGCCCGAAGACGATGCATTCCAGCCTTCATCAAGTCCATGGGCGTCACCTGTTGTTCTTGTGAAGAAAAATGACCAAACCTTACGTTTCTGCGTTGATTATTGGAAGCTGAATGCCGTCACCAAAAGGGATGTTTATCTTCTGCCAAGAATTGATGACACTCTGGATAGGCTGTGAAATGCCAGGTATTCTTCCTCATTAGATCTTAAAAGTGGGTGTTGGCAGATAGAAGCTGACGAAAGAGATCGCGAAAAGACAGCGTTTGTGACACCGGATGGTTTATACGAGCTCGAGGTACTCCCTTTTGGCCTTTGTTCAGCACCCAACACATTCCAATGGATGATGGACACAGTGCTTTCTGGTCTTAAATGGCAGTCATGCCTGGTTTATCTCGACGATGTTGTAGTTTTCTCCGCTGCCTTTGAGCAACATTTGGAAAGGCTCCGGGCCGTGCTCACTGCGATCAAATCAGCGGACTTGACGATAAAACCGCAGAAATATCATTTCGGCTTCCGTGCGCTCCTTTTTCTCGGCCATGTCATCAGTGCAGAAGGCGTCCGCCCAGACCCTGCAAAAACTGAGGCCGTATAAAGATTTCCGAAGCGAACAAACAAAAAGGCTGTTAGGCAATTTTTAGGTCTCTGCGCCTACTATCGACGGTTCGTAAAAAAGTTTTCACGAATTGCTGAACCCCTGACGCGGCTGACAAAAGTGGAAATGCCTTTCGTATGGCTTGCCGAACGAGAGTATACCTTCAATGAACGACGAAAGTGCCTTCAAAGCCATCCTGTTTTGGCGCATTTAAACGAGGAAGCGAAAACCAATATTCACACGGATGCAAGCAATTTAGGCCTTGGGGCCGTGCTCATCCAATGGCAAAACGGACAAGAACGAGTCATTGCGTATGCCAGTCGCACTCTTTGGAAAGCTGAGGTGAACTACTCAGCGAACGAGGAAGAATGCTTGGCCGTGGTATGGGCTATCAGCACGTTTCAACTATATTTATATGGTAGGCTTTTTCGAGCTAAAAGCGACCATTATTCGCTATGCTGGCTGGCTAACCTCAAGGACCCATGTGAACGGCTTGCACGATGAAGCTTGCGATTACAGGAGTATGATATCACGCTTGTGTACAAGTCAGGTCGCGAGCACAGTGATGCGCACTGCTTGTCACGTGCTCCGATTCAACCTGCTGCTTCTGCTTCCACCGAGGATGGTGAAGATTTTATTTTCTTGGGAGCTGTGACACTATCAGAGAAGGCACATCAGCAGCAATCCGACCATGAGATACTCCTCTTTATCAAGTACCTACAACGACAGTGTGTCGATGTTCCACGACCTTTTGTCCACGGATGTCAGCGTTCGTCCTACGAAACAACATCCTGTATAAAAGGAACTTTGACAACAATACAGCGACATTCCTGCTTGTCGTCCTTTCACCTCTGCAACCAGAGATTTTGGAGGCTTGCCACGACGATCCATCAGCTGGACAATTAGGAGTAAGCAGAACGTTAGCACGCATCCGCACTAAATACTATTGGCCGAAGTTGCTTAGCTCTGTACGACACTATATCAGTACCTTCCAGGACTGCTAAAGACATAAAACGCCACCGCTAAAACCAGCAGGTCTCCTTCAACCGATAGAACCACCAGAAGCCCCATTCACACAAGTGGGAATGGACTTACTGGGCCCATTTCCTACGTCGTCATCTGGAAAACGGTGGATAATAGTTGCGACCAACTATTTACCCAGATATACCAAGACAGCGACTCTTGTTAAAAGATCAGCCGTTGAAGTAGCCGAATTTGTCTTCTCCAACATCGTACTGCGGCACGGAGCTCCAAAAGCGTTGATCAAGGACCGAGAGACTGCATTTACAGCCGACTTGATGAAATGTATTATGAAATTGACGCACACCAGTCATAGGAAAACGATGGCATATCATCCTCAAGCAAACTGTCTTACGGAACGACTGAACAGAACGCTGGCTGATATGTTGTCAATGTACGTTAATATAGAGCACCGTACTTGGGATAAAATATTACCCTATGCAACATTCGCCTATAACACTGCGATGCAAGAGACAACACGGATGACGCCATTCCAACTTGTTTTTGGCCGGATGGTAATGACACCTTTAGATGCAGTGTTACCTATTGACGAGACGCCCGAGAATTACTACGACGTTCACGACTAGACACAAAGAGCAGAAAAAGCCACACAGCTGGCACGATATCGCGTTCTCCAACAGCAGAAAACCGGCACGCATCGATACAATCTGCGAAGAAGAGACGTCCAGTACGCACCAGGAGACAGAGTATGGGTGTGGATTCCTGAACGAATACGTGGCGTGTCAGAAAAACTGCTTCGTCACTATTTCGGTCCGTACAGAGTTCTCCGCCGCGTCGGCTCGCTCAACTACGAAGTTATGCCAGAGGCACAGGATATTTCACCCCGACGGCGGCATCGCACGGAAACTCTGCATGTCGTCAGGATGAAACCATATGACGACAGGTAATGAAACGCTGAAGATACAAAGTTCTGTGACGTTAACGACATCCCCGACGAGGGTTTGTGAATGACTGCCATGCAACCAGTTCGACACAAGCATCGGGACGATGCACTCTGGAAAGGGGGGCAATGACACAATGTGACTTCAAATTACGCACGCTAGGAAATACTTGTGCTTTCTAGATGATTTGCGACGCACGAGCCTGCGGGACCCAGCTGCGCGTGAACCGTATTGGAAAAAAGAAGAACGTAGAAGAAGAGGCAGAAGTGAATCCTCGAGAAAATCTAGCTGTGTTATAAATCTCGGGCACAAGTTCTCCCTGCCTACGTAGCCTATTGAAAGAGTTCATTGAAGAGTGCGTTACAATATGTTTCATTCAAATGAAGCCTCAAAATTATTCCGAGAGAAAGGAAAAAAAACTAAGCGATGTGTTGAGTGAGCAACTACAAGAGAAAAACATTAGCGGCGGTGGTATTCCAGGGAGAGTGCATTCCAGTATATGTTGCGATACTCGATGCTGCACGCGAGCGCGGGACTTGATACACTTGTGAAAGCGCTGTCCGTAGATGCGTGGATCCCTCTGGTAGAAATTAGTCTAGAAGAGGAGAAGCCCTGATATCCCCGAAACGAATAAACTATGCTCATCTGACCTTATAATTCAATTATGGTGACTTTATTCTTTCTTAGAATCACAAGTTATGCGTCAATGAGTTTGTTGTATCCAAACAGAAGTTGTTCTTGATTTTCACACTTGTCGGAATTCAGCTGTCGTCGCCGCGATTGGAAATCATCATCGGGATCAGCAGCGCGACACAGACCTTTTCACTCATCTCACATTGCTGTACGACCCATTTTGGGACTGTGCAGTAACCAAAGTTAACTTTTTATTGTTTTACCAGGAACCTTACTGAATCTGTATTCTTCATTCATCTGCAGCTTGAGACAAGCGAAAAGCGAACGCAAACATTGAAACAGCGCACGGAGCGAGCGCATCATTATGTAGGCGCACCGCAGCTCGCATCGAAGAGTCCGTGCCGTGACGTCATCCGCCAGGCGGCGCCACTACAACTTCTCGGGGCAATATCCGCACGCGTTTCCGTCGCAACGAAGCTCCATCAGTTAGCGAGGGAAAGAGAAAACGTATTTATATATATCTAATGTATGCTCGTGCGTTCATTTTTATATGTGCGTATATATATGTATATATGAAAATTAAAAATTTCGAAAGGAGTTGAAACACCCCCGCCAACTACGCGAATACTGGCTAATGAGAAGTACATCATGGCAGCGCGCCATCTCGGACGCCTCAAAGCGGCAAATGTACGTCTGTGTACACCATACTGACACAGTTTTCTAACAGTCGAGCTCACCGTAGGTCGTTCGTTTTTGCCAATAATGTTATCATGTTTTCCTTGTCCTACTTTCGCTTATGCTATTGCCTTTCTTGGTACTTTCGCTGTGTACAGGAAAGATAGAAGCGAAGTGAACCTGTTCACCGACGCAGCTGGTATCGCACTGAACCTATATAAAATGGTCCCGCTTTCTATCCATTTTTCAAGAAAATTGTCTGTAATCTATCTATCTAGCTGCCTACGATTTTGGCTCTCCTGGCCGTTTCAATGATGGTATCAATACTAAACCTAGTATGGCATAACATGACTGTATGAAAAACATATCTGATTAGTAATAATATAAAAATCATGATATGTACGTCATTATTGTCATAATTTACATTTCATGGTACTGCAGCTCTTGTGGTGGTTTCGTACAGATGGCGTGTTGCAAAACTGGTATGGTGTAACATGGTTGCCTGGCGAACACAAGCGACAGACCCTAACATGAAAATCATAACAGAGGTGTGATGAAGAACATGGCTACATGAGTGGGTCAAGATGTGCTCGCGAGAGTTTTACTAGCGTCACATATGCCAAAATAGGTATTACAGTACGTGAATGAATGACTGGTGCAAACATGATGATCATGAGAGGCGTGTCATCTGATAACATGACTACATGCGCAGTGAAGGCGCCGATACATTTCGACGTGACGCGGTGCGCGTGCTTGCCGGTGTTCATTTCGTTGCTTCACGCCAACATTGCCAAGCCAGATAACAGTCCGGCCGTGTACTCGCAGGCACGAACCGCGCTGCGTTGCTCTGACGCATGCGCGTTTCAGAGTGTCTGGTGTCCATCCGCCAGGAAAAGAGGGAGGCGCAGTGTTGTCAGCGTAACGCATCGACGCAAAATACAGCATGTCGCATTACGTGCCGATTGCTGTCGGGTTACGCCAACGGACGCTGGTCGCGCCTGGCGTCAGCCTATAGAGTGCTCACGTTTCGCTAACGTAGCGTAGCTGTACCCAGTGCGTGCGCGCGTCAACAATACATTAGAGCATATTGGGCCTTTCATGATGGTATCGCGGTCCTTTTACTAGCTCCACATATACAAAATTTGGTGTTTGTTGACGTCAATGGATGACGAAAGTATATGACTGGCACAAACATGATAATCCTGACAAGCGTGTGATGTAAGAAACAGACAATACACCACGCTCATTTAGAGCTCACGGCCATTTTGCTATCTCCACATATACTAAATTTAGTATCACGTGACGTGAAAAGCTGACGAAGGTGAACGACACATTCGAACACAATAATCATGACACGTAAGTCATATACCGAATCATTTAACTCCACTTTATAAAATTATGCTGATTTTAATGTGATATATCAACCTTTCTGATGCGCACTTCGTATACTACCTATTCCCATTGTACGTTAGATCTGCCAATTTTTCGGGGGGGGGGCGAGGTGGACTTTTTTTTATATTAAATTGGGGCTGAGCAGAAGCTGAGATGGAAAGGTCATTTTGCGCTTTCTCGAATATGGCAAAAAAAGAAATTAAGGGGGAAGGCTAGGGCACAGGTTTTGTGTGCCGTCCCCTGCCCACACCACTTTGAGAATCGCAACTTTAACTCTGTTGTACTATTTGACCGAAGAATGCCACTACTTCACAGATTCATTTTAAATATGAATTATGATTCTTCATTGAGATATCTTAGTGACTGGGTTGCTGTTCGAGCAGTATGACCATATCAGCGCTTTGTCTCTATGGAATGTCTTCAAAATTTTTTGCCTATGATGAATAAATACCATGAAAGAAAAAAGCGAACAGCAGAGTAGCTACGATGTTAGCCTTCAGATTGAGAATAGATTATTATTATACTCGCCTTCACAAGAATTCACTTTTTTTTCTTCAGCTACATCGTTCTTTACCTATATATTTATTTGTTCCGTCAACCTATTTTACTGGAGCAATCTGCACAAGCGTTCGGAGAGCGAAACAGAACAGGATACACAACACAGGTAGGACCGATTGCATTAGAACAGTCTACATAGGGATCAAGTGCAACAAGGAAACCTGGAAGTGATAGCGGTGTCATTATTGAGGCTAAGATAGAGGTTACAGTAATACTATGTATACAGGGCGTGCAAGCAGCTAACAAGCAAGAGCTCCAGATCTAGAAGGTCATTGAACGAAGCGTTTAAGCAGCCATCAAGAAGCGTACTGGGGACAAAATCGAACGTACCATTCAAAATGTCCTGAAGCCACGGCTGCTCATCCTACAGATCCGCGAAATGAAATTAGTTCGCAAATTCCAGGAACGTGTTGAAGGCACCCGAGCAATCGTCCGCAAGCTAACGGGGTGAATAACTGGTAAACGCAATGGTAAACGCTCTTCATAGTGTACTGGGGAGGAACCCCAAGACTATAGTATACAGCCTGCAGCAACAAGATCGCTAACGCATCCAACCTAAAAATTGTGCAGTTTAATCATAGGGTCACTTGTAGGAAAAGAGAAACTTCTCAACACTGCGTAGAGTCACTAGCTCAAACACCTGATATGATTGCGCTGCAGGAAGCTGCAGGAAGTGTGTACCGAAGCCAAACTCAGACACCACAGCACGCACCAAACCAACGCGTCAACTTGCCTGCTGCAACACAAACAGTGCACTGCGTTAATCTTAGACCTCGAGCTCACACAAAGTGTAAACTACACCTTTATTCTGCTTCTTCCTGAAACGAGACAAAGAGCCAGCGTTTACATTCTTAGCAATTATAGCTGACAACGTCAAAGAACTGCTACATTGGAAGAAATATTTCACAATGCCCTCCGCCATGCGGAATGGGATCCAGTTTTATTAGCGAGTGACTTTATTGCACGTGCAATAGGGATACACCAAAGAAGACTTCAAGGGCAGAAAATTTGCGTCCACCAGACCCACAGTGACCTACGAGGAAAGGTAGCAGTAAATCCCGGGATACATGCCCTGACCTTTCCCCAGCGATAAAGGTATATGACTACGAATTCAATGACATTCAAGAAACGCTTGTGAGTGACCATTGTAGTCTCCAACTGGTGCAACAACAAGAGTACTGCCGTAAACACAAGGCACGAGCTAGGATCACTGATTCGACTGCCTTCAGAAAAAAATAGCCCAATTACACAGCCCATAGATCAATAAAAAAATGGACCCGCCGAATATTTGTCATGCGAGAGCAATACACGCGCAATCTCCAAATAAATGCAGATTCCCCCTCAATTTATAATTATCTGCTTCATCCATGGGACGCACGAAAAGCCTTAACGCGGTGATGGAAACGCCAGAAACAAACAGGCGGCTCAATCATTGTATAGCCAAGCTCACACTTGAGGCAGAGGAGTATGAATGGAAACTGGCGCGGGATAGCTGGCTTGCCTAACGGGACTCTACATACTAAGACAGCATGGAACCTCCTGAGATGCCTCATTAAAGTGAGTAAAACAAGAAGGGGGGGGGCAACAGTGAAGTCTGAAACAGGCTCTTCACGGATTCTTGGGCATTATTGAGGACCTGGTTCAGGCACATCGACACAGATATCTATGCATGACAAAAGATAATGAACCTCAACAGGAATATACTCGAGCCAAAAATGATGAATTGGACCACGAATTCAACACACACACGAAATCCTGGCAGCACTGAGTGCCATGAGGCGGAGCGCGACCCCCATAGGCGACAGAGTTACTGTCAGTATTCTTGCTAATATCAGTGATAGAATGCTTGAAAGCCTCACAAATAATATCAATCAGTGTTGGCGAAGTGGCATCTTGTCCATGGTCTGGAAAAGCCGGAGGTTACGTTTATTGCTAAATCAGGCAAAGAAGTTAATATCAGTAATCTTCGCCTGATACCCCTGACGTTGTGCGTGGGGAAGGTTCTGGAGAAAGCAGTACACCAAAGGCTTTCTACGTACCTCGAGGACCATGGGCTCATCCAGGACACGACGTTTGGGTTCAGGGCACACCTGTCAACGCAAGCTGTCCTGCTGCAGCTCAAAAATGTTATCGATCCTTACAGCGAGTACGATAATGCAGCCAATCTTGCATTAAACTTTAGGAGCGCATTTGACCATGTCAAGCATTCACAATTAATACATAATTTACAAGGCACAGGCTGTGGAAGACAATTATTCAACTACATAAAGACCTTTTCGGCTGGCCGACAAGAAATCATCAAAGTCGAACACATCAAGTCTGCACCAATCAGCTTGGACACCAGGCGCACACTCATGTGGTCGTCCTCTCCTCGCTGCTCTTTATTATAGCACTCCTTCCGCTCCCCGGGAAACTCAATGCCATTCCATATATTCGACATGCACTATACGCGGATGACGCTACAGTCTAGGCTACACATGAAAATCTAGGAGAAATGGCAGCCGAGGAGGTACAACACTAAGCAGAAGCATGCGGTCTCCGATGCACACCAGAAAAGTCTGCACTGTTTGTGTTCCGCAGAAGGGGAAACAAAGCCATGCTTCACGATCGTGTACATGACTCACCCATTCCAGAGTGAGACAGCATTCAGGCTCTTGGAGTCATATTGTTACGTGAGTAACGAGACAAAGTATTGCGAATATATTCGAAAAATATATTTGCAAGAGCGGTTGCAGCACTGGCCAGTCTGGCTCCGAGCTCGAGCAGCCAGCGACCCTCATCTTCTTCGTCGGGCGCACACGCGCATTCGCACTATGGTTTGTGGCAGCCTACAGGTAGCATAACCCCCGTCGGCAAAGGCGCCGTCTCAGCGCATCTAGATGTCAAGATCATTGGGCGAGTGGTACTGCTTCAGGCGTGCGACGTGTACGATGTCGCTGGCCCTAGGGGTGGATGAAGACGGCGAGGCAGCAGGAGTGATTTCATAAGTGACGGGAGTCACCTCACGAAGCACTCTGTATGGCCCTGTGTACCGAGAGAGCAGCTTGTCAGACAGGCCAACGTGCCTGGTCGGAGACCACAGCAGAACCAACGAACCGGGCGAAAAGTGCACATCGCGGTGTCGTTGGTCGTACCGACGCCGTTGGTTTGCTTGGGAGGTCAGAAGGCGAGCACGAGCGGTTTCGCGTGCGTGGGCGGCCCGGCTGATGGCGTCCAGAGCATATTGTGAAGTTGGAGCTGCTGGTAACGGAATCGTCGTATCGAGGGGTAATGTGGGTTCGCGGCCGAACAGCAAGAAAAAAGGGGAGTAACCAGCAGTGTCGTGGCGCGAAGAATTGTAGGCAAATGTCACGTATGGTAAAGCGATGTCCCAGTCAGAGTGATCTGAGGAAACGTACTTTGCAAGCATGTCAGTTAGGGTTCGGTTCAGGCGTTCTGTGAGGCCATTTGTTTGCGGATGGTACGACGTAGTGAGCTTGTGGCGTGTTTCACAAGAGCGTAGGATGTCCGCTATGACTTTCGATAGAAATGTGCGGCCTCGGTCCGTGAGCAGCTGGCGTGGAGCACCATGTTGCAAGATCACGTCGTGTAGAAGAAAATCGGCGACGTCAGTGGCGCAACTTGTTGGAAGGGCGCGTGTGATTGCGTAGCGTGTGGCGTAGTCTGTGGCCACAGCTATCCACCTGTTGCCAGCAGAAGACAGAGGAAAAGGGCCGAGTAAGTCCAAGCCGACGCGAAAGAAAGGTTCAGTAGAAATATCGAGTGGTTGAAGGCGCCCAGCCGGAAGCGTCGATGGTGTTTTGCGGCGCTGACATTCCTCACACGCCGCGACGTATCTTCTGACGGACCGTGCCAGACCTGGCCAATAGAAGCGACGGCGAATCCGGTCGTATGTGCGGGACACACCCAGGTGACCGGCAGTAGGAACGTCATGGAGTTCGTGGAGTATAGCCAAGCGGAGGTGTTTGGGTATGGCAAGCAGCAGAGATGGGCCGTCTGGATGGAAGTTATGCCGGTATAATGTGCCATTCTGGAGTACGAACGAGCGATAGGATCGGTTCGATGGGGAGGAGTCGAGGCGCTCAATGATAGCCCGTAGGGCTGCATCACGGCGTTGCTCGTCGGCTATGTGGTTCAGTTGAGAAACGGAGCACACGCAGGCGTCGTTGTCAGGTATGGTGGCCGATGGGCCAACTGGATAGCGAGAAAGGCAATCGGCGTCCTGGTGCAGGCGTCCAGACTTGTATATCACAGCAAAGGTGTATTCTTGCAGTCGCAGAGCCCAGCGACCAAGTCGACCTGTAGGATCTCTTAAGGATGAAAGCCAGCAGAGCGCGTGGTGGTCGGTGACGACGGAAAAGTGAGTGCCATATAAATATGGGCGGAATTTTGAGACCGCCCAGACAAGAGCAAGGCATTCTCGCTCCGTGATCGAATAGTTACGCTCTGCAGGTGTAAGGAGGCGGCTAGCATACGCGATAACGCGGTCGTGTCCCTGTTGGCATTGGGCGAGAACGGCTCCGATACCGTGACCACTGGCATCAGTTCGGACCTCAGTTGGGGCAGATGGGTCAAAGTGGGCCAGGATAGGGGGCGTCGTCAAAAGTGTTATGAGGTGAGAGAAGGCGGCAGCTTGAGTGGACCCCCACGAAAATGGAACGCCTTTCTTCAAAAGATCGGTAAGTGGTTGGGCGATTGCCGCAAAATCTTTCACGAACCGCCTAAAGTAGGAGCAAAGTCCCACAAAGCTCCGGACATCTTTGGCGGATTGGGGTATTGGGAAACTCGTGACGGCACGAATTTTCTCAGGGTCCGGTCTCACACCAGAAGCATCGACAAGGTGGCCCAGCACGGTAATCTGTCGGCGGCCGAAGTGACACTTCGAGGAGTTCAACTGGAGGCCAGCTTTGCGGAAGACGTCGAGAATGGCCGACAGACGCTCAAGGTGGGTCTCAAATGTAGGTGCAAATACGAGGACGTCGTCTAGGTAACACAGGCATGTTGACCATTTGAATCCGTGTAGCAGAGAGTCCATCATACGTTCGAACGTGGCGGGGGCATTGCATAGACCGAAGGGCATAACCTTGAATTGGTATAGGCCATCTGGAGTGATGAAGGCGGTCTTTTCTTGGTCTTTCTCGTCTACGGCAATCTGCCAATAACCAGAACGAAGGTCGATGGATGAAAAGTAGCGTGCGCCGTGGAGACAATCGAGGGCGTCATCAATACGTGGTAAAGGATACACGTCCTTTTTGGTGATTCGATTTAGATGCCGGTAATCGATGCAAAAGCGCCATGTGTTGTCCTTCTTTTTAACCAGGACGACGGGTGACGCCCATGGGCTTGATGAGGGCTCAATAATGCCTTTAGTTAACATCTTATTCACTTCAGCTTGAATAATCTGGCGCTCCGACGCGGACACGCGATACGGTCGACGGTGAATGGGAGCAGCATCACCGGTGTTGATGCGGTGCTTTACAAGAGAAGTTTGGCCGAGTGGTCGGTCGTCAAGGTCGAAGATGTCACGGTAGGAAGCTAGAAGGCGTGCGAGAGCGGCTGTTTGCTCTGGGGGAAGGTCAGGGTCGATCATGGGACGTATTGACATGTCGAGGCATGTGGCATCGAGTGGGCGACAAGAAAAATTGGTGCATGCGTCGGCTGCGAAAGTGGTGACGTGATCATCGGCTAAGGACCGCAACGTGGCGATTAGGATGCCTTCAGGGAGGACTTGCTTTGTGAAGCCGAAATTTATGACGGGTAGACGGGTCCGGTTGGAGGCTACAGTTACGATGCAGTGAGGGACGGTGACGTCACGTGCCAGTAGGACATCAGGAATCGGTGTGACGATGTAATTCCCATCCAATACGGGTGAGGTCGTGGCGAATTCGGTGAATGTGAGGGCTTTAGGCGGTAAGCGGAGGAAGTCTGTGGCAGAAAGGCCGTGTTGAGGTTCAGGGTGAATATCCGGCTGAAGAGGAAGGTCTAAGCAAAGAGTACCAGCGGAACAGTCGATCAGAGCAGAATGGGTCGACAGGAAGTCCATCCCTAAGATGAGGTCATGAGGACAGTTCTGGAGCACCGTGAATAGAACAGGAATGTAACGGTCGGCGATGCTTATGCGAGCCGTACACATGCCAATGACAGGAACAGTGCCGCCATCGGCCACACGTACAGCTTCGGTAGCAGGAGGCGTGAGTACTTTTCCTAAGCGGCGACAAAGATGAACGCTGATTATGGACACATGAGCGCCAGTATCGACTAGTGCCGACAGAGAAATACCGTCCACGTGTACATCGACAAGATTTTTGTTCGTATGAAGCGTCAATGGAGGGTTTGGTTCAGACAGGGATGATGCAGCACTACCTCCAGGGGCTGCACTGTCTAGTTTTCCGTCGGGTACGATGAAAAGTTAGGCGGCGAGTGATGGCGGCGTGGCTGGGGCGACGGGGAACGACGGCGTTGAGGGGACGGAGAACGAGCAGGAAGGCGGCTGTTAGACGTGTCGAAAGCAGGGGCGGTACGGCTGGACGAATACCGGCGAAGATCTTCATATGGGCTATAAGGTGCGAAAAACTGGCTCCTATGTGGCGGCGTCCAGGAGGCACGGCAGTAGCGGGAGACATGTCCAACGCGGTGGCACCGGAAGCAGATCGGTTTGTCGTCAGGAGTTCGCCATTCCGCCGGGTTGCGAGATCGTGGAGCAACAAATGGGTCACGTCGAGGTGGATTAATGGGAATTGGTCTGGAGGAGGGGCAAGAGATGGGGCAAGCATCAGGGAACCCGCGGTTGGCGAATTCTTGTCGTACGACCGCCTGAATAACGGAGATCGCGGGGGTTGTCGGCATCGTATGTTCGAAAGAAGTGGGCTGAAGCGGCGCTGGACTTGCTGCTTCAAGTTCGCGTCGAACGATACGCGTTACACTCTGCTCAAAGGGCGGTGTGACGGTAGAATCGGAGCAGGTGGACGTAGCCGCCGTGTTTGGCAACCGAGAAAAAGGAGGGCGCACCCGACGGCTTTTTGCTGTTTCGAAACGGCGGCATTCTTGAATTACACGGTCGATGGTCGAGACGTTAGTGTACACCAGCAAATTGAAGGCGTCGTCCGCGATCCCCTTCAAAACGTGTCCAACCTTTTCAGCCTCAGACATCGCCTCGTCTACTTTTCGGCAAAGAGCGAGAACTTCTTGGATGTATGACACATACGATTCAGTTGGCGACTGGACACGGGTAGCCAGCTCCTGTCGTGCAGCTGCGTGGCGACCGGTCGGGTCCCCAAAGATGTCACGTAGCTTCTCCTTGAACGTGTCCCAGCTGGTGAGTTCGGACTCATTTGTCTCGTACCAGACACGCGGGGTTCCGTCCAAGTAGAAGAGAACATTAGCGAGCATCATGGTAGGGTCCCAGCGGTGAGTTTGACTGACCCGTTCATAAAGGCGAAGCCATTTGTCGACGTCGAGGCCAGGTTGCGCAGAAAATGTCCCGGGATCACGGGGTGTTTGGACGGCGACAAAGGTTGTCGGAGAAGCCGCAGATGGTGAAGCGGACGCGTTGTCACTGAAAGCCATGGCGGGAAGCTGGAGGATGCGGCCACTGCGGAGCTGCGTGGTGAGGACGGGGATCGTTCCACCTCCACCAAATATGTTACGTGAGTAACGAGACAAAGTATTGCGAATATATTCGAAAAATATATTTGCAAGAGCGGTTGCAGCACTGGCCAGTCTGGCTCCGAGCTCGAGCAGCCAGCGACCCTCATCTTCTTCGTCGGGCGCACACGCGCATTCGCACTATGGTTTGTGGCAGCCTACAGGTAGCAATATTTAATAATGCGGGGGCCAACGGGGACATGCTGAATAAGTTGCAATGCACATGTGAGCAAATCACGCGCATGCTCTCTAGGATTGCCAATAGGAACCGAGGCTTGAAAGAACATTACATGTTACGACTAAAACACGCTTTCATATTATGCCGAATAACTTACGGCATTCTGTACCTTGACTTACGGAAATCTGACCTACATAAACTGGATGTCCTAATTCGTGACGTCTACAGTAAGACACTAAATTTGCCGCAGTAGACATCGACCTTGCGACTTCTGGAATTAGGCGTCCACAACACAGGTGAAGAGCTAATTAAGGCTAAGCTCATGAACCCAATTATGCGCTTGACTACTACCGAAACAGGCAGGCAGGTCCTAGACGATCTCCACATTTCTGCTCCCCCTCCAGCGGTCGGCAGGCAAGACATACTCTCGGAATCGCGGGGCTGTTCTCTGACTAGGCCATTGCTCCAGAATATGCACCCAGATTACCACCACGGAAGAAGTGCAGCTCAAGCTAAAGCATTGAATGAATGCTAAGGTAACACAAAGGGAGCTTACTTCAGAGACGCTGCGGGGCCCATGGGAGGAATTTCTACAATAACAGTCAATCATCAAAGTAAGGTAGTTGACGGCCTATCACTAAGATGCTCTGATGCAGTTATCGTAGAAGAAACTGCAATGGTCCTGGCAGCAATGCACTCGACTGCACAATACACACTCCTAGATTGGAAGGTAGCCTGCCGGAACTATATAAGAGGCCGTATTTCACCACAAGCTCACGCCACTTATGGCCGGCATGAACGTGAGCTACGAAAAAGCAGCTCATCTGAGTGCAGGTCTCCAGGGGGTAGCTGGAAACGAGTCAGCACACAACTCGGCCGGAGCATTCCTTCCCCGAGCTCTGTCTACTGACCCCTCAGACCATGACATTCAACCACCAATACCGGCTACAACAGACACAAATATACTGCAGCTACATGGCCTACGAAGACATGCTTTGCCTCATTTCGCTAAGAGACTTACTGATTCTGAAGAGACCTCTCTGCGCAGGCATCAGACCATGTCGTACAGCAGCCTGGTCATAACGGCGAAAATAGACCCAGAACAATTTAGTGCATTGTGTAAATTCTGCTGCAGCTGCACTGACTTGTTTCACATAGTTTGTGCTTGCCAGTCTAATAGAAACATCGCGCATATTGCGCATCCAACGTGGGAGGGGCGGGGGGAGGCTTTGTCGGGCACAGCTCTCGAGGAGCAGCGAAGACTAGTGGAGCAGGCGTGAATTGTAGTGCAATCCAACAAAGTCTCGGAATATGAAGCCGGCCAGTTTTCTCTTGATGTACATGTTCTACAAAAAATGTTTTATCAACAGAAAGAAACAGCACCAACAGAAAGAAATACAACACTGCTGAGGCTACAGGGGTGGGGGGAGGCTAGCGGAAAGTCTCAAACGGCTTCACAAATGCCAGCGTCCCATTGACACAACTGTACGAGACAAAAACATTGCATGAAAAACGTAATATGTGCTAAGAAAGAAAAACCTATATTTATAGCAAAAGCCTATACGTACAATTCTTAATTTACATTTGGATGACTGGAATAATACTCATTGGGACAGAAATTGCACTTGCTTCACGAGTTATGGTAGCCTATTTATTTGTTTAGTTCATAATATAAGTCATTTTTCTGGTATGCATGATACCTTTTCAATAAGTGTATTGAACAAGTTTGGCAATGATGTTATACCGAAATCTTCCGATATAGGCTTTGTTTGCGCTATATATGTTTCCATGGAGACAATTCTCGTGTTTTTTTTTTCTGCAGGCGATAGATTTTAGACAAGTGTGCGTCTTATCTAATATTCATATGTTAATGTAGCTGAGGCAAGGGAACTGCAGAAAAAGAGTTTGATGTGATTTCTTAGAAAGTAACGAAGGCGTGTTGTAATACCCACGATTCGCGAAAGCTTGCCGCGGGTAATAATTGTGTGTGGACAAGATTAACGAAAAACTGTCTGTTCTGAACAAAGTTGGTCGCTGCGTCGCGTGTTTCCACTTACCTCCGGCGGGTGCCTCGAAGTGCAAAACAAGAATATAGCGTAGTCACGTGACCGACGAGTGGTGTAATTTCGTGCTGATGCGTACGGTCGTCTGCCCTGTTCTGCGTGGTGTGCTACGCAAGCGCACGCGACTTTTGAATGGCTTGGAATGTTTACGACAGGAACGACGCTCACTCTACTCTTCTTTGTAAACGCGACAAGTTACCATTACAGTTTCGTCGCTCCTATATGTGGTGGTGTCGTTCCTCCTTTCCTGACAAAAGGAACTAGTTCCTGGAACGTTATTCTTTGGAATGGCGTTCCGCCATTCCAAAGAATTACTGTACGTACATTGATTTGTGAAAGCTTGTGCAATGTGCATAAGTTGTTGGTAGCTATACTGGCTTGTAGCTAGGAAGAGAGGGCCAAGAGGCCTCACCCGAAATATTGATGGAGATGTGCTTTAATAATGGCAAATAGTAAAAATAGCGGTTTTCAGAAGATTTAAAAATCTCCCTCCCTCCTTAAGAGCATTGTTCTTCTACAATCCTGCAGCTACAGCATTGTTTCAGAAGGGTTGGTTAGTGAAACTGTTCGTCTAAATATATATTGAAAAACTGGAAGCTCAAATATTGTGACCAAACTCAAAGCGGTGCACAAACGAGCAAAATTTCTCGTTTGTTTGGGTGGCCATGCTATCATAAAAAACATTGAGGTATTTTAAGCTACGACTTTAAGATTTTAATGCGATAGCGATACCCTGACCTAGTGCATACTTAACATTTATTGCATGCTTTTTATTGTATGATGTGACTCGAGAAGTTTAAATTGAAGATTACTGAAAAAATATTGATAAATTTCAGAGAGGCTTATGTGGCTGAATTTTGTGTAATGGGTAGCATCCTTTAAACCACGACCTAATATACGCGTAAAATATTTTTATCTTGGTGTGCACCAACTACATGGCCTCAACGGAATGCGTGGAATAATGTAGTAGATGACCGGCTTCAAACCTTGAAGTTGTTTTCATTATAATAACATGAGCGACAGAGCCCGGTGCCAACGCACGCTTGTACCTCGCAATATACCCGCAATAATATATTTTGTAGTGTGAAGCCTGCAAGCGAAACGCTTGTGTTTGTAAAGCATCAAATGTGTTTTTCACTGCATTTCCAAACAAGAAAAATTTACTTCAAATATTTTCCCAAGCAGACGCATGCCCGTGCTTGAGCGCAATAACGCCATGCCTCAGCGTATGACGATCGAATATTATTCGCTGCTTCAATATACTAGGCAATGAAGGTAAGGTATTGGATTATGCACAGGATATGGCTTTCATATGGTCGAATAAACTAAGTGTTGAGAACGTAATATCTATAATAACTAAATTCGGATTTGAAATATGATGTTTAGGACGGTTAGAGCACTTCCACTATTGTGCAGCGGTGCCGGAAACAAACAGAAAGACGAGTTCAAACGTTTATATACAAAAGCAAAGCTATGAAAAGTCAGTGATGTGGACGCCATCGGGACGACCACCACGGCACCTGAGGTAGAAGAGTCCCGTAGACTCACGACTCTCGAGGAGCGCTAGCGTCGTGTAGGAGATGCCTGGACGAGCGCGACCTCGGACCTTGTCTCCGAGCTCGTTATCATCCCCCGGGCATAGCGGTTCCACGTGCGGGTTCTGGCCAGCAAACCAACGTCTCTGCCGCGCTGAAATGCTGCTCGTCACAGCTGTGGTGTGGCAGCTAAGTCACCGGCGTTTCTCAACTTGGCCAGGGCACTGCCAGGTACCCCCGGACGTGGGCCGCCAGCTCATGACCTCGCGGCCTCCGTCCGAGTCTGGCGAGTTGCTCGGTACGGCCCGGCACCGCTCGGCGATCCTCGATTCAATCAGCAACTCCCCTGGCACCTGAATCCTTGGCCACCCTGGACCTAGCCCGTCTCCGTGGTTCTCCGTGCACACGCTCGCGTCTCGCCTGGCAGGCACTGGTTTAGTGGCTAAGGTAGTCGGCTCCTGACGCACTGGTCACGGGATCAAACCATGGCGACGCTGACTCCATTTTCGGTGAGGCAAAAATACTGTATGTCTGTGCGCTCAGATGTGAGTGCATGTCAAAAAAGCCCAGGTGGTCGAAATTTCCGAAGCCCCTCATTAAGGCGTCTTTCATAATCCTGGGGAGGTTTCGGGACGTTAAACCACTCATGCTAATCAAATAGATCCAAGCCGATAATTTTATTCTACACCGTTCTTCCACCTTTCGAAGAGCTCTTGCTTCGAATACTTTTTGCTGCGAAGAATGCCTACGCATTGACAGTTATTCATTGCAGTCGATCTGCCATAAAGCGCTTTCATTGGACTTTCGCAACATTTGTGTGGTATTCGACTTTTGAACTAATGAGAAGGGACAACCTACGCAGGCCAGTAACAGGGGATTAGTTCATTTATATATATGACAAATAGTTTGGAATTTCTGTTTTCTTCACGACAGTTCCCATCCTATTATTTGATCACCCTTGCCGATCACATTTCTTATGACTTTCCTGGTTTGATTGTTTCTTCCAATTTTGCCGCAGTCCTGCGTTTGTGGGAATATATACTAGAAGTTTTTTAAAGCTGCCCGGTTTCTCATAGTTTGACTTTCTATAGAATACCTATACAGAGTGTCACGCAAAAAATTTTATAAGCTTTCAAGAGCAAAGTTCTCTTACCATACGGTCACTCCAACTGTCGGTGGATGTAAAGAAACCCCACGCCAACTCGTACTGCGACTATTCTGCCAGCATTGACCGTATGATTAACAAGTCACTTCCATCAACTGAACGGTCGCTGCTGCAGGAGGTGATCACACGCTACGCCTCAGTCTTTGACTTTGCCCATGACGAGACGTCTACCGTTACGCCACCGTCTTCACGTACGCAACACCGCATCTATACAGGCCAAGCACCACCAATACGCCAGAAGCCCTATCGTGTCTCGCCTTCCGAAAGGAAAGTCATCGCTGAGCAAGTTGAAGACATGCTAAAGAAGGGCGTCATACAAGAATCGTGTAGTCCATGGGCAGCTCCTGTCATTCTAGTGAGGAAAAAGGATAATTCATGGAGATTCTGCGTAGACTATCGTCGCCTAAATGCCATCACAAAAAAAGACGTCTACCCTTTGCCACGTATAGATGACGCCGTGGACTGCCTGCATTCTGCCTCCTATTTTTCTTCTGTTGACTTGCGTTCTGGGTATTGGCAAATTCCTATGCATCCCTCAGATAAAGAGAAGACGGCCTTCGTAACACCAGACGGTCTCTTTGAGTTCAACGTTATGCCTTTTGGTTTGTGCAATGCTCCAGCGACATTCGAGAGATTTATGGATACAGTACTCCGTGGACTAAAATGGGAAATTTGCATGTGCTATTTAGATGACGTGATTATCTACGGCAAGACTTTTCAAGAGCATAACCAGCGCTTGTCGCTTGTGTTTGAATGCTTACGCGAAGCTGGCCTTGTTTTAAACTCAAAGAAGTGTCGTTTTGGAGAACGTCAAGCCCTGGTATTAGGCTTTCTCGTGGATAAAGAAGGCGTGCGACCAGACCCACAGAAGACCGCAGTGGTTCGCAACTTTGAACCACCACGAACAGTGAAGGACCTGCGAAGTTTTCTGGGTCTGTGCTCATATTTCCGCCGATTTATTAAGAACTTCGCACAACTTGCCTCCCCACTGACGTCCCTTCTTCATAAAGACACACCGTACTTGTGGGATGATAAATGTGAGGCTGCATTTCAACAGCTGAAGTTTTTATTGACTTCAGGACCCATCCTAAAGCATTTTGATCCTGATGCTTTGACTGAACTTCATACTGATGCTAGTGGGCTAGGTGTTGGTGCTGTGCTGGTCCAACTCTGCAACAGTCGCCAGCACGTCGTAGCATATGCCAGTCGGACACTGACCAGAGCAGAGACGAACTACACCGTCACCGAGCTCGAGTGCTTAGCAGTCGTCTTCGCCATTCAGAAGTTCCGACCGTATCTACATGGCCGCGAGTTCACAATAGTGACCGATCACCACTCACTATGCTGGCTTGTGGGACTTCGTGACCCGTCTGGCCGGCTGGCTCGTTGGGCGTTGCGCCTCCAAGAGTACAGCTTTTCTGTTACCTATAAGAGTGGACGATGTCACACAGATGCCGACTGCTTATCCCGCCTTCCTTCAGTACACACCAACGCTGACGACAATGACATTGATGACTATTTAGTTTCTGTCTCGTCCGACTTCCCAGATACCAGCAGCTTCAAACGTGAGCAGCAGTGCGACCCTACTCTAAAACCTTTGCTCGAAGCTGCACATAACTCCGTCGACAAGCACTTTAAAATTTCAAATGGCTTGCTGTATAAAAGAAACTATTCAGCTGATGGACTCCCGTTGCTTCTAGTGGTGCCGGAAAGCCTGCGCCAGGTCGTCCTTCGTTCTGCGCACGATGACATAACATCCGGTCATCTCGGTTTCACACGTACGCTGCATCGACTACGTGAGAGGTTCTACTGGCCAAAAATGTGGAAGATCACAAAACAGTACGTCACCAGCTGCGCTATATGTCAGCGCCACAAGCCACCCACCACTGCCCCGGCGGGTTATTTGCAGCCCATCCCTCCACCGACATCCCCTTTTGAAAAAGTCGGCATTGACTTGCTCGGACCCCTTCCTAAGACTCCATCGGGCCACCGATATGTTATAGTGTGCGTGGATTATTTAACGCGTTATACGGAAACGGACGCACTGACATCGGCCACAGCAGCCGCTGTTTCTTCTTTTCTGTTACAACGGGTCATACTGCGTCACGGTGCTCCACGGGTTGTCATCAGTGACCGTGGACGACAATTTATGGCCGATGTGGTTGAAGAAATTTTGCGCCTCTGTGGCTCCTCTTATCGCCACTCCACCCCTTACCATCCGCAAACTAACGGTCTCACTGAGAGAACAAATCGAACTCTCACGAATATGTTATCGATGTACGTTGATGCTGACCACAGGAACTGGGACGCCGTCTTACCGTTTGTTACTTACGCGTACAACACTGCCAAGCATGAAGTGACTGGACATTCACCCTTCTTTCTGCTTTACGCACGAAATCCACAGAGTTTTCTGGACACTCTATTACCTTTCTCGCATCAGGAAGATCTGTCCATCGCTCAGACGTTGTGTCGCGCTGAAGAAGCACGTCAACTAGCGCGCCTTCGAACATTGTCTTCGCAAGAACACAGCAAGAGTCGCTACGATGCCAAGCATATCCCCGTAGAGTTTTCTCCTGGTGACTACGTGTGGCTGTGGACTCCTGTTCGTAGAAAAGGATTGTACCGGAAGTTTCTAGCGAACTATTCCGGCCCATTCGTGATAGTCACTCGTCTCAGTGACGTGAATTACGTTGTCGCCCGAGTCACAGCCAATAACCGGCGTTCGCGCACTACGCAAGTTGTTCACGTAGCCCGCCTCAAACAGTACCATCATAGGCCTATTTAACTCGCTCGGCGAGCTTCGTCTGCCGCCGGGGGAAATGAAACGAAGATGCGCGAGCCTACGGGGCGCGGAAGAAGAAGAAGAGTGAGTAGTGGAGCGGCGCCTGGACTGTGTGGTTGGGTGGAAGCGTTCTTGGCCTGTCTCAGAAGTACGCTGCTATTTCACAACGCCTTTTCACCTCATCTGTAAATAAACACAGTCACTCGCAACAATATTCTTATCCATGCTTTTGTCACCTGGAGTTTACCGCTCATTATATTCCGACTTTCCACGGCATAATGGACTAAATCTAGCGCACACAATGTATATTTCTTCTCACACAAAAACCTTCTTTTATAAACCCCACAATGGTACGCTGCCTGTAAAACCATAGTTCCAAAAAAACGGTATTTTAGTTTCTTCTGTTAACTGCTGTCTACGATGTACACTAAGACAATAGCTCTAGAAGCAAAAATGAGCTATTTGGTGGTTCTTGCTTAGATGTAGAAACAGCGCAAATATACAGGCACAGACAGAAGAAGACATGACAATGCACTGATCTCGCCGCTAAATTTTATTAGAAATAATACACACATATATCAGCCGGAGGACCTAGTCACTTGGCACCCCAAGGCGACTGCTCTATAGAGCAAACAAGGCACAAAGATGAATCTCATTTCATTTCATTTCATTTCATTTTATTACATTAAAGACCCCATTGAAGGGGTATTACATAAGGGGTGGGTACATATATGAAAACGTGAAAGCCATTTTTTTTACAATGCAAGGTAATTTGTTACGGTGTTCAAAAAGGTGGTAGGACCGGTTATGGCGGTGATTTCGTTAGAAAGGCCATTCCAGCCCATAGCTAATCACAAAGTGACACATGCGTAAACAAAAAAAAAAACGAAAAAGAGATAGTGATCACACTTCTTGAAAAAAAACATGCTTGACGGTCAAAAAATACAAACAATTGCCTAAACCTGACAGCGCTGAAACCAGGTAACCAACCTTCTTTTCCAAAAGTGCCACGGGTAGTTTGCTCACGCATCTTTCCCGCTCCCCTGCAGTGTAAAAAGCCTTGATTCCCTCTCTAGTACATTCGTCCACATAGTCCAACAAGTCCTTTTGTCCTTTGTTCACCAATGGCTGGCAGCCATTCTGTACGAAAAAAGAACGATTAGATTTGTTCAATGTAAGTCATGTGATGTGTATATGCTGATATGCTGCCTTTGTCACGCAGGGGTATATAGGGCGAACGGAGCTATGCGTTAATGTAAGATTAAGGAAGCACTTGGCTTCTTTGACGACTTCAGTTCGTCTGCACTAGCCAGCACATTACAGGGAGGGTGATATATATATATATATATATATATATATATATATATATATATATATATATATATATATATATATATATATATATATATATATATTGTAGCGTTGCTGACGCCGACAAGTTAAAAAACAAGCGTCTTTATTAGGGCGAACTTGTGCCCACGATTCTAAAAACTATGGTTGTCAAGTTCGAGTGGCCGAGTGGCACAGATCCGACTATCTTCCTCTTCCTCGTTGTTCAACGTACGAACGCGTGGCGCATGCCAGCCGAGCCGGGTCTTGCTGGTGCTGGTGACGATGATTGTGGCGGGCTACTTGAATGTGGCGAACCTGTCGCAGCATTGCCCCCCTCCTCAGACGCATCGTCCCGATGCTTAAGACAGTGAAAAGATACACGCGCACTCTCACTCGTTTTTCGACGATCTGTCATGATAGGGCTTCATGCGGACTACGTGAACCACTTCCGTGGGATTGCGGCGTCTTGAACTCACGTGTCCAGCGGATCTAACTTCATAAGTGACGTTGCTGATACGGTTGAGTACTTCATAAGGGCCGAAGTATCGGCAAAGAAGCTTTTCAGAGAGTCCGCGGCGGCGCACTGGTATCCATATCCACACTTTGTCACCGGGATGATAAAGTGTGTCACTGCGTCGCTTGTTGTAGCGACTAGAATCGACGTGCTGTTGGTGGCGTATTCGGTATCTTGCCATTTGCCGTGCTCCTTCGGCTCTTTGCAAAAAGTCATCTAAGTCAGGTGGATAGCTGCTTTCGTCCTGTAGTGGTAACATGGCATCCAGCGGGGTGGTCACTCTTCGGCCGAATACTAGTTCGAAAGGGGCAACGTTGGTTGTTTCTTGAACGGCTGTATTATATGCGAATGTTACGTAGGGTAATATTTCGTCCCACTGTTTATGTTCAACATCAACATACATTGATAGCATGTCGGTCAGAGTTCTGTTGAGGCGTTCGGTTAAGCCATTTGACTGAGGGTGATACGCCGTTGTTCTTCTGTGATCGGTATTTGTCATGCGCATCAGGCATTGCATTAGGTCTGCAGTAAATGCGGTGCCCCGATCCGTAATAACGACGATGGGCGCTCCATGTCTGAGCACTATGTTGTTCACAAAGAACTTGGCGACTTCGGCAGCTGTCGCACTGTATAGAGAGTCAGTTTCAGCATAACGGGTGAGATAGTCTGTGGCTACGACTATCCATTTCTTGCCTGCACGCGATGTCGGCAAAGGTCCTAGGAAGTCCATGCCGACTTGTTGGAATGGGCATCTGGAGGGTCTATTGGCTGGAGAAGGCCGGCTGGTTTTATGGGTGGAGTTTTGCGCCGTTTACATTGACGACAAGTTTTCACGTAGCGCTGCACTGATGCGAGCAACTTAGGCCAATAGTATTTCAGGCGAATCCTGGCGAATGTTCGGCTCACACCCATGTGTCCAGATGTTGGCTCGTCGTGGCATGCATGCAGAATTTCCTCTCGCATGGCTGTGGGCACGACTAGTAAAAACGTTTCACCATTAGGTTCGAAGTTCCTCCTGTAAAGGACACTTCCTCGAAGGCAGAACGCGGAGAGCCCTCTGGAGAATATGCGAGGGACTTGAACGTCGAGACCCTGCAGGTGTTGTATAAGTGCCAGCAAATCCGGGTCATCTCGTTGTAGTTGAGCGATTTTGGATGTGTCGACAACGCCTAGAAACGGGAAGTCTTCCTCTTCAGGTACACTTGGATCGACGGGAGAGCGTGACAGGCAGTCGGCATCGCTGTGTTTCCTTCCCGATTTGTACACGACCGTAATATCATACTCCTGCAGCCTAAGGCTCCATCTCGCTAGTCGACCTGACGGGTCCTTGAGATTTGCCAGCCAGCATAGAGCATGGTGGTCACTGACAGCTCTGAACGGTCTACCATAAAGGTAGGGTCGAAACTTGTTTATGGCCCAGATGACTGCGAGGCACTCTTTTTCAGTTGCAGAGTAGTTTGCCTCAGCTTTTGATAGTTTGCGGCTGGCATAGGCTAGCACTTTCTCTTGACCATTTTGCCACTGGACAAGGATGGCGCCGAGGCCGACATTGCTGGCATCGGTATGGACTTCAGTGTCGGCTGTCTCATCAAAATGGGCAAGTATTGGTGAATCCTGTAGTCGTTTCCTTAATTCGTCAAAAGCTTTCTGTTGTTCGCTTTCCCACGTGAAGGGCACGTCGTCTTTTGTCAGTTTTGTAAGAGGTTCCGCAATCTTTGAGAAGTTTTCCACAAATCGTCTATAATAGGCACATGAACCCAAAAATCGACGCACTGACTTTTTGTCTCTGGGTGTAGGGAACCTCTGAACAGCGGCTGTCTTTTCGGGATCGGGACGAACACCCTCGGAACTAATGACATGTCCAAGGAATCGCAGCTCTTCGAAGCCGAAGTGGCATTTTTCGGGTTTGATTGTCAATTTCGCTGACCGGATGGCTTCCAATACTGTGCGTAGTCGCT
Source organism: Rhipicephalus annulatus (assembly GCA_013436015.1). NCBI lineage: Eukaryota > Metazoa > Arthropoda > Arachnida > Ixodida > Ixodidae > Rhipicephalus > Rhipicephalus annulatus. The sequence continues at coordinate 111,207 of WOVY01000023.1, forward strand.
CTAGATGTTTGTCGAACGTTGCAGAGAATACCACCACGTCATCCAAATACACTAGGCATGACTGCCATTTCAATCCGGCGAGGACAGTGTCCATCATTCGCTGGAACGTCGCTGGTGCGGAACAGAGGCCGAATGGAAGTGCTTTGAATTCGTAGAGGCCATCTGGTGCTACGAATGCCGTTTTTTCACGGTCCCGCTCGTCGACCTCTATTTGCCAATATCCGCTTTTCAGATCTAAGGAGGAGAAAAACTTTGCGGATCGCAACCGATCTAGTGTATCGTCGATACGTGGCAAGGGGTAGACATCTCGTTTAGTTACACTGTTCAGTTTTCTGTAGTCGACGCAGAATCTAAGTGTGTTGTCTTTCTTCTTAACGAGCACTACGGGAGACGCCCATGGACTATTCGAAGGCTGGATGACATCATCAGAAAGCATCTCCTCCACTTGCTTCTTGATAATTTCCCGTTCTTTCTGTGACACCCGATATGGATGCTGGCATATAGGCCTCGTGTCGTCTTGCGTTATAATTCTGTGTTTCGTGATTGACGTGCGCTTGACCTTCGAGGTACTTGAAAATCAATCAGAGAATTCTTTTACCAAGGCGTAAATCTGTTTCTTCTGACTGTCCGGAAGGCTCTGATTGACGGTCACGGATGTGTCGATGTTGCAGGCCACTGGTCGAGTGGTTGATGTCGTTAAGCTGCATAGTTCAGTCGCCATACAGAAGTCGTGTAAATAGGCGATAGCCGTGCCTTGAGCGATGTGTTGAAGCTCATTGGAGAAATTTGTGAGTAGGACATCTGCACGGCCATTCGTCAAGTGAACAAGACCCCTAGCTACGCAGACACCTTTGTTCAAAAACAGTCCTACATTTGTATCCGCTATGCCTTCGCGGTTGTACAATGCATCATTTTCTACGAGCACCATTATACTGCAGCGTGGCGGCACAGTTACGTCATCATGAACAACGCGTAGAGCAGTTAGGCGTCGTTCCTCAGATTCCTCCACAGGTATAGCTCGTTCAGTCGAAAACGACACGCTGGACCTACGCAGGTTAATTACGGCGCCATTAGCTCGCAAAAAATCCATTCCTATAATGAGTTCTCTTGAACATTCTGGCAGCACAATGAAATCGGCCACGTAAATAAAGCCCCGTATTTCAAGTCTTGCAGTGCATCTGCCAAGGGGCGTAATAATGTGACCGCCTGCCGTGCGTATCTGCGATCCACTCCACTGTGTCACAACTTTGTTTAGCTTTTTCACCATCTTGTGACTTATCACTGAATAATCAGCACCGGTGTCGACTAAGGCATTCAGCTCCCATCCTTCCATTCTCAACCGCAAATCTCAAGTAACGTTTTCGTTGCTGCACCCATCTACCGGAAATACACCGTCATCACCCTCAAACCAAATTGGAGGATCTTCGTAACTGACGTTATCAGCGGCCTCACCTCCACAGGTCGCTTGCTTCAGTTTTCCGGGTGTGGACTTGGAGAGCGATGACCAGGCTGCCTTGAAGGTGTACGTGGGCTGGATGACCGGTAGCGCATAGGCGATGGTGACCGTGACCGGTGTTGGCGTAGAGTTGGCGAGTTTTGGCGCGTCGACAAGTACTCCTCAATCTCCGCTGGTCGTTCGCCGTTTCGGGGGCACGGTGCATATGACGGGAAGCCTCTTAATCCAGCCTGTCGGTAAGGACAGAATCTGTACAGATGACCCGCTTCCCCACAATGAAAACACAGAGGCCTGCGCTCGTGATCACGCCAGACGTCACTTTTCCTGGGCCTACGCTCCACATAGTGATGTGTGCTACGTGCTCCTGGGGGCAGATAGGTAGCTGTCGGTTCCCGTGGACGAGGTGCGCTGCGTGCCGCAGGTGGGAGAGGAGTCGTTGCCATCGCAACTGCTGCATTGCTGTGTACCGTGGGTTGTCTGACAACCTCAGAGTATGTTCGGATAGGTCGAACCGGCTGCAGCTCACGCTCTGGCTCTCGTATCACCTGCCTCAGTTCATCACGAACAACGTCCGTAACAGATAGTGCAGTTGAAGTCTGGGGCATATGCAGTCTGCTCAGTTCTTCTCTGATGACTGATCTAATTAGCTCTCGCAGGGCTTCAACGTCGTTTCGCACGCCTCCGGGAAATACCTGTGCAGATGCGCAGTTAACATTCCGGTTGTACTGCCGAGCGCGCTGTTCTAGTGTTCTTTCGATGGCCGTCGCTTCCGAGTAAAACTCAGCAACCGTGCTCGGAGGGTTGCGGACGAGAACGGCGAACAGCTCTTGCTTCACTCCGCGCATTAGATGGCGCACCTTCTTATCCTCAGCCATGTTGTAATCCGCACGCTTGAACAGGCGGACCATGTCCTCAATGTACATAGCAGCACTCTCGTTCGTGAGCTGGTTCCTCGATTGAAGAGCTGCCTCCGCCTTTTCTTTCCGGTCTATGTTCGCGAACGTAGCCACCGCTTGTCGTCGAAATACCTCCCAGGTAGACAACGAGGTTTCATGGTTCTCAAACCATGTCTTCGCGAAGTCTTCCAGGGCGAAGTATACGCGACGGAGCTTCTCTCTTTCGTCCCATCCATTCAAGCTCGCTACTCTCTCGAACAGGTCCAACCAATCTTCAACATCCTCGTACGAGTCGCCGTGGAAAACTGGCGGCTGGTGCGGTTGGCTAATGAATACTTGTGCCGGTGTTACCTGGCTAGTCATAGTGGTGGCATCCATCGTTTGAATTCCCCTTGGTGTGAAGTGAAGAGGACCGAACTAAGGTGAGTCACCTCGAAGACGGCGACTTGCCCTCTGGTGTACCGGAGTCACTTCCACGGGGTTGATACGCTGGTCGTCGGGGCTACGCTGTCTTGAGCTCGCGGGGCTTCGATTCATAACCCAGCACTTCCACCAGAAATGTAGCGTTGCTGACGCCGACAAGTTAAAAAACAAGCGTCTTTATTAGGGCGAACTTGTGCCCACGATTCTAAAAACTATGGTTGTCAAGTTCGAGTGGCCGAGTGGCACAGATCCGACTATCTTCCTCTTCCTCGTTGTTCAACGTACGAACGCGTGGCGCATGCCAGCCGAGCCGGGTCTTGCTGGTGCTGGTGACGATGATTGTGGCGGGCTACTTGAATGTGGCGAACCTGTCGCAGCAATATATATATATATATATATATATATATATATATATATATATATATATATATATATATATCTGCGTGTGTGTGTGTGTATCGGCAAATGTTACAATTTGAAAAATGAATGTCTGTGTGGTAGAGCACTTGCTTGCCACCCAAACAACCCGGGTTCGATCCTTAATCCGGCCGAAAACTTTTTAATATTTATTTCATCTGCTTCTTGCTAGATTTTCACGTCACGTAAAAGACGATGATTTTTCGCTCAGAACCTGTGACGCCGACACCGAAATTCCTGCAAGATGAGCTCTTCAAAGCTATCGTGGTGATGCCAATTTTTAACGTGAATGCACCCAGGCTAAACGTTACCTACGTTGATGCTTCGTGGTACATCTCTATTCGGACGACTAACGTCCAGGATAATTGATGAATCAAACCTTCGTGGTAGCTGTAGTACCTAATGGATAAAGATTAATCAGATGTAGCCACATGAGAGCCAGAAGAGTGTCTCAGGTCGTCAGAAGGCAGAAGAGTTGGGCTCAGGTCGTCATTTCTTCATATGTAAAGCGTCAATTATTGCCTGCCAAGTGGGAAACGCGACGAATGTCGTGTATCCTTTATAGCGTGGCCCCGTTTTTTTTCCGGGATAGGGTAAGCGGAAAACGCTAGGCGAGACAGGCACTTGTCGAAAAACTATACTTAATTTAGATGGGTCAGGCCGAGGTTGCCATAATAGCTGAGGTATATTGAAGGCTTGGACTAAATTTGTCACTTCGGGGTGCGCTGGCACATTCATAAAATTGCATTTCTTGTATTAGAAACGCTTCGAATGGGACGGGCGTGTAGCAATTATATGTTGATGGAGCCTATCACCGAGGCCACAGTCTTGATGCATTACTCAACTTTACCGCTTCAAGACACCGACACCAGCCAGCCGATCAAGATGAGTGTGACAGGAAGCAGTGAGACAAAAAAAGACAAATTGGCCGGAAAGGCGATGCAAGGAACACAATAGCGACAAAGTAAAAGATCTCGAGTAGAATGGAAAGCAGATCGAAACATGCTCCGCTTTCCTCACGCATAAATTACGCACAAAATGTTCTCACAGGTACGGATGCTCCCGAATAAGCGTCTCATCTGTTACTTTGCTTTGTCTGAAAAGCATGCGCTTTTCGCAATCAGGGAATGCAATGATTGCAGTGACATTTGTGCTACCCGTAACTACTGCTGAATTTTTCCACTTAGAGGCCGAGGCCAGTCAAGACATACATACCCCCTTGTTGCCGCCGTGAGATAAGGGTGCGGGAGGGAGCGTCGCTCCCCTTATCTAAGCCGGGCAAAGTGCGTGTAGGAGATTAGAGCGGGTGCCGCTGTGCCAAGAGGTGACGCACGCTCATTGCGCCATCTTGCTGGTAAAGCTGAAAACTCCCCCCCTCCCCCCCTTTCAAGATGCTCGTGAGCACTTTAAGTGGCAGATATAAGTAGCTTGCTCTTTGGAAGGTGAAGGATGTGTTCCGGAGTGGCTCAGTGGTTAACACTTCACTTTCACGACGCAGAGGTTCCACGTTAGATTCGGCGCGCCGGAGTATTTTTTTGGGATTTTATTTCTTTCTTTTATGTCATTTATATAGATACGAATACATACATATACGGTGCATGACGCCTACTCTCACATCAACGCCGAGACCCACAGCAAAATTCAGCTGAGAGCCTCCATATAATCACTATCGCAATACAAGCGTGCTTCTGAAGCCTCGAGTGAGTGTGACCATGGTGCAGTCATTTAAAGAAAGAAAAATGACACCGGCGCCGCCCATAGCGTGTTCGACATTTCATGACACGAATTGAGAGGTCGTGTGTTCCACTCTGTCTGAGAGAACATTCTGCTTGCTCAGAAACGTTCTGTGGCAATTGATTGTGTTCCTTCTCTCACGCCATTTCTGAGACAGAAATGGGTTGCAGGAGTATCGCAGTACGCCAGCATAGAACACTTTCATGTTAAAAAAATAAAACTCAAAGGCTCGCCGAAGCGTCATCCACATTTGGCTCTAAGATAAAAATCGTTTTTTTCAAGTCAATGTAGTGAGTTTGTCGCATCCTTTTCCGAAAGCCTTCGACACTTAACGGGGCTTTTGAATGCTTCAAAAATTAGAGGCTTGTCATATCTTTGCACTTTTCCTTTCTTCACAGGCCTCATGGATCATCCTTCATTTGACCAAGCTACAGCGTCATGCGGTGACGTCACATGTGACTCTATCACAAGCCTATAAAGACGTGGCAAGGTTACGAGGCTGTTTATACGCGACGTTATTATGATATCATAAGGGTACGTCATCCCGTGGTGGTGATTTTTTGCCAAACTTGTGGCGATGCCACCGACGTAGGACTCCCACGTGGAATGCTGAACAAATTTTCCGTCTGATGACGCATCTAAAGCTTTCGTCCTAATAGAGATTTCGTTCCGCAGTCAAGTTTGTGCCACAAACAGCTTGAGTTCAACCATGGTGCAAGCAAAAAATTAGGTGTGGAGACTCTGCGCCCACCATAACAAAGATCACATCTAGGTAATTTCCAGACTTAGTACTTGCGCGAGCTGCAGTTATTCTTGTCATGGCCAATCATACTTATTCGACAAGCTTCCTTACCCCTAAATACTAATTCTGGTTTACCTAATATAAAGAGGTGATATACGTAGTATATATGACCGTATATAATATACGGCGTGTAATGATGAATGTAGTGGGTCATGCAAATCTCGGCAAACACATTGTCAGTGCTGCACGAGACGCTCGGCCCGGACTGTCGCTGATTTTGCTAGTTAGGCCTACGCTCTTACCTGGTCTCGAATAACAGATTTGACTGTCTCAGTTCTTTATTATAATTGGGGGCGTTCGCGGGGTCTCCTTGCAATCCTGGAGTTACGAAGCCGGACTCTACCTGCTGTCATGACCACAGCATCTGCCACACGCCCGTCTCCTATGGCTTCCCAGGCCATCGCGTGCTCCGGCACGGTCCGTCAGCGGGATCCTCCCATATTAGGCGGAACTGACGATCACGACGTCGCCGACTGGCTGGCTACGTATGAACTCGTGAGTGTCTTGAACAAATGGGACGAAGCCACGAGACTGGCCACTGTCGGCATTTACCTCAGTGGCATTGCCCACTTATGGCTTCGGAACCATGAGACCGACGTTCCCACTTGGACAGCATTCAAGGCAAAGTTCAGCGAAGTCTTCGGTCATCCTTCTGTCCGCAAACTTCGTGCGGAGCAGCGCCTTCGGTCGAGATCTCAATTGCCTGGTGAGAACTTTACAAGTTACATAGATGACGTCATTGACTTGTGCAAACGCGTCGATGTGAGCATGACAGAGGTTCACCACATCAAGCATATTTTTAAGGGTATTGACGAGGACGCCTTCAAGATCCTCATCTCAAAAAGCCCTGCTACTGTCACCCAAGTTACCCAGCTCTGTCAAAGCTATGGTGAGCTGCGCCGGCAACGTCTCGTCACCCGCCGTGCTGTCCCACATCAGGAATCGATGTCCGGCTTAACTTCCTCGCAAGGCCCCGTCCTCCTCTCGCAGATCAAAGATTTCGTGCGCGAAGAAGTCGCCCGCCAACTCTCGCTCATCTCTGGCCTATCGGAGCGCACTGCGCCACTTAGCCCTACTCTACCGACTATTATACTTGATCAAGTGTCTGAGGTCTTTCCTCCGCAGCTGGTGCCATCAGTCAATGCACCATTGACGTACGCCGAAGCAGCAGCACGACCACGACCACAGACGTTCCAAGCGCCGCCTCCACTGCGCTATCCTGTTTAAGCCACCCAGCCGCCGCGACCTCCAGTTCGCGGAGTCCCTAATCCATGGCGCACTGCCGACAACCGATCGATCTGCTTTTCGAGTGGTCTACCTGGGCACGTCGCGCGTCTGTGCCGCCGCCGCCCACTCCACTCACGTGAAAACCCTCGTCCATATGAGAACGATTACATGTGCACTCAATACACTCCAGACCGCGAATTTTACGCTCCTCGACCAAGCCACCGACCAGCTCCTGATCGCCGATCTCCTTCTCTACGTCGACTCTCGCCCTCCCCGATGCACCGACGCCCCCCTACAATCGACGCGGAAAACTGCATGACGCAGTTCCCGAGGCAAAAACTGCGTCCTCGTTGCAAAGCACAGGCCCTTCTCGTTCGCCGCCGAATGTAAATAATGCCGTTCTTGAAGGTGTACACACTTGCCCTTATTGATATTGGTGCCGCAATTTCTGTCATCGCCGAAGAAGTTTGCCGTTCAATTCGAAAAGTGACAACGCCTTACTTGGGTTCATGTCTTCATACTGCCACTGCATAGTCTGTGCAGCCTGTGGCCACGTGTACTGCCAGACTTGTAATTCAAGGAGTGCCCTACACAGTGCAGTTCGTATACTCCCACACTGTTCTCATGACATCATTTTAGGTTAGGATGTTCTCTCCCATCACTAAGCCGTCATTGTATGCGCCCGTGCTGAAGTTGCCTTTTGTTTCCTTGGTGATGCGCTACCAGTGCACGATCGCCCTTTCTACGTGAAGTTGGTCATTAGTGACGACACCCAGATCCCTCCACGTGCTACTGTCTTCGCACCTGTGTCTTGTTCCACCGTCGTCGACGCTACCACATTCTTCAAGCCTTTCGCTGCTTTCGTTCATCGCCACTTATCACCGCTCCCAACCGCTCTCCTTACTCTTCAAGGTGGTGCGACCAACGTGTCTGTGAAGAATCCGTTCCCAGGCGAATGTATCGGTTCGATAGAATCATTCGAAGCCATCGCTACACTTGACGTTCGTGATGAATCATCTGAAGTCAGCGCCCTCTCCTGTAGTACCGTGAATGACCCTTCAACTACCGAAATTTTTAACCGTGTCATCGACGAAGGCCTAAACCCACAACAGAGGTGTGAGCTTTTGAGCCTCCTTTACAAGTTTCGGCCATCTTTTGACAGTCACAGCGCTACTTTAGCTTGAACATCTACCGTATGCCACCAGATCGACACAGGTAATCACCCACCACTACAGCAGCGACCATACCGTGTTTCGCCGTCTGAACGCCGTGTAATCAATGAACAAGTAGGTGACATGCTAAGGCGAGGCGTCGTTTAACTATCAAACAGTCCTTGGGCGTCGCCGGTCGTTTTAGTTAAAAAGAAGGATGGCAAGATTCGCTTTTGCGTAGATTATTGTCGCCTAAACAAAGTAACATGAAAGGATGTTTATCCTTTGCTTCGAATCGATGACGCCCTCGACTCTTTACAAGGCGCAGAGTTCTTTTCCTCGCTTGATTTACGTTCTGCGTACTGGAAAGTGCCCATGAGTTCGGATGATAGGCCAAAAACTGCCTTTTTTACACCAGACGACTTATACGAACTTAACGTGATGCCATTCGGCCTATGCAATGCACCAGCAACATTTGAGCGCATGATGGACACTATCCTACGAGGCCTCAAATGAAACATGTGTTTGTGCTACATAGACGATGTAGTAGTATTCTCGCCCGATTTTCCCACGCACCTTCGTCGCTTGGAACAGGTTCTACGCTGCCTCTCTGCAGCAGGCCTCTAACTCTGCTTGAAGAAGTGTCACTTTGGAGCACGCAAGCTGACCATTCTCGGACACGTCGTGTCGAAGGATGGCGTTCTTCCTGACCCCGCTAAGCTATGTGCTGTTTGCGAGTTCCCGAGGCCCGCGTCTCTCAAGCAGCTGCGTAGTTTCATTGGGCTTTGCTCATACTTCCGCCGCTGCGTCCGGGATTTCGCCTCGATCATGGCGCCTCTGACAGACCTACTTCAGGGAGACCGCAATTTATCTGCGTGGTCTCTAGCCTGCGAGAGTGCCTTTGCGAAGCTCCGTGAACTGCTTACAACACCATCCGTACTGCGTCATTTCGATTCAAGCGCTCCCACAGAAATCCACACAGATGCTAGTGGTGTCGGTCTTGGCGCTGTACTCGCCCAACGAAAGCCTGGTTTCCAAGAATATGTTGTTGCGTACGCGTGCCGCACTCTTACAAGAACAGAAGCAAATTATTCGGTAACTGAGAAAGAATGCCTAGCAATCATCTGGGCCAATACTAAATTTCAGCCTTATTTGTGTGGCTGCCCTTTCGATGTTGTTACCGACCACCACGCGCTCTGCTGGTTATCCTCCCTCAAAGATCCCTCAGGACGCTTGGCACAATGGGCTTTACGGCTCCAAGAGTACGACATCCGTGTCATTTATCGCTCAGACCAGAAGCATGATGATGCCGACGCTCTTTCGCGTTCGCCTGTTTCTACTGATATTGCGAGTGTCTCTATCCAAGACAACTTCCGTCCACTATCCGGACCCAACATGGCTGCGGAGCAGCGCAAAGATTCGTGGATTGCGTCTCTGATGGATTACCTATCTAAAACACTCGCCCACCCGCCATCTCGAGCACTACACCGACAAGCCTCTCACTTCGCCATCCGTGATGGAATACTTTTTCGCTGCAACTACCACCCTGACGGTCGCAAATGGCTACTCGTCATACCCAGGCACCTCTGTGCCAGCATACGTGCTGCTTTCCATGCCGATCCGCAGTGTGCACACGCTGGTTTGTTTAAAACCTACGCCAGGCTACGTTTTCGGTTTTATTGGTGCGGCATGTACACAATCGTTCAAAAATACATTCAATCTTGCACAGAGTGCCAACGCCGCAAGCACGATCCTAGCCGTCTTACTGCACCAATGCAGCCGTTACCGTGCCCAGTGCGACCATTCGACCGGGTTGGAATAGACCTTTATGATCCTCTAACATATACATCAGCTGGGAATCGCTGGATTATAGTAGCGATCGACCGTCTCACGAGATATGCAGAAACGGCCACTCTACCAGCCGCGACAGCACGTGACGTTGCGTCTTTCCTGCTGCAACGCTTTGTTCTGCGTCACGGCGCTCTACGTCAACTTTTGAGTGACCGAGGCTGCGTCTTTCTCGCGGATGTTATTCAAGAACTTCTTGCAGAATGCCATGTGATTCACCGCTGTACTACCGCATATCGCCCACAAACAAATGGCTTGACCGAGCGTTTAAACCACACTCTTGGTGACATGCTTTCTATGTATGTCGCCTCCGACCACACCAACAAGAGCTTATCCTTCCCTACATAACCTACGCTTACAACACGGCACCTCAAGCGGCGACGGGCTTTTCTCCCTTCTTTTTACTTTATGGTCGAGAACCATCATCTCCAATCGACACCATTCTTCTCTACTCTCCCGACTCATCCGAAGGCACACCAGTTTCCGAAGCCGCGCGGTATGCGGAAGAATGTCGGCAATTAGCTCGCACCCTTACAACACGACAACAAGGGCTACCGAAATTTCGTCACGACGATGAACGGTCCAACAACCAATTTTCGCCCAACTCTCTTGTTTGGCTGTGGGTGCCCCCCAGTGCTGCTCCTGGTCCCTCTACAAAGTTTGTCAGCAGGTACCATGAACCTTATCGCGTCATAGAAAAAACTTCCGCTGTTAACTACCTCATCGAACCCCCCACCTTATCGCGTCATAGAACAAACTTCCGCTGTTAACTACCTCATCGAACCCCCCTCCGACCACTGTAGATCTGCGTCGCCGAGGCCACGAAATCGTACATGTGAATCGACTCAAACCATATCACGAACCACTTGTCCTCACGACGCCTTAGAACACTTACTTGGTACCATCTTCAGCGAGGGGGAAATATGTAATGATGAATGTAGTGGGTCATGCAAATCTCGGCAAACACATTGTCAGTGCTAAGTACGAAACGCTCGGCTGGGACTGTCGCTGATTTCGCTAGCTAGGCCTACGCTCTTACCTGGTCTCGAATAACAGTTTTGACTGTCTCAGTTATTTATTATAGGTGGTATACGCTACTTATATCGCCTTCTTAACAAGGAGTGACAAAAAATTAGTATAGAATATCCGGTGATAAATACATACATAGGCGGCTGATAGATAAATAGATAGATAGAAAGGTAGCTATCAAGATATATAGATATATAGACTAGATAAATAGATAGATAGATGATAGCTAGTTAGATAGATAGATAGATAAATAGATAGATAGGTAGATAGTACGCAAAAATTGCTTCGCATTCAACAAGCAACGACACAGCGTATGATTTTGCTATGTACTATGCCTTGTTTCTCCGCTCTTAGCTCGTATTCTTTACAACGGGTAAATGTAGGGACCTAAAGACGAGCATTAAGAAATCATGAAAATGAGAAGTAAGTTTACACCACAATGCGCATGCGAGAAAACAAAACAGCCTTGTTCGCCTAACTCGATGGGGCGTTGTTCTCCTTGAAATATTTAAAGAATAAGCTAAAAATTACAATTGTACATCTTGACACTAATATGCGTGCACTAAAAAGTAATAAAGTGAAGGAAAAAAATAGTCTCCTTACTATCACAGTGAGGAATCAGAACAGAAACAATCGTTTTTGCTTTATTTCACTGGTGACATCTTGTAGCAAGTAGTGAAACTAATTCACCGGCTGAAGAAAAAAGTGCCAGGGCATTCAGAATTGAACCTTTGCAGAACCACCGACGTTGTGCCCCGACTTGTTCCATTTACGCACTCGGCCACGAATGGGTCTGAGCTACCTGCGATAAGCAAGGGTTTATCAATATGTCACAAACCTTTGAAGGACGACATTTCCAAAAGCGCGTTAGAGAAATATGTTGTGCAAATATGTTGTGCCTATTTCGGCAGGTTGACAGAAATTTCCATCAAAAGCAGAGTGCCAGGACCACATACGATGTTCTCACTATTATTCTATCCAGCTTGGTTTTACTGCAGTATCTAAAAAAAAACAGGCCACCTTTTCGCCGTTTTCATAGACACTGATTGTACGATCTTCAATTGCTCTGGGAACAAACTTCAAGTGCACCCCAACATAATCGCTGCAGTCTTGTCGTTTGTTTAGGTTTCCCAGAGGCGGCGTGTTTGCGTTTTTCAACTTTCACCCTCTACAATTTAAGAATCGAGAAAAACCAAATGGTTCTACTGAAAACGCCCAAGCTTCGAGGCAGAACCGCTAGAGGCACTGGCTGTTATGGGTCCTGAAAAGCTGGATATGGTTTGTTATGCATTATGATCATAATCAATATTATCATCGGCAGCCTGACACTATGTCCTCTTCAGGACAAAGGCCTCTTCCATGTTCCTTCAGTCAACTAATTCTTATGCTTGCTGCTGCCAATATATACCCAGAAACTTCTTAATCACCTATCTTCACCTAACCTTCTCTCTCCCCCTAACCCGCTTGCCTTCTCTAGGAATCCAGTTAGTTACGCTTAATGACCAGTTGTTATCTGGTCTACGTGCTACATGCCCGGCCCATGTCCATTTCCTCTTCCTAATTTCAGCTATGATATCCTTAACCCCGGTTTTTTCCCTAGTCCACTTTGCTCTCTTCTTGTCCTTTAAGATTACACCTACTATTATCCTTTCAATTTCTCGCTGCGTCGTCCTCAAAATAAGCTCAACCCCCTTTGTAAGTTTCCAGGTTTCTGCTCCGTAGTTAAGTACCGGGAAGATGCCGTTGTTATATACCTCCCTTTTGAGGAATAGCGGCAATCTACCTGTCAAGATGTGAGATTGCCTGCCAAATGTGGTCCACCACATTCTTATTCTTTTAGTAACTTCAATATCGTGGTTTGGCTCTATGGTTTTTACCTGTCCTAAGTAGGCATTGTGTTTCACCACTTCAAGTGCACTAATACCTATCTCGAAGCGCTGTTCTCTACCGAGGTTGTTTTACATTGCTTTCGTTTTCTGCAGATATTTTTTAAGACCAACTTTTCTGCTCTCCTTGTCTAACTCAGGAATCATGACTGCCAATTCGTCCCCTGAGTTACTTAGCAATTCAATGTCACCAGTGAAGCGCAAGTTACTGAGGTAACTTCCATTAACTCTTATGCCTAACAGTTGACATTATAGAATGCTGAGAACCTCCTGTAAATGCGCGGTAAATAGCGTAGGAGAGATTGCATCTCAATGCCTTAAACCCTTCTTGAATGGTATTCTGTTGCTTTCTTTTAGAAGCACTATAGTAGCAGTTGATCCCTTGTGGATTTTTTTACAGGATGTTTATATATGCTTCATCAACGCCCTGATTCCGCAGCGTCTGCATGACTGCTGATATTTCTACTGAATCAAACGCCTTCGTGTAATCTATGAAGGCTATATATAGTGGTTGGCGATATTGCGAGCATTTCTCTATTACCTGATTGATTGTATCAATGAGTTTGATTGTGGTGTAGCCTGTTCAAAATCCTGGTTGTTTTCTTGGTTGATTGAATTCTGATGTTGTCTCAATTATGTTGGCAATTAAATTTGTAAATAGCTTGTGTACTACGGAGAGCAATCTGACCGGCCTGTAAATCTTCAAGTCCTTGTCACTCCTTTCTTACTTATGTATTCATGATCAAGCCATGTAAATTTTGGTACTCAACAAGTCAATCAAAGCGCCATTGGGGCTCCATCACCATGTCATAAGTGTCATGGGGGTCATGACATGCATGACAATATTTTCGGGTTAGGACCAGTCAGTTGTCATAGTGTGTACTCTAATCATGTCTTGTCAGTTCCGGTAGACAGCAGAACCCGGTCAACTTTCGAGCGAGTAGTCCTGTTACGACTGCGGCGAGCCTCTGCGACAACTACAGGCTTCTGCGTGAAGCCATTCGGGAAATTCGGAGGGAGGAGCTTCGGTAGCTTGGTTTGATTCAAGCAACCGAACCGACACCAGCATTGTCTTTTGTCGCTGATGTTGTCCGGGATGATGTTCAGCAGGCTCTCTTCATCTGGCTATGATGATGTGTGACGACATTTTACTTATGATGATGCAGCCCGACGCCCCGTCGTCGCACCTTCGGCACAGTGGACTCCAATGACAGGACCATTACGAACCCTGCAAACACAGACGCTCTCAGCGCTTACGAATTTCCCAACCACAACGATCTCATCGACAAGACGAATGCTGTTTAGCCAAATTGTGGAGCCCACAACGTGGTTCAATAGTGAGTCCCCGCCTATCTACCAGCGTCAGAAAACCGATTTGTGGCGTACCACTGACCATCGACCGGTATGCTTTCATTATGATGAAGCTGGGCACGTTTACAGTTTGCCGTTATCGCAACGCTCAGTACTCGATATTTCCTCGCTACCATGACTACGCTACGTACAACGATCGACGCACGTACAACGACGCTCCTGTGAACGCACTGCCGCAGAATCCAATGAGGCCCGAATCACGTATTTTATCTCCTGTGCAGGGCACTTCACCGAATCGTAGCAGTTTTGCCGACGTCACCAGGGGCAGGTCCTCTAGCCCGCGACGGGGAAACTAGACGCAGCGACCTCGGGGGGAGGGACTGCCAATAATCGAACTTCTGAACAGCCCCCATTACAGACATATGACAGCTTGAAGTCACCGATGTCGAAGACGACGACAGCAACGACTAATCCGACGAATGGAACAACTGCCGACGTACCCGACGTTATCAGCGCTGACCTTTTCTTTCACATTGATGGAACCCAAGTGACGGCTCTTGTGGGCACCGGCTCCCACTTTTCTATAATAAGCCTGCAGCTAGCCGACAGACTAGGATTGTAAAGATGCCATGGCATGGACCCAATATAAGAACTGCAGGAGGTCAGTTGATGACACTGGTTGGATAGTGCACAGCCCGACTCTTCATCGCTGGTTCTACCTTTGTCGCCACCCTCGTCATTCTTCACGAGTGCTGTAAACAGCTCATATTGGGAATGGATTTCTCGCGCGAATACGGGGCTGTGACTGACATCCATGACAGAAGCGTAGCGTTCGCTATAATCTCGGAGACATCTACAGATCAGGAACACCAGCCACCTCGCTTCCGAATTGCCGATGATGACCTCATGCTGCCGCCACGAAGTTGCTCCCTCGTATCCGTGCACTGTGACATCTTACAAAATGGTATTGGCATCGCTGAACACATCCATAAACTCGCGTTCACTTGCGGCATTTCTGTTGCCAGGGCTGTCATCACTGTTATTGACGGATGCGCTGAACGCTTATTGACAATTTTTAGTAGAGAGCGCAATTACATAATTAGAGACACGGCTATTGGCTATTTCGACGAACTCTCTCAAACAGAAGATTGTCATTTAGTGGAGGAAGCAGCAGCGTTTACTATCACTACACTGACACCTGTTGACGTTGGTGCAACGTTATCTACTATTGAGCGAGACCGCCTTCTCACGCTGATCAACAAGTTCCACTGCTGCTTCTCATCTACATCAAGAGTTGTTCAAATGGCACTGACGAAACACCGGATCCTCACGGATTCCGATGCCAGACCCATCCGGCAAAATCCTTATCAAGTCGCCCCAAAGGAGCGACAGGCAATTCAAAAACAGGTGAAAACGATGCTAGAAAATGGTTTTATTTGGCCATCTAACAGTCCTTGGGAATCACCTGTAGTACTCGTCAAAAAGAAGGACGGCAGATTCAGTTTCTGTGTCGATTACCGGAAGCTCAATCAGATCACAAAGAAGAACGTCTACCCTCTGCCGCATATTGATGATTCATTGGCTAGACTACGAAACGCACGCTACTTTTCGTCCATGGACTCTAAAAGCGGCTACTGGTAAATTGAAGTGAATGAGAGAGATCGTGAGAAGACCGCCTTTGTTATGCCTGATGGACTTTATGAATTTCGGGTACTACCTTTCGGTTTGTGTTCGGCGCCAGCAACATTCAAGCGTCTCAAGGAGATTGTTCTGACGGGACTTGCACCTGCTTGGTGTACCTCGACGACGTGATTGTCTTTTCTGTGACTTTCGAGGAAACTTACGAAGGCTCGAAGCAGTTTTTCAAGCAATACGCTTGGCCGGTCCTACTCTAAAACCTGAAAATTGCCACTTCGGCTTCCACGAACCTCAATTCCTCGGTCACGTCGTGAGCAGCCAAAGGATCCGACCCAATCCGGATAAAATTGCCGCCGCGGCGAACTTCCCGACGCCATCAGACAAAAAATCAGTGCGACTTTTTTGGGACTCTGTGCCTATTACCGGCGGTTTATTGTAAATTTTTCGCACATTGCATGGCCATTGACACAGCTTACTCGGGAAAATACCACCTTCTCATGGGGCGAAGACCAACAGCAAGCGTTTCACGAGCTGCGTCAGCGCATGCAAACACCCCTTTTGCTGGCCCACATCGATGAAGACGCGCCAAGAATACTTCATACAGACGCTTGTATTAAGGGTCTCGGAGCAGCGCTCGTGTAATCGAAGGACAACGACGAAAAGGTGATTGCCTACGCCAGCAGGACGCTGTCCCGACTGGAAGCTAACTACACTACGATGGAGAAAGAATGTCTTTCAATGGTATGGGCAGTCCTTAAGTTTCGCCCTTATTTGTGTGGCCGCCCGTTCACCATTTTCAGCAATCACCACTCTCTCTGTTGTTTAGTCAGCTTTAAGTATCCGTCTGGCCATCCTCCTGCACGATGAAGTCTTCGGCTACAAGATTTTGACTTCACTGTTGCCTACAAGTCAGAAAAACGACTCACCGATGCCGACTGTCTTTCTCGGTCTCCTGTTGAGACAGTGTGCCCGGACAACGACGATGACGACACCGGCTTTCTGGGAATGGTGGACACACACTAAACCAAATCTCACCCTAAAGGATGTAAGTGAGCTTGTCGCCAGACGAGAACCCTTTGCTCACTATTGGGTGTTCAAAAAAGGGTGCTGAGAAAGGGTGCAGAGCACAGCACCCTTAAGAAAAGGGTGCAGAGCGAAAATATTAAAAGGTGTAACGAGTGCACCCTTTAAAAAGGTGCTGTGATGTCATAACACCCTTTGAAATGGGTGCTGGGAGGCTGCTCCACATCGACGTACCAGTGGGCCAAATCTAGAATTGATGATGGAGATGGCTAAAAATGCAGATTGCTGTATACACTGTCGACCATGCAGAGTGACAGCCCACATACGGTTAGTTAGTACTTGAACACATGTACTAAGTCGTCCATTCCACCATGAACACGTGCACCATGCACGTGGCAGGCCCTCCACAGAGTGCCTTCCGCAGGCGCTTATGAAACTAGCACTGAAACACAGTGACAGCTCTAGGTGGGGCTTTTGCATCATCGTCTTTTAAAACACAGTGTCTCTGCAGTGAACCTACTGCTAAGTTGGCTGCAGTGTTTTGCTTTCTCTATGTGTGGGCAAATAGAGAATCCGGCACTGTTATCGAGAAGTGCTGCAATCGTGCCTTACCCTTTCCAGGTGCTGCTCCTTGGGTTTTTGTTTTTTTCTGCTCTGGATAGAACAAGCTGCACTTACTGCGCTTCTTAAGAACAGTGCCGAATTTTAGATAAGCTTGTACTGTTGCAAGAGCAAAGTTAGCTTCACCATAAAAAAGTGTGATTTGGCGAAGCCGCCGTTCTGCAGCAGTCCACAAAGTGGAGGCCCCACTTACAGAATTTATGGATGCTTCGTCACCATACAGACATGCGGCCTGCAAATTGAAAATTCATAAGTACGAATACTGGTGATTATTTCAAAAGCCATATACTCACTTTAAAATACACAGAAAATATGCACTAAATACAGAACCTCACCACATTGCGCTCTTTTAAATTATTTGTAGCAGACGTGAGCTTTTATGCATGCGAAAATCCAAGATATAAGGCACCAACAAAAATTTATGACAAATAAATTAACATGATGCACATAGTCACTATTTTATTGTGCATAGCATACAACCCAAAAAGATTGACAATAGTAAACATGAGCTATGACATCGATTGTAATGGTGAGATATGTGTGAGTGAGGATCAATCGTCTGTTTTTCAAATCTTTTTCTTATGAGTAGACCTCTTTTTTGTGACGAGACTTCTTCTTTAACTTTTAACATTCTGAATTCCCTCCTTGCATGTTAGGTAACAAATAAATTTTTTAGAATAAAATATAAGTTAGAGACACCAGCAGTCCAAAGGCGCTTATTGAGGGGGTTGCCAGTGCCCACAAAATTGAAAAAGAAAATAGATAGGAAAGGAGTTGTGTGGTAAAACATGTGGGCTTATATAACATGCTTTGGTCATCATGCTAAAAGCCTTGACTACAAGCTTGCTCAAGGCTTATTTACAGCTCTCCCTTTATATATGTGTGTGGGTTTCTAAAGTTGTGTGTTACAAAATCACAAATATTGACAAGGTAATGCAAGTGGTGTTGGATTAATATATGGTGATCATTCAAACACTTGCACAATCCAACTTCAGCTGCCCAGGCGACTTTGGTCACCTGGGTAGCTGAAGATGTATTGGATGAAGATGGATGGATGACCTGAAGAATGGATGAGCTGAAGATGGATGACGACACTTCCTTTTACGTAAGTGTGGTCAGGGCGCTTCTTCTCTACAGCACATCCGCACCGGGAAGCCTAATATAAAGACAGAAGTAATCACGTAGAGTTTCACAAGACAGGCTGTCCAAGATACAATATGCTTTGTCATGCTGGAGTGTTCTTAGTTCTGTGTGAGTAGAAGTCAGCATCAAAATCTGCTTTGTTTCCAATGGAAAGCATGCTTGTTGGAGGTCCCCCAGGCAAAAAGCTGTGTAAACAACTTGACAATACCAGGGGCCTAAAGAGGGTAGCACGTACAACAGATTTCACATACAAAAACAAACAGCATAGTAGAAAGAAAATATATATAAAAGAAACATCTGAGCAATGATTCAGCATGATGCACACGTGAAACATGAGTTAGGTTTGAGTAAAAAAGCTATTCATCAAGTAATTGCACACATCCGATTTGAACAAACCGAATAAGGCACTGAAGTTAATTAGGGTTTTTAAAGAATTGTAAGGTGCCAATAAGCAATATTCTAGTCTAGCTCTACAATAGTGTGTCATGTATGTAGTACTAGCATTTGCCTGTTAGGTGTGCTGTAGTCATAAATACATTCAGTTTTCTTAATACCTAAAACTTAGTATGTTGCAGTCCAGCTGTTCATGCTCATTAAATAATTGTTTATGGTAGCATTCAGGTTACAAAATTGATGCTAAAGTTTAGAAAATCCCACATACTTTGGGAATCGATGTTATGCGAAACACGCGAATGCAAGGTGAATGTATTTAAATTTTTTTATTGAGTGATATTATGAAGTGGAGCTCAATATATGTACAAATTCTCGCACACACATACGTTAAACAGCCGCATATGTTTCTTTTGTTATGAGGAGAAGTTACACCCATGAAAACATTAGCAGTTATTTGCTGTTTCGTAACGATGCCAACAGAAACATGAATAGCCACACTAGAAGTGGTAGCCTGGTATGAAGCATTGGTGTTGGCGCTGGCACTCGCGAGGATGGTAGCCCTCAACACTGCTACACAAATACTTCACAGGATGGTGCCTGACTACAATTGACTTTGATTGGACCCCATGGCTTCATCATAAGAGTGCATATGAAATAACTATAAAATTTGATAGCCAGTACTGCAACGACAGTTGATGTTACACTAACATTGGAGACTATTTGAAAAGTATAACCGAGGCCGGGCATGGCTCTGTGGTAGAATACTTAATTGCCAAGCAGAATACTAGGTTTCGATTCCTGCTGGGACACTTGACTTTATTCTTTGCATTCATTTGCTCAATGCTGCATATGTCAGCTTTTTAACATGATAGCGTTGAAGAGGTTGTGTCGCAGAAAGCCCACCGCTGGCATCTGCCCCGTTTGTTGTGAGCGAAAAATCGTCTGTGCATCTGTGACCAAAAAATCAAGTTACCTAGTTTCCAGAAACTCAAAGAATTCCTACTTATAACCTAATGGAGCCGTGCTGATTCCTGCAAAACAAAACCCCCAAGTCGTACTACTAGACACTGAACACAGGGCTTAACAAACGGAAGTCCATTGACATCGGCCAAAAATTATCTTTTGATGTACAGCGCTAATCCTCTTCCCCATTTCATGAACCACACAATGCCATGATAATTGTACCCTGGTATTTTTGGTGGGCTATATCGCACGAAAAATACAATCGTTATGTCAATAGAATGGCATCAAATTTTACCGACATGCCATCGAAATTGAGGCACAGGCTACTAGTCTTATTTAAAATTCCAAGAGCATTTTAGGTAAACGCATTGAAGATAGCTGGTGGCCTTTTTCACGATCTGGGTATCGACATTCTGCCATGTCAGTCATAGTTTACCGACATTGCAAGCTCAAGAAAAGTGTGGCTCTGAAGGCATCAACACAGCGTTTTGCCAGATCTTCTAAGAAGGCAGTCCTGAAAATGGCTAATGTTTCCATTTTTTTGGTATAAATTTCGTGCCTTGCATCCAAATCAACCTTCATCCTACTTTTTTGCATTCGTGCTCTCACTAACTGCTTACCTTGTATTGTCAAGTGGTCGTTGACACAAATAGGACTACATAATCTAAAATGAAAGGCCACTGTAGACAGACGTAAGTTTTTTGTCTTATCCAGAACATTTCATTTGTGACATCGGGCATAATTCACTACTATTTTTTAGGGGCGAAGCTCCTTAGGGCGTGGGCTGTGCGTCCCCTGTAGCCTGTATGTAGCCACCTCTAGTTTAGTTCTTGCAGTGTTCACTAGATGGCGGTACCGTCTCCTGTATGTAGCCACCTCTGGTTTAGTTCTTGTAGTGTTTACTAGATGGTGGTACTTGTAGCTGATGATGAAAAGATGCAAGATGTTATAAACTAGAAAGCGGTACTTGTAGTTGATGAAAGACGCGAGATCTTATAAAATAGGACTGATGTCACATATGGCGCGTGTCATTGGTTGAAGACAATCGTTAGATTTAGTGCGGCGACGTAGCTAGGGGAAGCGATGTAATAAAATCGAGTGGGCAAAATGTACAGAGGATTCATGGTTTAGCAGGTTTACCTCCGGAGCTTCGCCCACTCATCATCATTCACTTCGTGGATATGGCGGAATTTTATTTCAAACTAGGCTTGTTTGTCCCTATTCTGTCTGTAGTGTCAATATCATCACGAGTAAAGGTTTTTTCATCATTGCACAAAAATTTGAGCAGCGCCCGAATTCTGGGACGCCTAACCTGGGACGCCTTTGATGTCAGATAGTTCAACCTTGAATACAGTGTAAATTCTTCAATTTTCATCTGAAGCTGATTGTTTTCACCTGGAAGTTTTTTGTGCCTGTTTCATGGTGGGACAGGCTCTTCATGCAAAACCTTTATTTTTTAAGAGAGCGCGTTGACACTGTCACCACCTTCGTTCCACACTACTTGAAAGACCAAAAATCAGCATGAAATTTGTGCTTGAAATTCTCTGCTTACTATGACAAACAATTCACAGGAAACGTTAGTACTCTTGCTTGGCAGGAGTGCATGCAGTAATACTAACACAATTAAAGCAAGAAGTAAGTGTCTCACCTGTGCAAAAATGATTTTGGCAAGCACTGTGAAGACCACACACACTGCTGCCAAACTGAGGGCAATATGGAGAACACTTCATATAAGTAGGCAGCGTCCAGTAGCTTGGTGAGGCACAGCGCATGAGCAGGGTGAACAGAGCTGATGCTTGGAACAATGGTTCAGAGTTTGCTGGTGCTTGGGCTCCTTGACCTTGTCAGGAAATTTCCTTGAGCAACCTCACTAACATGAAATGACAGACCGTGCCGAAGCATTTCTGCACTGGTGCAAAAATTTTTTTCAGTTTTGTCTAGACTGCATGTGTTGCTTGCCGAATCGCAGTGAATGGCTAGAAACGCATGGACAACATATATTTAGTGGCACGCAACTGAGAAATACAAAAAGGGCATGCTGCAGTATGAATACAACAAAAAACGTGCTTTGGCAGAGCTTTGCATGTCGATGTCATACATGTGAATTTTCATTCACCTTTATAGCTCGCTCATGTACGAAGATGAAGTTAAAACTCTCAGACGAGACACCCCCTTTTAGCTGTATCGATTGTGCATAATTAAGAGATAAGCATGCGTGAGTAATGCTGTTGCCTGCGATCAATAAATTCTGTTCTTGAAGCTGCCCAAATATATGCACGAGTGCATCCATAGATTCACATTTGCATTTCTGTAGTTATGATACCCATCTGATGTGTTTATTAGGTAAGGGCCATGCAATATGCACCATATGCATATTTTATTACGTAAAATGGCAATACCACTGCATATACATGTCAGTATGCGCATATGCATCCACTGCAGATAAAGCACAAAATTAGAGGAATACTGACACATGAATTTTTCACCAAGGTAGTGGAGGGCTCCAGAAATTTCGACCACCTGGGGTTTTTTAACGTGCACCCAAATCTGAGAACACAGGCCTACAGTATTTTCACCTCCATCGAAAAAGCAGCCACCAAAGCCGGAATACTATCCTGCGAACTTCGGGTCAGAAACCGAGTACCTTAGCGACTAGACCACTGCGACAGGAGTTCAATCTCCCTGTTCCGCCGTGTAGGGTGGCAGACCAGCTTTGCTGGTCTGGCTAACCTCCCTGCCTTTCCTTCTCTATGATTTCTTCTCATGAGTTCAACGAACGGAGCTTCCTTTAAACGGTTAACATTCGGACGTTTATAATTTGCCTGACATTGAGTGCACTAAATGAATATTGTGTGCTGCTTCATAGTGATCATTGATCTAAATTGTTCTGGTTGGCTAAAAAGGCACTACTCCTCACTTCTCATCAAACAGCACAAGCTGTCTAATGACCGTAGGGGGGAGAAGTGGAAACCCTAAGACAAAACATCAATCTTGAACCACATTCCATCACAATAAAGCAGGCAAGCTTCTGCAATAATGACCGGTAACCAGGATCTCAGACACTACAGATAGCTACATAACGTAATGGTTTCTCAACATGACGTAAAGGCAGCAGAATCCCATTGTGCCTAACCTGCTTCATTATCATAACGATGAGGTCACAACATTATTGGCCTCTGTATGCTGATAACAATTGACCTTTCAAATCATGTGACAATACCATTCAATACGACATCATGAATCTTGCATCCTACCTTGTGGTCTAAGTACCAACAAGGTGGTTTTAGTGACGTCGGTGCAAGCCAAGAACTATCACTTGGTGAACATTATTTTTAATATTATTCAATTGGTCTGATGCGTACATCTTCAAAAATGGCAGTTTAGATTTGTTCACTCTCAGATAAATACAATGTCTAAGTTTGCATGTCAGCAGCAACATATAGACGCCTTAGGCACACATACTGTGATGTATAACCTTATTGTGTTTTGAGCAATAAACTAGGCATTCATACACTGCACATATGACAGGTAACTTGTAAATCTGCAGCGAGGACATAAAGAATTTATGATATCAGATGCTGCGTTACACTTGTATTTGAAAGTGTCATTGGAAGTAGTGGTAGAACTTCGCTTTAGAATGTTTGTAGACGTAAAGGTATTCGGCAAAGTTTCAACTCCAAAGCGTGCTGCAGCGCCCACAATTCTTAAAAACCAGAACAATGCAATGATAGGTGAACACGGGGGAACAAGCAGTACCACCAAAACTGCGCTCGAACGAGTGAACTACTGCTCAACCTAGCGCTTTCACAGCTAAGGTACGGCTATTCGGCCACTCATAGACAAAATATATTGATTCAGGCGTAATTGCACGCTTTAGGAACCGCACCTAGATCACGCTGTGTCAAGTTTACGCACACGTAATTAAGCTGAATATCTTGGTAATTTATTATTAAACGTGCCCGGTGGATGCAAACGCATTTGGTCACACAGGAAAACATATCTACCTTATAGTAGTCACACCCATTTATTGATCATGTAACCGTTGAAAAAAAGGACGCGTAACATAAAAAACTTTCTTCAGATACTTCTTTGGCACAGAAAACGAACAAGGCCGCGTAAATACCAACGCGGACACCACGTCATTCTTCTCTATTCTTTTAAATTAAATATGCAAAGATCTAATTCATCGTGAATCACCGGAATACTCCAACGCACACAACACACAGACGACGCTTACTGCTTGCAGGCGCATTCCCCGAACGGCGTCCGACGGCATTGTAAAAATATAGTGATTCATAGCGTGCAGAGCATCGCCCGCCGAATCACGGCCGCACAGCGCACATTGCTTTAACTCCCCTCCCCACAGAAAAAATTCGTCCGCGCGTAACGTCCCTGAGCTTAGACTTGAACCTAATGAAATCAGACACGCCTACACGCTCGCTACGTTAATAAAAACTAACTTATCGTCTACTAGCTAGGAAATCCTTAGTTCACAACGTTATTATACTACAACGCTCTAGGTGTTAACCACGGGAGGAGCCGACGACGCGAGCGGAAGTACAGCAGCCTGGATCTGGCGCGCCGCGGCTTTGGCTGGAGAAGCTAAAAACAAAGCGTCGACAGCAGAAACATCCACCTACGGTTTTAGTTTGGCGAGTGCTCGGTGGTACGAAGCAGCCGGTCCTCTCTTGAGTATAGTGTATCTTCGTAACAAGCAGCACCGACAGAACACGAAAGACAGCGCAAGCACCCTTTGAACAACATAAAAAATTGACTTTAAACGCTCGGCACACGGCCGTTGTGGCCTATAGGAAGATTCTGCCATTTCTGTCCTTCTGATGCCACCGATCCGCATTTGCGCACATGAAATTTATATTAAATTTAAGTGAATTGATTCTGCTCAAATTAGCTGTAAAAAGTAGTAAAAATAGAAGATACGCTAGTGTGTATTGCATAGAATATTTCTTAACTTTGAAAAAGAAAAAATGCCATAACGCGTATTCATGCGAAATTTGAAATGTCAAAAAGTGCGCGAAATTTGAACCATTTTCTTGCTTGTGTATTTCTTATGACGAGACCTTGTTAACATCTGTACATTGGTTGACTGGTCAAGCTGGCTGTTAAAAACAGTGTTAAAACGGTTGTATATTAGTACAAATTACAGAAAGCAAGCAAAATTTGTCACAACAAAATAAGCATACTGGTTGGCAAACATTATTTTAGCTGTCTTTAGTGAATTTTCATACGGAAAAGGTTTTAATCAAGGCTCATGTTAACTTGCTTTGAAGAATCTTTTGATAAAAAATCAAGAAAAAGTATCTTTGTTTTATAATAATAGAACGTCAAAGTCCACACCCAGCCATAAAAATTGGTAACACGTGTCAACTGTTACATTGTAAGGTTAACAAACATTTGTACAACACAAAAACTATTTTATCTACCACGGTCTTGTTGGTTTGTATTTCATTGCATTAACAAATGTATGATTTATATATACTGTCATGAACAAAGTTTTGTTTGCAATGTTAGGCGCAAACGAGGCCGAGGGTTCTATATGTTTCAGTCACAATTCCGTGGTAGCTCTACAAGCTCCCTACTACGCCATTGGCTAGTGAACTTGTAGCACATAGCTTTGTCAGCACCGGCCGTGAGGTGACGATAAAAAGGCAGCAAAAGTCTAAGAATCAGTGCAGAAATTACGCTCAGCCGGGCACTATCAATATTCAGATATACGTTACTGCAGTGGGGCTAATAATGAGGCCATGATGTCTAACCAGGAGACCTCTGAAAGCTGTTGGTTATGCTCTATGAGCACGTTACTCACAAAGTTTTGTCGGTGACTCTGCACACTAATGGGTGGTCATCAGCACACATTAGTTGTTGCACCCGTTTTGCACTCTAGTTTTCACCCTTTTGATGTGTTCACCCTTTAGGTTCCGCTTGTAGGGTGCTGAGACGCAAATAGGGTGCTCAAAGGGTGTGCTTAGTATTTTTGACACCCTTTTTGACACCCTTATGGGTCAGAATTGGTTTAGTGTGCACTGCCGCCTTTTCTCAACAGCAGCGTGACGATGATGAACAGCTACCACTTGTAAATTACCTACAAGGGTGAACGAATAGCGTGCGGAAGTTATTTGCGAAAGGACTGCTGTCGTACTGCTTGCGAAATGGCGTTTTTTTATAAGATAAACTTTTCACCCGCCGGCAGCAGCTACTTGCACGTCGTTCCTTCTTTGCTTCGCCGTGAGGTACTGCAAGCCCACCTCGACGAACGTACGGGTGGTAAGTTGGGTTATGCAGGAACATTGGTGAGGATAAGGCAGAACTATTATCGGCCAAAACTTGCCGAAGTTGGCAAAACTTACGGTCAGTCATGTCTAGATTGCCAGGATCGCAAACAGAAATTAGCCAGTACCTGGATCGAAGGTCAAGGGACGAGAAATAGTTGTCGCCGTGGAGGCAGTCGAGCGCATCATCGATTCGGGGTAGAGGATAAACGTCCTTCTTTGTGATTCGATTCAGGCGGCGATAGTTGACGCGAAAGCACCAGGCATTGTCCTTTTTTTTAACTAAGACCACAGGAGATGCCCAAGGACTCGTTGAAGGCTAAATGACGTCTTTGCTCAGCATTTTCTTTCAGATTTGGGTGCACGTTAAACAACCCCGGGTGGTAGAAACTCCGCAGCCCTCCACTACGGCATCTCTCATAATCATATGGTGGTTTTGGGACGTTAAACCCCACATATCAATCAATCATCAATACACCGAGTAACGATGAGTGAGCACCGATGAATTCAACAACTTTAGTGCTGTTATAGTGGTGTATATATCTGATACCGTCTGGCGGTGATGCCTGGCTGCCTAGCAACGTCTTCACATGCTTTGTGTTGCTTGGTTCGTGCAACTTGTTCATGTGGATCCTGCGTTTTGTGTTGCCGCTTTGTGTGACGTGTCATCGAGTTGTAAGCGCGAATGTGATTGTTTGAAGCTGCAGTATTGTTTTTGTTGGAAAGGCTGCCCTTTGGCATAAAAAGCACAGATAAAAATGACACAGCTTCATCACACACAAATAAACAAGTCACACTCATGCATGAAGCTCAACAAGGATCGTTGGAAAGGTCCTTTTATTCCATCTTGTAAGTCAGGAGGGTGACAGAGACGGTGGCCCATTGCTCTAAGATGATGAAGGCGTGCTTGCTGCAGGCCCGGGCACAACCACAGCAAGTGCGCCACGTCCACGGCAGTTATGCGAGCGTCACAAAAGGGGCACGTGGTTTCATAAGCTGCACGGTATTGTTGCAGTCAGTGGGCGGTAACTGCCGGTGTCAGAGCAACCCCAGCTTGGAGTCTCCGAAGCGCTACCTCCTTTAAGCGGGTAAGCCCACCATGGAGATCAGAACTACGCGGTGGTATGAGTGCACGTGTGGTGCGTCGGAGATATTCCTTTTGGTGCAGGGGGATAGCGTCAGGGGTGCATTATGGCCGGAAAGTGAATGGCAGAATCCACCTCTAGCTGACCAGACATTGCCACTTGTGGAAGCCATTCAATGCGTATGGTCGTGCCGATGTTTCTTGCCAGCTGATTTATTGCGTCTGAAAACGCTGTCAATCGGGTCACATGGTGGATGCCGTGAATCGGTTCCGAGAAGCCATGCGAAGAACCAGCTTAGAGTTGGGGTTCATTTCAAAAAAACGCCGCAATGCGTTGAGGCCGTCCCGGATAGAGGCGAGTTCAGCGATATATGGCGGTAATTCAGGGTCACCTGCATACGTGCATGTTTGTCCTGCTTGTGGTAGTTGGGGGCACACCATGGCGGTTTGAACCTTGCCATTGGTTATACTAGCATCGGCTTATCCTGGAAGCATATACCTGGTGGGTTGTCGGTGTGACGAAGAGAGGAGACCAACGCAGTCGACTGGCGAGGAATTGGGCGATGAAGATGGCCAACCGGCTTGTTGTGCTGGAGCTATGTACACTCTAAGGCAAAAGGGTGTTAAAAGGGTGTGTGGTTCGTTCTTTTGGGGACTAATGGGGCTGCCACAACCATTAATCTCTTTAAGGACTAACGGCAACGGGTATACCAGTTAGTCCCTTCATGGACTAACATTTAGTCCTCACATTTACACGTTAGTGAGTAACCATTAATCCAACTGTTCACCCAAAGGACTAACATTTGGTCCTCACATTTGCACCTTATAGTGCAGCTGTTAATCCCTAAATGCGCACCTTACCGGGCAACCGTTTGTCCTCACAGTTTCACCTTGCCGGACGAACGGTTGATCCACTCAAATACTCCAATCGTATGAACTTTTTGTCCCCAGTTCAAACATTGTTTTTGTTTATTTCCGCCAAGCCTAATACTTTTTTGCATGTTTTTCTGCGCAGTGAGCAACAAATTGCACAGAAAAGAATGCGCGAAAAAGTAGTTAGCCACCTATGTTTAACTGCTCTCGCAGTCACGGCAGCAACGAAGGACAAAAGTGAGACATCGAAAACTTTTATTTTTCTACATACACATGTAGTTTCTCAATTCTTTTAAGTGAATTCATGGTGAAGTGTACAACTGCAGTCTCGTTGTCAAATCTTGTTCACTCCTTGGGAAGCTCCTCCGACGGAAGCGATAGATAACAGGCATTGCAGACGCTAGCGCACGCAGCTTTCTGCCTATTGTGTTCCCACGGCTGCACGTACAGTAATATAGTAAAAATAATTAGACACAGGTGACAGAAGATGAAGATGCACGCATATGACAAGTACGTGCACGTTAATATAAAAACAAGCGTTGAAATATGACACAAAAATAACTTTACCTTCACATCTAGCACAGTCCTGATGCTGCTATGACAAAAGAGATGGATGACAGGCATCGCAGACGTCAGCGCACACAGTCTTCAGCACGCTGCGTGCCCGTGGCTGCACAATAAGTATGTAAAATAGTGAGTCACACGTGATAGAGGATGAATACAAATGCATATGAGAAATATGAGCAAGGTGAAATGAAAACAAACGTGTGATATGACATGCTAATAATTTCACCGTGATGTCACACATCGTCAAAAACTCAATTTTTTATTGATTTTTTATTGTAACTTTCAGATCCATGTAACAAAAAACTTCGCAAACACTTCTTTGGTCCCATAGCCTAACTGGCTAGTAGAGGGACCAATTGCGTGACATACCTACATACTTGCGCAAGCGGTTACACAGCGACAAAGGACATCAACCTGGATACAATGTTTAAAATAGAAAAAAAAGCAAAAAAACATAAGATTGAACTATACAAAGAAACATAGCGCAGAACATAGGTACTTATAGCACAGAATAATTATAGCACTAGAATAATAATAATAATATTAATAATAATAATAATAATAATAATAATAATAATAATAATAATAATAATAATAATACTAAATGACTATGCAGACGTATGATGTAGAAAGTTCACATGTGCATGCTTCATGGCCAATGGAAAATTTCTAGCCTCTTTCACATCAGTCGGTATCGCATTGCATATGAGAGTGCCGTGAAATTCTATGAGCCTTCGACCGTAGGCATTTCAGGCTACTGGTAAATTAAAACAGTGATTCGCTGCACCTCTTGTACAGCGCGCGGGTAACGTAAAGGTGCTTAATGGGAATGGGTCATCACGTTTTTTTTATTTCATGCACTATATCAGCAATACTAGACATGTGAACAGAGTCCAGCGGAAGTACACGCATCATTTGAAACAATTTCGATCCCCGTAGCGCAACAGCTTAGGACCGGCGGCCACAGCCACACCTCAGCGAACCACCGTGCCTCTAACAAGTCGGCGAGTCCTAAGCGAGCGACGTCGTTCAGCTCGAGCAAGCGAATGCGAGACCAAACACGGCGTTGTACGCGGAGTGTCTGCCGCCAGCGAACTTCGAACAGGAAAGCGAGCGTACGATTCGCCGCCGCCAAGAAGAGCGCTGAAGAAATCGACGGTAATGCGACCCTTTTCCACAAACTCGAGCGAGTGCAGCGCACAAACGCGAGTCCGCCGCCGTGGCCAGCGGACGGCACCGAGCTGTTTGAGACCGACTGTAATGGCAACCGATTTTCAGTGAGTTTCGGCGCTAGCGAAAGCCCCGCCAGCCCGTGCTGGTGCACTTACAGCGCGCGACATACTACAACGAAGCTCTTTACGAGAACCCACAAAGTGTTTTCGATGACTCCCAACACAGCCACGAGGACTCAGCCCGATATCGTCAACCCGAAGCTCATCGAGGCGGCAAAGACAGGCGAGCACTCGATGAGAGAGCGTGCGGGAGGCCGACGGCAATGGCGGCCAATTTTTAGGCTGTCGCAAAGCACAGGCGAACTGCAGACGCCGAAGCTGACCGCGATGCCTTTTGTGCGTGTGATATACGAAACGACCGAAATCATTGCCGGCAAGCGCGATCCGTATCGCACACGCGACAGGTAGAGTAGAATAAAGAATGATAACCTACTTTCCTTAGAATCCAGCGCTATTTTATGCCCTGAGTCGGACAGAAGTATATATACGATAGGCCTATTGTGTTCTCAGCCGCCATACTGGCCTTCCCAACTGTTTCTGTCGTGTGTTGGTCATGACTACCTTGAAGCCAGAGATATACAGCGTGGCGTGGTGACGTGGCAAGACTTGCTCTAGGCTTGATGGGTGCAGCGAAACGCAAAAGCAGCAGCCCACGCTCATCCAAGCTTACACAAAAGCACCACGCCATAATTCTTAGATCGTCGACTCCAGGTGGCCGTGGTCGAGCACTCCGACCGCGACGCAACACGCCAACCGTCGCCGGCAAAATACGGCGAAAGACTGAGCCAGCAGAGGAGGAGAAGAGAGGAGGAAGACTGGGCACCTTGGCAACGCTTTTCGCGCTGCCTGCTTTCGCGGGCGGTTCATCCCTTTGGCGCGTGTGGTTTCGCGCGGTACGCTTCCCTTTGTGGTCGATCCTCAACGGTCTATCTGTTCATCGCGCGCGCCAATTGGGCTCCGTTACTCCTTTTTCGGGAAATTTTACCTTAGAATGTATGCTGCCATGGATCAGTAGTGGTTGTAACGACCAGAATGCGCATTGCGCATCCCATATATCCAGATAACGCTGCAACGCTTGGAGATATCAGTTTCAGTGCACAGGCCTAACGGCGCTGATGTACCAATTCATCAATGGAGATCACTTGTGATTCTTTTTGTAGTATCAGAATCATCGTCATGCGCGGAAGTCCAGTGATTACACGCAAAGCTTCGTGACTAATTCTTTCGAGACGTGCCAATTCCGTTGTTGTTAGATGCTGGAACTGGGCTTGGTACAAAAGGCGTGGTTGAAAAACAGCCTTGACAAGGTGACATGTAATTTTGGTGCGTGCGCTGCATGCGCTATGAAAGTGTATACTTTAACTTCTGCACTGTATAAAAGTGTATCTTATTTGGGAGGCGCCTTCGTTGGAAGCGCAGAGTTCTCATTCATTGAAACTAGGAGAGCATAGCGGTTGAAAGTAGGCAATCGGTTTGATGCTTCCTATAATGATAGCTTTGCTGATTTTCGATCACGATGGCATCGAGCTTTCTTGGTCGTAACGCGCTTCGTAGGGCAAAGCGGTGAAGTAATGGCATGGTCGTTTGTTTTACAGAGGCCACAATGACACGGCGGTGATAGTGTACCTTTCATTGTTTCATCTTTGGCTGGGCAGGGGCTGGATGATTTTATATACTTTGCCTGTAGCATGAGTAACAGTTTTTGACGGAAGGCTTGAACGGCCTTGGGTGCAACACGCAGCCGTATTACAGCAGATGGTCTCAGGAAGTAGCAGGACCTTATAAAGTTACGAGGTATGCGCGGACGCGACTCAAATAACGAGTGACAATACCTTTATGTGTGTTATACCGGTGTCACACGTGCATTTTTAATAGCGGTCAGTGTCGATCCAAAATAACCACGATCCGGATTAGGGGCTCGTACACGGTGACTTTTCGTCACGGTCAGGCATGAAGGAATCAAGGCTACCGCGATCGGTGCATCGTGATCAGACTGAGAGATCGTGATTTCATGTGGTTTGCACCTCCGGGCTGAGCTTGTTGAAAGAAATGAAAAACGACCACTTGAATCGAGCTTAGTTCAGTGAAACACAATAAAAGAGCTAGATGTTCATAAAAAAGCAAATTATGAACGGTTTGAACTCGAACGATTTCTGCACTATTGCATATGTTAAGATTCGTATGGACCACATGTAGTCATGGGAGAAGCAGACGACTATTGTCTTCCATGCTCAGTTCAACTCTCGCATTGTTGGAGCAGTTGGAGCACCTTGGAGCAAACTGAATATGAGTAACGCAAGCCTTTCGACTACGTTGTACCGTACGCGTATTTCGTGGTCAAATGAAGATACCTTTACCGTAATTGACCAATGGCAGGAGCGACTCCAACAGCTCGGATGCAAAAAATGAGACTGTGGCGCGTACAAGGAGATTGAAGTTTCACTACTGCAGGACGGTTACGAGCTGGAGGCATCAGAAATGAAAACTACCATTAGGAATCTCACAAAGCCGTATACCGACAAGTACAAAGGAAACGGTTAAACACCGAATGCCACGCTGGTAAAAAGCTCAGCGTTTCCCGCTACCTAGGCTGCCTCTACCTGATCACCTGCAGACACCTTGCAACAACGGACGCAAATTTCCAGAACAAAACTGTTTATTAAAAGCAAAATTCAAAGACAAGATCACATCATCCCAACAAAGCTTATTGCCCAGCGGCAGCCGATTCCCGGCTCGTGCTCTCGAATTCACACGTACACCTCGTTTTCAAACAGTCGTGATATGGGATGGAACCATTGTACGAATATCTCACCCTATTTTGACCAATGAGTGCACTAGATTGTACTGCTGAAAAAGAGGCGGGGCTATTCCGGTCTACATCGTAGCCGCCTCTTTAAGAGCCCACTCTTTAGAGAACATTTTCGGAGCAACACTGCGTGACAACTAGAGCAGTGTCCCAGAGCCATTTTGTCACAACTTCCTTCTGTTTCCAGGTGGTCGGCCTGGCTCGGCGACATCAATCGTGGGTCCCTCAGCTGGCTAGAATGTTGTCAAGTCCAAGCAAGTTGGCTTGCTCTTCGCCCCACGCAAAGTCAGAGCGAGACCTGTCGTCACTGTTGTTCTTTTTGAAGCCATAGATGCACGCATCCGAGGGGTTCCTCGGCCTTGCCTGCATTCGGACTGCATTCGGCATCATTTGGAGTAAATGATGCCATCTGCCACTTTTATGCCTGTCCACCCCCGCCGAAACGAGCATCCTTCTCTCGCTCACCACTTTACATGAATGCGGGCCAGCGAGGCCATTTTTAGCAAAACCACAGATTGCTTCCGAGCGTCACTTAGAATATATAGCAAGCTTCCGTGCCGCGCAAGCTGTTGCCCATGTCTCCGTTATCTTTCCGAAGTCACAAGCGACG
Organism: Rhipicephalus annulatus; assembly: GCA_013436015.1. NCBI lineage: Eukaryota > Metazoa > Arthropoda > Arachnida > Ixodida > Ixodidae > Rhipicephalus > Rhipicephalus annulatus. The sequence goes on from WOVY01000023.1 coordinate 144,627, forward strand.
CGTGCCTCCGGGGAGGCTTTTTGTTCACCCACGGGCCCCTCCCTACGTACACAGATGGCGGCTTGACCGTATGTCCTTCAACGAAATGGTTCTTCTGCCGCAACACAGTAGAACTAATGCCACAGTGGCGAAATGGGTGCGAAAAAAACATTAAACAATTCAAACACGTGTTCCGTGCACTGCTCGCTGACTCAACCACGTGAGGGTTTGGCTCGGTGAAGTTAACTGAAGCTCTATGGACTGATGGATTTATTGAAGTGCTCTTGTAGTGGCACGTATAATTTTTGATGTTCGAGCGGCTCTTGCACGAATAACATTGCTGATAAAGGGCTTTATAGACAAATTTCCCCGAACTTACGTCACAAAATTGTGGGGGCGCTGTCTTGGTAGGCAAAAGACGCTCTGCCTAACCCAGTTTCTGCTGGGTTTTCAATGGTGACTGTGGCGTTCTCAGTTGATAAACGATATAATAAAAACGGTATGCCAATTATCTGCGTCGTGGTTGGATGTGAGTCACATCTCACAACTTAGTTTTGTTTGTAGGCGCACATCGCAGCCTTCAGTTCTTATTACTTTCACAACCCTCATGGCAGAGGTTACGTGCAGATGTCGCTATAATTTTACCTATAATATCAACGTCGGCCTACCCGTGTTTACAAACATTGAATGGGTCTATGAAATATCGTACCCCAACTTTTGTCAATGACATATTTTACGACGCACAATCACTAACTTGCAATTATTCTAACTCAATATCAAACCGTATTAGCTTGGCCCGTGTAGCAGGGGTCATAAAGTTGATCCGATCTAGAAATCTCGTCCATATCACCCTGATTGTGGCTAAAGGTGCCTGTGTGACACCAGTAGTAGAAGGGAGTTCTCACCGCAGATTTTCCGGTTTTTCCATGCAGTCAACGCCGTAGACAAAGTAGCATCTTGAATCAGTGCGAGATGCCAAACACGCTTGCACTGGAAAGACGACGTCTTCCAACGTGCGTATGCTCCGAAGCGTCTTGAGCTTCTCAACAAAATCTGAAGAATCTACCCACAAGGAAATGGTGTTTGTGGGTTTGTGCGTGCAAATCCTTGGAACCTTGACGTGTTAAGGGAAGTGTCCACAGCTGCTTGAATGGCACGTTTGGGTAATGTGCATATCTCGAATATGGCACGCCGCTTGATGAATACTTTGTTGGAAAGCTCTGAAGGTGCCACAGGAGAATGCTTTTTGATTGCCGCGTCGTGCACTTGGTGAGGCTGTTTGAATGCAACATCAGATGCTACTCCAGGTGTGACCTCGCATGCTGGTGGTATATCGTCGGTGGCATCGTTCAATCTCTTGGCATGATTCCGCTGTGGCGTCATTGAACTGTATTCTATGCTGTTAGCACTGGACTTGACTTCATTGCAGCTCTTGCACTGCAACAGCTTCAACGTTATAGACACGGTGCTTGGGGCATGACAATGAGAGTCGGCATCGAGACGGTGTCTGCCATGCAGCACGGCAGCGCCGTGCCGTAGCGGCGCCGGCTAACCCCGGTTGCGCACTCGGCCTAGGTCTCCAGCGTGAGACAATGCTTGAGGCACTAAGACAAAAGCACGTAAAGGGCAACGTACCTTGTAGGTGGGCGCCAGGTGTACTTATGTAGCTGCCACTGTGATACGAGAGGTGGAATAACACTTTTAACATAAACAAGACGCACAAAGCATGGAGCGAGGCACATACATGTCTGATCGCTTCGAACACTCGCAGTGCCTCCTCGAAGCTGCCGTCTTCCCCAACAAGTAACACGCAGCCAGCGTTGATGTCTTATTTACCAGCGTGAGCCAAGCGTGTGTTTTCAGCTGCGTCATCACTGTGGCGTCTATTTCAGAATCACTTCTTCGAAGAGGATTGAATCGAAAATGATTTGCCAGCCGCAAATGAACGTAATTCATATTTTTTCGTGTTTTCATCATTACTTGTGGACACTGATGACGGCGGTAACGACTTTTGGGTTGGCGAAGGCATGCCTATGCACATGCGCACCCAGCACATGAAAAGTCGACTGGAAGTCACGTAGCCATATCGTGTGGCCACGTGACCAGATGGGGCTGCGGGAAATGCGTCGCACGCATCTGCCACGGTCCCCTACTCGACATGCATCACGGCATGCGTCAAGTTGATGTAACTGCGTCTTTAAAGAGGAGTGGTCGAACACAGAATGTTTCTGCGAATTTCCTTGGGTAGAAGTTTTAAGAAACCATAAATAGTAGGGGTGCAAATTGGGAGCTCTGAAAATAAATGCCTTCCTGCACGGGTGCTGGCTAGTCAGAGATATTGTGACTGAAGGTGTGCCTTGTGTAACTCTTGTATAGTGCTGTGCACACCTATGTGATCCTTATAGAGAAAAGAAGAGAAAAGTGAGCCCCATAACTCTCTGCATCAGAGTGTGACACCTAAACAGCAGCTCACGAAAGATGTGATAAGGAGAGTTTAAAAGGATAGGAATAAAGATATAGACATAGAGAGAAGAAGGAGAGAACGAGCCGCAGGGACAGCGAACGACAAAAACGATGGAAGTAAAGAGGAGATAAGAAAGATGGATACGGTCGCAGGAGTCCGAGGACGGGGCACCACTCAACGAGAGCTCATGTCGGTGGCAGGAGATGGAGGGCGAGCCCAGTTGGTCAGCGCTGTGCTGTCATCGGAAATCGCGGGGCACAACCGGTCGGCACGAAATTCAGATAGAGTCCAAACTCTACCAGGCGATCGTTACTGCTGTCTTTTTGTATGACGGAAAGACGAAGCGCTGCCTTGGTGGCTCGACTGAATATGGGGTTTATTGTTTTCGTTTCAGTCTCATCGAGGTTGGCTTAAGTTGTGCAGTAGAACCCTCTGCTCAAGGTGTAAGCGTGTACCACTCGCACAGTATCATCATCTCCAAGGCCGTGATCTACCAATGACTCGGAGCATTATCAGCGTGGGGCTGACAGCCTGCCCTTTAGGTATTTAATATTTCGGATTGCTTTTCATATTGTAACGTGGATTATTCAATAAGTTAACACCGGTTGGGCTAACACTGCACACAGTGTGCAAGGATGCAGGACAACAGGCGAGTCCAGACATATCCCCACAACAACATCGTCGTCTTCATCCCTTCAGCGTCATTTTTGCACCCATGCCTGAGGTACGTTTCTATACCCGTGACATTACCCTGGGCGGCAAAGAACGTCCCGGTGCCAGCTGTCATTAGACGGACGGGTCACTGTGATAGGGCTTCAGGCGAGAAACATGCACAATGTCACTTCTGGATGTAACAGTGGGGTTCATTGTAGGAGAAAGTTCATAGGTGACAGGTGTGACTAGGCGCAGAACTCGGTAAGGCCCAACGTATTGCGATAAAAGTTTCTCGCACAGGCCGACACGACGGGATGGCAGCCACAGTAGCAAGAGAGAGCCCGGAGAAAAATAGACATTTCTATGTCGGCTGAGGTGCAGCGACTTTGTCCTTTCTGGGACGATGAGAACCTGGCGTGCGCTACTGTACGTGCGATCAGAGCACGGGAGATGGCATCTTGTGCGTACGAAGTGGTGCACGGAAGGTCATGCGCAAGCAGGGTATCAAAAGGTAGTGAGAGATCACGGCCAAAGAGAAGATAAAATGGTGAGTAGTTGGCAGTTTCATGATGCGACGAGTTGTAGGCGAAGGTTAAGAACGGAAGGGCAGTGTCCCAATCAGTGTGGTGGTCAGAAACATACGTAGCAAGCATGACTGTCAGTGTGCGGTTGAGGCGTTCAGTAAGTCCGTTAGTCTGAGAATGGTAACAGGTCGTAAAGTTGGGCCGCGTAGCACAGGATCTAAGAAGGTCGTCAACCGCACGAGACGAAAGCAGCGACCATGGCCCGTAAGTAGGGGAGAAGGAGCGCCATGCTGAAGGATGATGTCAGAGTAGGAAATCGGCGACGTCCGTTGCGCAGCTGGTCGGTAGCGCTCGAGTAATTGCATACCGAGTGGCATAATCCGTAGCTACTGCTATACATTTGTTACCCGTTGCCGATGTTGGGAAGGGACCTAACAAATCTAAACCCACAGCATGAAACGGCTCGGCTGAGACATCAATAGGTTAAAGGTGACCGACAGGAAGAGACGTAGACTTCTTCCGACGCTGTCGCTGGCCACACGCTGCAACGTAGCGGCGAACGGAACCATAAAGGCCCTTCCAGAATACCCGTCGGCGGACGTGGTCATAGGTTCTAGAGACACCTAAATGTCCGGAAGTTGGGGCGCTGTGAAGTTATTTCAAGATGTCCTTGCTCAGATGACGTGCGACGACGAACAAAAGTTCCGTGCCATCGGGCTGTAAGCTGCGATGGTACAAAATGTTGTCTCGAAGAAAAAATTGCCTCAGTGAAGGGTCTTTATGGCCGGATTCAAGACGGTCAATCAACAATAGCAGCGATGGATCTCGGCGTTGTTCGTCGGCTATTTGCGGAAAATCTCTTATGACTAGGATGCTGGCATCAGCTTCGAACTGAGACGAGTCGGGTGGATCAACAAGGTGTCGAGCTAAGTAGTCACCATCGCTGTGAAGGTTGCCAGACTTTACAGAGAACGTGTACTGCTGCAATGGCAATGCCCATCGCACGAGTCTTCCTGTAGAATTCTTAAAGGGTGACAGCCAGCAGAGCCCATGGTGGTCTGTGATGAGTGCGAGCATGCGTCCATATAGGTACGGAAGAAATTTTGCGATAGCCCAGATGACAGCCAGGCACTCTCGCTCAGTAATTAAATAGTTTCTTTCCGACTGAGAAAGTAGGCGGCTAGCGTACGCTATGGCACGGTTTGTGCCGCTCTGCACTTGTGCAAGTTTTGTCCCTATGCCATGGTCACTTGCGTCGGTGCGAAGCTCCGCTCAAACGGCTGGGTCAAAATGAGCCAACACAGGTGGTGATGTGAGTGCAAAAATCAACGACGCAAAGGAACGTTATTGGTGTTCACGCCAGAAAAAAGCCACGTTCTCTTTGAGGAGATCCTTGGGGGGCCGAGAAATTTCCGCAAAGTTGCTGACAAAACGGCGGAAATAAAAGTGCCCCAGAAAGCTGCGGACTTCTTGCGTGGAACATGGGACCGGAAACTTGCGCACCTGCGGATTTTATCAGGGTTGGGTCGTACGCCAGTAGCGTCAACAAGGTGGCCTAGTAGCTTTATCTGACGGCGCTTAAAGGTGCAGTTAGACGCGTTAAGCTGGAGGCCAGCAGAGCGAAAAACGTCAAGAATGACTCACAGACGTAAAAGATGGCTTTCAAAGGTTGGCGAGAAAACAATGACATCGTCTAGATAGCACAGGCACGTCGACCATTTAAAATCGCGAAGGAGGGAGTCCATAATGCGTTCAAAAGTTGCTGGCGCATCGCACAACCCAAAAGGCATGACTTTAAATTGATAAAGCCCGTCGGGGGTTATGAATGCCGTCTTCTCGCGGTCACGGTCATCGACTGAAATTTGCCAATATCCTAATCGTAGGTTCAGGGAAGAGAAATACTTGGCACCATGAAGGCAGTCAAGCGCATCATCAATTCGAGGTACAGGATAGACATCCCTCTTGGTTATTCGATTGAGATGACGATAGTCGAGGCAGAACCGCCAGGTGTTGTACTTGCTTTAACAAGCACAACAGGTGATGCCCAAGGACTGGTTGAAGGCTCCATGACATCTTTGTCAAGCATTTTCTCTACCTTCTTCTGGATTATTTGGCGCTTTGACTTGTGTAGATAGGTTTGCACTAGGCTTACCTACTAAGCGCAACTGTGTAGGAATGCGACGTCCTCCACGGCCGCTGCGTGCGAAGACGCTGCGGCCGGGTCAGTCGATTTCTCCGGCATGGCGCAGAAACCACGCACGAGACAGGATAACAACAACAACAGGTTTATTAACCCAAGATGCAGCACAGTGTGACAATAACATGCTTGCAGGCCGTATAAGTTACTCCGCAAGACCGAGCAAGTACGCTTGCCTAGGGCGCGACGACTCCCGCACAAGGGCCGAAGTTGAACGCACGAACGAGAAGCCGCCTGCTAAGCAGCGCGTAAACCTCTCGGGGAGGTCTGAGAACATATGCCGCGACGAGCGAATACTCGGGGGCAACACAGCTCGTAGGACAGCAGGATGTCACGCGCGCCCAAAGGGAAATGGCGCTACGCTGTGACATAGGCCCGCGCAGCGCGCCAGCGTAGCGTGCCCGCACATGCCAGCAAGGGAAGGAGCCGACGGTTGACCGGCCCAGACTAAGAGGCGACCTGGCAGCTATCTTGGCGGATGCCGGCGCTTATGGGCGCCCGGGCTACGCTGTCGGCGCGCTCGCGGCAGCTGGGGAACGAGGCGCCCGGTAGGAGGGCGCTCTTGATTCCCACAGACTGAGACACACGATAAGGACGCTTATGAAGGGGACTGGCGTCGCCAGTGTTGATACGGTGGGCTAAGACGCTTGCGAGGCCCAAGGAACGGTCTTCAATATCAAAATTGTTGACGTAAGAAAATGGAAGACCATGGAGCTCTTCAATCTGGGACGGCGACAGGTCGTTTGATATCATTTTTTCAAGGAAAGCTCTATTCTGTGCAGCTGCGACAGGTTCGGCTATGATCTTGATTTCAGGAGTGAGAGATGAAATGGTACATTGCTCCAGAGTGGAGAGATCTGCTAAAGCAATACCTTGAGGAAGGACCTGGGTCAACACGGAGAAGTTGAAGACAGGCAGATGCGTCTTGTTGTCGCTAATCCTCACTATAGTGTGAGGAAGTATGATGTTCCGCGAAAGGGTCAAGACAATGAGTAGAGCTGCCAAGTAGTCGCCATCATGAACAAGTGGGAACGGCGACATGGAAAGATACACAGCGGCCTGAGGCGGTAATAGTAGACACTTCATGGACTGCAGCCGTGTGCTAGCTGCAGGAGGGACATCGGAGTACAAAGGTAACTCTAGCTGTAAAGTGCCGGCTGAACAATCGATGAGGACTGAATGCTCGGTCAAGAAGTCAATGCCGAGAATCACGTCGTGTGGGCAAGCGTCTAGAACAGCAAAGAGGACTGAAGTGTGAAGGCTGGCAACAGTGACGCGGACAATGCACATACAAAGAACTGATGTTTGGCTGCCATCAGCTACTCGCACAGTCGAAGACATGGCAGGAGTAAGAACTTTTTTTCGGGCGGAATTGAAGGCGTGAACTCAAACGAATATGTGGGCACCAATGTCTATTAGAGCTGTAACAGTCAGGCCATCGATGACCAGACCAAGTAAATTTAGTCTGAAATTAGTGGTCGGTAGAGGATTTTCGGTCCGTGTTGTCAATGCAGCGCCACCTTCAGGAGCTGCATCTGTTAGTTTCCCGAGAACTGCCCAGAGTACGCCGGTGACGGGGAGCGACGGTGTTGATAGAAGCGCGGCTGGCGACCCTGAGGTGACGGCGAGCGGCTGGACTGGGTTCTCTGGGCGACGACATCGGCGTAGGCAGGTTCGGAGCGTAGCGTAGAACGGCTAGTTGGAAGGTCGTGAATGTAGTCATCGGCAAAACGAGGTGGCGAATACTGCCCATGATCCTGTCGGTGGTCGTCTAGAAAACGTTGCCGGGAAGACCACCTGTTTCGGCAGTGGCGGGAAATGTGGCCAACGCGATGGCAAGAGAAGCATATCAGTCGATCATCTTGTGTGCGCCACTCAGATGGATTTCGGTAAAAAACCGCGGGACCGACGCAGCAGCAGCAGCAAGTGGGGCGGCGTGGTAGAGAGCGTTAGGATTTATGGGCTGCGGTGTGTGAATAGAGTTATGGGGAACTAAGACGCCCGTGTTGGCAAACACTTGTCGCACAACAGCCTAAATAGGTGAACAAGTTGTCAGACACAGGGGGCTGATAAGTGAAAGGAGCCATGGCCTCCAGCTCCTGGCGGACAATTCTTGTGATGTTTGCTGGATTCGCGAATGGACGTGAGCCACAGAATCCTCGCAGGAAGAAGTCGCAGCGGTGTTCAGGAGTCGGAAAAAACGTTGATTGATTTTCATGCTTTTGGCTTGTTCGAAGCACTGACATTCACTGACAACTGAGTCAGTGGTGGTACAGTTCTTGCATATCCGAATGTTGAAAGCATCTTAGGCTATGTCTTTCAACACATTGCTGACCTTGTCTAGTTCGGTCATGTCTTTGTCAACCTTCCGACACAAGGCGAGCACGTCTTGGATATAGGTGATGTACGACTCGGTAGAAGATTGAACTCGCGACGCGAGTTCCAGCTTGGCTGCTATTTGTCGATCAACTGACTGGCCGAACAAGTCACGGAGCTTCTGTTTGCACACATCCCAACTCGTCAGGTCTTGCTCATGCGTCTCGCACCAGGCGCGTGCAGTACCTAGCAAGTAAAAGATGATCTTGGCCAGCATAAGCGTCTCATCCAAACTGTATTGCTTGCTAAAGCGCTCGTATAAGGCGAGTGACTCGTCAACGTCAGTTGGGTCAGTGCCACGAAATGTATCTGGATCGAGAAGATGGGAAGGAATCACAGGTGACGGAGCAGGCATAGACTGAACGGACGGTGCACTACTATCAGGCATCGTGGCTGGACGAAGCTGGCGTCCGCTACGGAGATCCAGAGTCGGAATGTCACCCAGCACCTCCACCAAAAATATGTGATGGGGAGTATTCAATAAGTTAACCCTGCTGCGTCATTTCTGCACCATTGCCTGAGGTACCTTTCTATACCCGTGACAATACTGTTGTAGGCAGAGTTCAATATGCGTATGGTCGGAACCTGAGGGATCTCCTACCCTGTACGCAGATATTGATGGAACAGTGGTTCCTGTTACCGCTGAGCAGAATCAAGAAGACTTATGATTTTTCTGCTCAACGGCTGAGACGTACCTTGGTTACCACGTGCACCGCCGGTGTGTAGCCCTAACAAGCTGTTACCATTTTTAGCGAAGCACCGGACGATCTGGACGGCTACTTACAAAAGTTCGAGCGCGTTGCGGCGGGCCAAGGTTGGACCCGTGAGAAATAGGTTCTGTCATTCAGTTTATTCATAACTGCAGTGGAGAGGATCTATGATAGACCGTTTGAATCAGACGTGAGTTTTATATGAGCAGGTAAAAGCAGCGCTTCTGAAGCGGTTTCAGTGCAGTGCAAATTTTCTGGCGAAACGTTCTGCAGGGATAAACACAAAGATAACGAGGATGTCCTGAAGTACGCTGCAAGTCTTTCTGGTCATTTAGAACATAGGCTCAAAATGACCAAGAAAGGAAGAACTCATTGGTGTTTGAGGGAGTTATTTATCTGTGAGTAGTTAGTCAAAGCCTGTTCCGCCAAGCATAAAAGATCTCTGAAAGGAAACGTCAGATCTTGAAGAACCGCCATAAAAACAAACTCGGGCAAATGTCAAAAGGCTTAGAATGTTGCTTCATTTTTAATAAGCATAAAGTACTTCAACGCGCTCGCCAATGAATGATTTTGCTCCTCGTAAAGTGTATTCTTCTTTTAGATGCGGAGCAGTTCTTCCAATATTCTGTATAGACCCTTGCACTCTTATACTAACACAGACCCTTGGTGAAATTCGGTGTCGTTTACCGATGTGCTGGTATCGGGGAGCAAGAAGAGTTTTAGAAAATAGCCCACTCATTTTCTATACTTTTGTTCTTTTATTTGTCAAAATACATTCAAACTCAACGACTTTCAACGACATTACACAACATTACAGACAAAACAGACACAAATACCCACCACCATACAACAAATAGGACAAAAAAGAGGCCACAACTTTGAGGTTATTGCAAACAAATACGTTCCCCAGCCCGGTGATCCTACGCCTGCGTTATCCTCACCTATACCCGACGGACACGTGTAAAGCGTGCGGGCAAAGAGCCACACCGCAGCACAAGCTTTGGGAGTGTGCTGAAAAAGTTAATGACACTGCCGCCCCTCACTTCGCGACGCAGGATGTAATCCGAGGCCAATTGCTGCTGCCACCACCGCGCGATGATAGGGGCCGGCCTCCACCTCGGCTGCGGTCACTGTTGCTGATCGGCGGCGTCAGCTGCGCTGCCACTGGGAGGCGGCACTGACGAGTGACAAGGTGGCCGACCAGCTTTGGGTCGTCCGGCAAGCTGAAGATGCCACCCGGGTGCAAGGACTGAGCGGTCACCTGAGGCACCACCATCATAATCAACGGAAAGTGGGAAGGAACAGGGGTTAATCCCCTCTTCCCCCACCTCGCGCGGTAAAACTGCCAGACTTTAAATAAAGTCCATTCATTTATTCATTCAAATTATTGTTCTTGAGAGCTACATTAAAACTACAAGATAGTTTCTTGAATTTTGCGCACGTTCCTTTTAACTGAAAAGCGAGAGACGTTTCTTATGCTAGAAAAACTTCAAAACGTGCTTTCAGTTTCAGGTTACCTCAATTTTTTCCGGTACAAAGCTTGTGACCTTGAAACAGTCCAGGACACTGTTCCTCTGTACGAGTGACGTCATGCTTATCTCGCAGTGCGCGCTTACGTCACTCTCTCCCTCATCTGTCCCGTGCTCACTTCGTTACCCGATAAAGCAACCGTCATTCACTACACCACCGACTCGTTGGTTCGCGCGCAAAAAGTTTGATGCGTGCCTAGTATGCGCTGAGAGAGAGGTTCAGGAAAGGAAAATAAACGCAACTTCTGCAGCCCGAATTGGTCACACAGCTCAGTAACTGCAGGAGCGGGGTGGTGGCATTAAAGATGTGGAGAAGAGAGAAGAAGAAAAGAAAAGGTGTTTATGACCGATGAGGTGGCTGGCGGCTTCTACAGCCGGTTGTGCAGTCCAGTATCCTCAAGGAAGCGAGGAACCGCCTTGAAGACCTGGGTGTGGTGCCGTGCATGGAAGAGGAAGTACCTCTGTATAGCCGTGGGCAGACCATGGCGACGCAGTGCGGCGAGCAAGACGTCTCGTTGCGTGTGAATCGCTGATGAAACAGACAACATGTGCTCGATGGTTTCATCTTCCTCGCGCGCAGTGCATGCAGGAGACGAGGCACTGCCAAGGCGATGACGGCGGGCCGTAGGCCAGGAGCAGCCGATGCGTAAATGAAATAGAATGGCCCTCTCCCTCCCAGTAAAACTCTGGTCAGACAGCCGAGTCGGTGGTTCCATCCTGGCTGCACGATCGCCACGGTGGCAGCGTAGCAAAAGCCTCCTCAATGTTAGCCTCGAAAAATCTGAGGTGACCACGCCGCGAAACACGGTGATGGCGGATTGATGCGCTTCTTTCGCCAAGGCATCAGCCTGCTCATTTCTCTGGATTCTCACATGATATGGGACCCAGTTCCGAGAAACATCGATGCCAATGGCAAGGAGGGCATGCAGTTTGGTGACGAACAGCTGCGCTCCGAACCCTGCCCGTTCCGGCTTCGCCAAGGTCAGCAACGCTGCTCTGCAGTCGCACGCGAAGGCCACGGGGCACGTTGGTGGGTTTGCTGCCAGGAGGTCAACTGCCATGTGGAGACATGCCGTCTCTGCAGCGACAGAGCAGGCCGCAAAGGGGAGACGACAGGAGGCCATCGAATTAAGTGCTGGCATAACACAGGAAGCTGTGGCCGAGCCTGTGTCTGCGATGACAGAGCTGTCCGTGCCTCTCAGCAAGCGCTTCTCCTAGCTTGGAGGCAGATGCCTGCTTGAAACCGAAAATGGGTGAGCGGTGCTTGGCGAGCCCTCCTAGACCGGTGTTCAAAGCCATTGGTATTTCAACGTACGCGTTTAAGCATGTGTGTAGGTGCACGGCCGCTGGATTAAAAATTGGCCCCGAATCTACATCTTACACTGCAAATGTCTTCGAAAGACGATAGTCTTGTGTCTGGAGAGAGTAGACAAAAAGTATAATTGATGTTCTGTGCAAGAAAATTGGTGAATGGTATTCTGAAGGCGCAGCGTTAGAGAGCCTCGAGCGTGTAGCGGAGGTGAACGAGCGCATCGAGGCATGTTAAACACGAGCACCATATAGCCGTAATCATCAAAAACGAAGGCGTGCGCACCCGCGGAGAAAGATGCGCGCCTGTCTCGGAGGTGATAAGATGTAGAACCCAAAGCGACGGGCAGGTGCCACCACCGTGTCGTCTTAGCAAAGCGTTGGAAACGCTTACCTTTTAAATGCGAAGCGTTTCTTAGCGAACTTCGGCGACTTTAGGCGTATCTATCTATCTATCTATCTATCTATCTATCTATCTATCTATCTATCTATCTATCTATCTATCTATCTATCTATCTATCTATCTATCTATCTATCTATCTATCTATCTATCTATCTATCTATCTATCTATCTATCTATCTATCTATCTATCTATCTATCTATCTATCTATCTATCTATCTATCTATCTATCTATCTATCTATCTATCTATCTATCTATCTATCTATCTATCTATCTATCTATCTATCTATCTATCTATCTAGCCGCCTATGACGTTTAAACTCTTGGCCGTTTCGATGATGGCATCGATACCAAACTTGGTATGGCATAACGTGACTGTATTAAGAGCATATTTGACTACTCATAACATGAAATTCATGATATGTATGTCATGAATGTCATTATTTACTTTTCGCAGTCCTGCAGCTCTTGCGGTGGTTTCGTTCACATCACATGTTGCAAAAACATTGCCCGCAGCTTCCCTCGGGGGAACACTGAGGAGGATGCGGAGCATATAATTGGTTAACGGGGTGTTAAAGTGCGACTTACTTGGGTCGATGGCTAAATTGGTTAACGTGGTTGTGAAATGGGGTGTTAAATTGCGACTTACTTGGGTCGATGGCTAAATTGGTTAACGTGGTTGTAGGAGGGGGTGTTAAATGAGTGAACACGTACACACGTATGCGAAAGGGCGGCGCTGGTCGAAGGGACGTCGATCATTGTGTTTGTGGATTCGTTGGCATTCATTTCACCGCGACCTTGGACGTCGACGCGCCGTACAAACCAAGCGACGAGCGGCAACTGAGCGAGTGAGCGCCGACCTTGAGTATATATACAGCGCGACGGCGCATGCACTGTCAGCTGTTGAATGTTCTCGAAGCGCGACGGCGCATGCGCGTCCACTGGAGAATCAGGAGAATTGTAGAATGTTCTCGAAGAGGAGAAGCGCGCGCGGCACAGATGGTGAGTGACGGTGCATGCGCGCGTCAGCTGTCGAATGTTCGAGAAGGGGGAGAAGCGCAACGGCGCATGCGCGCGCGTCAGCTGCCGATGTTCTCGAAGCGCGACGGCGCATGCGCGCGCGTCAGCTGCCGATGTTCTCGAAGCGTGACGGCGCATGCGCGCTACATTATACACCTAGCGAATGTTCGTGAAGAGGAGAAGCGCACGCGGTGTGTAGAGGAGGAAGGGTGCACAGATGGTGGAGGAGTGAAGCGCGCGCGGTGTGTAGAGGAGGAAGGGATGCACAGATGGTGGAAGGAGGAGGAGGAAGCTTGCGGACGGCGCCGCACTACAAGCCTCGAGTATTAGATGCTCCGCATCTAAAATGGTATGGTATGACATGATTGCATAGCAAATACAAGCGACAGACCCTAACATGAAAATTATGACATGGTTGTCATCTAACCACATCACTACATGCCACGCTCATGATGCGCTTGTGGCCGTTTCGCTAGTGTAAAATATACCAAAATCGGTATTACGTACGGTACGTGAATGGATGACGAAGGTATGTGACTGGTGCAAACATGATAATCATCAGATGCGTGTCATGTAACAATATGGCTGCATGTCACGCTCATGATGTGCTGCCGGTTGTTTCTCTAGTTTTACTTATATTGGATATTATGGGACGTGAATGGATGACGAAGGTATAATGCTGGTGCAAACATCATAAACATGAAACGCGTGTCATGTAACAACATGACTGCATGCTACGCTCATGATGCGCTCGTGGCCGTTTCTCTAGCTTCATATGTACCCATCTTGGTATTACGCGACGCAAATGGACGACAAAAGTAAACAACACATCCAAACATGATAATCACGACATGCGTGTCATGTAACAACATGAATATATGTCACACTGATGACGCACTCGCGGCCGTTTCATTAGCTTCACATATGCCGAATTGTGTATTACGTGGCGCCAATGGATGACGAAGGTATGTGACTGTTGCAAACATAATAATCATAATATGCGCGTAATATGAGAACATGACTACTTGCCACAGCCAAGGCGCCAATACATTTCGACATAACGCGGTGCGCGTGCTCGCCGGCGTTCATTTCGTCGCGTCACGCCGGCATTGCCACGCTAGGCGCCGCTCCTGACTTATATTCGCAGGTGCGCGCGGCACGGCGTTGCTTTGAAGCATGCGCGTTTCAGTGCGTCCGGCGTCCCTCCATCACGAATGAGGGAAACGAAGTGTTGTCTGGTTAACGTATCGGCGCGAAACGCAGCATGTCGCATTCCACACTGGTTGCCGTCGGGCCGCGCCGATAGACGCTGGTCGCACAGGTCACACCGGTCGCACCTGGTGTCAGACAATAGAGTTCTCGCGTTTCGCTAACGTAGTGTCGCTGTGCCCAGCGTGCGCGCGTGCCAGCGCTACATTTGAGTATAAAGGGCCCTACTTTATGCACTCGTGGCCATTTTGCTAGCTCCACATATACCAAATTTGGTGTTACGTGACGTCAATGAATGACGAAAGTATATGACTTGTGCAAACATTATATGCCTGACAAGCGTGTCATGTAAGAACATGACAACATACCGCGCTCATGGTGTGCTCACGGCCGTTTCACTAGCTCCACATATAGTAAATTTGGTATCACGTGACGCGAAGAGACGACGAAGGTAAACGAAATATCCAAACATAATATACATGACACGGAAGTCATTCATGTATGGCATCACTTAGCGCCCCCTTGTAACGTTGTGGTGATTCTAAAAGGGCATATCAACCTTTCTTATTCGTGCTTCACATATCATGGATTCCCACTGCACGTCGTGGGATCTGCCTTTTTTTTGAGCATCGCGTTGCACTGTCAGCGAGCGCGATTAAAGCTACAGTCCTTAGAGTTACTTGTGTGTGCCTCCTATAGTATAAAGGCAGACAGACTTAACATCGACGTGTTGTTATGGCGCCTCATACATGAGCAATAAATGCGTTTTAATTGACAAGTACACAATTATGAACGCTAAATCTTGAGCAGTACTGATGGACGCTGCGGATGGGGTCGGCCGATTGGTGCCATTTGTGGAATCGTTAAGGAAAGACAAACAGACAAACGTACAGACAGACAGACAGACAGACAGACAGACAGACAGATAGACAAAAATTTTCCGTCTAAGGTCCCCAAGAAAGACTATCGTCTTTAAAAATCTAGCAGCCGTGGTACATATCACCTCTCTCTCGCTTCACCTTCTGGATCACTCGCAATGCTCGAGCAAACATCGAGTGGAAACGCTCTTTTAGATCGTTTATCGGTGATGAAGAGGACGTCGTGGAAGACGACGCTTCTTTGGCCGCTGAACTTTCGCCGATATAATGACGTCTAACCCGGCTGTCTCCGCCATTGCGAGGGTTACCGAAGCCGACCTCGTTGGCGAATCACGATGCTACACGGAGTTTCGTTTGAAACCGTTCTTCCAACACTCGCTGGTTTCAACCGGGTCAACACCGTGCGCACCTCTGCTGCTCCGCATCCCATCATGGTTCCCTTCGGGGAAATGCTCCAATTTTTTTCGTAATGAAATGAAAAAAGTCGCTGTATTTGTCATCTTCTCCAACATACAACCTTAAGAATAAATTGACGGCATCTTAGGTAGCCAACAGTTGCGGTTTTTTCAACCCTACAAGACACAAACACAAGTTTAAATCAACTGATGCATCCTAACACCTATACCACAGAACTAAGCGCTTGGGAACATCTCAGTGTACTGCGAACCTCACGAACGCTTTCATTGCAATTAGTGTGCCACACATGCACAGCATTTGAAGCACATGTGCAACGCACTCATTTAAACTCATCCTGCCGAATGATACCACAGTTTGGCTTTTTACTGTTTTTATTTTTTTTCGTTGTCACTGACGTTCAATATTTATTGCGGCGTACATGAAACCACCTTTGATTCGGTTTAAACAGGCAGTTTCCGACAGCGGACACACAAATCTCTCCTACAGAAAAATAAATTTTACATCACAGCAGGTGAAACGCTGGGCAGCTAATCATACAACAATACGGAGATCATATAATAAGAGCAAAAGCTGACCTGCTCTCCAGCTATTTAGATCTAAGCCTTAAAAGAGGCATTCTTGTGTAGCTGAGCGCTTAAGCATCATTGAAAAATTCTCCGCTGGCGTAATCTGCACGGGCCGCTGTGTAGGAGTCAAAGGAGGACTTACTATACGTGCCCGTTTACCAAGACAGTTTAGAAGGAATCATTTCCCCTCCAAGGTTTGTCCATTTATTTGCTCTCCATGTCATAATTTTTATACTGGGCAATCTCTGTACTATGAGCAACAGTGTCTCGAGTGTGTATTCCTCTCAAGCCCAACTAAACACTCGGCCACCATATTAGTAACAGAGGAAAAAAAGACAAGGTGCTGATTTGCAGAATCGTATTCTTGCCCTTGAGATGGCGTTAAAGCTTATCTTTTGGAAAGGTATATTGACCGTTATGATGCTTGACAACTAACTGTAGTACTTAGAAGCCTTAATAAATCCACTTTACTATACCTGATGAAATATCTTTTTAAACTAGAGGTTTTAACATGGGGTTGAAGATGTGCTTTGGTAAAATAAGACTCCTCATCATGGTGTTCTAGTGGATATGCCACTAGACTGCTGACCGGAAGGTCGCGGGATCGAATTCCGGCTTCGGCGGGTGTGTTTTCAGTGGACGAGAAATTGTTTGAGGCCCTTCTATTTTGATTTAGGTGCACGCTGAAGAACCACAGGTGGTGAAAAGTTCTGGAGCCCTCCACTACGGCATCTCTTATAATCATATGGTGGTTTTGGGGCATTAAACCCCAGATGTTATTAATATTTCCTATCAGACCATTCAGATATTAATTTTAGCGTTTATCTCAGTGTTGTAT
Source organism: Rhipicephalus annulatus (assembly GCA_013436015.1). Lineage (NCBI taxonomy): Eukaryota > Metazoa > Arthropoda > Arachnida > Ixodida > Ixodidae > Rhipicephalus > Rhipicephalus annulatus. The sequence goes on from WOVY01000023.1 coordinate 161,698, forward strand.
AGAACAATGTTTATTGACTTGTAAGTGTAATTTTCCAGCTAAATGCTCAATTTGTGCATTTGACCAGACCAGTCAGGAGCTTTACGGTACATCTCGCGTCGCGTTCCTCATTAGTTCACCGCTTAGGCTCGGACTCTTTACCGGCTCAAAGTATGTCCATCAACATGCTTTTAGATGCTGAAAGTTTAGCGACCGCAAAGAGCATTATTCAAAAAGAGTATTCAAAAGACTAGTTTTGAAATAATATAGCAATCTGTCATGACTGGTGCTATAGTGCTGCCTTTTCCAAGCACGCTTGCAGCATTAGCAGACAAAAACAATGCGAAAGGTTAATAATGTTCTTTCACAACGTGATGTGTTTAAAACGTCTGCGTGCATGTCCATGGAAGCATAGAATAAATATTTCACAATAGGAATGTTTTATACCTATTTGGATTATATGTTACTACGGTTAGCACGGCCCTTTTGCGCGCGGGCACGTTTGGCAATTGAAACTGGTGACGTTTTTAAGGATCATTAACAGGCCATTGTCAATTTTTACTAAACGTTACAAAGCTCGCAAGAACGCAGGTATCTATGTATCATTAACTTTGAAATCAATTACTAGCGCGTTAACACAATGTATGACGTCCTTGCCGCCACCCCTCGATGACTTAATGCAGTGCAACGATGTGTATATGTGGAACAAAAGTACCAGATCACCATTCTTTCTCCTTTTCATCATTATCATAAAAGGGTGGCCGAGTTGGTAAATCTTGGTGCAACCGAGCATATTAGGATAAGTCAGCATGCATTCGCGATGTAGGAAAAGTGCTTCTCGCTCTTTATTATAACTTTGGTTTTATCTACAGCCATGGATACGTGCGTATAGAGCATGCGAGCAGCTGGTCGCTGCTCTGCAGTATGACAACTTGAGGAAGTTTGGGGCTATGACGTGGACTGCCCGACTACTAGACCGTGCATGCTTCCGACATAACCAGTCAGAACCTGAAACTACCTCAAGGTGCCTCCCTGCAGAGTAGAGGCCAGCTGCTCGGGCGCTCTACCCAGACATGTCCATGGCTGTACATTCAATACGATCTACAGCAACTGGCGGTTTACCACTTACTGATTTAAAACAAAAATAGCTACATCATGCGTTCCCTTATCAGCTCATAAATGCTAACACGTTGTCTGCACTCCGGAGGGCTACCGAGTGTAGCAATCTCTCCTCGTCTCTGTCCAATCACCCCTCTCCTTTACAAAGAACAAATAAAGTTATCTATCTACTCGCATTCCGAGAACATATGGCCCAGGCCTACATTGAACGATGTGTGAAAAGAAAAAAAAGTGCAGATGTGGCTTATGGCAAGTTTACGCAACTATTTAAGGAAGTATACTGTGCGCGTGTAACGATGAAAACATTAAAACACAAAAAGTTGTCCTAAACCGTGGATAGATAAGCACTTACTTAAGCTCATTAACAAGAGGGACAAGTTGCACACTTATTTCACTTAAGCAAGATCAACAAAAGCAATAAACGTATTTAATTAGTAGAAAATCTACGTCATCAAACGACTAAGGAATGCTAAGTAGCACCATCATTTTATTCCGTTTCACTTAACTGCAGAACGCCCTCATATATATTGAAGGACAGTCACTTCAATAACAGAGACTGTGCATGAAAGCAATAAGGCAGTCCCAAAAAAAGAAATTGAACTTAAAGGGATTGGTCGAGCTTATGCGCTTAATGACTTTTTTGTTCCTCTGTCAGGCTTATGATGGTATCGACCTCTCGCACTCTAGCCCCCCTAATTTTCAGTCATTATATCTAAGGAGGTTCAACGCAATAAATCATTTGTTTCATTCTTATCATCAAGTAAAAAATGCCACAGATGCATTTCATATTCAAACAGCGCCGATAAAGTTCGTCCTAGAAATAATCACATCTTCTTAGAGTAAGCTTTTGTTTTTGTTTAACAACACGCATTTCACATCGAAGCAAGCAGGCTGCGAAGGTCTCAGTAGTATACAAAAGGCGACAAAAATTAACTTTCAAATTACAACCCTGAATCAGTGTGGCCTGTTTTTTCGAAAGGTTTAGAAAAAGTGCTATCGGAGCAGTTTTGTTCGTTAATTGACCACTTTATTATTAGAAGTCCTGCACAATTCACATTTGGTAATAACACTTTACCTTAATTAGCCTCTATTGCCAAAGAAGATAGTACATTTCAAAGGTTCAAGAAAAATAAAAGGGTGCTTGGTATTTACCTCAATTTTTTAAAGGCGTTTCACGTCACAAGACTTACTGTTTTGCTTATAAACTTCATCTCTATGGTATTCACAGCGTAGCTCGATCTCTAATTACATCCTACCTTCAACACAGATACAAATTCACGGCTATAGCTGTGGACCATTTAGAGTTGAAATATACAACAACAGGCATCTCGCAGGGGAGCATACCGGGTCCGTAAGTCTTCACGTTGTACATCAATGACATAGTAAATGTTGGCCTATCGGCAAAGTGCATAACTTGTGCAGGCAATACAGGCATGTTTTTGAAGATGTCTTAGGTTTTGCAATTATTCTGGTATTTCCTGTATTGTTTAACACATATATTATTGACCTCCCAAGATTTCACCCCCACCGACCATAGTCATGTATGCGGATAACACTTATAGTGTCTTTTCAAGCACATCCTAAAAACAGATTCAAAAAGAAATCAACGATTATTAGACATATTGTATGACAAGCTAAACTTAAATGAACTTTAATTAAATGTTACAAAATATAAATACATAGTATTTAAGCCGATAAATACACCACTGCCAGTTGATATAACTGTTTTATTCAAATAAAAGGAAATAAAACAGGTAGCAATGCAAAAGTTTTCGGTTATTTGGTTTGAAGAAAAATGGTCTTGGAAAAATCATGTAGATAAGCTCAGCAGTGTCTTTGGCAAAGTAGAAGGCTCTATATATAAAATTAGTATTCTTATAGCCCAACCACTAAAGAAGCATTGCACTACACCTTTTTTACTCACACCTAGTTATTGTGTATTAGTCTAGGGGACAACTGCCAAAACTTACTTAAACTCCAAAAAAGGTAATTTCATTTCGTTTGACTTACTTTACCCTAAGGGCTAAAAACGGGCATTACACGACGGAGGGGTGGGATGCAATGCAGAGTACAAGAAATCAAGACAAACAAACTAAAGACGAAACAAGCTTGAAAAAAGAAAAAAAATGCAATAACAAGCAAACATAATGCAAACACAAAGTAAAAAGGCAAACACAGTTCATTAATACAAGGTTCAGTAGAGTAAAGTAATCGATTAGTGAATATATGGAAAAGTACAATCTAGCAAAAATATATATACATACAATAACGTAAACTAGAAATTCGACGATTCAGTAAGTTTGGATCGACTACTCAGTTAGGTAAGATAGCAAGGCTGAGTGAAAACCAGCTAATTTTTCAATTTTTGCAATGTTGCGCGGAAGGGAATTCCACTCTTTTATTGATAAAACCAAAGGAGAGGGTAAATATTTTACTGTGCGAACGTATTGTGGATGTACCATGTGATCGTGATCACATCGGGCTGAAATGTTTCCGGCTCAATGAATAAATTTCCGTGAGAAAGGACTGTTGCTAAAGTAGATGCTATGAAAAAACGATAACCTGGAATATTTTCTGCGTGTATTAAGTTGTAATATACCAAGAGTTCTTTTTATTGATGATACAATCTGAAAAAGCGAATATGAGGAAGCAACGAACCGAGTGACTTTATTTTGAATTGACTCAAACATGTCAGAAATATATCCTTTATGCGTATGTCATACGTTAGAAGCGTACTCTAAGTATTATGATGAGTTTGATGAGTGAATTAAATGCCTGAAGTTTAGTGCATTAGGTAGCCAGGCGTAGGCGGCGTTTTAAAAGGACAAGCTTGTGAAATGCTTTGCTGGTAATTAATTCTACATACTTGTTCCACGTGAGATTCTAACGAAGAGTGACACCTAAGTATTCAATGGACGATACTGTTTCATAAGAGACTTGTTGATGAGATATACAATCGGCGAAAGATTGGTTTCTGGAACAAATTTAACATGTTTGCTCCTTTCAACGTAAATTTTCATTAGCCATTTCCTGCACCATTTGTAAAGCGTCGTTAAGTCAGATTGCAGGCTTAAAATGTCCATCTGGTTGCCTATTTTTTGTATACTATGCAGTCATCAGCAAAAAGTCGTACGGCAGACTGCATGTTAAGTGATAGTTTAGAAATAGCAGCGGCCGTAACACTGACCCTTGTGGAACACCCGACTTGACCTATGTTTATTTAGATAAGTAGGAGTCAATTTTAACACACAAAAACCTGTTTGTTAGAAAGCCTTGAATCCACTCAAATGTTCTTTATCCGGCCATAGACCACGCAGTCCTGATAGAAGATCTTGAGGAGGAACGCAATGAAACGCTTTAGAAAAATCAGTAAAAAGAGCATCGATTAAAAATTACCTATCGATGGAGTTGTGGAAATTAGTGATTAGCACAAACAGCTGAGACACACAGGATTTATGTGTCTGAAAGCCGTGTTGGTTTTCAAACAGTAGCTTATTGAATTGAAGGTGAGACATTATGTGGCTGTATAGGATACGTTCGAGTATTTCACAACAAATTCATGTCAAAAAATAGGACGGTAATTGTTAGCAATGTGCCGGTCTCCAGATTTAAAGCAAAGAATAATATTCGTGATTTTCTATTCATTAGGAGGGCACTCAGAATTCAGTGACTGTAGCAATCTTAGAGATGAGAGGTAGGATGATTTTATTGACAATAGCTTCTCAAGTTTCGCGCTGATACCGTCCGGACCAGCACAAGCTTTGCTCTCTATAGCGCGCGCTACGACAGTTTCTGTTATTATGATAGACTGAAGCTCGTGCGAAGTTACATCCAGGGGAAGCATCGGTGAATGTATGCTAAAGTGGCAATTCGTCGGAAAAAACTGAAGCAAAATGCTGATTGAAGATTTCGGCTGATTTTTCAACCGACTGTAAAGTACCATCTTCGCATATAAGTTAGACGCAAGGTGGCTTGTCATTAGGGTGAATAACCCTCCAAAAGTTTCCAGGGTCGGTCCTCATGACATAGGGTAGAGTGGAGTTAGAGTATGTGTTTTAGCATTATTTATTGTGGATATTGCAGACTTAGACAACTCTTTGTAATCCATTCAGTCTAAAGCACTCTTTGACCAAGAAGCTTTTATAAATGGCCATGTCTTTGTTTTAATCGCTCGATTCACGTCCCGAGTGAGCCAAGGATCATCTGCTTTGGACAATAGAATTCATTTTGGCCGACTGTTCTCTTCCAGTTCCTTGAAAAAGTCTCTAAATAAAGAACTGTCGTTGCTAACTAAACAATTAGCGAAATCGTGAGGGTAAGCAGCCACAAATTCCTCAAAAAACTGGTTCATTTTGGTATTGTCTGCGTGAGCGTAGTTGAGAATAGTTTATAATTCTCTTGTTTTCGTGGGGCATGGTACTCTGAGAATACAGTGTATAGCCTTGTGATCACTTTTTTTCTCAAGAGCGAGAGCACTTCCGTATCCAGGATGGTGAGTCAGTGTTAGATCAATGATATATCACTTCGAGTTGGTTCTTTTACCAATTGTGACAGGTTATGAATGTGCACCGTACGAAGAAAGTGAAGCAATTCTTGGCGATTCATGTTACCCAGAAGTGAAGACGCCGGCCTGCCGATGGATGGATAATTGAAATTGCCAGTCAAGAGCAGTAAAGAATTTGGGAACCTATTTGTAATTTGTTCAAGGGCTTTAAAGCTTCACAAACTCGGGCTGGCTCTCAAGAGGTCGGTAGCATGAACCAAGAACACAGTGAGCATGACTAGGACTCGTAACCACTCAAATATTTTCAAGCAGTGAGTCAATAGGAATGTAACATGGTTGAAATTCTTTTTTGACAGCAATTAACATGCCCCAGCCCCGCGACACCATCCTGTTTTTGCGAAAAACAGCGAATGTATTTGGCAGCGACTGTTCATTGTGTTTAATGTGCTCACTAAGAACGCTTCAATGCCGAAAAGGATTATCAGCATCGCAAGTTTGAATCAGTATTTTTATTCCATCAACCTTCCTATGTAGGCTTCCAAAGTGTGCCAGCCACAATAACACTTTCTGCGAATTAGGTGTCTTGTTATGGACTTCGGCTGACCAGTTTTAAGAATATTGGGATCTTTTAGGTACGACAACGACAAAATCAGTTGAATATTCGTACAGGTAGATGCCATTTGGCATTAGTAGAAAGTGAAAAAGGAGTGAAAAGTGCTCGATTTCTTAGCGTGTTTTGCTTGGCTAAGTCTCGAAGCTTTTTAGGGTCTAGTTGTATCTTAGGCGAATAGTCTTCTTCTAGCCATACTCTTGGCGACGCTATGTTTTTTAGCTTGAATACATTGCGCAGAGCATCAGTTCTTGATTTGTAATTTTGAAACCCAATGATAAGGGGGTGGTGGAAACCACTCCGGCGTTGACCAATCCTGTGGGCGCATTCACTGTCGCCGAGGGTCAGATTACGGTGAGCGCCGAATTCCTTCACAATGATCTGAGTCTTTTCATAGCTTTTATTATTTGATTCAGGAAAGCCCTCAACAAGCAAGTTGTTTCTGCGCCTTCTGTTGTTCATATCTTCTACAACAACTCCTAGTTTTTCATTAGCTCTGGCTATGCTCGGCTTGACTTCATTTATGAGTTGCTCATACCCTCACAGTTGAATTTGATTTGAGCAATACCGTCCTACGTGCTCCCAATGACTGCTACCCGAGTTTCAATGCCTACTACGTCATGTTGAATGTTTCTTTGTAATAGTTCTATGGTGTCAGTGTGGCATGCGTTAACTAAGGAGAGATCATCATTATTCTTGGGACCGGAATAAGCCTCCACATCTCCGACACAAAGGAAAAGCAAAGCGAGAGATACAGACAATAATAGGCGGGGTCTCGGGCATAATAGGCAGACGAGGTTTGCTTCGCAGCTGAAGTGACTAGCACAAGCACTTTCTCACTGACTATGGGCCAGAAATGAACTAATCCGCGAGCGATAAGTGGTAACTTCAGCACCCATCGCGCATCAAGGAATAAGACACTACAAACAATGGTGGCAGGAGATCAGTGGCGAAAAAAGAAAACCAAGAGTATCAGACAAGAAAGATTTGAATGTCTACCTATAATCAGAAAAACAATTGGCGACTCAGTCACTTTGCTTGCTGGCCGTGAAATCCCTATTTCTTGTTGCTTGGTGGTCCGTTTTGAATACTTTGGAGGCGCTTTCGGCGTCGTGACCTCGAAGGCCAGTCGCCGCAGAAGATCCTTGCAGCACGACAGATACGCCGATAGCTTGAAGCCACGCTGAGTCAACCGAAATAAGCGGATACGAGGCAGCAGCAACCACGCAATGCTATAAGCAGAAAAACGATTGGCGACTCAGTCACTTTGCTTGCTGGCCGCGATATCCCTATTTCTTGTTGCTTGGTGGTCAGTTTTAAATTCCGGGGTGGTGCTTCCGTCGTCGTGACATCGAAGGCCAGTCGCCGCAGAGAATTCTTGCAGCTCTATAGATACACCGATAGCTAGGCCACTAAGATTGTGCGTTACGTAGATAATTATCTGGTCTTTCTAAGCAGTCGCAATGTCATCGGCAGAGTAAGGAATGTCTTGAGGCTGTTTGAAGAACAAGTTCTAAGACTGAAGCTCCCTTTTGAGTTCCCACAAGATGTGATTCAGTACATTGACCTGCAAATTCCTTTCCAGGATTCGCATATCTGCGGGGTGTATCTTCCCCGTTCCAATAAAAGTCTGCCTAATTTCTGTTCTTCACAATCTACACTTGTAAAAAAACGGCATTGCTTTGTCTTGTATACATTCTGCCATCAGTAGATCATGTGAGCAGCTCATGGAACGAAGTGTTCAGAAACAGGTAGATAAGGTGTGAAGCGCAGGGTATCCAAATGCAGTGATTGCTTCAGCGCCTCAGAAGGCTCTTGAGATTGCCAAGACGAGGTGCAAAAGCAAAAAAAAGAATTGATCGCTCAACAAACGGTGTTTTGTAATTATTCCATAGTTTCACAAATTTTCGCATCGCTTGAAAAAGGTGGCTGCTTGACAAGAAGTTGACGTTGTTTTTTCTGCAAACAACAAATTAAGCGGTATTTGTCCTGCCTTAAAGAGGCGCCTTGGCTCTGAAAATCTTGGTAAAAGTAATGAATTAAATGTAAAACACGGCTTGCAGTTTGTCCCTGTAAACTAGGAGCTGTGTATTGCACTCCTTTTACGGGTGGGTGGTGCTATGTTGGTCAGTCGATACGTTGCCTGAATGTTAGGTTTACACATCATCATATTTCTCTTAGCCTACTCGCCCCTTGGGATGCATTGCCGCGACTGCGAATGTGAACCGCTTTTCTGTAACTCTCCTGTAATTTTTAAACACGACAATAAATCAACAAAGGCAATTGTGGAAGCCTCTATGATTAAAGTGAAAGACGATGCGTGTGGAAGCCAGCCTACAATGAGCTTGCTGGATAATGAAGTTAGTCTACTGCACAAGTCTGGGGTCTTATATTAGTGATTTTGCGTGCGGGTATGTAAAAAGGGGGTATGTAAAAAAGGGTATGTAAAAAGCAGTAGGCGCAAGTGTCCACGCATAGTGCCATCCAAAAGGGGTGTAGTTTTTTTCTTTCTTTTTTGGTATAAATATCAGTTTCAAGTTCGCGCTCGTCCTCTGTACTCTTTTCTTTTCCTTGTTTTTCGCGCTTTGAATGTTCTTTCTTAATGTCGTGCAAACTCGCCCAAGCTTCCATCCTTATACGATAGCTTACAGCCACGTTGAGTAAGCCAAGATCGACGGAATCCAGGCAGCAGGAACCAGGTAGTGCTATAACCAGAAAACTTTCGGCGATTCACTCACTTTGCTTGCTGGCCGCGGAATCATGTTTTGAAAGCATTCATGGTAGGCCGCAAGAGTTACCCACACACAATCTTTTGGTAAACGTTCATAATTCAAATCAATTCAAATTCACCATCACAGATTACAATCCCTCATAAAAAGCAATTTTTATGACTCCATAGACTCCATATTGCTCCATATTAGTAGAGACTCCATATTAGTAGTACACCAATTTCACCTCCACGGTATCACTTATACCACCAAACAACAATGCCGCCACTCACGCGAACAAACTACGGACGCCATGCCCTACAATATCAAATAATTGGCTTTGAAACATTGGAAGGAATGACTATAAATAAACCTATACGCACCCCGTTTCTAGCCTACATTCCCTTACATTATACAATATCTTATCAATGAAATTTTTACACGCCAAATAAACAGGTCTCTTTCACTGTTTTATTACTACAGTTTCAGTCTGCATCATTTATGCATTGGGGTACATATTATTGAACTGTTTGAATGATGTCTCTTTTTCATGAAGTGTTTTGCATGATATTATTTGTTTCATGAAGTATTCTCATGATACTTTCGTTTTACATAAAGTGTTTTATTACATGGTTGCTTGAAGTGCTTGTAACTTTCTTTATTGCCTGAAGGTATTTTGTGTGATGCAAAACTGTATTAGCTGTGCTTTCATTTAGTTATGTACCTGCTGATGCCTTATTGTTTTATATGCATGAAAACTATTTGTATGTATGCTAAATCTCAAAAGGAGTATGCGCGTGAGGCCATATGACCTTTGGCTTTTGCTCCTCTTGTTGTAAAAAGAAATAAATAATAAACAAAAGAAAGAAAGAAATGCTAAATCGAGCCATTAAGACGCCTGCAAATATACACAAGTGGATGACGACCAATTATCTTAAAGATATTCTAGAAAAAAGGCAGTAACGTTTCATCCGCGTTGAAAACAATTCTATCTAAGCCCCAATAAATTAAACATACTGAAATAGAAATACTGCCGTCTTTTTAGTCACTTGACATATATTTCTCTGAAACTATATCATGGCATTGCCAAGTGAACTACTTTGTAATTTACCTAGAGCAATAGGTACTATGCGCGACTATTGCAGTTACTTTTCTACATCAATTACCAAGATCTTATAAAATTCAATAATAAATTATTCCGTTCTATGTGAAATTGCAGGCTGGGGAAATAATACAGCGTTGATTATTCACCGACTCGTGGTACTACAAAAAAGAGCCATGTGCCTTGTTTCCAACGAACTATATTTTTGGCTCCTTTGTTGAAAAAGCGTAGTATCATAAAATGATCTTTGTACAGAGACAAGCTTTATCGCATCTATGGACTGGGAAAAATTAGGAACGATGACTCTTTAGTGCATACGGCACCCTTACAGAAACAAATTTATTTTTATAAATTTCCTCACTTAAAACTTTGGATTGTCAACAAAAACGAAACTCTTCATGGTGACCCAATGCTACAGTTTTTTATCGACTAATATTAATCAGTACACAAAGAAAATGGTCCCGATGTATCCACTCCATCACTAAAAAACCTACGTGACATGTTTGCATGATTGCTCGCACTGCCATAGGAAAATATGTTGTTTTTTGTTTTTGTTTTTTTGCAGACTTCTGCCCTACGTAACTTTTTTCAATTGTTTGTACAATACGTTTGTTCATTATTTCTTACCGTTTTCGTTTACTGGATTTGCTGTTCTTCTCATCCCTTAGTTATAGGGCATGCTTTCAACCGCTGTAACCACTCAGTGTGGGAAGTGGTCAGGTTTCCGTGAAGCTGCTCAGTGCGGGTTTTTCGCCTGGTCTCTTCGCATTATTCTTGCGCAGCAAACTTAATTCAAACCTCATTGAATTCAATAAAAATATATTTTCGCAAGAAAAATTGTTCCATTCAAAAACGTTGTAACGGCAAAGTGATAAAAGACTTATCACTTTTGTACATTCTAGGTTTTCACTTCAAGAAATGAAGCTGTCAAACTTAAGAAAAGATAAATCCGAAAGTACCACTTGCGATCCTGGGTTCTATACGAGGAACAATGGTGACCAGCGTCTTTTGAACCTCAAGGCTTTGGACATGGTAGAGAAAGATTTCAACCACCGCAAGTACGACAGGGCATTACAGTTTCTGGACCTTGGCTGTGGTACGGGAGACTTCACTTGCCAGGGGCTTCTACCGCGATGCGCACCTTGCGCAAGAATCGTCGCAGTGGATTCGTCGGAGGACATGCTGTCGTACGCTCGACAAATGTTCAGCCATCCTCGCATCGAGTACGACCGTTTGGACGTTAGTGGCGACATCCAGGAGTTTCTCGCCAAATACGGTTCATTCGATCGTATTTACTCATTCTTCTGTCTGAATTGGGTCCGAGACCAGGAACAAGCAATGAGGAACGTGTCCAGCCTCTTATCACAAGGTGGGGAGTGTCTTCTGGTCTTCCCTGCATGGTCCCGTTCGAGGGTGCCTTGGAGTATGCTAGCACATCTGGATCACTGGCGCACCTACAAAGAAGTGAGCTTTCTACTATAAACTCAGCCTGCTACAAATCAGTGCCTTTATCTTTTAAGCTTTATTGAAAGGCTTCATCGTATCTCTATATTAGCCCCGAAAACGAACACTGGCGTCACTGCGGTCACGGCAATGGGACGTCATGGCACGGACTCGCCTGCTCCGCCGGTGCTTGTCACCTTTTTAGATGCGGAAGCATCTTATACTCGCGCCTTGTAGAGCGCCGTCCGCGCCGTCCGCACCGCTTCTCGAACATTCGACAGCTGACGCGCGCGCATGCACCGTCGCGCCGTCGCCCACCATCTGTGCCGCGCGCGCTTCTCCTTCGAGAACATTCGACAACTGACAGCACATGCGCCATCGCGCCGTCGCCATCTGTGCCGCGCGCGCGCTTCTCCTTCGAGAACATTCGACAGCTGACAGCGCATGCGCCGTCGCGCTGTATATATACTCAAGGTCGGCGCTCGCTCGCTCAGTTGCCGCTCGTCCGTTGGTTTGTACGGCGCGTCGACGTCCGAAGTCACCGTGAAATGAATGCCAACGAATCCACAAACACAATGATCGACGTCCCTTCGACCAGCGCCGCCCTTTCGCATACGTGTGTACGTGTTCACTCATTTAACACCCCCTCCTACAACCACGTTAACCAATTTAGCCATCGACCCAAGTAAGTCGCAATTTAACACCCCGTTAACCATCTATATGCTCCGCATCCTCCTCAGTGTTCCCCCGAGGGAAGCTGCGGGCAATTTTTCTGTGCCCACCACGCACACGCTCTTTAGCGACACATTGGTGATTATTTCTTAATTTCTTGACACGAATTTCTCAGCATACAAGGTGCAAGGTATTACAACGAGTGAAAGCTTTACAGCTGTAAAAATTTTCCATAATTTAGCTTAGGATAGGCAAACTCCCGTCCAAACTAAAGATTAATTGTGAGCTTTGTGATGGAGAAGACGATCGTTGTTTTTATCGCATACACCACCGAATGGGCACTAAGAAAATATGAAAAAAAAGTTGTAGTAAGGTTACTACAACTAACGATAGGCTCCGGAACTAGAACATATCTTTGCCGAAGCATAAAAAATAAAGTTGGCATGTTTTCAAATCACCTATTGCATTGGGATTTACCGTGCAAGTTGCGCCAGCATCCAAGAATGATCTAAATGATTTGACAGAATAGCACTGTCTTAAGCAGGAGACATTGCATGAATATGGCTGACATAAGCACTCACGTAAGATATTCGTAAACAAAATCAACCAAATAATACTAGCACACGCACGATGATTTCGAAAATAATGAGGCATTTCCGTTCACTGGGATCATATGTACAGGTTTCTTCTTAACAATCACCCGGGAATATGTAGTCCTATGCCCTGGTGCGTGAAATGTTGGAGCATTTTGCCGCCGCGTCACAAACGCCAACGGGAGCTTCACATGGGAGCATGGCTGATAGCAACGCTTTCAATGCAAACGCCAGGAAGTCTAAATGTACTCTTTCTATGCCGCACTCACTTACGTGGCCCAATAGTGGAGTAAGAAGGGAATGGCTCACCGGGCCTTTACCCTACCCTCCAAAATTTTTCCCCATGCAGAGAAAAAATGACCTTTCTTATAGGTGTCCTCCTCCAACCCTGAAAAATAGTTTACCTTATAGGCTTCTGTGCCCATGCAATAAACAAACAACCTTCGCTTCGATTAAACGACGACTGGTCTCGCTCGTCATGTCCACCAAGAGGTAATCAACTGCAAGAAAATTTAACATATGAGATGGCTATCTAACTGGTAGTTCGGAGCGCGACCGCGCCGTTGCAAAGATTCTGCAAGAAGAAAGAATCTGAACGCAATAGAAATATTGGCACCTATCCTCAACCGATTTTAACCTGAATAGTTTAGGTAAATAAAGCTTTAAAAATTTTATGAGAGAAACATCAAACTGAACAACGTGTTGGGAGAGCAAGTACATGAGAAAAACGCACAACAGTGGCGGCGCGATTCCAGAGCGAGTGCCTTGCGGTATATGTTGCGATACTCTATGCTTCACGCGATCGCGAGGCTTGATTTACTTGTGAAAGTGCTGTCCGTAGATACTTGTATTCCTCCGGTACAAATTATTCTAGGGGCGATGAAGCCCTAATATCTGCGAAAAGAATCATCTATGCACAGCTCAACCTTGTATATTGTAAATGTCGTGTCTTAATTCCTTCTCAAAATCTCATGAATATGCTTCAATGATTTTGTTGTATTCAAGCAGACGCGTGCTCGTGATTTTAACACCTGACGAAATGCGGCTGCGTTGCCACGAATGAAGTTCATCATCGGGATTAGCAGCGCAGCACAGACCTTTTCGCTCGTCTCACATTGCTATACAACCCAGTGCGTGATTGCGCAGCAGCAAAAGTAAACCTTTTTATTGTTTTACCTGGAACATTACCAAATCTGTTTTCTTCATTCAACTGCAGCTTGGAACAAGCAAAAAGCGACCGCAAAAAGTGAAACAGTGCACGAAGCGAGTGCATCATTATGTAGGCGCGCTTCGGCTCGCATCGAAGATTCCGTGCCGTGACATCATCCGCCAGGCAGCGCCACTCCAACCTCTCAATAGAGTTGCTGTATATGCTACATTTAGGTAGCATATACAGAAACTCTACTTCTCGAGGCTAATACCGATTCTCATCATAGAACAACCACGCGCAAACATTGACCGAGTGCTTCTTTCTTCGGTGCAAAAAACAAAATATTTAATAAGTCAATTTTTCAAATTTTAAACAAATAGAAAAACATTGAAACAAACCATTTTGTAGACGACGTCGCTTTTATGTCATATAAGGAAGATTTACAGAAAATTAGTATTATATCATCAATGGAAAGCAAATAAAATCAATAAAAACTGAAATTGCCTCAAGTGCGGACCGATTCTAAGGCCTTACATTCAAGTTCAGAAAAACAAAGTAATGCCCGCTATACCTTCCTGAGCTTCGATGTCTGTTGATCTCATTCGATTATTATAATGTCTTCCAAATTTAACGCCGTTTCTAATAAACAAACGTCAACACGTGAAAATAAACAGCTCGTGAGGGAATAGAGAAAGAGAAAACCGCATTGCACGAGCTTCAACACCCTTTTTATTTGCAAAATTATGATGCAACCTTTAACAGAATAGTCTTCGTGAAAACGATGTACCACATATATAGCTCTTACATAGAGGTTTTTTGATTAATCAGAAGAAAGCGCTGTACTGATCAAAGCGAGGTCGCGTTGCCTTAGAACACATAGTCATAAAACGAAATTCAATATAGAGGATGAACAATGTACATGCTGTGGGGAGATAAGAAAATGGTGGAACAAGGCCTGATTGAGTACAGCGATATCCACCCAGCTATACGTGTGCGTACAAGCCTATATATGGCTTTGGGTTTCAGGGACAAACATGGCAAGCTAAACACGTCCACGATAGAAGGAAATAAGAGATGTTTAGAGTATAGGTGGCAGAAAAGTAGAGTTAAAGGACACAAATAGTGGGGAAATGAGGTAATTACGCCTGAAGAGGCAGAGATGAAACACACACACACACACACACACACACACACACACACACACACACACACACATATATATATATATATATATATATATATATATATATATATATATAATAATAAAATTGATTTATTAGAAGTAAATAAGGCATTACGCCAGAATCAAAAGAAGAAAGAAACATTTTGTTTTGTCTTGCGAACCTGATAGCTCACACTCCCCCCCCCCCGCCTTTTCATTATGACGCTAATCTATAGCATCAATCGATTCATCGTTAGGGAGCCTTCTTGTGCTCACCGGAGGGTGTGCGGTGCGCACATGAATACTCTATCCAGCACGCACATGAAGAATGACTACAAGGCGTCACAGCTCCGAGCGCTCGCCTCCTCACGAGTTTCTCCGCTTTGTTCTCATCCCTTCGTAGGTATATCAGAACGTGGCAAGTTCCTATGGCGAGTGTTATGCCAGGTAGCAATATCCTCCCAAGCCCGCTGACCTGAATGCTCTCAACTCAGTTAGAGAACACCTTATCGACGCACATCTGTCAATAAAGAGCAATAGGTTTTTGTCTCGCGGAACGCCCAGTAGGGAATAAAAGGCAGGCGGTGAACGTGCCCATCGACGTAGCTAACACTGTGCCGGCCTTGGAACGTGCGCGACAACACTGACTTCGTCGTACTGTACACATGACGCATCAGCTCGTTGACAAACCTTCCTACAGAATTCGTCTTGTCAAGAAACGCCTGGGGCGTATCCGAGCAAGCTACTCTAACATGATTCACTTTGGGCATATGGCGGTGATTTTTTTTCACCTTTAATTCATCAGTGACCACCACTACATCGTCATAATCAAACCGACAAGACAAACTTTGTCGAACTCTAGACTGAAATGCTAGCAGACTACGAAGCATTGCGCCTGCACGTGGCGGCACTGCGTTGCAAGAAGTGCATCTGGTACAAACCCCGTTTTCTCTTTACATCAGAGATAGGACAATTGATAGCCCAATATAAAGAGGTCGACTGCGCCACAGGGGATGTGCACGGGCTTTGTTTATCTTGGGACGTTGTATACATAGAACAAAAATGTAGGTGCAGCAATCTAAGTTTGATAGAACGCGAAGCCAGTTGCAGCACTGACGCCTTTTTGCATTTAGGTACTCTTAGAAGGGAGTGCGGGTGCGTTTCTTAATTTGAAAAAGCTGTGATCATAGCCATCAGTAAAGAGAAAATACGAGATACAATAGATGCTTTGAACATTTTCAACACTAACCCATATATCAGTCTTTCATGTATCGCTCAGCAAGAAAAAGAAGTATTGATTGCTTGATTGATATGTGGGGTTTAACGTCCCAAAAACGCCATATGATTATGAGAGACGCCGTAGTGGAGGGCTCCGGAAATTTCGACCACCTAGCGTTCTTTAACGTGCACCCAAATTTGAGTACACGGGCCTACAACATTTCTGCCTCCATTGGAAATGCAGCCGCAGCAGCCGGGATTTGAACCTGCGACCTGCGGGTCAGCAGCCGAGTACCTTAGCCACTAGACCACCGCGGCGGGGCAGAAAAAGAAGTATCCTATTTGAACAGAAAAGCATGACAAAACAGTGCCTGCTGGCGTGCTGTACCTCCTGCCTTTTGTGACCATGTGCCTATATATATATATATATATATATATATATATATATATATATATATATATATATATATATATATATATATATATAGATATATATATATATATATATATATATATATATATAGATATATATATATATATATATATATATATATATAGTGTAATGATGACAAAGCGGCGATCGTCGTGCTCGGCGCATACGTGGCGGGACGGAGAAGACGAGGAAGAGAAAGCAGAATAAGAACAGCCGGCCTGCAGCAAAGGCGTTGTCTCTTATTTCTCGTCTCTACAATGGCGCAGTCGCGAACTACTGACCCCGATATCCCTGCGTCCACTACACTTCGAAGTGGACGAGTGCTCTCGAACTCCCCACCGATCACGGACGGCGTCCAAGCCTCCACGGCGGCACCGCATCATGACTGCAGCGAGGCCATTTCTCGAGGCTTCTCTCTGTTCGCCCAAGAGCTCAAGACATCCGGGTTTGGCTGCGCCTCTTTTGGATCGTTCAACGAGAACGAAATTCCATATTTTCAAGGATTCAAGGATGACCCTACCAACTGGGTAAGCGTGATAAACTCGGTTGCCCTTAAATACTCGTGGAGCGACACGATTAAGAAGTCGGTCGCTGAAGGACGTTTGCGAGGATCTGCCCAAGCGTGGCATCGTTTCCAAGGCAGTACATACGCTACATGGCAAACATGGAGCGCGGCCCTGATGTCCGCGTTTGCGCCGCTTCCGAGCGCTTACGACGACCGTTTCATGACCATGCGGTCACGCCGGCAAGGTGCAACCGAGGACGTCGCGACTTACATCTACGACAAGCTGGACCTTTTACAAGCTTGCGATATACAGTGGACCTCCTCCGCAGCCAGGCAGTACATCATCGACGGGATCCATGACTCGACGCACGCAGCCGTCTTGTCCGCCTACAACCACCCAGTCCAGATCTCCACTTTCGTACGCCAGGCAATGGAGTTGCAGGACACGTCTCATCGCCGCGCGGCTGCAGTTGGCCCAAAGGAGTCAGCTTCACCGAGACGCGGATGCTATACGTGTGGCCGCATCGGGCATGGGTATAAAAGCTGCCCACAGAGCCAACCTCAAGCGATGCAATATCAATCACGCCCACTTCCAACCCTCAAGGTCCGCGTCGACGGCATCGGAGAACTGACAGCTCTCGTTGATACCGGAGCTCAACGTACGGCGTTGCTTCGCCGCCACGCCTCCGAACCTCTCCAGCCTTGGACTGAGCCACCACTGCGGGGTCTCGGTGGCGACGTACTACCGGTCGGTGCCCTAAACCTGCAACTCAACACCGAGGCCGGCAGCAAGTTTTTGTCCTCGGTGCCCGTCTTCGACGACCTGCCCACAGACATGGTTTTAGGGGCCGACTACCTGCTCTCCGGGGAAGTGCGCCTCACGGTGGAAGGAAATACCGTCAACCTCCATCCTGTGGCTCCAAGTGTGCCTCCGGCGCAATCCCAAGGTGAGCTGACGACGCCACTTACACTTCCCGCAATACTCGAGAGGCACGCATCGCTCTTCGCTGATACTACTAATCAGCTTCCCGGAACTAGCGTGCTAGTGCACCATATTACTACCGACAATCATCCGCCGGTGTCCATACCGTTACGTAGATATGCCGAACGAGAGCGGATATTAATTGACCAGCAGGTGCAAGAAATGCTTGCCGCAAGCATAATCAGGCCATCTTCTAGCCCGTGGGCAGCACCTGTTGTCCTAGTCCGTAAAAAGGACGGCAATCTCCGATTCTGTGTTGACTACCGAGAGCTGAACAAGCACACCATACCAGACTCGTACCCGCTGCCACGCATTGACGACGCTATTGACGCCGTACGAAAAGCGAGGTTCTTTTCGTCGCTAGATTTAAAAGCAGGGTATTGGCAGATCAACGTGGCTGAAGAAGATAAGTTTAAGACGGCCTTCCGAACACCATCTGGCTTGTACGAGTTTAATCGGATGCCGTTCGGTCTGCGAACTGCTCCAAGCACCTTTCAGCGTGCCATGAACACAGTGTTAGGCACACTGATAGACCGTGCCTGCGTCGTGTACCTCGATGACGTTCTAGTCATCGGGGAAACAGAAAAACAACATCTACAAAATCTCGACACGGTTCTGCAGAGGCTACACAACACCGGCTTTCGACTTAACCGCGAGAAGTGCCAGTTTGGGTTGACGACAATATCTTATCTTGGTTATCAGATATCTCATAATGGCGTACGACCCTTGCCTGAACGCATAGACGCCGTTGCCAAATACCCTGCACCAACATCTATAAAACAGCTCCAGGTATTCCTAGGAATGGCGTCATACTTGCGCAAGTTTGTACCGAGCTTTGCGTCAACTGCTGCTCCACTCACGGACTTACTGAAGAAAAACGCCCAATTTCAGTGGGGTCCTTTGCAGGATAACGCCTTCCAAACCCTCAAACACCAGCTTACACATAGCCCGGTGCTCTGCCACTTTAATGAAGATTGGATGACAGAAGTCCATACTGATGCGAGTCAGATTGGCCTAGGGGCGGTTTTACTTCAACGTGACTCGAGTGGGCGTGGGCACGTCATCTGCTACGCCAGTCGTAAACTATCGGACGCAGAACGGCATTATCATTCGAATGAACTGGAGTGTTTGGCTGTAGTATGGAGTGTGGATGAAAAGTTCCGCCACTACTTGTTTGGCCGACACTTCACGGTAGTAACAGACAACTCCGCGATTGCGTGGATGTTCCAGAAGCAGCACCTCAAGCACAAGTTTGCCCGATGGATTGTTCGGCTCCAAGACTATACGTACGACATCCGTCACCGTGCTGGAGCACAAAATCAGCTTGCGGACGCTTTATCGCGAAATCCGATCGAGGAATTCTCCACACAAAATCGAGAAACCTGGATCCTGTTTTCTCAACAGGACGTGACTAAGGCTCAGCAAGCCGATGGAAGACTCGCATCCGTTATAGACTCCATTGGCGATGCGGGACGCAATGCCAAGTTTGTCTTACGTAATGGAACGCTGTATCGGCGTCACTGGGCCGATAAAAGCACCGAGTGTCATCTCCTGGTCATTCCTGACACCTTAAGATCGAGCGTACTACGCGCCATCCATGACACTCCCGAGGGAGGCCATGTTGGCTACAGAGCCACCTTACGCAAGGCACAAGAACGTTTTTGGTGGCCGAAAATGGATAAAAGCGTGCGTTCATACGTTGCCAGTTGCGAGATTTGTCAGCAACACAAACGACGTCCTGGAGCTCGACATGGACTTCTTACGCCGATCAAGCCTCCAGAGACAGTTTTCCACACGTTGGGCATAGATCACATCGGGCCTCTTCCAATGACGACAGCGGGCAATCGTTACATTATACTCGCTGTGGACTACTTGTCCAAGTTCGTAGAGGTCGCGGCCGTGCCTTCGCTTGCTGCTAGCCATGTCATCCGATTCCTGAAAGATCGCTTCGAATGGCGACACGGTCTTCCTAACAAGTTGATCTCCGACCGGTCGACCACCTTTCGCAGTCGCGAGCTCCGCACTTACCTACAACAAGCTGGAGTGGACCATCACTTCGCGTCGGCATACCATCCACAGGCGAACGGACTGACCGAAAGGTCGAACCAGACTATCCAGGCTAGACTCGCACCGTACTGTAAGAATCACAAACGAGGTGAGGCCGACTGGGATGATCATCTCCAAGCAGCTGCGTACGCAGTGAACACGGCGGCACACAGCTCCACAGGAATTTGCCCCTACGAGATTGTCTATGGTCAGCTCCCGCAACTGAATGCTACGTTCGGTTTGGACACTCCCGTTAAAGTAGGGCGTTCCGCTGCACGCCAGACACTTTGTCGCGATATCCGTGTGGAGGCGCGTAGGAGGATTGTGCATGCTCAACAGGCACAAAAGCGATACTACGACCGACGCCACCGTCCCGCGCCGAAATACAGTGTAGGTGATGAGGTGTGGCTACAGCGAGGTGCGCCATCGTCTTCAAACAAACTGCACCCAAAGTACGACGGCCCTTACATTATTTCTGAGCGCTTGGGAGATAACACTTGGCGAGTACGTTCCACAGCTTCTGATACGCGCAGAGACAAGAGAAAACGGAATAACTTTGCGGTGCATGTGTCGCGGATGAAGAACTGCATACGTCGGCAAACGTGACATTGGTTTGTGTTTTTCTTACAGGAGTAGACCAGCTGCAGCGTGGCCGAGTGTAATGATGACAAAGCGGCGATCGTGCTCGGCGCATACGTGGCGGGACGGAGAAGACGAGGAAGAGAAAGCAGAATAAGAACAGCCGGCCTGCAGCAAAGGCGTTGTCTCTTATTTCTCGTCTCTACAATATATATATATATATATATATATATATATATATATATATATATATATATATATATATATATATATGAATCGACGTGAATAAAGATTAGTTGCGAGTGCAGCGCTCGTACTCGTGTTCTCGTCGTTTTCTGTCCCGCGTTTTTTTGCGATATTCCTTACTATGAACCCAGACCAACTCACCCAACTGTCAGTGCTACTCAATGGTATTCTTTTCGCTTTTTACCGTCAAACCGAAGGCGCTGGCAGCTCCGAAGGAAGCGATTGCAGGGCTCTCAGTGCCTGATCAAGGGGCAACGTTACATATCTCTTCTGAACTTTCCTTGCCACGTGCAACTACATCTGCTTGGCTGTTCATAGCAGCATCTTTCTCACTAAAGTCAACGGGTCGATCGCGACCCATATAACACGTCCTCAGGTTTATGACAAAGTATGCGTGGAAGTGACAAAGAACATCACGTGTCCCACAAAAAGTTTCCTCAATATAGTTGCTACAGATGAAAATGGCATTGTAAAGTTTCTAGTGTTGTTCGCGTCTCCATACTATTATTGTCACTTCACCTGCACCATATGCAGAATAAGTTCATAAACTAGCATATTCACAACAATTGTATGCTAAAATATTAGAACTTTTATTTTTCTACAAATTAGGTGAACCGTAAAAACTGATTGTGGTAGTAGGCACTTTTTATTTTATGTCGGCGGTTTTTTCATAGGGCTGTGAACTACTCAAGCCGTTGAAACTCCGCTTTTCTTCGCAGTGCTTTCTTTGTTTACGAAATAATGAAAACCATTCGAGATAAATAAATGTATTGAGATTACTAAAACAGCTTACCAACTTTTAGTCGATATACAGACCGGTGGTATCAAAACATATCACGCATAATCAAACAAAAATGTCACCGTTTCCCACTAAAAAAAAAACATCTGTGGAAGCGGAGCAATGGGCTCTCACATTTGTATACAGCGATGGTGGCGTCGCCACTGGTGCTCTTCGCAGCGTAGCGCAGGAGAGCAAGCCAGGTAGGCACAAAGCACGTAGTGAATGATTATTTTATCCAACTAGAACTTGCCAACTACTGCAAATGACCTAAGAACGACAGAATACTCCGATAGGACCCAGAGACCCACAGTGCACTTTTTCGTTAGCACGCATGCTGCGAATTTGCCTTGTTCAACAACACTCACCAGCAGTCTCCTAACGGCACTGTCTTAGATGTCAAGTTCCCGTCCATATATACATGGGGTGGCCGATGAGCGGTTGTGCAGTGTGACGTGTAAGCTTTTTCAATGCGGAAACTTGCTAGCAGACACTGCGTGCGTCAACGATGCGAGGCGAGGGAGGGTAGGAGCGGAGACGGGAAAAGGGGCGTGCCTGCGCATGAAGGGTGGTCACTCTGCCCACCGGGTTGAGCTGGACCATAAAAGGCCTTGATTCTAATTACGCAATCTCCCACTAAAAGAAACCATAGGCAGCATGAGAATCAGCGCATCGGTCGACCTTAAAATACGTTCATCACGGGCACCTTACCCACTCCATGAATTCACTGTAGGTTTTGTTGCTGTTACTCGTCCGGAACACTTGTTGGAACACTACACATGCATTCTTCACCAAGCAACGCAAAGGCACGGGGGTTTATCTCGTAGCTGCAGCATCTAGTTCCCGTAGCCATTACGTGATTCCTGTGAGGCTGTACGGAGTGAAAGGCCACCGCATCTTACAAAGAGCTCCAGCCCGTTCAGATTACAACCAAGGAGCCATTAGGGTATAACGCGTTGGCTCATCGCACGTCTGCAGAATCTTGTTCCCAGACGCCTTCATATTAATGCTGAGAGAGTGTAAAGGGCAGAAGCAAAAGTGTCTTAGCCAAAGTGTCGCAGGCCGGAACGCGCCATTGCGTGAGAGCGTTCTGACAGTGCTCGGGCCAGTTGCGCATTCCCAGTAAGGGTAGCCATGCGACAAACCACCCGATTGAACTCCAGTATAAGTTGATTCGCATAAAAACACTTCAAATCCACACATTTTTACCACCTTATACAAAGCGTAATAACGCTTAACCCGAAAGTCACGAAAGCACGTGGCTATCGAGTGATAAGTTAACGGACAACGACAAGTTTTACCAAGAATAGTCGTGTCAGAATTTCGCTTTTGAAGACGAAGAAAAGACAAAAAAAAGTTTTATATCATGGTCACAAGGAGAAAAGTAGTGTCACTGCTGTTTGGTCACTGATAGCTATCATAACAATTATTTTCGGCAACGTCGTTTTGTGCAGCTCTTCGAAAGCTTTGTACCTAAAAGCCAGGAGATCGAAGATGACGGTGAACGCTTGTCGTATATACAAGAAATCATCAAATCCGCCAACCTGGAGCTTTGCAGGTTCGAAAGCTTCCTTTACAAACCATTCGCGTGGAACGCTGAAGCAGCTATAGGTGAGTACAATATTGAGCATTCCATCTACCTTAACACAGATCAATAGAAAATTAGCCATACAATTTTTCCAAATATGACTTGTGCTTTGCTTCCGATAACCAGCAGACATCTCTCACGTAGGTTATGTTTTACAGCGAAACCTATATATGGCACGGAGAAACAAAAACTGTTCGGCATTGGTGCCATGAGCGGTCTCCATAAGCTGCTCGATCAGTCACGTTCTCAGCGTCGCCCCGAAGCACGCACGTCATTGGCTACGTTGTGAGTGACGCCGTTCATGCTGTCGCAGCCGCTGCGTCCAGCACACGCGCATCAATTTTTACTGAGAGCTTCCAAATGTATAAGCCACAGACCACACTAGATGAGCGTTGACAGTGGACACGTGAGAGAGCTTGCATTCGCCGGGTCGATGTTGTCGTCTAGGCACAAAAGCAGGGCTGGGAGGCTGAGTGCCGGCAGCAACTGTTTACCGATGCAGCCTTTCAAGCCTTCCAAGCCGCGATAAATTGCGAACGGGAATGCAAGAGCTGGTGGCCGGCGGATCTTGCAAACCATTCAGCTGATGAATAAACTATTTTATTATTCAAATTCAAAGAAAACGCGGATGGTCCCTACTTCAGAAGACATATTGAAAACGATAATATTGTTTGGACGTGTCAATTACCTTCATCGTCTTTTCGCGTCACGTAATACCAAATGTGGTATATTTGAAGATAGCGGACTTCCCTTAAGCACTTCATGAGTATCGTATGTTGTTATCTGCTTACATGACCAGAGTGCCATGATTATCATGTTTGCACCATTCACATACCTTTGTCACCCATTCACGTGACGTAATTCTAAATTTGGTACTGGTGGGGCCTACGAAACGACCGCGAGCGCACCATGAGCGTGGCGTGTAGTCATGACCTACATTGCATGCATTTCATAATTTCCAAGTTAAGGCATTATGTTCACCATGCAGTCATATCCTACTATAGCAGTTTTGCGATATGTCACGTGAATGAAAGCACCGCAAGAGCAGCAAGAACATGCATGTAAATCATGATTATCACCACACAAGTCAAGATTTTTCTGTTATGATGGGTCAAGTACGCTCGTCATACATACATGTTACGCGGTACTGATTTGGGTATCAATCACATTATCAAAATAGCATGGAGACCTAAATGTCGTATGCGGCTAAGTAGTCAGATAGGGTCAAAGTCGCTGAACTTCACTACGAAATGATTCGTAATAAATAAATAATAAATTGTTCGTTGGTCAGCTGGGCTGGAATACCTTAGAAGAGAGGTTTGAGCCTCGCTAGTTTCTTTAGTGCATCTACCACATCAAAGAGGCTCAAGAGTGTGCCTTGCTATATATATATCTACTGGCTTGTGTGTAAGTAAACTGCTAATGAGAATTGACAGCACATTTTCTGTCTCAAGTGATTGAGATATGCAAAAATTGAGATTTACCAAACAAAAAGTCAAGCGAATCATAGGACATGTTTGCATAAGTAATTGCAATATCAATTAGAAGAGTGGGAGAAAAGATAATTTGTCATTAGAAGAAGAATGGATGAAAAGATAACTTGCCGTGGGCAGGGACTGAACCTGCGGCCTTCGAATAAT
The DNA here is from genome assembly GCA_013436015.1 of Rhipicephalus annulatus. Lineage (NCBI taxonomy): Eukaryota > Metazoa > Arthropoda > Arachnida > Ixodida > Ixodidae > Rhipicephalus > Rhipicephalus annulatus. The sequence goes on from WOVY01000023.1 coordinate 186,755, forward strand.
GTGTCGGATCCTCTACCAATTCAGCTATCGCGGTGGCTATCCCCTCCTCCACTTTGTGGGTTGTATACGTACATTAGGCGTGGGAGCGTCCATAAGCACCGCCAGTAGTTATAACAGTGTTTGTGTAACACTCTGATGTGCCTGTTTCGCGAACTTATCACGAGCTGTTAGCTTTAAAATAATAGCTCGTAGCCTACTTGGAGGCACCAAGCCACACCAAACGACACGCTTGCTGTAAATTAAGGAACTAAGTGTACATGCAATGTACATTTCTTACTGTTCATATTTAGCGGAAGCACATGTGCCATAAAATGGATGGGGAAGTAGCCTCCGGGGAAGTTCAGTTGGTAAGACATAGAACGCGTTATTCGAAGGCCACAGGTTTGGTCCCTAATCAAGGCAAATTACGTTTTTGTTGGCTTTCGTTTCGTCGCATTTACAATACAATTACTTTTAATAGCAGCTCCCGTACTTTCCAAGGCATAATTGACTTTGAGATCTCATTAATATTTTGTCCAACAAAAAAAGCGAGCCCTTGAATGTGCACATCTTTCCTCCATTTGTAGTGAGGTATGTAAAGTTGGAGGTTGTCGAAGTTGGGGCCTGCAATATCAGAAATACGTGCGCTGTATCCGGCAAATTTCCGCCACACCTGCGCAACACCTGTTAGTAACAGCGTTTTCTCTTTGGCAATTGACTTACCAAACGAACATTCGAGCCTGCAGAGAACACTTGAGGTAATGCAGATAAAACTAGACTTGAATTCATGGAGATAACTACTTCTTCTAATAACACTAAATTCAAATTGACTGTGTTTGCTTCTTACACCCTAGATCGCACGAAGCTGTAAAGAGGGCACCATATTGATTAACAGTTAACACGTACATGCACTAAAATGTCCCTGAAGTTTTTATAATAGTGACAAATGATCCCTGGTTATTCGGGAAGCGCCTGATGATCCCTGGCTATTCAAAAAACCTCTTTACACGGCTCTCTTTGCTTGATAATGCTTGCGGAGAATAATATTTGTGCTTGGGAGTTCATTTCAACACTGCTTCCGGCTAATTTGGTTATTATTTTAAAGTGTCTTTTAGCTAGTGCTGATTTTCTAGTTTAGACGCTTACCGGTAGGCCCCCTTTTTAACGCGTCGTGTTTCTTTCAACAAAGGCCGCCTGTAGTTTTCTTATGCGCTGGGTGTAGTTGTTTTTTCTAGAGATCCTTCTTACACTGCGTCGGCATGTTCACCTAAGTTCTCTAGCTTATAGTGTCATGGGGAGATTCCGCCAGGGAGTGCAGATCAATGCGGATGTCAGAACAATGACTCTTGCTTTTCTCAATGGTTCTTGTGGTAATTGCTATAGATGGACCCCGGAAGCCTACACAAATTTTGAACCAGCAATTTGTAAGGTACTCGCTGATATTGTACCTTTGTCGCGACTGAACTCTCGGCAATTTCTCAGATATTTGTTCATCAACAGCGTGTAAGAGCTAAGCCAAGCAATCTAAGCCAACTTTCAGTAGAAAGGCGCGGGGAAGTTTAGACCAAACCCCATGCCAGTGACTTTTTCACCCTTGCGCTCGCGTGTCAAGCAGCACAGCGCAAATATCACATCGGAAAGCTATACCTTAACCAGTGACAGTGAAGGAAATGAAAGGCACCTCTGGAGAATTCCACGATAGAGACAGCTGTTTCACCGCTTTCAACACCCGAAGGTAGCAAGAAAGTGTGGGACACCATCCTCAAGGCTGACAACGTCGCAGCAAGGACGTGTCAGTTGCCTACCACTCTGCCAACAGTGGACCAACCAAAAACAATGTTGCAAATAAAGATGGGAGAAGGGGCATGGGCACGAACGCAACGACGGGCGCTCTGTCACTCTGTTCTGTTTTTTTTGATGCAGCAAGACGTACGTGCACAGCTCTCCACTTCATTTTCCATGCTTCTTTTTGGTGCCTAAACCCAACTGGTTGTCTGGCCCTGGACTTTTGAAAATGGACCAACTACAGATGTAGCGTGCTTTCTGCCTACTACCACATGCATAACCTTATCATATTTGTGCATTTATATACGTATTGGTTTAAATATATTTGTATAAACGTATTTGTATATGCTCACTATGTATGTACGTACATCCATTGATAAGTATTAAATGCGAAGCGTTTCTTGGCGAACAACGACAACTTCGAGCGTATCTATCTATCTATCTATCTATCTATCTAATCTATCTATCTATCTATCTATCTATCTATCTATCTATCTATCTATCTATCTATCTATCTATCTATCTATCTATCTATCTATCTATCTATCTATCTATCTATCTATCTATCTATCTATCTATCTATCTATCTATCTATCTATCTATCTATCTATCTATCTATCTATCTATCTATCTATCTGCCCCCGCCATATAGCTCTCCTGGCTGTTTCGATAATGGTATTGATACAAAACTTGGTATGTCATAACATGACTTTATAAAGAACATATTTAACTACTCATGACATGGAAATCAATACATGTATGTCATGAATATCATGATTCCAATTTCATGGTCCTGCAGCTCTTGCGGTGGTTTTGTTCACATGGCATATTGGAAAACAGGTATGGTATGACATGATTGCATGGCAAACACAAGTGACAGACCCTAACGTAAAAATTATGAGATGCATGTCATGTAACAACATGACTATATGCGACGCTCATGATGCGCTCGCAGCTGTTTCACTAGCGTCACTTATACCAAATTCGGTATTACGGTACGCGAATGGTTGACGAAGGTATGCGACTAATGCAAACATAATAATCGTTAGATTCGTGTCATGTAACAATATGACTACATGCCACGCTCATGATACGCTGGCGGCTGTTTCCTTAGCTTCACATGTATCAAACTCGGTATTACGACACGCAAACGGATGACATAGGTAAATGACACATCCAAACGTGATAATCAGAACATGCGTGTCATGTAACATGACTACAAGTCACACATATGATGCGCTCGCGGCCATTTTGCTGACTTCAGATATGCCAACTTAGTTAACACCTGACGTCAATAGATGACGAAGGTATGTGACAGGTGCAAACATGATGATCATGAGATTCGTGTCATGTGAGAACATGGCTACATGCAACAGTCAAGGCGCCACTACATTTCACTGTGACGTGGTGCGCATGCTCACCGGCGTTCATTTCTTCTCGTCATGCCGCCGTTGCCACGCTGAAGGCAGCGGTCCTGCTTCATACTCGCAGGTACGTGCGGCGCTGCATTGCTTTGACGCATGCACGTTTCAGCGCGTCAGGCGTCCTTCCGTCGCGAAAAGACGGAGACGCAGTGTTGTCTATAGAGAGCTCACGTTTTATAACCATGCGCAGGGTAGCAAACCGGCTGCCTATAGGCTGGTTAACCTCCCTGCCGTTCTTTTATTCCCTTCATGATGCGCTCGCAGCCGTTTTGCCAGCTCCCCATATGTCAAACCTACTGTTACGTGACATCAATAGATGTCGTGATATATTACTGGTGCAAATGACAATTCTGACACGGGTGTGATGTAAGAACATGACAACATACAATGCTCATAGCAAGCTCGCGTCAGTTTCGCTAGCTCCACATATACCGAATTTGGTATCACGTGACGTGAATAGATGACGAAGGTAAACGACACATCTAAACATGATAATCAAGACACGGAAGTCATATATGGCATCATCTACCTCCTTATCGTAACGTTGTGATGATTTTAAAGTGACATATCAACCTTTCTTAGTCGTACTTCCGATATCATCAATTCCCACTGTGCGTGAGATCTGCCAGTTTTTTACATAAGTGATCATTTGTGATTTTAAAATGTTTTTTCTAATTTTCAATCTTTGTTTTAGTTCATTTATACTTGTTTGAACAGGAGGTCCCCTTGACAGTTTTTGCTTCAGGATCTCATTCTGTATTATATGCATTTTATGTTTTAATTGCAATACATAACTGTACTAAATATTGAAAAAAAAAATGAAACCACCATCACCGAAGCCATCTGAACGCTCAACGCCCTACTCGCCGACTTGACGACCTCGGCTAATATTCACCAGGAGGTCCTCACCATGGTTGCGGCAAAAAAAAAACGCCAAATTGATCAACTTTCACAGGCATATTCAAGCTGCACTACACGATCAGGTATTGCAGGAAGACTTCGTCACCACCAGAGTATACGAGGACCAAGCCAACTGTGCTCAAACAAGGGTTAGAAACGCAACCGGGCCAGGGCCACCAAGCTGAGCTGCGTACGTCACCGTCACAACCACTCCGTGCAGTGACCCCCTCTCATGCACATCGCAGCCCACCGTGACCTCGACTTCACCCAGCTTTCAGGCACCGACGACACCACCTTGCATCGATCGCCCAAGCTCTCGGAAGCCCATTCAGTCACTTTTCGAATGCTGCCAACGAGTACTCGTCACCCTTAGTTTACAGTAAATTTATTTATATTGACAGCATAATGGCTTACGCCGTCATAAAGAAGAGATGATGCACGTAATTGTACATGCTCTGGTGATGCGCGGCCCTGCGCGAGGGATAATATATTAGTGCAGAGCATGTCTGGAGGACGGCAATCACCAGCTTGGCCCGCAAGGTCCCAACCCGAGTGGTCCAAAAGGCACGCAGTTTGGGGGAGGGGCAGCCACTCCCTCTCCCAACGTTGGTGCTACCCTCAGCCAAACTGCCCTCTTTAGGGGCGTCGGGTCGTCGGGAAATTTTATGAATACGGTTCAGTGATTAACTGACTGAGACCGAGTTTGTCCTGAAAACGACGCGACTGGCAAGGATTTTGGGACCAGTTTTATGCAAGCAGTCTCACAACAATGACTGGATCTCGAGAATGAAGAAGCTTAAATACTTCTCCACACGTATTAGTGGAGCAGCAAAAGAAGCCGTTCAAGGCATTAGAATGGCCGAAGCTAACTATAACGTGGTCATTCACATAATATGGAACCGTTTTGATCGCACGGAGCCGCAACCGGAGATTGCCGGAACTCTACGACTGGTTACATTGAAGGTAACAAAACAATAGAACGAGATAGACCCATGGCTCTTGCTCGTGCACGCACCCCTTCTACCTCCTTTATTTATAATAAACAAGAGCCAAAATATCACGACAGCCTTGAGAGCTCCAAGACTGTCAAGGGATGAAATGAAGGCAATCGAGTGCGCTAAGAGAGGATTTGGTGTATCAACGCGGATGTCGTGCTTTCCGCTGAAGCCCTGACCATGGCGGTGGCCCTCATTGAGCAGCACACAAGGCACAGTTTGCCCGCACAGGGCCCACGATCTTTCGTCTCCACTTTGAAAGGCTACATTGCCACAGCCTACGCTAAAGTTGAAAAAACTCATACTTGTCGCTTTTGTGCTTTCGGCTTGGACTGCCGCTCCCGAGAGCACGCGCCAAAAAGTCATCACGACATCAATTTTCTCTCGACGAGGACACGTTTAAAAGAATGATTGTGAACGGAAGAAATCCCACAGCGCTCGAGGTGAAAAAAGTAGACACGTACGTTGTAGCAATTTCTTTCGATGGCATGCATGTGCCCAACTTCGTGGTGCGTGGGAAAGCCCTCGTGCCTTGTTTTAAGACAAGCAACAAGGTGACGTGTGCTACGCGTGCGGCCACGAGGTTCATCGGGCTGATGTTTGCCACAGTAGCGAGGAAAAGAGCAAATGCCGAGGATGCGGAATTTTCAATCTTCAAACATTGAGGGAGGTGAGGATCACCAGTGCGCCCCTAGTGGTGGGTACTTCGGGGAGGCACCGGGGAGACAACGTGCAGCCAGCGCTTTCAGATATCATACTTCGTGCTACGTTGGCGCCGCTGGGGATAACTTCGCACAAAGAGCGGTATCTGGTAACAATGCAGGCAGCAACGTCGCACGCCAATTTAAAGGGAATCGTCGCACGTCAAATGGCGCAAAAAGCACAGATTGCCTAAAAAAATGAGGTCAACAATTTTAGTTCCTGGGGTCCTCCCGTCCTAGGGGGGCACTCTTAGTCAAAGAGAATACCTGTGTGGAGAAATGGCAGGTATTCGAGCCCGTCCACTTTGCATCCCGCTCCCGTTCTCAGTCCTTTACTACGTGGGCAGAAAAGATGCATGGTGTTCCGGGGCCAACCCCAAAAGTAAAGAATACCTAACAGAGCAGCAAACTTCCTGGTCAGGCGAAGCCAGAACGCATGGTCAATTCAAGAATTCAATCGCTTTAGCTGGAAATATGCAGGTCAGGCGAGAGCTCGTCAAACTTAAGGCTTTCAGCGGCTTTACACGGTATATCACAAACCGCGATGACGCTAAGGCTACTACCCTTAGCCCGCTTCACGGGAAACAAACGCAAGGCACTAAATCCGGAAAACCTATGAGAAACAGAGGAAGAGGACGATGGTATGATTGAGGTTAGTGATACCTCGTCCACTGTTTCGGTCCCACATGTTAAAAAGGGGAAAGGCAATCAAGCACCCATCCTCATCATCAAAGGCCGCCTATTAATTACAGCGAGCTCACATGCGTGTACACGCCCACGTGCTTTGTTCTTCGTACGTCGTGCTCCGTGGTTAGAAGTAAACACAGCCCTGTTCTGCTCGTGCCGTCCGCCTGATCTGGTTTCTTGTTTTTTCGCTTGCCGCCCCATGCATGGTTATAGATAACCTAACGTCGGTCCCTATTGGCAACTTGACATCCATTGCAAAAATACAGACTAAGGAGCAGGACCGCATGACGCAATTCGATGGGAAGTGTCAATATTTTTTTCTTGCTCGGGTTTGGCACACCCTCTTAGACTCGCTAACACTCGAGCAACCGCTCATCTCCGTGGCTATGTTTCAGCTCCCGATGCACTCGCTATGCCTACAGCTCCGAGAGAAATGCTTCGGCTCTCGGTAATGGTTTAAAATCTTGTTATACCGAAAAACTGAGGCTGGCACGTATTCAATTTAAAAGAGGCATGAAAACATATACACAAAAACAAGTAAAGATGCGTACGATATCAGAAACGAAAGAACGAACAGTCGTGTGCACAAGCCCTTGCAATATGCAATACTTTGAATCTGGCACACCTGGAGGACTACGTAAAAAATATTGGTTAAGGTAGTTCATTTCACACTTATGCGAGTTAATTGATGGTTGGCTCACGCAACGCTACCACTATTGTGGATATGTCATGCCGCAATTATCAGACGCATTACTTTGTTTCAATGCCAGTACGAAACAACAACAACACCGTAGATTGACGACCAAATACGTCTTCGACGATGTAAAAAAGATTAGAAGGTTGGCGTCCAGTTAGCAATCTTTTGTGTTCAAGTAAGTTCTGGTTCATGCAACGTCCTATCGATTCAACACCGAGAAGTGATTGCAGATGAAAGAAAGCTAATTAGTTGCATTTGTGCAGCGATGAGTGACTTTATTACTATGTTTAACGAAAGAAATATTGGCTCAATTCTTGAGTTTTACTCGCACATTTTCACCTAGCTTATCGGCAGCCGTAAAAACAACATTGACACCGCATTTGTCTTCTACTTTTTTTAGCTTGTTACAATATTAATCGCTCGCGTTTTACGTCCCAATACCACGATATGGTTATGAGAGGGGTCATAGTACAGGCCTGTGAAAATTCCACCCACTTGGTGTTCTTCAACGCGCTCTAACGTCGCGCAGTACTCAGGCCTCTCCCATTTTGCCTACATTGAAATGCGACTGCCACGGCTGAGATTTTCTTTAGCGTGTGAAATATGCAATGGATGTACGCTATATAGACCTATGATACGCATCTTCCTTTCCCTTTCTGAAACCATGCTCAGACCTGAATAAAACGTTCAGCGACAGTGGCCACTCCATCAAGAGAATAAGCTATAACTGCGTTACTGTGCTATAAAGCTATCACTCATCTGTGCGCACACGCCTTCGTGACGGTCCGCTTAAAGAGCTCCTGAACCACACCTAATTCAAAGGGGGCTTGGTTTAGTTACCTTTTGGCCTTCTCTACCCTTCCCACGAGCACCGTCTCCTCATTTCTACTCCTTTGCTTAGAAAACATGTGGAATGCCAGCACCGAGCCTTAATTAGGTCTGTCACTACCGAGCGCTCAAGAAAGCGCGCTCCTCCAAATTTTGGTGACAGTGACGACACCAGGCGCCAGACAGTCGCACAAAGACAACGTAAAAGAAGAAAAGAAGCATCAGGGTACTCCTCGGGCGTGTCGCCACCAGTAACCGACTAAACTTTCATACCTATCGCAGAGCGAACACCAGAATTATTGAGAAAGAAGGCATGAGTCACTCCCAATTTGGGTCATTGGTCGGGGAGAGTTCTCGAAACGCCTCGGGCATTCCCCAGTCTTAGCTGTGCAACGCGACGAAGAACCTTCCGGAACCCAGGGCGCATCGTATCTAAGCGAGCAGCGGATGGTACTGATCAGGAGAAAGAAGTTTGCGCCACCGTGCATCGAGTTTTTCACGTCGTTGGGCGAAGACTTATATCCTCAGTCACAAAGCATAAGATGAAGATCTTTTCCATCTGTGCGTGAAGGCTTGTATTACAAGCAGACGAATAGATAGATGATAGGTAGTTAAATAGATAGATAGATATATAGACAGATAGATAAACAGATAGATAGATAGGTTGATTGATAGATACATAGATAGATAGATAGATAGGTAGATAAATCGACAGACAGATAGATAGATAGACAGACAGCCAGATAGATAGATGGATAGATCAATAGTAGATATATCGATAGATACGTGTGGTTTAACGTCCCAAAACCACCATATGATTATGAGAGATGCCTTAGTTGAGGGCTCAGAAAATTTCGACCAACTGACGTTCTTTAACGTGCACCCGAATCTGAGCAAAAGGGCCTACATTTGCGCCTCTTTCGGAAAGGCAGCCACCGCAGCTAGGGATTCGATCGCGCGACCTACGGTTCATCAGCCGAGTACCTTAACCACTAGACCACTGTGGCGGGGCAGCAGAAGAAGAGTGTGGGATTACCGCCAAAGGGCGAAGACGCGTTCTGCAGCCGCAGCGCGTGAGTGACCAACGAGTTACCGGCAAAAGAAAGTTTGTTGCATGAAGTGCGGACATTTGAATCACGAGGTTTTCTGGAGGAGAAACTTCGAAAGCTGCGGAACGACAAGAGCGCTGGTCTTTGAATGTTCCCTAGAACAGTATCATTCAAACATTGTTCCAAGAAGTCTGGACTGAATAAGTTGACGAACCTTTTAGTTTTTATGTGTCTTGGTTGTTTAATGCAGGAGAGTTCATTGTAGAGCGTGTTGTTGTTCGTGTTCGTTGTTGCCGTGCCATGGTGGTCTAGTGCTAACCGCATGTCTGCTAATCGCAAGACTGCTAACCCGCAAGTCGCAGGATCGAATCCTGGCTGCGGCGGCCGCATTACCGATTGAGGTGGGATGGTTGTAGGCCCGTGTGCTGAGATTTGGGCGCACGTTTCGAAATCCCAGATTTTCAAAATTTCCGAAGCCCTCCACTATGGTGTCTCTGATAATGACATGGTGGTTTTGGGACGTTAAGTCTTAGATATCAATCAATCAATCAATCAATCAATCAATCAATCAATCAATCAATCAGTCAATGAATCGTATACGTTGTTTTGAGTGTAGCTGGTTGTGTTGTGTAGCCCGTTGTTTGTGAGGTGGTCTAGTGCTAACCGCATGTCTGCTAATCGCAAGACTGCTAACCCGCAAGTCGCAGGATCGAATCCTGGCTGCGGCGGCTGCATTACCGATTGAGGTGGGATGGTTGTAGGCCCATGTGCTCAAATTTGGGTGCACGTTTCAAAATCCCAGATTTTCAAAATTTCCGAAGCCCTCCACTATGGTGTCTCTGAGAATGACATGGTGGTTTTGGGACGTTAAGTCTTACATATCAATCAATCAATCAATCAATCAATCAATCAATCAATCAATCAATCAATCAATCAATCAATCAATCAATCAATCAATCAATCAACCAATCAATCAATCAATCAATCAGTCAATCAATCAATCAATCGTATACGTTGTTTTGAGTGTAGCTGGTTGTGTTGTGTAGCCCGTTGTTTGTGAGGTGACTTATTTTTGGGACTATTGGTGAGAGTGCATATGTTTGTGTTGTTTGATCGGGTGTATTTGAAAAAGTATTTTTGTTTGTTATCAACTCTCGGCTCTGACTGGTTCTTTGAACCACAGCCGGCATCCGCCGGTGCGACAAATAGGATCACACCTACATTGTTCATGCTTTCGTGGTGCAGTTTGGGGGGCTGGTACTACAGCCCTTGGAATTACCCCGGCGATCGTTTTCCTAATTAACGGGACAAGTTACAAAGTCAGCCATAATTTTGTGCTTTTGGTGCAATGGGAAACAAAGAATGAAGTCACAATAAGTTTTGCGCACAATAGTCGTGAGGGCCAAGGCAGACGTGGCAGGCATCCGCACAGCAAAACAGGTGAGAGGTGGCATATATCAACCAATCAAGAGCTTATTTCATCATCATCTCACGTGAGCAACCAGATGGCATCACGAATTGTGCCGCAAAATGAGACATACCGGTAGAAAATATTGCGCTCGTTGTTTATATGTTCTGAAAATATTTAGGTAAAGAAACACGTGGCTATACCGTTATTTACAAGATTTAGCGTAATGACGAGATATTTACCCACAGTTTTGAAGATCATGTAGTAAACTGCCTCAAAACAAGGTTTTGCTGAAACCTAAGGAAATGTCTATGTATTGTGTCACATTATCAATAGGCAATGCTTTTGTGAAACTCCATTTCAGCCACTGCCACCTGACTAGGTATTGATAACTTGAGTAAAATCCAACAAACAAAAAGATGCGTCCAGAAATTATTGAACTAGCCAAGGCGTGCCAGCGGCCTAAATTATTTGCAAATTATCGCAAAGTAACCATACCTCTGTGCCTCGTCTTGTTGAATGCCTTTATTTTACAGATTTTCAGATGACCCTCAAACCAGAACTGAGGCAGCTTCTTTCCGAAGAGAAGAGACGACTGAAGAAGGACGTGACAAGGGTCTTGAAACAGTTTGAAATTAGCGAAGGATTGCGCAAAGAAAACTGCATATGTGTTATTCTTGCGAGGAAGTGCTCCGCGTAATATCTTTGCTCTGTTCTGCTTATGACGCCCAAGCAGTGTTGACTGCATTCTTCCTGGCGTATTTCAGGAAATTTTTAGTTTTAGAGACGATAAGAAAGAGTTCAAGATGTTTACATTCTTAGTGCCTGAAATAAATGCATGAAAAACAATAAATCTCAAAACGAGTGGTGTTTGCGATTGCGTATTGTATAGGAATATGTATATATATGAATAGACGTTGATGGCCTTGCAATCTGCAAGTATTGTTTAGCAAACATTTACTGACATTAGACGAATACAATGTTGTGGAGCTTTAGTAAGCTAGTACGTAAGAACGAATTGTCGTGGTTAAATTTGGATCCTAGAACTAACGTGAAGATGACGCGAGTTGAAAGCCACTATACACGCTGTACCATGCTCTTTTGAATTCCTTTCAAACTCTTTTGTTGGTAACACGAGTTGTCCTGCAACAAATGATGGCGCAGTAGAGCGAGTAGGATGAATCTTGAAAGACATAACGCCACATGAGCTACCTAACATACAAAGTTACGTTAAGCTTCTACTGAGTTTTCTCAAGGACTGCTTCAAACTTATTTTATTTTCTAGAATCGGCATCCTCCAAATCATGCAATAAGGCCGCAGGTCTTGCAATCAGATACCCCTAATATAGAGGTTCTATTTTTTGACCACTTGTGTTGACAGTTACACCGGGTTTCATACCCAAAGTCTTAAACTTTTCGTTATGTCACGTGTCGTGTCGTAAAAACTATCATCATCATCAACATCATCATCATGAAACAAAATTTTCTTTTTTTTTCGTCGCCCTGTGCTTATTTTACGTCTCTTTCGCAACTAAAACACACTCGCCGATTTGTCCAGCCGGGCACAAAATAACCCTGTTGGGTGAGAGACATGGTTGAGAGAGAGACAAAAAATAAAGAAAAAAGTGGAAGGCGAGAAAAAAAGTGCAAAAAGAGGACTAAATAACGAGATAAAAAGACAGGAAAAGAGGTCCTGAGAAAAATTGACATAGAATGAGAGAAATTATTGAAAGAAAGTGAAAAAAAAGATAAACTGTTAGAGAACGAGTGTAAAGCGATAGAGGTAAACAAAGTGAAATGAAGAATAACAAGAGAAAAAATAGACGATTAGTGAGCAATTGAACGGAGAAGAAGACACAGAAAAATACATAGATAAAACTCGAATAACGAAAATAAAATTGAAGTGAGACAAAAAAAAGACAGAAAATGAATGATAAGGAAAGGAACAACCACAGAAAAGCCAAAAACATAAGCACAAAGCAAATATATAGTAATGTATACTATAGTGGACTAAGGGTTGCTAAAGAGAGTGAGCTGAGGAGGAGGAAAAGGTTCTCTGTGACTCTTGATTCACTGTTCTTTACAGGGAATCTGCCACACCCTTAGATACGAAGCAGCTCTTTGACTAGTCTGTGAAACGCTGTACATCTGTAAGAACGCACCGCACGCCACAGGTGTATGAGTGGTGCCAAGTAGGCCACGCTGCTGCTGCGCGGTGACGTCACGCTCTCCTCACAGTAGACGATGACATCACTCTCTCTCTCATCTGTCGCGACGTCCACAGCTGTCGCGACATCCACAGCGATATGCAATGCCCCCAGCCTATTCGAAATGTTCATAGACAGTCGAGCCGCCTACCGGAATTCAGAAGTGTCCTCTCAAGGATCATGAGTAGGCAGACGCTCCAAAAGCTCCCTTGTTCGGCGGTGCTAACCTCAGTGTTAATGCGTTAACCAGAAACGAACACGAACCATTTTGTATGTTGCGTGCATCAGTAAATATACCGGACCGTCTGTGCCACAATAAATCTGATTCATTCTTGCGAAAGGCGAAGTTTTCGTGAAAGTACGTGGCACCTCGCCCTTTCGATCATCGACCACCGAGTACACACATCAGCTTTGCGAGATTTTCTGCAGCCACGTCGTATAGTCAAATGATATTGTCTAACCATTGCAGTTCAAACTACAACCTTGTTTTACGTGCGTAAAGCATTCGTCAGTGGTTTTGTATTGCATGAATCTCATAACATTTATTGTACGCGGAAAGTATCGCAGACTCCCGATTTGCGTTTCCAAACGTAGGTCTTCACTGCGCCGCTTGTTTTTTTTTTTACGTTCGTTGTTAGTTCACAGCGCATTGGAAAAGATTTTTTTTCTTGCTGGGTATCAGAGCAAAGTGATCTTCGCAGTGTCCGCACCCGCAGATAAACGTGGCGAGGTACGCCGTGTCGGTGTTTTGCATTATGAATGACGCGTCGTTGGTGCTATAGAAGTGGTTTAGCGCAGGGATTTCCTCAGATCGCTTTCAGCAGTAATGTTCAAAGAAACCGTCTTGGCATCGGGGATTTTTTATTGGACGTAGGTGGTTGCCAACGAGCTCAGAATGACAGTGACGACGAGCGATCAGCTGCTAGCTCACGAGCACAGTGATGCACTTCCCGTCCCGTCGTGCAATAATGTTTTTTTTCAATCATAAGTCATTTTGATTGTATTAATTGTATAATATCGTTCAGCGAGCTCAAAATAAAAACTTAGTTTTTCTCTGGCATTGCAGGTAGCCCAATTACAATGAATATTACAAGCTACCGCATGCCGCCAATACGCTCGAGCAAGACCAGGGAAGCGAAATGGTTAGAGCAATGAAATATACAAATACGACCACACTCCACGCAAACTTCCCCTGCATTTCGCGGGTGCTGTCCGAACGAAGTTGTTGTTCGACAAATTTACGCAATGTTGAGGTTGGGAAAAGCGTACGTGTGTCATTATCGCTGTTCCGATCGTGCTGATGGATCCTGCAACATCCGGTTGCAGTGAATTGCTCACTGTTAGAGTCTCATCAACGCTGTGATACAAGTGCTACACAATGAGAAGTTAAATGCTTGTGCACCGTTGAAGAAGCAGCTGCATGATGCTTACAGCGCAAGAAAAGACGACGGTGTAACATGTTGGCAAACCATCGCTACGGTAAACATTCGGTCCTGTGCAGCCGCGACAGTGCGCTACTCGATAGGGGACTACTACTGCAGCGAATTCACCAGGCACGCTCTGCACAAATTATCTCTGAGTGTCGTTCATTTCAGAAGTGAATTCTACTTCATTTAGTTTTCTGTAGCACGCACAGGATTACGCAAAGCATCGTTGATACACGGGCGATCAGCTGACACCCCCACCCATTGCACTGCGGCAAGAAATGAGATAACGAATATTCAATATTTCCTATAGTCTGCGAAGGTACTTTAGTTTGATATAGAATCTCTCGATGATTGATTTATATGTAGGGTTTAACGTCCCAAAACGACTGTATAGATATGAGAGACGCCGCAGTGGAGGGCTCCGGAAATTTAGACCACCTGGGGTTGTTTAATGTGCACCCAAATCTGAGCACATGGGCCTACAACGTTTGCGCCTCCATCGGAAATGCAGCCGCCGCAGCCAGGATTCGATCCCATGACCTGCGGGTCAGCAGCCGAGTACTTTAGTCACTAGACCAGCGCGGCGGGGCTCACTCGATGATCAAGAATTCATCCGGTGAAAGCGGCATGGGAAGTCACTGTATTTTCTACTTGTAAGCCGAGTAGCACATTTCTTTTTCAATTAAGCCGCTAGCATCCATGCTCTGCGAAGAAGTTGGTGCACCTGCTGCACCACCGAAAGTGGTGGCCGTTAATCTGGAATCTATCAATTGTACGAACTGGCGCATTTACTTTAAATTCATTAGGCTTCGACAGCAGAGTATTTGCATTAAATTGGCCCCAATTTCGAAAAAGATCACTGAAATAATCAATGCCGTAGGCTAAGTGCAGCACTACATGAATCTTGGATGACCTATATTTTATGCTTGTGAGTCGCTGCTTACCTTCTATAGCTGGTTCCACTTGACCTTGTGTCAGTGGCGGTGCATTTTATTCGGCACTACACTACGCCTCCACGCTTTGCGTAACGGAACAAAAAAAAAATGCTTTTGAACTCCCATGGCACATTCCCGAAAGCAGGTGCTTCTTTTTTCCTCGCTGGTAATTCGCACGTCAGACATGTTGTCTGGTGTTGGGCTACTTGCTTCGTCTATCAGCGACACGCTCAAGCAAGTCACCTGCAAAAATGTCGTGCGGCTTTGCCGTTTATTTATGGTTGCTTACCAAGAAAGATGGCTAACCTATGCGTTACTCCGCTACAGTAAAAAGCATATACACTTGATATAACGTGTGCGGGCGCGGTCAAACTCAGAAAGCCGCGTATTCAAAGAAAGAAAAAGAAACAGCTCGTGGTCAGAAAGCACACGTGACGTACTTCTTTGCCCCTGCCTAGCCTCCCTACTAGTTTCCACTGCTTTCGACGAGACAAGTGAAGAGAATGCATTTGCAGCATTGCTTTTTTTGCTTCGCTCGCAGCATTGCGAGAAAAGTAATTGCAACCTGGTGGATACACTGCTTTTGTGGATGCCATAAGTTTTCAAACATTCGCATTCAATAGCACTGCCTGGCAAACAGAGTGTGATCACTTTCAGCAAAATGCTCGGCAATTTGGCTCTTTCTCCATTCTGGTGGTGAGGCTGGCGTATACCAAGTGGGTAACAAATAGCTTAAGCTCTAATTAGTACGCGTGAAGCATTTGATCACGAAATAAAGACATTTGTACCGTATCTGTAGGCGTGTCCGTCGCGCTGGCTGCGTAGGTTGTCGTGCTCTCGAGGCCAATTGATTAGGTTTACATGTACCAAATTTTACATGGCTTAAGAAGAGAATGAGAAAAACATAGCATGGTCAGAAAACGCTGCTCGAACTTACACGAAGTGATACGAGGACATAACCAAGACAACTGAGTGGTCCTAACATGTAAACAATGTCAAGCATGCCCTGACCGCCAATACATATAAGACGCGATCATGGAGCACTAATGGCGGTTTCCTTAACTTGTTGAGTACCAAAATATACATGGCATAATAGTGAATGGTATAAATAACTGATCGCAACATGAAAAGCTTTTCATGCGTGTCATCTAGGCCAGGACATATATAACCCAGTCATGAAGATCCTCCAGCTCATTTGGTGTCTACTGGAATTGACTTGACATCATAGAAGAGCATAACTACGATAACTGACTGGTCCTATTACGCATGATGTCATGCATAGTATGACTGCCGAAACATATGGTACAGTCAGGGAGCGCTAATGGTAGTTTTCTTGAATTGAAGTGTACCAAAATTTACATCGCACGTTAATGAAGTACATAAATAGCTGACCATAATACGAAAAGCTTGTCATGCATGTCATGTTGGCCATGATATACATCACCCCATCATGAAGCCCTTACAGCCAATTTAGTGTCTACCAGAACTTAGACGACATGATCACAGGGCATAACTATGACAACTTACTGGTCTTAACACGAAAATCGTGCCATGTATGCTATGGCTGCCATGACATATATGACATGGTCACGGAGCTCTAGTTGCGCTTTCATTAGGTTGTTGAGTACTGAAATTTGCATAGCATGATAAGTGAATGTCAGTATTAAAAATAGCTGTCAAGAAAAAAAGCTTGTCATGCATGTCATGTAGGCCGTTACGCATATCACCAAGTCATGAAGGTCTTAGATCTAATTCGGTGTCTACCAGAGACCAGAGATGACGCGACACGATAAGAGGGCATAACTCTGACAATTGGCTGCTCTTTACATGAAAATAATGATATGCATGTCATGACCGCTTTGGCACATATGACACAGTTATGGACTTCTAATGGCGGCTTTTATAACATGTTGAGAACCAAATGGCATGATAGTGAAAAACATAAATGTCTGATAATAACAAGAAAAGCTTGTCATGCATGTCATAAAAACCGTGGCATACATCACCAAGTCATCGAGCTTTTAGAGCCAATTTGGTGTCTACCAGAACTTACACAACATGATTAGAGTGCAAACTATGACAACTGACTGGTCCTAACACGAAAATGTCGCCATACACGTCATGACCGCCATGACACTTATGACACGGTGATGGAGTACTAATGGCGCTTAGATTGGCTTGTTGAGTAGCAAAATATACATGGCTTAATTATGAATACACAACAAGAAAAGAGATGACAAGGACTTGAAGAATTACAGGCCGATCAGCTTGCTCTCAGTAGAATACAAGATATTTACAAATGCAATTGCTAACAGAATGGAGACAACATCGGAATTCAATCAACAAAAAAAACCAGGATTTCGAACAGGCTGGACAACAATCAAACACATTCATACAATCAATCAGGTAATAGAAAAATTCTCATAGTATAGCTAACCACTATAAATGGCGTTCACATAGTACTAGAAGGCATTTGATTCAGTAGAATTATCAGCAGTTATGCAGACGCTGCGGAATTCATACGTCGATGAAGCCTATATAAACACCCTGGAAAAAATCCATAGGGGATCAACTGCTACCATAGTGCTTCAAAAAGAAAGCAACACAATACCAATCAAGACGGATGTAAGGCAGGGAGATACGAACTCTCCTATGCTCTTTACCGCGCATATACAGGAGGTTTTCAGCACCCTAGAATGTGAACTGTTAGGCATAGAACTTAATTGAAGTTACTTTAGTAACTTGCGCTTCACCGATGACATTGGATTGCTGAGTAACTCAGGGGACGAATTGGCAGTCATCATTCCTGAGTTAGACGAGGAGAGCAGAAAAGTTGGTCTTGAAAGTGGTCTACAGAAAACGAAAGCAATGTGCAACATCGTCGGAAGAGAACAGCGCTTCGAGAGAAGTAATTGTGCACTTGAAGTGGTGAAAGATTATGTGTACTTAGGACAAGTAATAACCGTGGAGCCGATCGACAATATTGAAGTAACTAGAAGAATAACAATGTGGTGGACCACATTTGGCAAGCACTCTTAAATATTGACCGGTACATTGCCCCTATCGTTCATAAGGGAGGTATATAACAACTGCATCTTGCCGGTACTTATCTATGAAGCAGAAACCTGGAGACTTACAAAGGGGGTTCAGCTTAAATTGTGGACGGCGCAGCGAGAAATGCAAAGGATAATAGTAGGTGTAATCTTAAGGGACAAGAAGAGAGCAGAGCGGACTAGTGAACAAACCAGGGTTAAGGATATCATAGTTGAAATTAGGAACAGGAAATGGACTTGGGCTGGGCATGTAACGCGTAGACAGGATAACTACTGGTCATTAAGTGTAACTAACCGGATTCCTAGAGAAGGCAAGCAGGTTAGAGGGAGACAGAAGGTTAGATGAACACATGAGATTAAGAAGTTTGCGGGTATAAATTGGCAGCAGCAAGCATAGGACCAAGTTGACTGGAAGAACATGGAAGAGGCCTTTGTCCTGCAGGGGACATAGTGTCAGGCTGATGACAATGACGATATTGATGATGATAATGAATAACATAACATATTTAGCTTTTCTGGACCCATAACATCTAGTGACTCAAATTGTTCCGCCTCGAAGCTAGCGCATTTTCACTAGAACCATTTGGTTTTCTCGATTCCTAGATTGTAGAGGGTGACTGTTGAAAAACGCAAATGAACCACCTCTGGGAAACCTAAACAAACGAGAAGACTGCAGCGATCATGTTGGGGTGCGTTTGAAACTTGTTCCCAGAGCAGTTAAAGATCGTACAATCAGTGTCTAGGAAAACGGCGAAAAAGTGGCCTGTTTTTTGAGACACTGCAGTAAAACTAAGCTGGATAGAATAATAGTGAGGGCATCGTATGCAGTCCTGACACTGTGCTTTTGATTAAAATTCCTCTCAACGTGCCGAAATTGGCACAACATATTTCCCTAGCACGTTTTTGGCGATGCCGTCTTTCAAAGGCTTGTGATATATTGATGAACCCTTGCTTATCGCAGGTAGCTCAGAGCCACTCGTGGCCGAGTGCGTTAATGGAACAAGTCGAGGCGCAACATCAGTGGTTCGGCAAAGGTAGAATTCCGAACCCCGTAGCACTTTTTTTCAGCCGGTGAATTAGTTTCACTGCTTCCTACTAGCTGTCACCAGTGAAACAAAGCAAAAACGATTGTTTATCTTTCGATTCCTCACTGTGATATTGAGGAGTTTTTTTATTCCGTCACTTTTATTACTTTTTATTGCACGCATATCAGTGTCAAGATGTACATTTGTAAATTTAGTTTATTCTTTTAAATATTTCTAGGAAAACAATGCTCGATCGAGTTAGGTGAACAAAGCTCTTCTGTTTTCACGTACGCGCATTGTGGTGTAAACTCACTTCTCGTTTTGATGATTTCCTAATGCTCGTCTTTAGGTCCCTACAATAACCGTTGTAAAGAACACGAACTAAGAGCAGAGAAGCAAGGCATAGTACATAGCAAAATCATACGCTTTGCCGTTGCTTTTTGAATGCGAAGCAATTCTTTGCGTACAATCTATCTATCTATCTATCTATCTATCTATCTATCTATCTATCTATCTATCTATCTATCTATCTATCTATCTATCTATCTATCTATCTATCTATCTATCTATCTATCTATCTATCTATCTATCTATCTATCTATCTATCTATCTATCTATCTATCTATCTATCTATCTATCTATCTATCTATCTATCTATCTATCTATCTATCTATCTATCTATCTATCTATCTATCTATCTATCTATCTATCTATCTATCTATCAGCCGCCTACGTATGTAGTTATCACCGAATAATCTATAGTAATTTTTGTTCACTCCTTGTTAAACAGGCGATATACGTAGTGTATATTGCCGTATATTATATAGGGCAATATATCCTACGTATATCACCTCCTTATCTTAGACAAACCAGATTTAGTATTTAAAGGTAAGAAAGCTTGTCGAATAGGTTTGAGGGGCCATGAGATGATTAACAGCGGATGGCGCAAGTACTAAATCTGGAAATTACCTGGATGTGCTCTTTGTTATGGTGGGCGCAGTGCCTCCACACCTAATTATTTGCTCACGCCGTGGTTGAACTCAAGCTGTTTGTGGTGCAAACTTGACTGCGGAACGAAAACTCTTAGGACGAAAGCCTTAGGTGCGTCATCAGAGGGGAAAGTTGTTCAGCATTCGACGTGGGAGTCCTACTTCGGTGGCATCACCAGAAGCTTGGCGAAAAATCACCACCACGGGCTGACATAACCATATAATATCATAATAACGTCGCGTATAGCCAGCCTCGTAACATTGCCACCTCTTTAGAGACTTTATCAAAAGTCTCTAAAGTCTCTAAAGTCTCTAATGTGACCAAGTCGCATGTGACGTCACCGCATGACGCTGTAGCTTGGTTAAATGAAGGCTGATCCATGAGGAGTGTGAACAAAGGAGAAGTTCAAAGATATGACAAAGTCTCCAATTGTTGAGGCATTGAAAAGCCCTGTTAAGTATTGAAGGCTTTCAGAGAAGGATGCGACAAGCTCACTACATTGGCTTGAAAAAAAAAAAAACGATTTTCTTCTTCGAGCCGATTGCGGCTTACGCTTCGGCGAGCCTTTGAGTTTTATTTTTTTAACATGAAAGTGTTTTATGCTGGGGTCCAACGATACTCCAGCAACGCATTTCTGTCTCAGAAATGGTGGGAGACAAGGAACACAAACAATTGCCACAGAACGTTTTTGAGCAAGCAGAATGTTCTCTCAGAGGGAGTGAAACACATGTCCTCTCAGTTCTCGTCATGAAATGTCGAGCACGCTATCGGCTGCGCCAGTGTCATTCTTCTTTCTTTTTAAAATGACTGCACCATGGTCACACGCACTCGAGGCTTCGGAAGCGCGGTTGTATTGCGATAGCATTTAAAAGGAGGCTCTCGACTGAATTTTGCTGCGGGCCTCGGCGTTGATGTGGGAGTCGGCGTCATGCACCGTATATGTATTCGTATCTATATGAATGGAAGCGCGAGAAAGAAAAAAAAAATTCCGAAATAAACAGTCCGGCACGCCGAATCTAATGTGGAACCTCTGAGTCGTGGAAGTGAGGTGTTAACCACTGAGCAACTCGGAAACACATCCTTTACCGTCTAAAGAGCAAGCTACTTATATCTACCACTACCGCTGCTCACGAGCATCTTAGAGGGAAAGGGGGGGGGGTTGTTTTCAGCTTTACCAGCAAGATGACGCAATGAGCGGGCGTTGCCTCATCGCGCGGCGGTGCCCGCTCTAATCTCCTACGCGTACTTTACCCGGCCCAGAAAAGGGGAGCGACTCTTCCTACCGTGCTCTTATCTCAAGCGGAAGGTCGTATGTCTTGGCTGGCCTCGGGTTTTAACTGGAACAATTCAGCTGTAGTTACCGGTAGCACAAAAGTGACTGCAATCATTGCATTCTCTGGTTGCGGAAAGCGCGTGCTTTTCAGACACAGCAAAGTAACAAATGAGACGCTTGCTCGCGTGTATCCGTACCTGTGAGTACGTTTTGTGCGTAATTTGGGCGTGAAGAAATCAGGATATGTATCGATCTGCTTTCCATTCTGCGCGTGACCTTTCAATTTGTTGCTATCGTGTTCATCTCTTCGCCTTTCCGGCAAAGCTGTCTTTTTTTTGTCTCACTGCTTCCGGTCACAGTCATCTTGGTCGGCTGGCTGGTGTCGGTGTCTTGGAGCGGTAAGCTTGAGTAATGCATCAAGACTGTGGCCTCTGTGATTTGGCTCCGCCAACACAATATTGCTGCACGCCCGTCCCATTCGGCACATTTCTAGTACAAGAAATGCAATTTTTTGAATGCGTTAGCCCACCCCGGCCTGACAAATTTAGTCCAAGCCTTCATTATACCTCAGCTATGGTGGCAACCTCGGCCTGACCCATCTAAATTAAGTATAGCTTTTCGACGAGTGCCTGCCTCGCCTAGTGCTTTCTGCTTACCCTCGCCCTGAAAATAATCGCGGCTGCGCTATTAAGCAGACACGACATTCGTTGCGTTTCCCACTTGGCAGGCAATAATTTGCGCTTTAACATATGAAGAAATGATGACCTGAGCCCCACTTCAGCGTCCAGCTGGCGACGCTTTTCTGGTTCTCACACGGCCACCTCTGATTATTCTTTCTGCATTAAATACTACAGCTACCACGAATGTTTTATTCATCAATTATCCTGGACGTTAGTCATCCGAATAGAGATGTACCACGAAGCATCAACGTGGGTAACGTTTAGCCTGGGTTCATTCACGTTAAAAATTGGCGTTAACGTGGTAGCTTTAAATAGCTCATCTTGCAGGAATTCTGGTGTCGGCGTTACCGTGCAGTAAACGGTCATTGTGGGCAGCGTCTTATAGTTTAGCGGGATAGCGTTTACGTTGTTTACGTGCCCCAGCTGGAATGGTGGCGCCACATATTCGATTCATAAGAAGTTAAACAGAGAAAATGAAAAGAAAACGAGAATGTTTGCCTATGCCACCACACGAAGCATTGTTAGAAGTTTGTTTTATTGATAATAAATGTAAACAAATATGAACCATGCACCAAACACGAAAACATCAATATAGACGATTTGTTCACATCGATCCTGTAGTTAGGCCTAGACGCGTTCGAAATGGGAAGATATCTCAAAAACTACGCCAACTTATCCGTAATACTCGGTCATCGAAGCTAACTGAAGGCAATTGCAGCCCCTTTGAACAGTCGTTTGCTGCGAACAAGGTGAATGTTTCAACATCTACGCCAAAATCACTTCGAAGCGGGCGTCCGAGAGTGCCGCCATGTTTACGCACACTACGTACACCTACGCTACCACGGTAACGTGAAATCTGAAAAATACCGCTCGTACGGGAAGCGGTACGAGTGACGTACGTATCTGCGCATGCGCACTTCAATTCCGGTATCACGGTACACCCGGTAACCCGGTAAGCCTGGTATACTATAACTCTCTATTGAACCGTAGTCTGAATGCCATACCAGTTTGAGCGATATACTGCTGGCCACAGACATCGCAATGCCGCATATATATTACGTTCTGGCTGTCGCAGTTCAGCGTGTCCTTAATTTTGAATGTGAAGTCTGAGGACAAAGCCTCGGCAACAGAGTCATGTGTTTGCAGACTTGGCAACGTTGTTTCCCGCATGTCTTACAACACCCATTCACTACTTGCAGACTTGGTCGTCTTAGCTCTAACTAGGATGTCTTTTATGTTCTTTCCACGGTGGTAGACCACTCACGGTGGCTCCGTAAAAATTGAGAATAGACGCGCACTATGCTGTATAATGTTAAAAGGTTTTGAAAGGATATTGTTGAGGTGCGGTAGTGTGGACGAGTATGTGATGACAAGGTTAGTTTGGTTTTTTGAATGGCGTGGTTTCGAGGCCGACAAAATTTCATTTCCATCTAAACTACGTGCCCGGCTTATAGCATCATCGATTATTTTCTCTGTGTACTCTTTTGCCACAAGGGCCGTTTTAGGATCCTTGGCATGACCTTCGAAATCTGACACGTCCGAACAAATTCGGCGGTATCGGTGATCTTGCGAGAATGGGGTGGCTGTCTTGGAGTGATGCGGATGGCTACTCTTAAAATGTAGGTACTGATGGCGATTCGTTGGTTTTTCGTATAGGTACGTGCAAATTTGTTTCTCGTTAATTTGAACAGTGACATCGAGAAAGTTTATAGTTGACTTAGAGTAGGTGTGTGAACAAGATTGATGAGTGAGTTGAATTAAAATCATCCATGAATGACAGCAGACTTTCCTCTCCGTGTTTCCAAATAATGAATATATCGTTCACGAGTCTTTTGTAAACGAGAGGGTTCAGTGTTTTGCTTGCAAGAAATGGTTCTTCAATAGATGCTGTAAAAATATTCGCGTAATTAGGAGCCATCTTTGTACTCATAGCTGTGCCGTTTAGCCGGAGAAAGTGCTTATTATCGAACTCAAAGTTATTGTGGCTGAGTACCAAATCCAGTAAAGTCTACAGCGTGTCGTCATCTAAGCACGCCGGCACACTGGCCTTCTTGAAAGCTGCGACTGTTGCGTTATTGCCATCTGACTGTGGGATGTTCATGTAAAGTGCACCACATTCATTGTAAAAAGAATGCTATCGTTGGGAACCTCGAGTCCACTGATTTCACGGAGAAATTGGTTAGTGTCCTTAATGTATGGAGGGATAGTTGGAACATTATCCTTAATGATGAAATCTAGCGCGCTTGACACTATTTCTGTTACTGTGCCATTGCTTGAAAAAATAGGACGGCTGGGGTGGTTGGTTTTGTGTATTTTAGCAAGCAAGTAGAAGCGGCCTGGAGCAGCCTGAATCGATGGCATTGCCTTGAGCATATCAGCCGTGATTTTTCCATTCTTACGCAGTGAATTTAGTTATCGGATTATTTCTGATTTGAATATTTTGGTGGTGTCATCATCGACTTCCGTATAGAAGTTCTTGTCCTCCAGTTGCCGATAGCTTTCTCTCAGGCAATCAATTCTATCTAATAATACTAACGCACCACCCTTATCCACAGGCTTTATTACCAAATCCACTCGACGGCTTAGGAGCTCCAGTGACTTATGCTCTTCCGAGAAGAGATTGTCTCCATAGCAGCCTGGTTTTGAACAAGCCGCTATGATGTCCTTTTGTACTGCGTATATATTCATGTCTAGGTGTCTGTCCCGCTCTTCAGGTGGTGACCAAGTTTTTTTTTCTGAATAACCAGGGAATACTGTTCGGCTCGGATCATTGACATGGAAGTACTCCCGTAGGCGCATATTTCTAGCAAAATTATCCAAATCCTGATACAATTGGAATTCACTAAATTTTCCACTAGCCGGACAGAATGTTAGGCCCTTTGAAAGCAGTCTGAATTCGGTCGCAGATAGCTGTGCTGAAGAAAGAATAATTACGCTCGGAGGCGCCGTTTCCACATTCGGGTTGATATTTATCGGTGTCGTCGGTATAGCTTCATGTGTAGTAATTTTCTCAGTTACCCCGTCCCGCTCTAGTTTGCGACGCTTCCGCTCTTTTGTCACTGCTGTTTTTTTGAGTTTCATACTTCTCGAGATCATTATTATACTCCTGGCTGAGATCAGACAGACGTCTAAGTGACAGTTATTTATGTCTAAGTTCACGAGATTTTCGTTCACTGTGCTGAATAATAATTTGCATGAGCTGCAGCGATGCATCATGAAGTGCTTTCTCCCACTGTGCTTGTTCATCTCAATTTATTGTTGTCAATGCATGATTAAGCTTGAGAGATAAGCCTACGGTACTGAATCACAGGTTGAGTATGACGTCAGTGTCGAGTAGTGGAGGTCGTATTTTACATGTTTCTCAATTATCTTCCTAATCTGTAGAAAAGAGCGTGATCGCGGTTTGGGGTAATGGAACATACCTGAACTCTTTGGCAGTCACTTAGCGTTTGACCGTGCGGGTCTTCGTGCGACTTCGCTAAAAGTGCGGAGGTTGTAGATCATCGTCGGTGAAGTTGGGCTAGTGACAGGCCTCGGAGCAGGTGGCACGGAATTTTGTGGCGACGAAGAGTTCGCGCACACCATGTTTGCAGCAGGCGCTGGAAAGCCGGCACATACGGGGCAGCGTTCTCGGCTGGCTGCAAGTTCTGCGGGTGCCAGCGGCTTGTTCTGGTGGTAAGTAGCTCTTTGAAGTGTAGCGCCAGCATCGCTACGCTTTTGTAGCTTGGATCAAGGCCGTCGGTGGCGAGGACCCTCCAAAGCGGCATCTCGTGGAATGCGTGGTCCAGATAGAAAACACCACGACCACGTTCTCCTCGATAGCACAAGCGGCGCACCTGACGCACGAAGCGGGATGCCTCCTTGTTAAACCAATGCACGAATCTCTTATTCGCACCTCCGCGTCAGCGGTTTGGGGCTCTGGGTAGCGGCAGGCTTATACACAGTTTGAGGTTGGGCCGAATCTGGTGAATTCGCTCAACAAGCTCTTTCAAGTTCCTCACATGTGGCCTGGGCACACCCATTGTCCGCATTGTCCACGGTTCCCACGTGAAGCACTAGCCTCGGCAGTGTTGGTGGCAAACGCTCAAGTAAGCCAGGGACGTCGTTGAAACGTGCTTCACGGTACGAGAAAAACGCAGGGGTCCCAGGTTCCATGGGGTTGAACGTTTGGTGTACATATTTGATCGAGGAATCTCCGATGACAGCACAACTGGAACGCACGGGCAGCACACCTACAACCGCTCAAAAGTGGGATGGATGGCAGCCATTGCTGTACAACTGAAGAAGTTTTTCCAATGGGCCAAACGTACTTGGGAATAGAAGAAACACAACTTAGCGGTTGTCCTAATTTTATTACCAACAGTTTAGACCAGTGGACCAGTCTTCCTCAGGGTTCGCGAACAAGTGCGACGCTATGCGAACATGCCGCATCAATATGGTGGTGCAAGAAGGAGACAAGAAAAAGCGACAAATTCGTGGTGTTTTAGAGTGGTGACATATGCTGTGCCGAACAGTTTATTCCTCGTCTCAATCGCTGGAGCAAACAAAAAAAGAAGAAAAAGAAGAAAAGAGAAGCAGGGGGTAGGAGGAGAAAGGAAGCGGGGGATAGGGCGGCTTCCGCGACGCGTCTTTGGAGGTCACGGAGGGACATTGTGGGTGAGCTTGGATAGCAGGCAATAACCTGTAGCAAGAGAAGGAACTTCGGCAGAGAGAGTGCCTGATTTGGCCTCTTCTGTGGTGCGTAAGAAAAAGGAAAGGAGAACCACGTGTTTAGTTTTCACTGAAACTATACTGACGCATTCCATATGTGGGGGAGGGGGAGCAGATTTCGGGGCAAAGATGGTGAAAGCACAAAAGGCGGTTTGGAAAGTAAAGCCGACATCTAGGACGGGAAGGCACACGTTGTCAATATGACTGCATGCGGGTCTACAGCCCTTTTGTACCAGTCCCCGAAGCGTCTGTGGTTGAAATCAGCTGGTGCTGGTTGGGCTCTCCAACTTATAGATAATAGGGCAAACATAAGTTAAACAGAATGGCAAAGAAAATATAAAGAAAGGTGAACAGTGAAAATGAAACAAATGATAACAAGCATATTGGAGTGGGTGTTATTGTGCGAGAAATATGTGCACAAATACAGCAACTCAGGGAAATGCAGACAGACAAGAGGTAACACAAAAATGAAATAAATACGATAAAATATTAATAAATATTAAAGAAATAAAAATCACACAACAAAGGTACATACACGAGTAGTACATGAAAAAATTTTTTCGGTTGGTTCATTGCTCCGATAACTATATGGCACCTCTGTTGAGCATATCGAGGATTGATAATAATAATACTATTTTTAAAAATAACAGTTACAGTTAAAAAAACAAAAAAATAAAATCTAAAAGGTAATAAAACATTTCAAAAGATTGAAAAATTAAAAAAAAATGAAATCAACGCCAGACTCAATTCCTGTCCCATCTCACTGCTGCACGACCTAAGCAACGATAGGTTGCCGATGCTTTAAATTGATTTTTGCACCACCATATCGATGCGGCATGTTCGCATAGTGCTGCAGTTGTGCGCAAACCCTGACGAAGACCGGACACCGGTCGAAACTGTTGGTAATAAAATTAAGACAACCGCTAAGTTGTGTTTCTTCTCTTCCCAAGTACGTTTGGCCCATTAGAAAAACTTCTTCAATATATATATATATATATATATATATATATATATATATATATATATATATATATATATATATATATTGAGATATAACAGACAGTAATGCCAAGGAATGTACAGGGGAAGTTATTAAAACCAATGGAATGTAAATAAGAAGAAAGAAAAGTTTTAATAACTTCCCCTGTACATTTCTTGGCATTACTGTCTGTTATATCTCATTAATTAATATTGTGTTAAAACACGGAAAAACGAGCCCTCAGGTATACACTTCTTTTCCTTATTTCATTGAACGAGGGTCTCGTACTGGCAGACTTGGTGTGTTTAGGTTGTATAAGAGGGATAATTAATCAGCTGCCCGCTCATAATAAGTTCACGTGCTACGTGACGCCGAACATGCGCATAAGAGTGTTTTCACACTCGTCGTTTGGCTTATAGATGGCGCTGACTGTCACTCCTACTTCTAAATTCACAGATAAACCCAAAAAAGTGGATTGAGGGAGGGCACTGTGATAGCTCAGTGGTTAGAGCATCGAACGCGTAATTCGAAGGTCGTAGGTTAGATTCCTGCTCACAGTTGGTAATTCTTTCATCCACTTTTCTTTCTTCTTATTTACATTCCATTGGTTTTAATAACTTCCCCTGTACATTCCTTGGCATTACTGTCTGTTATATCTCATTAATTAATATTATGTTAAAACACGGAAAAACGAGCCCTTAGGTATACACTTCTTTTCCTTATTTCATTGAACGAGGGTCTCGTACTGGCAGACTTGGTGTGTTTAGGTTGTATAAGAGGGATGATTAATCAGCTGCCCGCTCATAATAAGTTCACGTGCTACGTGACGCCAAACATCCGAATAAGAGTGTTTTCACACTCGTCGTTTGGCTTATATATGGAGCTGACTGACACTACTACTTCTAAATTCACAGATAAACCTACAAAAGTGGATGGAGGGAGGTCTGCTGTGATAGCTCAGTGGTTAGAGCATCGAACGCGTAATTCGAAGGTCGTAGATTCGATTCCTGCTCACAGTTGGTAATTTTTTCATCCACTTTTCTTTCTTCTTATTTACATTCCATTGGTTTTAATAACTTCCCCTGTACATTCCTTGGCATTACTGTCTGTTATATTTCAATAACTAATATTGTGTTAAAACACGGAAAAACGAGCCCTTAGGTATACACTTCTTTTCCTTATTTCATTGAACGAGGGTCTCGTACTGGCAGACTTGGTGTCTTTAGGTTGTATAAGAGGGACAATTAATCAGCTGCCCGCTCATAATAAGTGTACGTGCTACGTGACGCCAAACATGCGCATAAGAGTGTTTTCACACTCGTCGTTTGGCTTATAGATGGCGCTGACTGTCACTCCTACTTCTAAATTCACAGATAAACTCCAAAAAGTGGATGGAGGGAGGGCCGCTGTGATAGCTCAGTGGTTAGAGCATTGAACGCGTAATTCGAAGTTCGTAGGTGCGATTCCTGTTCACAGTTGGAAATTTTTTCATCCACTTTTCTTCTTATTTACATTTCATTGGTTTTAATAACTTCCCCTGTACATTCCTTGGCATTACTGTCTGTTATATCTCATTAAATAATATTGTGTTAAAAAACGGAAAAACGAGCCCTTAGGTATACACTTCTTTTCCTTATATATATATATATATATATATATATATATATATATATATATATATTATATATATATATATATATATATATATATATATCACCCTTTCCGTATTGAGCTGGCTAGTCCATGCAGACCGCCAGAAGAAGTTAAAGAAGCTAAGTGCTTCCTTATTCTAACTATAATGCATAGCTTCACTCGCCCTATATACCGCTGCATGACAAAGGCAGCATATACACTACACATGCCTTACATTCAACAGATATAATCCTTCCTTTTTCGTACAGAATGGCTGCCAGCCATTGGTGGACAATGAACAAAAGCACTTGTTTGACTATGTGGACGAATGTACTAGAGAGGGGATGAAGGATTTTTACATTTAAGGGGAGCGGGAAAGATGCAAGCAAACCACCCCTGGCAGTTTGGGAAAAGAAGGTTGGTTATCTGGTTTCATCACTGTCAGGTTTAAGCAATTGTTTGTATTTTTCGACTGTCAAGCATATTTTTTTCAAGAAGTGTGAACACTATTTTTTTCGTTTTTTCGTGTTTACGCATGTGTCACTTTGTCATTAGATTTTTCTTTGTGCACTGTTTGCTCTATAGCGCTGTCGCCATGGTGTGCCATGTGACTGAATCTTCCGCCTGATATATGTGTGTGTTCTTTCTAATTAAAGTTAGCGACAAGTTCAGCGCATTGTCGTGTCTTCTGTCGGTGCCTGTATATTTGCGCTGTTTCTATATCCAAGCATGAACCACCAACTAGCCCATCTTTTGCTTCTAGTGCTATTTTCTTGTTGCGCATCGTAGAGACGACAGTTAACAGAGAAACAAAATTACCTTTCTTTTGAAACTATGGTTTTACAGGCAACCTATCTGTGTGGGCTTTCTAAAAGAAGGTTTTTGTATGAGAATTAATATGTATTGTGCACACTAGATTTAGTCCACCATGCCGCGGAAGGTCGGAATATATTGAGCGGTAAACTGAAGGTGAAGAAAGCACAGATAACAATTTTTATAGACTTTTTTGCGTGACACTCCGTATAAGTATTTTATGAAAAGTCAAACTTTGAGAAACCGGGTAGCTTAAAAAAACAGTATATAATCCCACAAACGTGGGACTGCGGTGAAATTGGAAGAAACAATCAAACCAGGAAAGACACAATGAATGTAATCTGCAAGGGTGATCAAACAATAGGATGGAAACTCTCGTGAAGAAAACAGGAACTCCAAACTATTTGTCATATATATAAATGAACTAATCCTCTGTTACTGGCCTGCATAGGTTGTCCCTTCTCATTAGTTCAAAAGCCGAATACCACACGAATGTTGCGAAAGTCCAATGAAAGCGCTTCATGGCAGATCGAGCGCAATGAATAACTTTCAATGCGTAGGCGTTCTTCGTAGCAAAAAGTATTCCAAGCTTGAGCTCTCCGAAAGGTGGAAAGGTGTTGTAGAGCAAAATTATTGGCTTGGATCGATTTGATTAGCAGGAGCGGTTTAACGTCCCGAAACCTCCCCACGCCTTGATGAGGGGCTTCGGAAATTTTGACCACCTGGGGTTTTTTGACATGGACTCACATCTGAGCACACAGACATACAGTATTTTTGCCTCACTGAAAATGGAGTCAGCGTCGCCATGATTTGATCCCGTGACCTGCGCGTCAGGAGCCGACTACCTTATCCACTAAACCAGTGCCACGGGGCCTGTCATCCAAGTTTAGGAACACGTACTATGCAGTACGCGTATTGAATCTGTACGCATCTAGTGGCACACAGCGGTACCTCTTTTTTACAAACCATAATCCTGAACTTTTAAAGGAGTTTTAAAGAGAGGCTGCTTCGATACCGTATTTAGGTATTATAGATAATACATTCTCAATACTTCTTTTATCCGAACAAAAGAAAGCCACGTGCTGTACATAATCCAATACCTTATTTTCATTTCCTAGTACATTAAATCAGCGAATACTATTCGATCGTCATACGCTGAAGCAAGGCGTTACTGCGCTCAAGCACGGGCATGCGTCTGCTTGGGAATACAGTTAAAGTAACTTTTTTTAATTAAATGTATGTAAGGCGAGGTTGGTGCCAAAGCGTGGCGCCGGCTACTCCTCTTCTTTTGCACAAATTCAACATCGCACGTTTTGTAGCAAACGAAAGGCTATACCTATGTACATGGCACAACACTTACACAATTAGTTCACGTTTTTCAACACTGAGAGTCCACACTTCACAGAAATGGGTTCACACTGCATAGAAATGTGTCCGCATCACACTGAGTTTGTAAAAAACACACGTAATCACGCCAATTTAAGTGTTCAAAGAAAAACTTGCAGGTTCAATAAAATGTCTAAGGTGATCTTGTCGGTTAAATACTTCACTGTTTTCAGAAAGGTTTTCCAAAAAGTATCATAATGAAACACGAAAATCCTGTTTTGAAACATAGTGCCGTTAACAGTGAATTACGTTTGTTTTTTTTTTAGTACTTTTGAGCTATTTGTTATTCCTCCAGAAAGTGAACAACTGCACGCGCTGCAGTGGCTTGTAGCTTTCCTTTTGGCCATTGGCCATGAACCCAAGATTTTTGCAATTGATGTAGGTTGCTTATCCAAAGAATTGAGTTTTTAAAAAGGTTATTTCGAGGTACGTCATAATTTTTACAATGCAGAAAAATGTGCTCCACGTCTTCTCGAGCTTCTCCACAAGAGCAGGTAGGACTGCCAGCTTTCCTTATTCTATACAGGAAAGCCTTCGTGTAGGCTGTACCAAGTCGAAGCCTATGGATGACTGTTTCTACCTATCGGCTAACCTTTAACGGAATACTAAATTCTATAACGGGATGAATGTTATACAACGGAGAGTTTTGCGCAATTTTCGAACCATGTTTTGTTAGACAGCTGACACCTCAAATTATTTATTAGACACCGTGCGTCGCTCATCGATACAGGTAGCAGTGATATATTATTTTCTTGATGTGCTGCATGTGCAATGTGTTCAGCAATGTCGTTTCCTGTGATTACACGGTGGCTTGGCACCCACTGGAACGTTATGGTGTGCTTTAAATCTTTTGCTATAGCGTTTGTCCTCTGTATTTCATATGCGAGCTCACTAGCTTTGTTGCCCAAGCTGATTCCTTTTAATGAAAGAAATTAGGGCTGTGAGTCACTGAAAACTACCCATCGAAGTGGACCTGGCTGTGAACATATGAAGCGTGAAGCACAGAGTATTGCATAGAGTGCTGCCGTTGTGGATGTTGTAAAATGGCTGAGTTTAAAAGCTTTTCTCGCTTGGTATGCAGGTACGAAGAATGCCGACGTACAGCTTTGATTTAGACATGATCCGTCGGTGTACACGTGAATATAGTCTTCATAATTGGTATAGAGGTGTGTTAAAGTGGATTGCTTCGTTACAATATAGGCATATCATTCTTACAATTTATTCCCGGAATCCAAGTTGTAATAGAGTCGCCATGGTGGGTGGGATGCACATGGAGGCCAGTATTCGTGCACAGGCAGTAAACTCTTGAATTCTACTATAGCTTTATCTATTCTTGCAGCTGATCTCTCCTGAATGGCTCGGTATATGGGATGATTAGCGTGTTGAGTAACCAACCGAAGATAATGCCGGCATTTTCCCGTAAATCTCATAGCATGGAAAGTCGGCTGACGAAACTCCGCAATTACTAAAGCACTGGCAGACGCTCGCGGTATACCAAGACATATACAAAGGCTTCTAGCCAAGAATCTTTGAATCCTCTGCTCTGAATTACGTAATATCCCATGTAAAACCGGGGCTGAGTAAGCTATTTTTTGTCGAATTATTGCTGAATGTACGCGCAATAAAGAAGAACATGAACTACCCCATCTCACTCCGGTCAGTCGACGTAATATATTCATTAGAGTGTTGACTTTATCCTATAATGATTTTTTTGTGGTGCCCAAAGCAGACGTCTGACTAGAATAACCCCTAAAAATTTCTGCTCTCGCACAAGTTGTAAGCGCTGAGTGTCTACCTGAACTTTGGATTTATTAAGGCTTTTTTCTTGTGAATGGAAGTACAGATATTTTCTCATGAGAAAGAATCATGCCTCTGCTCTTAAAATTGTCATTGATTATTGTCAGCCCATCTTGAAGTTTTCGCTGAACTGCTTGAAAACTCGTGTCTAATGCCCAAATGCACAGAATCGTCGTTGCAGTATTTCTAGATATAAAGCGACGATTTCACACGACCAGCTACGCTCATGTACTATACGGTTTAATTCAGTTGGGAATAGCAGGTAGAACACTAAGATGGATTGCAGAGTTCTTAAGAGAAAGGAGAATCTCCATTGACACGGCTGACGGTTAAAAGTAAAGAGCATGAAGTTAGTCAATGAGTCCCACAGGGTAGCGTACTAAGCCCATTTTTATTTATTTGTGTTATGGCTGATATATCTCATAATTTACGTACTAGTTTGAAATATTACATATATGCAGACTTCTTTCTTGTTTGGAAATGCAGTTAAAAATACCATTATGCTTTACAAACACATGCGTCTTGCTTGCAGGCTTCACAATACAAAATGTAATATTGCGGGTAAATAGCGCGGTACCAGCGTGCGTGGCCACGGGAGTCAGTCGTTCATGTTATTATAATAAAAAGAACTTCAACGTTTGAAGCCGGCCGTCTACGACAAAAAAACACACACGTTATTTCACGCATTCCGTTAAGGCCACGTAGTTGGTGCACAGCAAGTTAAAAAGATTTTACGCGTATATTTGGTCATGGTTTAGAGGATGCTACCCTTTACACGAAATTCAGCCACACAAGCCTCTCGGAACTTTATCGATAAATTTGTAGTAATATTGAATTTAAACTTCTCCAGTCACATCATACAATAGAAAGTATGCACTAAATGTTTGAAGTATGCACTAGGCCAGGATATTGCTATCGCATTAAACTTTTAAAGTCGTAGCTTAAGATCCCCCAATGTTTTTTTTTGATAGCATGGCAGCCCAAACAAACGAGAAATCTTCCTCGTTCGTGCACCGCTTTCTGTTATAGAACAATATTTGAGCTTCCAGTTTGTTATATAAATTTAGACGAACAATCCCACAAACCAACCCTTCTGAAACGGTGCTGTAACTGCAGGATATTAGACAAACAATGCTCCTAAAGAGGAGGGGGGGGAGAACTTCTAAATCTTTTGAAAAACCGCCATTTTTATTATTTGCAATTGGTAAAGCACATCTCAATCTAAATTTTGAGTAGGGCTTGGCCCACACACCCTAGCTACTGGCCAGTACAGCTGCCAAACACATAGGCACATTGTACAAGCTTTCACATATCAATGTACGTACAGTAAACGTTCAACTGCCTTTTGTACAGTGTTTTACGGAACGCCATTCCAGAGAAGAACGTTCGAGGAACTAGTTCCTTTTGGCAGGAAAGGAGGAATGACATCACCACAATTAGCAGCGGCGAAACTGTAATGATAACTTGTCACATTTAAAAAAAGAGTAGAGTGAACGCTGTTCCTTCATTGAACGTTCCACGTCATTCAAAAGTCGCTTGCGCATACGTAGAACATCATGCAAAACAGGGCAGACGGCCGTATGCGTCAGCACGAAAGTAAACCACTCGTCGGTCACGTGACTACGCTATGTTCTTGTTTTGCACTTCGAGGCGCCCGCCGGGGGCGAGTGGAAACACGCGACGCTGAGACCAACCGAGTTCAGAACGGACAGTTTTTCGTTTTTTTGTCCACACTATAATATTGTCCACCGCAAACTTTCGCGAACAGTAGGTTTTCTAACACGCCTTCGTTACTTTCAAACAAGGCACAACAAACACTCTTTCTACAGCTCCCTCGTCACATCTACATTATTATATGAATATTAGATAAGACACACACTTGTCCAAAATCCATCGCCTGCAGAAAAAAGTCACGAGAATTGTCACCAAGGAAACATATATTGCGTACACAAAGCCTATATTTGAAGATTTTGGTGTAACATCACCGCCGAACTTGTTCAATACACTTATTAAAATTGTATCATGCAGACCAGAAAAATAACAACTCTTTTTTATAAGAACTCGCCACCCTAACTCCATTCGGAAGAACATGCGCTACGCGAAGCAATCACACGTTGAACGTTCTTTACACACGTACAAACTATGGCCCCCCAAATACTGCTGAACTTGCTGCCACAAGCTTCTAAACCCTCCACTACTATGATGAACTAAAAAAATAAATAGGCTACCATAAGTAGTGACGCAAGTGCAATTCCCGTCCCAATGAGTTTTATTCCAGTTATCCAAACCTAAATTAGGAATTGTACCTATAGGCTTTTGCTATAATTAAAGGTTTTTCTTTATTAGCACATATTACGTTTTTCATGCAATGTTTTTGTCTCGTACAGTTGTGTCAATGGGATGCTGGCATTTGTGAAGCCGTTTGAGAATTTCCGCTAGCCTCTCCCCCCCCCCCCACCGTAGCCTCAGCAGTGTTGTATTTCTTGCTGTTGATGCTGAAGTTCTTTTTTTTATTATTATTATTGTTATATGATATTATGATTATTATTATAATATTATTATTATTACGATTGATATCTCTAAAGCATTTGACACCGTAAACCACTCTATATTGCTTAAAAATTTTATTTTCTTGGCTTTAGGGGTCCGCTCTACGACTTTCTTAAATATTATCATTCTGATCGTTTCCAGGTAGTGCGGTTACACAAACAGTTACCTTGCAGCAATTAGCTTCCCTTGAAAGCTGGTATACGACAGGGATTCAATTTATATATTCTTTTATTTAATACATTCATAACTGACTTTACTGCTGCTGTTTCAAAATGTCTTGTATTTCATCATGCAGACGACACTGTTCTGTTAACGAAACATGTATGTTACAATAAAGCGTTGTCACTAATACAAGACAGTGTTTATAAGGCTGCGTCATGGTTTACAGATAATTGCCTGGTGCGAAATCAGAAAAAAAACGAAATTAATTTGCTTTATATATCTATTGAAAGCAATGGTTACGAATGCACCCCTACTTTTTCATGCCCGTTATTGCGCCTGCTGTAAGTGTACTCCCATTGAATATGTTAATTCCATAAAATACCTTGGTAAATTCTTCAATAGCAACGTGTCCTGGAATGATCATTTGGCTTACATTTGTGACAGACTACGAAAAATCTCGTGGTTACTTTTCAATATTAGATCAATCGTAGCCACCAATATTAAAGTGACAATCATGCTTGCTCTTGCGTATAGTATCGTACGATATGGCATCACTTTATTTGCTTTCTGTTCTTCGCGATGGCAGCATCGGGTAGACAATATTTTAAAAAGTATTTTGAAATCTATAGAGTATATTTGTTCTTCAACAGACAATGCAAATTTATATTGTCTACTTCGCCTGCCGTCTTTCAAAGCGTCCTTTAACCGAACTGTTGTATTACGGCATTTCTGGGGCTCTCAGTTCAAAAGGGAATGCATTACCCCTCGTATATTTAGAAAAAAACTGCCCGATTTTCTGTACCATTCGTCAAAACACGATATGGAAAAGCTACTAGAAAGGTCTATGTCCCTACTGTTTTTAATGACACCCCCGACAGTGTTTTTTCGGCAATGACTAAACGTAGTCTACGAAAGAGCTTGAAGTCTCTTTAATGCTTCATCAGTTATTGCATTATTATTTTTTTTCTAGTTTCTTCTATACTGGGTATAATCTGTTTAAAATTTTACAATGCTTGCCTTTACATTTCTGCTATTTAGGTAGTATTGCTCCCGCTAATTTGATTCTCTATTGTTATTGTGTTTATATGTAGCGTAAATGAGTTACATGCATTCATTCTTCTGATTGTTTACATGAAAAGCTTTTCAATATATATGTCATCTCTCGTCTGCCGATGTGCCGGGCCAAGTCCTCCAAGCCACCGTCTGGCTTTGACAGGCCGATTATTATTATTATTATTATTATTATTATTATTATTATTATTATTATTACATTGGTATTACAATAATATTGTTATTAATTGTTATATTGTTATATTAGAGTGGGCAACGTGGCAGCACGTTGACAGCGATGCTGAAAGAGCGCGTCTTCTTTCTTGTGCAGATTTTGACTGTCGCCTTTGGTGAGCATGCGCTTGCCGTGGAAAATGCTTCCATCCGGTTGGATTCGCCAGCTGCCGCAGCTCGAGAGGAAAACGACGCATTCACTGTTTCGACAATCTGCGATTTCATCGAGCCGATGCAGTA
Organism: Rhipicephalus annulatus; assembly: GCA_013436015.1. Lineage (NCBI taxonomy): Eukaryota > Metazoa > Arthropoda > Arachnida > Ixodida > Ixodidae > Rhipicephalus > Rhipicephalus annulatus. Next base: position 224,351 of record WOVY01000023.1, read on the forward strand.
TGAGCGTGTGGAAGCTACTGATTACAGCGTTTCCTTCGGAGTGACGTCACGACTTGACAGCTACTTATACCGGCCGACGTCCCTCTGGCACTTCAGTGGGCAACGTGGCAGCACGTTGACAGCGATGCTGAACGAGCACGTCTTCTTTCTTGTGCAGATTTTGACTGTCGCCTTTGGTGAGCATGCGCTTGCCGTGGAAAATGCTTCCATCCGGTTGGATTCGCCAGCTGCCGCAGCTCGAGAGGAAAACGACGCATTCACTGTTTCGACAATCTGCGATTTCATCGAGCCGATGCAGTATGAGCGTGTGGAAGCTACTGATTACAGCGTTTCCTTCGGAGTGACGTCACGACTTGACAGCTACTTATACCGGCCGACGTCCCTCTGGCACTTCAGTGGGCAACGTGGCAGCACGTTGACAGCGATGCTGAACGAGCACGTCTTCTTTCTTGTGCAGATTTTGACTGTCGCCTTTGGTGAGCATGCGCTTGCCGTGGAAAATGCTTCCATCCGGTTGGATTCGCCAGCTGCCGCAGCTCGAGAGGAAAACGACGCATTCACTGTTTCGACAATCTGCGATTTCATCGAGCCGATGCAGTATGAGCGTGTGGAAGCTACTGATTACAGCGTTTCCTTCGGAGTGACGTCACGACTTGACAGCTACTTATACCGGCCGACGTCCCTCTGGCACTTCAGTGGGCAACGTGGCAGCACGTTGACAGCGATGCTGAACGAGCACGTCTTCTTTCTTGTGCAGATTTTGACTGTCGCCTTTGGTGAGCATGCGCTTGCCGTGGAAAATGCTTCCATCCGGTTGGCTTCGCCAGCTGCCGCAGCTCGAGAGGAAAACGACGCATTCACTGTTTCGACAATCTGCGATTTCATCGAGCCGATGCAGTATGAGCGTGTGGAAGCTACTGATTACAGCGTTTCCTTCGGAGTGACGTCACGACTTGACAGCTACTTATACCGGCCGACGCCCCTCTGGCACTTCAGTGGGCAACGTGGCAGCACGTTGACAGCGATGCTGAACGAGCACGTCTTCTTTCTTGTGCAGGTTAGTTATCTGCCCAATGCCAAGTGTGTTCGTAGTAGTAATGTTTGCTTAGTGCTGCTACCTTGCCCACATGTGCTAAATGATGTTTGTTCCATTTTGTGCGTTTTTGTTGACTTGATTGTACAATGTGGGGATGTCGAGCAAAATCCGGGGCCTGATTCTGATAGTGATGAAGGGGTAACCGAGTTCAAAGCATCTCTCTCCGGTTTAAGTGATCGAGACCTGATACTCAATGTTCTAACAGGACAGAAAGAAATTATCGAGCGCATGAATGACTTCAGTGCTGCGCAGAAAACATTATCTGACACACTAACCGAATGTAAGGGTAGGCTTGATTCGTTGGAATCGGCTCTTGCCAATTTATCCTTGACGCAAGGCAAACTGGAAGCTGTTGAATCCGAAGTTAGCAATCTGCAAAAAATGGTTGTTGCTATGGTGGATAAAATTGATGATCTAGAAAATCGCACTCGTCGTAACAACATTATTATTCACGGTCTTGAAGAACCTGCTAGCGAAACTCCCGCATCATTACGGGAGAGCGTAACTCAAACTTTTTTGCTCGACCAGCTCGGCCTTACTATATCAGGAATAGAAAGATGTCATAGAATTGGTAGTAAACGGCCTGATAAAACGCGGCCTGTCATCGTGAAATTACTTGACTTCCGTGAAAAACTTACAATTCTAAAAAACTGCGCTAAGCTCAAGGGATCAAACTACTATGTCACAGAAGACTTTTCTCAGAAAGTGAGAAATATTAGATCAAAATTGTGGGACTGCACCGCAGAATATAGAAAAAACAAACAGCGAGTGAGGCTTATCTTCGACAAAGTGTCCATTAATGATGTTCTTTACATGTGGGACGAAACCAGTGGTTCTATTGTTCGTGTTCCTAAACGCCATCATACATGACGAACAACCGGTTGCAATTCCTTAAAGCTGCTTAATGTGAACTGTCGAAGCATAGTGAATAAGGGTCTTGATCTTGAACACTTGGTGGCAATTCATGAGCCTGATGTTATCGTGCTTACTGAAACCTGGCTGCACAGTGGTGTTTATGATAACGAATTCACTCCCCCAAATTTTTATGTTTATCGTCGTGATCGCAACTCTCGTGGTGGGGGAGTTGCCCTTCTCTTCAAGAAAAATTTGAACGTGGCCAAAATGTCTGATGCTGTAGACGTTGAAGCACTCTTCTGTAAGCTGTTTCATGAGGGCCAAAATGTGATTGTTGGTGTTGTATACCGACCACCAGCGAGTGATTTAGAGGTACTAGAGAATCTTAGAAAGTACATTGATTGCAATACAACTGATAACAATAAATTTATTTTGTGTGGTGATTTTAACCTCCCCGGCATTCCTCCCCGGAACACCTCCCCGGAACACTCTTTCGACTGACAGAAGCGACGCAAATAATAATGAAGCATTAATTGATATTGCATTTCAATTTGGTTTAACCCAACTAGTTAAAGACTTCACACGTGTTCACGGAACTAGTAAATCTGTGCTTGACCTTGTTTTTGTTAGTTCAAGTATTCGTGGTGATTCGAAATGTGAAATAGTTGAGGGAATTTCCGACCATAAATGTGTTTTAATAGAGTTCTCTTCATTACTGCAGAAACCCATCTTTAATGTTTCTCATTTTCCTGACTTCTCAGCTGCTGATGATACGTCGATATTAGACAGACTGGAAATAGCCTACGATGAACTTTGCAGTAGTATGATCACTGAAGAGTATGACGTCAATTCATTATGGCTGAAATTCAAAAATACAATTCACGCCTGCATTCAGCTCTTTGTACCAGTCAAGTATCGAAAAATCAATTCTGCGAATCCTTGGATAACGCGTGATAGCATTCACATTAAAAGAAAACTAAATCGTGCCAGGAAACAAATTAAGAAGAACAGTAGTCAAAAACGTATCGCTGAAGTGGCAATGCTCTCTCGTGAACTTAAGAAAAAGATGAAGCAGGAACGTTTTAACTTCTATAACATTCGTTTGAGCACGCTGGTAAAGGAGGCACCAGCTAAGTTTTGGAGGACCATCACACCGAAGTCCTCAAGTACTAATACATTTAACATAGGCAATGATTTCACATCCGATGCTGCTAAGATTTCTGATGCGTTCAACACCCACTTTGAATCCGTTTTTTCCAAAGATAATGGTAGCATACCCTTATTTGACAAATTCCAGACATTACCTCCGATTGAAGATTTGGAAATAACAGAAAGTGGAATATTTAACCTCTTGCTTAATTTAGATGTGAAAAAGTCATATGGACCCGATAATATACCTAATGCATTCCTTAAACGATACGCTGAGTGGTCATCTAAATTTTTGTTAATTATTTACCGTACATCCCTTTCGACGGGTACTTTGCCTGATGACTGGAGAATTTCCAAGATAAAACCACTGTTTAAAAATGGCGATAAGCAGCTTATTTCTAACTATCGACCTATAGCTTTAACATGCATGTGTTGTAAAATTCTCGAGCATCTTATTCATAAACATATTACGCTTTTCTTGGAAAATTACTCAATATTAACACCAATGCAACATGGATTCCGTCACGGCTTTTCTACTGTAACTCAACTGGTTGAAATGACACATGACTTCGCCGCAGCTATTAATGAGAGAAAACAGATAGACGTAATTTTTTTAGATTTTGCTAAAGCATTTGACACGATTTCCCATTCTAAATTGCTCATTAAACTGAACACATTATTAAAAAACAGGAAACTGTGTAGCTGGATTAAATCGTATCTAACATCCCGGCAGCAATACGTTGTTTTTAAAGACACTCCATCAAACATGTTACCCGTTGGCTCAGGGGTTCCTCAGGGCTCCGTGCTTGGCCCGTTGTTGTTTTTGGTGTTCATAAATGATATTGTTGATAATTGCAGGGTTAAAATACGATTATATGCAGATGATTGTGCGTTGTATTCACTTATTCACACAGTTGAAGACCAAGTTAAGCTTAACACAGAAATTGAGAAACTCATGAAGTGGTGTAATTCTTGGCAAATGTGTGTAAACTATCAAAAAAGTGTGGCCATGTCGATAACAAATAAGAAGTGTCCCCTTGTTTACAATTATACAGCTGATGGAAACATCCTAAATCGACTAACAGAGTACAAGTATCTAGGCTTGCATATATGTAGCAACCTCCACTGGGATCGACATATCGACTACATATCTAATAATGCAATGATGAAATTACATTTTTTGAGACGTTCTCTTCGCTATTCATCATACGACACTAAAATTCTGGCGTACAAATCTCTTATTCAACCCATTTTGGATTATGGAAACATTATCTGGGATCCTTACACCAATGTCAATATCCATAAACTAGATAGAATCCAAAACAAGGCTGTCCGATTTATTTTCAAGAAATATGGCCCAACGTCAGTCTCTGAATTAGTTGCCAAAGCGGGATTCAAACGGACTTCAGAAAGAAATAGAATTTCTCGTTTGTTGTTCTTCTATAAGATAGTTAATGGTCGAATAAAAAGTAACACAGGTGAATACTTAAAGTTCTCTTCCGGTTACTCTACCAGACAACGTCATAAACACACTGTCGTTCCTTTCCAGCCCAATAATAATACTTTCAAGTATTCCTTTTTTCCGCGCACTGCCAAAGAATGGAATGAGCTTGACAGCAAAATTATTGAAACAGACAGTATCGAGGCATTTGAAAAATTTATATCTGACTAGTGTTTTTTTTTTCTTCGTGAAACATTTTTTTATGTTGTTTGAAGTGCTTTGTTCTGTGTTGACTGCTGTATTGTACTGTTGATTTTGTTGTAATATATATACCCACTCTGCTATGGCCCCATGTTGGGGCTAGCAGTATTGCTAAATAAATAAAATAAATAAATAAATTAATATTATCAATATTATTATTAATATATAATAATTATATTTTACCGCCATTTTAATAATAGTTTACGGGCCAGTGTCTCGCTGCAGTCAGCGGTGAGACAATGGCCCGCAAACTGATCATCCATCTTTTGACAGATTTTCCCGGCTCTCCTGAAGCTTTTCCTGCTTGGGTGATAAGCTGCGGTTCCGTCGACGCCTGCCGTTGCTGTTAAGCTGTCTTTCAAGCCTGGAACCTGCTTGTCTGAAAAATTCACCCGGTTCATCAGAATAAGAAAACGCCCCCTTCGTGCTCGCGCCCCTGCTCCATACGGGACCTTCAGACGGGCAAGCTGCGTTTTCATCGGTACCTGCCGTTGCCTCTACGCTGCTGCGGTAATCATCATTTGCTCATCTGGCAACTTTGGCGTTGTTCACCAGGATAAAACGCCCATTTTATGCTGCTCGCTTCGCAGTCGGCGGCGAGACACTGGCCCGTAAACTGATCATCTGTCTTTTGACAGGTATTTTGTCTGTTGACACCTCTTATTACGTACTGTAGCCATTTGCTGCTGACTGCCGATCTTCTTTTTTTTCCTTCCTTTTTTCGTTGCCAGTTATTATGAGTGAAGAAGACTTGTGTATTTCATGTGATGGTCGATTGTGACGATCGATTTATGAAATGTCTTGAATGCAAATATTTCTATCATCTTGGATCGAGCTGCTCAGACATAGCTCCCAATACAGTTACTACTATGGGCAGTCGAAAAGAGACTACTGGGTGTGCAAAACCTGCAGAGCCAACAAAAAGCAATATGTCTCTGCTATGTCCTCCGATGCTCCGTCAACGCCAAGCAGCAGCGATTTTATTTCCGCTTTGGTCGAAAAAATAGAGACATGAAAAGAAAGTTAGAAGTTCTGCCCGCACTAAGTCAAAAGGTTGATTCGTTCTTGCTTCTAAAGACAGAATTTTCGCAGCTGTCAAAGCCAGTCACTGACCTTGATGAGTCACTCCCTTTGTTTATCAAAGCATTATGATACCAAATGTGAACAGCTCAAATCTTCAGAGGGCGCTGCATTAAACAGAGACAGAGAAATTAAAAAACTGAACGAAACTGTTGAGACTCTGGCTAAAATTATACATAGTTTACAACAAGAGCAAAATGAGTCCAACCAATACAGTAGACTACCAAACTGAAACATTCATAGCTTACCCCTCACCCAAAATGAAGATTTGAAAGAAATGCTCATAGATCTTGCTGTGAAACTTGAACTGCATGATTTTTCTATTACTGATGTTGCCGTGCATCGCATTCCTGGCAAGCAGGATTCTTTTCCAACAGTTCTGGTGCGATTTTGCAATGTCGCTATGAGAGAAAAATGGTATAATAGACGTGGAGAATTGCGAGAGTTATACCTCACTAAAGTGCTACCGAAACTTTTCTTCAATGACAACTTAACAAAGCTCAACATGCATCTCTGTTCTGGCTTCCTAGGTCGACGGGAAAGCAAAACAACTACAAATTCATTTGGGTGAGAGCAGGCAAAATATTTGCCTAGCAGGATGAGGACGCTCCACTCATTCAAATAATCAGTGACGGTAATATTGAAAAGATCAAATGAATATGGTGCCATCTGCTCCACTTGCAGTTTCCAACTTTGATACCTTTAAGAGCAGCTTCGGTCCTAACTCTGATTTAGATTTTACTTTGGTTAATGTAAATATTCGCAGCTTGCGCAAATACTGGAAGGAGTTTAAAAGGTTGGCAGAAGATGCAAACGCTTACGTGGATGTTTTTTTACTCACTGAAATTAATGTTCCAGATTCATTCTTGCACTTATTTGGGCTGAAAGGTTCACCGCTCCCCGCAGGGGCGCTTGCGTAATTAGGCGTTTGGTGTGTAGCGACACCATGGACCCGAGCTAACGGGGGGGTTTCGGCTCCCTCCCACGCCTAGCCGTGCGTGGCTTTGCCGTGTCCGGGGAAAAGGGGATCCTGGGGGTTGAGTCAAAGCTAGGTGAATGGACCTTTGAGGCCCCCCGGCAGAGGCAACACACCCCTTTGGCCTCGGCTTTACGTAGACGGCACCCCTGGGCTGACCCACCCAGGGGAAATCGGCAGTCACATTTTCCTATCTCTCTCCCCTACAACTTCGTCTTTATCTCTCTTTTTAAGTCTGTGCTGTCTACTTCTCTCTTCTGTTTATTTCCAATTTTCCTGGTGGCAAGGGTTAACCTTGTGTAATTACTCAACCTTGAGTAGTTATATTTGGTTATAGTGGCAATGTACGGCTGGCGTCTGCAGCCTTATGCTATTAAGTGCTTCAGCGTCCCCTGGTTGGACTCCATGGTGGGTGGTCGCCATTGCTGCCGTAAAAAGTACACTACTATGGGAACACCTGCATTTCCCCGTCTCCTAGATCGTCTTCCGCCTAAGAGGGGACGAACCGATGACATATCAATTTTCAGCCAACCCAGACAATGCTTTCCAAAATTCCTTGTTGTGCACAGCGAAAATTCAACGAAACAAGCCAGAGCCATATCCCCATTTCTTGTTGCGAAATTTCTGACTGATGTCTTTGGCCCAGGATACAAGGTTACAAAGATGGCTAGCGGAGACCTTCTCCTTGAGCTGCCTGAAAAACATCACTATGAAAAGCTTGGCAGTCTCGTAGCATTTGGTGATATCCCAGTATCCGTTTCACCTCATAAATCAATGAACACCACACGCGGAGTTGTTTCAGAAGCAGCCCTTCTTGAAATGTCTGAACAGGAACTGCTTGAAGGGTGGAAAGAGCAAAATGTCACGGATGTGAAACGAATCGTCAGCAGACGCGACAACAAAGAAATACCTACCAAACATTTAACACTCACTTTCGCAGCTAGCACACTGTTTTCATCTATAGACACAGGCTGCATCAAACTTTCTGTCCGTTCGTACATTACAATCCAAGATGGTGTTATAAATGTCCACGATTTGGTCATGGCTCGCAGAACTGCCGGGGTCAGGAAACTTGTGCAAGATGTGGTAGCCACGGCCACCCATCTGATAACTGTGTTACTACGCCTCACTGCGTGAATTGTGACGGAGAAAACGCCGCGTATTCGCGTTCATGTCCTAACCGGAAGAAAGAAAAAGAAATAATCACTCTTAAAGTCAAAGAAAACATCACATTCAAAGAAGCAAGACGAAAATTGTCGCCATTTTACGGCGCAACATAAGCTGATGCGGCGCGTCAGGGGGCAACGCCGCACCAGCCCTCGCCACCCCTTCGGCCAACGCAGAGCGAGCCATCGGCTGTGGCGCCTGCCCCCAAGGCAGCAGTAGTTCAGTCTACTCCGCCTCCAAGCGAATTGAGGCCCGAGACTCTAGGGTCTTCTGATCTCAAGGCCTCACCTCGCCAGGCGAGGCTTAAAATCCAAACCACCAGCTCGCATGTGCGGGCATCCAGTGCCTCTGAGGAGGCAATGGATACAACGGTACCCTTGGTACCGAAAGAGCGGCGCGCCTCTTTGGAGCGCGCCAAGAAAAACAAAACACCAATAACGGGGCCGGACGACCGTCCTGCCACCTGAATTAACAATCTCACTCGAACACAGGAAACTCTTTGTACACACAGCAGCATCTCTCTTGTTTAAATATGCAGACAGAAATATTACAGTGGAACATCCGAGGCCTTCTTCGAAACCTTGATGACTTACAAGAACTCCTTCATGAACACAATCCAAGAGTGCTGTGTGTACAAGAGACACACTTAAAACGAACAAACACAAATTTTTTACGTAACTACGTAATCTTTCCAAAGGATAGAGATGATGCCATGCCGCCATCCCGTGGTGTAGCGGTTATAGTTAGTCAAGGTATAGCATGTACACAATTACCCCTTCAAACTTCCCTCGAGGCGGTGGCTGTCCGAGCAGTTATTCTAAACAAAATTGTCACAGTCTGCTCTTTGTACATACCTCCGCACCACCGTCTTGAAAAACTTCAATTCCAGTCTTTAATACACGAACTACCTGAACCTTATCTCGTCCTTGGGAACCTGAACGCACATAATGGTCTGTGGGGTGACTCTCGCTGTGATGCACGAGGTCGTCTCATTGAACAATTCCTCATTTCATCGGGTGCTTGTCTGTTGAATAGGAAAGAGGCAACATGCTATAACCTTGCCAACAAAACTTACTCTTTCATAGACCTCAGTATCGCATCTCCTTCACTTGTACCATTACTTCAGTGGAAAGTCATAAATAATCCCTAAGGAAGTGACCATTTCCCTTTAGTTTTGAGTACACCAAAAATAAATGATTGTCCTCCACATGTTCCCAAATAGCTGGTAAACAAAGCCGACTGGGAACAATTTCAAAAGCTTACTCACTTAAATTGGACTGACATATGCGGATTAGGCATAAATGAAACTGTGCAGTACTTCACGGCTTTTCTTACTGACGCAGCAACCAAGTGCATTCCACAAACATCTGGACTGCCCGGCAAACGACACGTTCCGTGGTGGAACACTGAGTGTCAGAATGCACGAAAGGAACAGAACAGGGCATGGAGGTTGCTGCGGAACACGCCGACAACGGAAAACCTTGAGAACTATAAGAAAATAAAATCTCGAGGCAGGAGAACGCGTCGGCAGGCCAGAAAAGAAAGCTGGCACAAGTTTTTATCAGGGATAAATTCATATACACAAGAGGCTAAAGTCTGGAACATGGTTCGTAGGGTAGCAGGAAGACAAGTACACTCACTCCCACTCGTAAACACACAGGGTGACAGCCTGGAAGATCAAGCGAACTACCTCGGTGCACACTACGAGCAGGTGTTTAGCTCGTCACACTACACTGAAGCTTTTCAAAGATACAAAGCAAAGATAGACAAGCAGAAACTAGAACTCAAGTGCACTAATTACGAGGCATACAACCAACCATTCAAATTAGCTGAGCTCCGACCATCTCTAAACTCCTGCAGTACTTCTGCCCCAGGTTCTGACCGTGTGGTGTATGAAATGTTAAAAAGCCTACCAGCAGAAACACGAAAAACCTTGTTTGTACAACGGTATCTGTTTTTCTAGCACAATCCCTACCTCCTGGAAAGAGGCTATTATTTTTCCCATTTTGAAAGAGGGCAAGGACCCTTCTTTAGCTTCAAGTTATAGGCCCATTGCACTTACAAGCTGCTTGTGCGAAGTCTTCGAAAAAATGATAAACTGCCGACTTGTACATATCCTTGAAACAAACAATTTGCTCGACCCATTTCAGTGCGGGTTTCGAGAAAGTAGATCCACCATAGACCACCTTGTTCGTATCGAGGCTCAGATCAGAGACGCCTTTGTCCATAAACAATATTTTCTCTCTGTGTTCCTCGATATCGAAAGGCTTATGATACAACATGGCGTTTTGGAATTCTAAGAGACCTGTCCCACCTTGGTGTGCGCGGAAGAATGTTTCACATAATCGAAAGTTACCTGTCAAACCGGACATTCCGTGTCCGTGTGGGCAGTGTTCTCTCATAAACATTTGTCGAGGAAACAGGCGTGCCACAAGGTGGTGTGCTTAGTTGCACACTTTTTATTATCAAAATGAATTCCTTGCACTTGTCCATCCCACGCAATATGTTCTATTGTACATATGTCGATGACGTTCAGCTTGGCTTAAAGTCATACAACTTGGCAATGTGTGAGCGGCAGGTTCAGCTGGGTTTAAACAAGGTCTCCAAATGGGCAGAAGAAAACGGATTTCGACTTAACCCACAAAAAAGCATATGTGTCTTGTTCTCTCGAAAGAGAGGCATGCACTCCGAACCTGACATTCGACTGAATGGGCAACGTCTGTCTGTCAAAGCCGAGCATAAATTCTTAGGCTTAATCTTGCACAACAAGTTGACCTTCGTACCGCACATCAAGTATTTAAAAACAAAATGTTTAAAAGCCATGAATGTTATAAAAGTGTTGTCACGTACTACTTGGGGTAGTGATACGCAATGCCTCATGAATCTGTATCGAAGCCTCATTCGCACCCGCTTAGATTATGGGCTTTTGTTTATCAGCCTGCAACTAAAAGTGCTTTGAAGATGCTGGAACCCGTGCACCATTTGGGCATCCGCCTTTCTGCGGGTGCTTCTCGCACCAGCCCTGTAGAAAGCCTTTGCTTTGAGTCAAATGAATGGTCGCTTCATCTACAGAGAACTTACATGTCCTTTGTATATTTTCTTAAGGTGAAAGCAGACAAGATGAACCCCTCATACTCTACTATTATTGATCTGTCGAGTTACATTCTGTTTCAAAACAGGCCTTCGATGAGGCAGCCCTTCTCAGTTCGCCTGAAGGGTCTAGCTGAAGAAACTTGAGTGTCACTTGAACACAGTTTAATGGCTCCTGTAGCATACCCGCCACCGTGGCAGTGGCAGACTATAGACTGCGATGTGTCTTTCCTAGAAGTTACAAAACATGCACTTATTGCTCATATCCGAACATACTTCCTGGAACTTCAAAACAAATACACACGTCCTGAGTTCTTTACACGTGCCTCCAAGTCTAACTCCTCTGTGTCCTACGCTGCTGTCGCACCATTCTTTTCGGATGCTGGCCCTCTACATCCAGGCACAAGTATCTTAACAGCGGAAGCTTACGCGATACTTGTGGCAGCTAAACATATCAAACAATTACAAATACAAAAAGCAGTAATTTATACAGACTCCCTCAGTGTGGTAACGGCTCTGCACAGTCTTAAAAAACAAAAAAACCCTGTCCTCGTCTCACTTTATTCCATTTCATGCACACTCTACACACTCAACCAACATGTTGTAGTGTGCTGGGTGCCAGGGCACCGTGAGATTCAAGGCAACGTGATGGCGGATCAGCTTGCTGCATCCGTCCACGAAAGCACCGCCACTACACCCATATTAATCCCGGCCCTTGATCTTAAGCCGTCTTTCAAACGAAAGCTAAGGGACTACTGGCAGAGCAAGTGGGATAAACACACACACAACAAACTACACGTTATAAAGCCACACCTTGGCCATTGGCCACCAGTATCAAAATCTCGTATAACAGAGGTAACACTAACAAGACTAAGGATAGGACACACATACACGACACACTCACATCTTTTGTCCGGTGGTGATCCACCACTGTGTGACAATTGTGGTGAGGCATTGACAGTTCTTCACGTTTTAATTCAGTGCAAACAATTGGACACTCTAAGAAAACAACACTTTCCATTACCCTACCGACAGCATATACCTTTACACCCTGCAATGTTCGTTGGTAGGGAACCACTTTTTAGTCATCAATCATTGTTAGCGTTTTAAAAGAAATTAATAGTTTTCGTATCATATACCCGGACATTCCGTAGCACGACCTCTCCAGAGAGGTTTTCGCTGCGGTGGCTACACAACAAAGCACTTGCCTCACGGCCCTTGGACGCAAGGGTTTGAACGAGTGAGGCACTTGTGCTAATGCCATACAACTCCACCATCGTTTTTATTATCACCAACCTTTGTCATCTATTCGCACAACACACACCTTTGACGGCATGGCCATGATTTTTTTTCTTGTATGTTTTTACCCGCCTTACCGCGAGGAATGTTATGGCCCTTATACAGCCGCTAATCACAATCATTGTCCACACTCCTTGTCTCATGAAGTGGCGCTCTTTGGCCATGAAATGGCCCTTGCGCCAAAAAACACCATATACCATCATCATCAGGTTCACCGCTAAAATCTTCACTCGAGAACTTCGTAGAGGTGGAGGCATTGCTGTTTTTGTGAATGATAAGTATACTGTTTCTGAAGTAAACGTTAGTTTCACCCATGCTGAAGCCCTTACTTTAAAGTTGTGTTCCTTTCATTTAAATCTTAATTGTTAGCAATCTGCCACCCCCTAATAGTAGTGTTAGTCGCTTTATTCTAGAACTAGAAGCTGTCTTGAAGCGTTTTAGTTGTGAGTAAGGGCACCGAATCACACTTTGAGCTCCTGTGTCATAGCACAACGCCTAGCATCAGCACAACGCCTAGCATGAGCTAGGCGTTGTGATTTGTTGTGCTAACCATCTTCGAGCTAAAAAAATAGCGATGCTAATCCTACTGATGCGTTTACTGGGTACCCTGCGCATATAGCTGATCTTTTCAATCGCCACTTCGCAAATGTGTCTGGTGGACGTCCTTCGGCGGCGAAAGGCCGTTCTGGTTTAAAGAAATGAACACCTGCCTCGGTCTTCCAACATCAACAATAGATGACCTCAATAAAATAGTTTACGGTTTAAAAAGGTAGAAAGCAGAAGGTATTGACGGTATCTCTGTATCTTCGCTGCAGCGGAATCTGGACGCATTCTTAGAAATTCTGCTTTTCATGCTTATTGGATTCCTGGAGATGGCTTCTCTCCCATTATACCTAAAAACAGCAATTGTAAGGCCACTATTTAAAGGTGGACCAAAAGATAGCCTTGACAGTTACCGACCCATTTCAGTTTTACCTATCTTATCCCAAATAATTGAGAAATTCTCATTGCAATGCACGACTTCCTTTCTAGATAAATTTTCGCTCATTTCAAGCCACCAGTTTGGTTTTGTCGCAGGTCATGGCACAATTGATCTACTTGAGGAATTTTCTGATGAACTCAATGATGTTTTGGTACATGACATGTTTGCCTGTGCTTTATTTCTTGATATCTCTAAAGCATTTGACACCGTTAATCACTCTATATTGCCAGAAAAAAATTATTTTCTTGGCGTTAGGGGTCCGCTTACGACTTTCTTAAAAATTATCTTTTTGATCGTTCCCAGGTAGTGCGGTTACACAATCGGTTACCTTTCAGTAATATGCTTCCCTTTAAAGCTGGTGTACCAAAGGTATCTATTTTATCTCCTGTTTTATTTAATATATTCATAAGTGATTTTACTGCTGCTGTTCCAAAATGTCTTGTATTTCAGTATGCAGACGACACTGTTCTGTTAACGGAACATGTGTGTTACAATATAGCATAGTCACTACTACAAGACAGTGTTTATGAGGCTGCGTCATGGTTTACAGATATTTGCCTGGTGATTATTTAGAAAAAAAACGAAATTATTTTCCTTTAAAATCCATTGAAAGCAATGGTTACGAATGCACCCCCACTATTTCATGCCTGTGATTGCGCCTCCTGTAAGTGTACTCCCATTGAATATGTTAATTCTATAAAATATCTTGGTGTATTCTTCGATAGCAACCTGTCCTGGAATTATCATTTGGCTTACATTTGTGACAGACTACGAAAACTCTCGTGGTTACTTTTCAATATTAAATCTATTGCACTTACCAATATTAAAGTGACAAACATGCTTGTTCTAGCGTAAAGTATCCTACGATATGGCATCACTTTATTTGATTTATGTTCTTCGCGATGGCAGCGTCGGGTTGACAATATTTTAAAAAGTATGTTGAAATTCATTGTGTATAATAGTTCTTCAACAGACAATGTAAATTTATTTTCTCTACTTCGCCTGCCGTCTTTCAAAGCGTCTATTAACCAAAGTGTTGTATTACCGCATTTCGGGGGCTCTCAGTTCAAAAAAGAATGCATTACTCTTCGTATATTTAGAAAAACTGCCCGCTTTTCTGTACCATTCGTCGAAATACGATATGGCAAAGCTACTAGAAAGGTCTATGTCCCTATTGTTTTTTCGGCAACAACTAAACGCAGTCTACGAAAGAGCCTAAGGTCTCTTTCACGCTCCATTAGTTATCGCATTATTATTTTTTCTAGTTTCTTGCATACTGGGTTTAATCTGTTTAAGATTTTTCAATGCTGGTCTTCACATTTCTGATGTTTAGGTAGTATTGCTTCCGCTAATTTGATTCTCGATTGTTATTGTGTATATATGTAGCGTAAATAAGTTACACGTATTCTTTCTCTGATTGTTTACATGTCAAATATATATATATATATATATATATATATATATATATATATATATATATATATATATATATGTCATCTCTCGTCTGCCGATGTGCCGGGCAAGTCTTCCAAGCCACTGTGTGGCTTTTAAAGCTCTGTTATTTGTTTTGTACAACTCAAGATTACAATAAAGATTATTATTATTATTAATATTATTATTATTATTATTATTATACAAGATAGCTGCCAAAGTCTAGGTTTACCGTTTGTCGTGGAAAGAAAAATACAAGTACCATCAAGAATCTGCACACGCTTTTTTATCAGGCCCTGTTGAATGAATGAATAAAACGTTTATTGTAAAAGATGTAGATCAAGAGAGAACTGGCTGGGTCTCTATTCCGAGACTTTGTTGGATTGCGCTGCAATTCACGTCTGCTCCACAAGTCTCCGCTGTTCCTCGAGAGCTGTGCCCGACAAAGCCTCCCCCCGCCCCTCCCACGTTGGCTGCGCAAGTTGCATGATTTTTAGACTGACAAGCACAAACCATTCGAAACAATCAGCGCGGCTGCAACAGAATTAACACAATGCTCTAAATTGTTGTGGGTCTATTTTCGCCATTATGACCAGCCTGCTGTACGAGATGGTCTGATGCCTGCGCAGACAAGTCTTTTCAGAATCAGTCAGTCCTAATAGTGGGATGACGCAAAGCTTGTCTTCGCAGGCAATATAGCTGCAGTATATTTGTGTATGTTGTAGCCGTTATTGGTGGTTAAATGTCCTGGTCTGAGGGGTCGGTGGACAGAGCCCGGGGAAGGAATGCTTGGGCTGTGTTGTGTGCTAAATCGTTTCCGGCTACCCCCTGGAGACCTGGCAACCAGATGAGCTGCTTTTTAGTGGCTCGCGTTCATGCCGGCTATAGGATAGCGTGAGCTTGCGGTGAAATATGGGCTCTCATATAGTTCTAGTAGGCTACATTCAAATCTGTAAGTATCTATTCTGTATTCGAGTGCGTTGCTGCCAGGGCTATTGCAGTTTCTTCTACGATAGCTGCATCAGGGCATCTTAGTGATAGGCCGTAAACTACCTTACTTTGGTGAATGACTGCTATTGTAGAAATTCCTCCCATGGGCCCCAAAGCGTCTGTGAAGTAAGCTCCCTCTGTGTTACCATAGCATTCATTCAACGTTTTAGCTCGAGCTGCTCTTTTTCCGTGGTGGTAATCTGGGTGCACATTCCGTAGCAAAGGCTTAGTCAGAAAACAGCCCCGCGATTCTTGGAGAATGTCTTGCCTGCCGGATGCTGTAGGGGTTAAAGAAATGTGGAGATCGTCTAGGACCTTCCTGCCGGTTTCGGTAGTACTCAAGTGAATAAATGGGTTCGTAAGCTGAGCTTCAATAAGCTCTACAGCTGTGTTGTGGACGCCTTATTTCAGATGCCGCGAGGTTGATGTCTTCTATGGCAAATTTAGTGCCTTACTGTAGACATTGCAATTTAGGACATCTTGTTTATGTAGGTCAGATTTCCGTAGTCGAAGCTACAGAATGCCGTAAGTTATTCTGCATAATATGAAAGCCTGTTTTAGCCGTAAGCTGTTATGATATTTCAAGCCTCGGTTCCTATTGGCAATCCGAGAGAGCATGCGCGTGATTCGCTCACATGTGCATTGCAACTTATTCAGCATGTCCCCGTTGGCCCCCGCATTATTAAATACGACTCCAAGAGCCTGAATGCTGTCTCACTCTGGAATGGGTGAGTCATGTACACGATCGTGAAGCATGGCTTTGTTTCCCCTTCTCCGGAACAATAACAGTTCAGACTTTTCTCGTGCGCATCAGAAACCGCATGCTTCTGCGTAGTGTTGTACCTCCTTGGCTGACATTTGGAGAGCATCCTCTATTTGTCCCAAATTTCCATGTCTAGCGCAGACTGTAGCGTCATCCGCCTATTGTGCATGTCGAATATATGGAATGGCATTGAGTTTTTCGGGGAGCGGCAGGAGTGCTATATTGAAAAGCAGCGGGGAGGACGGCCACATGGGGTGTGCCCCTGGTTCCCAAGCTGATTGGTGCGGACGTGATGTGTGTGATTTTGATGATTTCTTGTCGGCCAGCTGAGAAGGTCTTGATGTAGTCGTCTTCCATAGCCTGTGCTCGTAAATTATGTAGTATTTGTGAATGCTTGACATGATCAAATGGCCTCTTGAAGTCTAATGCAAGAGTTGCTGTATGATTGTACTTGCTGTTAGGATCGATAACTTGTCTCTTGAGTTGCATCTGGAAATCTTGCGTTGACAGATGTGCCCTGAACCCAAACGTGGTGTTTGGGATGAGCCCATGGTCCTCAAGGTACGTAGATAACATTTGATGTCTTGCTTTCTGGAAAGTTTCCCCATGCCTAACGTAAAGGATATCAGGCGAAGAATATTAATATTACCTTTTTTTCCTGATTTAAGAATAAACGTGACATCCGGCGTTTTCCAGACCGTGGGAAAGATGCCGCTTCACCAACAAAGATTGATATAATTTGTGAGGCTTTCAAGCATTCTATCACTGGTATTAGCAAGAATGCTGACAGTAACTCTGTCTCATATGGGTGTCACGCTCCGCCTCATGGCACTGAGTGCTGCCTGTATTTAATTGGTGTCGAATTCGTGGTCTCATTCATTATTTTCGGCTCGAGTATATTCCTGCTCAGGTTCAGTATTTTTTGTCATGCATAGATATCTGTGTTGCTGTGCCTGAATGAAGGAAGGAAAATAGAGGAAGAAGAACGGCAGGGAGGTTAACCAGCCTATAGGCAGCCGGTTTGCTACCCTGCGATGTGGTGTAGCGTCTCTTCGCAATAACAGGCATCGCAGAGAGCGTTGTCGGCCATTCATATAAAAAAGGAATAAGATTTTGTAAATGCCACTCCTAGCCATAAGCGATGAAGAAGGTTAGATTCTCTTCGGTCGAGTCCAGTGGGCATGCGGAGAGCCATCAAAGAGACATCAAAGACAGGTGGTGTTGACGATTTGTATCGATGCTTGGTGGGCACCATAGTGAAAACGTGATTTCACGCGCAAGTCGTCGTAGATTACTGGCAGCATCGGTCCGTGAAAGTGGTATGGCTTCTTCTCGTGTCCCTTCAAGGGCTGCCCACGCGGCAGTATCGGCATGTTCGTTCCCTATGATGCCGCAGTGACTTGGAAGCCATTGAAGCGCCACATGATGCCCTTTCTCGTGTGAAGTGTGGAGAAGGCATCAAATTTCAAAAACAAGCTGTTTGTATGTCCGACGACGCAGTGCTGAGAGCACAGATTGTAGAGCAGCCCTCGAGTCGCTGAAAATTGACAATTGTTGTGGTGGTTCCAAATTGACCACACAAAGTGCAGCGCGCTAAGCAGCTAGTTCCGCTGCTGTAGATGCCGTGGAGTGGTCCGTCCTAAAGCTGATGGTAACACCTCTTGCTGGGACAACTACTGCCCCTGACAAACACTGGCGGTTCGTGGAACCTTCGGTGTATACATGTATGCTGTCTGAATATTTCTCGTGCAAAAGAAGAAGAGACAGTTGTTTCAGCACGAGCGACGAAAGCTCAGATTTCCTCCGGATCCGTGGTACACTAAGAAGCACTGTGGGTCGAATATGACACCAAGGCTGTATGGATAGTTTAATTGCAGGAGTGAAGCCCGAGGGAAGTGTATTGTTGTATTTCACAATCATTTTGGCGAACGATGCTTGGCGCCTCTCCGAATGCAACAGTTCAAGGGGATGACAGGGAGCACGTGCGAAGTGTCTGATGTGCGTTCTCAGGACTTCTACAACAATGTGAGTTTGTATCGGATAGTCACCAGCAATTGCAATTGTTGCTTCCGTTGACGTACATCTGGGCAGACCGAGGCACACTCTGAGCGCTTGGGCTTGTACTGCCTGTAGAACACGAACATTGGTCTTGCAGGTATTGCTAAGCACGGGCAAGCTATATCTGAGGAAACCAAGAAACAGGGCTCTGTAGAGCTCCGTCATTGCGCCTACTGACATCCGCCACGTCTTTCCTGCCATGAACTTGAACAGTTGGGAAATGGTGGTCAGGCGGTTCGTCATATAGGTCACATGCGGACTCCAACATAGGTCGTGCCTGAATGAGGTGCTGCCATAATGTATAGTGCTCGAGAATCCGTGAAGAGCCCAATTCAAGCTCTGCTCTTGCTCGCCCCCCTTGATTTGATCGCTTCATTTAGGCGTCTCAGGAGGTTTCATGCTGTCTTAGTATGTAGAGTTCCGTTAAAGGTGTCGCATTAGGCAAGCCAGTTATCCCGCGCCAGTTTTCATGCATACTCCTCTGCCTCCAGTGTGAGCTTGGCTGTACAAAGATTCAGCCACCTGTTTAACTTTTACCGTTCCTACCACCACGTTAAGGCTCTCCGTGCGTCCCGTGGATGAAGCAGAGGATTATCCATTGCAGGGATATGTGCAATTGTTTGGAGATTGCGCGTGTATTGCTCTCGCACGACAAATAGTCGGTGGGCCCGATTTTCGTATTGATCTATGGGTTGTGTAAATGGGCCATCCTCTTCCTTTCTGAAGCCAGTCTAATCAGTGATCCTAGCCCGCGCTCTGCGTTTACGACAGTATTCTTGTTGCTGCACCAGTTCGAGAATACAATGGTCACTCACAAGCGTTTTTTGAGTGTTATTTTATTCGTAGCCATATACATATTTCGCTAGTGAAGGGTCAGGGCATCTATTTCGGGAGATTCAGTTACCTATCCTCGTAGGTTGCTGCGGGTCTGTGAGTAACGTAAGACTACAATTAGGCATGGTTGACGCAAATTTTCTGCCTTTCAAGTCTTCTTTAGTGTATCCCCGTTGCACGTGTATTGAAGTCACCCACTATTAAAACTGGATCCTTTTTCGCGTGGCGGAGGGCATTGTGAACTATTTCGTCAAATGTAGCAGTCTTTTGACGTTTTGTGCTCTAAATGCTAAGAATGTAAACGCTGGCTCTTTATCTCGTTTCAGGAAGAAGCAGAATAATAGTGTAGTTTACACTTTGTGTAAGCTCGAGGTCTAAGATTAACGCAGTGCACTGTTTGTGTACCAGCAGGCAAGTAGACGCGTTGGTTTGGTGCGTGCTGTAGTGTCTGAGTTTGGCCTCGGTACACACTTCCTGCAGCGCAAGGCGTTTGAGCTAATGACTCTACGCATTGTTGAAGGGTTTCTCTTTTCCTACGAATGCCCCTACAATTTACCTGCATGATTTTTATGTTGGATGCATTAGCCTTCTTGTTGCTGCAGGCTGTATATATAAAGTCTTGGGGTTCCTCCCCAGTACCCCATGAATCGCGTTATTCATAGCGTTTACAAGTTATTCACCCCTTTAGCTTGCGGACTTTTGCTCGGGTGCCCTCAACACGTTCCTGGAGTTTGAGATCTAGTTTTATTTCGAGGGTATTTACCATGAGCAGCCGTGGCTCCAGGACAACTGGAATGGTACGTTCTACTGTGTTCCTAGTAATCTCCTTGATGACTGCCTAAACGCTCCGTTCAAAGACCTTCTAAGTGTGGAGCTTTCGCTTTTCATCTGCTTGGACGCACTGTAGACATAGCATTACTATAACCTCTATCTTAACCTCGATAATGACACCGCTATCACTTCCAGTTTTTCTTTCTGCACTTAATCCCAATATAGACTCTTCCAATGTATTCGGTCCTATCTGTGTTGTGTATCCTGTACTGCTTCGCTCTCCGAACGCTTGTTCAGATTGGTCCAGTAACTAAGTTTGAAAGAACGAGTAAATATATAAAGAACGATAAAGCTGCAGGAGAAAAAAATTAATTTTTGGCAAGGCGAGTATATAAAACATCTGTTCACGCTCCGAAGGCGAATGTCGTTACTACTCTGCTATACAGTTTTTTCTCCTTTCATTCTATTTATTCATCATAGGCACAAACCTTTGAAGGTATTTCATAGACACAAAAAGCTGATGTGGTAATACTGCTCGTACAGCAGCCCAGTCACTAACATATCTCACTAAAGAATCATCATTCATATTTGAAATAAATTTATCAAGTAGTAGCATTCTTCGGTCAAATATTACAACATAGGTAAAGTTGAGAATCTCAAAGTGATGTGGGCAGCGGATGGCACACCGAACTTGAGCCCTAGCCCGTCCACTTATTTTTTTCTCATAGTCTTCGAGAAAGCACAAAATGACGTTCGACCTCAACTTCTGTCCAGCCCCCACTTAAGATCAAAAAAGTGCACCCCCCAAAAAAATGGGCAGATCCCACGTGCAATTGGAATAGATAATACGCGAAGCACGCATGAGAAAGGTTGGTATGTCACTTTAAAATCAGCATACTGTTACGAAGTGGAGGTAAATGATGCCGTATATGACTTACGTGCCGTGATTATCATGTCCGCATATGTCGTTTACCTTCGTCAGCTTTTCACGTCACATGATACTACATTTATTCTATCTGGAGATAGCGAAACAGCAGTGAACACGCTATGAGCGTGGTATGTTGTCATTTTCTTACATTACACGCTTGTCAGGATTATCATGTTTGTACGAGACTTTTGCCATTCATTGACGTCACGTAACACCAAATATGGTATATGTGGAGCTAATAAAATGACCGCAAACCCACCATGAAGGGCCCAATATACTCCAATGCACTGTTGACGCGCGCGCACGCTGGGCACAGCGACGCTACGTTAGCAAAACGCGAGCACTCTATTGGCTGGCATTAGGCGTGACCAGCGTCCGTCGGCATAACCCGACGGCAATCGGCGCGAAATGCGACATGCTCCATTCGCACCGATGTGTTACCCAGACAGCACTGCGTCTCTCTCTTTTCGTGACAGATGGACGCCGGACACACTAAAACATGCATACGTCAGAGCGACACAGCGTGGCGTGCGCCTGCGAGTGCATGGCAGGGCTGTCGCCTGGCGTGGCAACGACGGCGGGACGCGACGAAATGAACGTCGGCAAGCATACGCACCGTGTCACGTCGAAATGTATTGGCGCCTTGGCCGTAATACCAATTTTAGTATATGTAACACTAGTAAAACTCCACATCATGACCCTGGCATGTAGTCAAGTTGCGACATGACACCACTGTCATGATTTTCATGTTAGGGTATGACGCTTGTGTTCACCAGGCAATCATGCCATACCATACCAGTTTTGCAACACGCCATGTGTTCGAAACCAACACAGGAGCTACAGAACCATGAAATGTAAATTATGACATTAATCGCATACATGTCAGGATTTTCATTATATGACTAGTGAATTATGTTGTTTATACAGTCATGTTGGGCCAAACCGAGTTTGGTATTGATACCATTATTGAAATGGCCAGGAGAGCTAAAAGTCGTAGGCAGCTAGATATATATATATATATATATATATATATATATATATATATATATATATATATATATACATAGATAGATAGATAGACAGACTGACAGATATATACCGAAGTTCCCGAAATAGTCACCGAAGTTCGCTGAG
Source organism: Rhipicephalus annulatus (assembly GCA_013436015.1). Taxonomy (NCBI): domain Eukaryota; kingdom Metazoa; phylum Arthropoda; class Arachnida; order Ixodida; family Ixodidae; genus Rhipicephalus; species Rhipicephalus annulatus. The sequence goes on from WOVY01000023.1 coordinate 246,656, forward strand.
AAATGTTTCGCATTTAAAATCACAGCTTATCCACGGAATGGATTCTTGTGTGTGGGGCGAAGCGCTGAAGGGTGTTACGTTTGGCCCGGCAATTTGTCTGGGTAGACGCCATTGTGCGTAAGCCGTTTTGCTAGAGATGATTTCAACCTCATCGGCACCCAGCCTGCAAGACGCTTTCCTGTAGCTGTTCCAGGTAGCAGTAGGGTCTCAACGAAAGCTTCGTGCGACAAGCCTTTTGTTGAACGGCTCGTACAGCGTGGGACGGTGCCATTGTGACTGGTATCATTAGGAACACGTCTGGACTCGGCTATTGTTATCTAAGCGAGGCCATCGCAAACTACGGACTGGGCCATCGCATAGCACGGAGTGTGCGACTCGTCGAAGAAGCCGTTCTTAGGGATTGAGCATTTGGGCTGCTATGTTCGATTGGGTTCTAAAAACCGGTAGGGAAAGCTGCCATAGACCGCTGCTGACATTCGTGTCAGCGGCCATCTCTCCGGAGGAGCTCAGCTTTTCTTCTTCGGACTCTACGTCCTCACCCTGCGGCACATAGCGTGGACCGGGTACGTCAATGTGTGGTACGCTCGTGCTACCATTGCACCTTTTCGACCAGCCGAGTGGTGCAATAACTGCACCCTTTCTGGTTGATGGACCACTGAGACTGCATGGTCACCGCCTTTTTCGGAGCTCCATGTAAGGAGATGGCGGGCTATAAAAGGCGAAGACATTGTATATAGAGGAGCTGAACTATGAGCTGAGTCATGAGCTGTATCTCTGTACAGTCCCATCTTTCAACTATCATGTAAATAAACCTTCGTTCTATTTCTCTTACGAAGGTGAAGATAGGCTGAAGATCGGATATGCGGATGACGGCGGGAAGCCAGCTACCGTCAAGAAACCTACCATACTTGCTATCGACCTCAAACACAAAAAACTGTTGGCAGCGGTGGGATGCCATCATCAACTTCCTTAACTTTATAATGGTTCCATCGCTACACCGTGATTCATCCACAAATATCGCTCTCTAATCAAAGACAGGACAAACAATATATCCGGCTTTCAGGGATGGATGGATGGATGGATATGGCTGTACCCTTTAGATCGGGCGGTGGCTAGAGCCACCAAGCCGTTAAACTTAATGAACCAAAAACTAGATTTATTTTTTTTTCTTAAATAGTGAGGTTGAGGATTCGTACTTTGCAGTGAAGCGTTTAATTTTCACTCGTGCCTTGACTTTAGCTACCAATCAGATAACCTCAATCTAGTTAAGTCTACCCGCTTAAAGTCTATTTTGCCCTCCCTGTCCCTAAACCCCAGTGCTTTGAAAAACTCTGCGCCATCAACCTGAACTACAGGGTGAAGCCCTGTAGCCCTTTACAGAACATTATCAAAAAGCCCTTTACAGAACATTATCAAGTGTTCGGCAGTTTCTTCTTCCTCTCCACACGCACTGCATACCGTGTCTACCTCTTCGTATTTGGCCCGATATGTCATTGTTCGCAATACTCCCGTTCTGGCCTCAAACAGTGGAGAACTACCCTGAGTATTATCATAGATCCTTTCCTTGGCTATTTCCTGCTTAAAAGATCAATAGATCTCCGGTGCGGACTTCTTAATCATGCCGATTCTCCACATATTGGTCTCAGCTTCCTTAACCTTCTTCTTAACCGATAATTCTTTTTGGTTTGGCCCCCTGCTGTTTTCCAATTTTTCACCAGTCAAATTTCTGGTTCGCTTCCGCCATTTTGTATTGACATTCTTCATGTACAAGTAGCTGAATACCTTCCTAGCCCAACGCTCCTCCCCCATTTATCTCAATCGCTTCTCAAATTTTATCTTGCTGCTAGCTTCACTGTCCTCAAATGATGTCTATCCCATATCACCTAGTACTCCTTGATTTGTTGTATTCCCGTGAGCTTAGTCCTAAGGCAATCCTACCTATTCCACGTTGCTTAATTTCTAATCTTGCTTCAACTTCTGATCTCATGCACAAGACAGCATTGCCGAACGTCAGACAAGGAACCATGACCCCTTTCCACATTCCTTTCACAACTTCATACCTATTGTAATTCCACAGTGCCCTGTTTTTTATTACTGCTGCATTCCTGTTACCTTTAGTCGACACGTATATTTCGTGTTCCCTGAGGTACTTGGGCCCAATGCTTATCTATACGCCCAGATATTTGTATTTATCTGTTATCTCTAGCGTGACCTCCTGTATTCTAAGCTCACTACCTTCGTTGTCATTAAAAATCATGACTGCTAATTTTTTCTTACTGAATCTGAAATCTAACTTATCTCCCTCATTACCGCAGATGTCCACCAATCTCTGCAAATCTTCTTGTTGTCAGCTATTAGCACTATATCATCTGCGTACGTCAATGCTGGTAGTGCCTGTTCAATGAGTATTCCTCGTGTTACGAAAGAGAGGTTGAAAGCCAGTGCGCTTTTCTCCAATTTGGCCTCTAATCCTTGTAGGTACATCATGAATAACAAGGGTGACAGAGGACACCACTTCCTAAGCCCCCGTTTCATCTCTGTGGGCTTAGATACCTGTTTTTTTCAACTTTTAACTACCTTGTTACTTTTATAGAACTCCTTTAAAAATTTAGTGACTACATCTTCTACGCCTAGTGCGTCCGGTATTCCCCACAGTTCCTCTTGAACCGCGCTATCGTATGCTCCTTTGATATCCAATAATGCTAGCCACAGGGGCCTGTGTTTTTCCCGCTATTTCAATGCACTGCGTCAGTGAGAACAGACTATCTTCCAACCTCCTGTGTCTTCGAAACCCATTCTGCAGTTCCCCCAGTACCCCCTCATCCTCTATTCATGCCTGCAGTCTTTCCTTTATAATCTGCATCGCCAGCCTGTAGACCATTGATGTCACTGTTATAGGACGGTAGTTGTTTATGTCAGCTTTGTCCCCTTTCCTTTATAGATCATGCTCATCCTGCTAAGTTTCCATCCATCGAGAACTTCTCCATCGATTATTACTTTGCTAACCGCCCTCTCAAAGCCTGCTTAGACTTCGAACCTAATGTCTTAATCAGCATAATTGGAATGCCGTCTGGGCCTGTTGATGTACTACTAGGAACCCTTTTCTCAGCCCTTTCCCACACTTGTTGTGAAAATGGGGCCATTGCGCCATTTCATTCATTCTTGTCTATTGTGGTGCATAAAGCACTTCTGTGTTGACATTTTTCTGTCACCCTTGTTCTTATATATTCAATAGCTTCGTGCCTTTCTAGCCTAGCACCTTGAGCTGTAGTTATAAACCTCTGCTCTACGCTCGTCTCATTTCTTAGGGAGTTTAGATGGTTCCAAAATTTTGCAGCGGCCTTTCTATCTTTTTTATGTACTTCTGCCAGCCACTGGGCTCCCTTTCTTCTAATTGTTTCATTGATCAGAAGGAATGCATCCCTTCTACAGCTTAGAAAGATTGCCCATTTTCATTCAACATCATCTGTCGGTTCACCCCGCTGCTTAACATGTCTTTATTCCCTAGAGGCTTCCTGACGTTTTGCTATGGCTCTCTTAACTTTCTCATCCCACCAACTTTTGGGTTTGTGTCTTCTTTTCCGGGGTGGCTTGTCACGTGCCTTAGAGAGCTCTAACTCAAACAGTCTAATTAGATTCGCGTATGTCCACACTGTTCTATTATCCTCAGTGATTACTTTCTCGATTTGTTTAGTGGCTTTTTAAATTTGCCTTGCTGAATAAAAATTTTCCTTTAGTTGGTCTTCTTGTCTCCTTCCTACTTTCACTGCTCTTTTAAAACTTACCTTGATACGTTTGTGATCACTACCCAGACTTCTGGAGCCACCTTCATCTACGTGCACTCCCCTGAGCTTATCATACATCCTATGTGACATCAGTGCGTAATCTATAGTCGACTGCAGCCTTCCTACCTCCCATGTTATTTGCCCTTCACACTTCTCGGTACTGTTGCAAATGATCAAATCAAGCCTTTCACACATATCCATGATCATTTTGCCTGTCGGGTCGGTATACCCATCTATATCTTCTATGTGTGCATTCATATCTCCTAGTATAATTATCTCGCACTCTCCTCCTAACTCCTGAAAATTCTTTGATGTACACTCTACCTTTGCCTGGTTTTCCTCTCTGGCCTTTGCTCCCGTCCACAAGTACACGAAACCAAGGAGTGTAATTTGCCCTGCCAGTTTCCATTTTAGCCACAAATGTTCCTTGCACTCCTGCTTGACCCTTTGCCAGTCTGTACTTTTATGAATGAATGCCCCAATACCACCCTCCTTTCTGCTGCCTTCTGTTCTATTACAATATTCCCACGTGTAGTCCGCATTGTTAGGGGGTTGTTCCACGTCCCTGAGATGTCTTTCTACAAAACCGTATACCATTGTCCTCTCCTCCCTTAGCTGTCTTATCTCTTCCCACTTTAGCCTGTTCCGACCGCCCTGCTTGTTAATATACCCTATGTCTCAATTGGCTCGGTGCTCGTGGCTACGTTTATTTCTGCCCTGGACTCTACCTATCTTAGATACTGGTGCCACTTTAGAATCGTATCTGTCCATACCACCTGTCAAAGTCTCCCTGGTTGTTTTCTTCGTTACTAGCTATCCTGCACCCCGAAGAGCCTGCTTGCCCCCCCCCAAAAAAAAAGCTACTGCGCGTCCTGCAAGTCGCCAACCCACTTCATGACTTAGCCGCCCATCGAAATGAATTCTGTCTCGTTGAAAACCACCCCGCCTATGCACCTCTCTGTTTATTTCCACCACCTCAAAGCCTTTCTCTCGACTCATCCGCCATATCTCTTGGTTTACGTTGACAACCGCTCTTTGCAGGTTGCTATCACGTACCGGTACCTCCGGTATCGTGCATATCGCTACCTGTACCTCAGGGGAAGTGGCGCGCTTGTCATCGACGCCTTTCGCCAGTGTAGTTGCTAGTCCTCCTATATCTTCATTTAGGACATCGTTTAAACCACCTGAAATTATCGCGAGGTTTCGTCTATCAGCTGTAGTTTAGAGTTCAAACACAAACACACGCCCTAACTAATAAATACCTGGAGACTGGCCCCCGAAAAAGCCGTACCATACAATAGGTGTTACGAAGATTTCAACTGCTGCCTAATAATTATTAAGACAAGCCCAAAACATGCAAAAACACTTATCTGCGCAGTCGATCGGGAGCGCTCAAAAAACACGTACATCCACCGTGACAGTCCGAACACCGTCCGAACAGGGATGGATGAATGGATGGATGTATGTAGCTTTACCCTTTAGATCGGGCGGCGGCCGATGCCACCTAGCCGTAATACTTAGTGAACTAACCATTGGATTTATCTTTTATTTCCTTTAAATAGCGAGGTTGAGGATTCGTACTTTGCAGTGAAGCGTTTAATTTTCACTCGTGCCTTGACTTTAGCCACCAATCAGATAACCACCTTCTAGTTAAGTCTACCCGCTTTAAGTCTATTTTGCCCTCCCTGTCCCTAAATTCCAGTGCTTTGAAAAACTCTGCGCCGTCATCCTGAACTCTAGGGTGATGCCCTTTACAGAACATTATCAAGTGTTCGGCAGTTTCTTCTTCCTCTCCACACGCACTGCATACTGTGTCTACCCCTTCGTATTTGGCCCGATATGTTTTGGTTCGCAATACTCCCGTCATGGCCTCAAACAGTAGAGAACTACCCCGAGTATTGTCATAGATCCTCTCTTTGGCAATTTCCTGCCTAAACGTTCGATAGATCTCTAGTGCGGACTTCTTAATCATGCCAATTATCCACATGTCTGCCTCCGTTTCCTTCACTTTCTTTTTAACCAATAGTTATTTTTGATTTGGCCACCTGCTGTTTTCTAAGTATTTACCACTCAATTTCCTGGTTCGTTTTTCCAATTTGTATCGACATTTCTCATGTACAAGAAGCTGAAAAACTTCCCAGCCCAACGCTCTTCCCCCATTTCTCGCAATCGCTTCTCAAAATTTACCTTGCTGCTAGCTTCCCTACCCTGAAATGATGTCCATCTCATATCACCTTGTACTCTCTGATTTGGTGTATTCCAGTGAGCTCCTAAAGCAAGCCTACCTATTTCACGTTGCTTAATTTCTAATCTCGCTTGAACTTCTGACCTCATACACAAGACCGCATTGCCGAACGTCAGCCAAGGAACCATTACTTCTTTCCATATTCCTCACACAGCATTATACCTATTGTAATTCCACAGTGCCCTATTTTTCATCCCTGCTGCATATCTGTTACCTTAGTCGTCACGTATATATCGTGTTCCCTTATGTACTCGGTCCCATTGCTTATCCATATGCCCAGATATTTGTATTTATCTGTTATCTCTAGCGTGACTTCCTGTGTGCTAAGCTCACTACCTTCGTTATCATTAAAAATCATGACTTCTGATTTTTCCGTACCGAATCTAAAATCTAACATATCTTCCTCATTACTGCAGATGGCTATAAGTCTCTGCAAATCTTCCTTGTTGTCGACCATTAGCACTATATCATCTGCGTACATTGATGCATGTAGTGCCTGATCAATGAGTTTCCCTTGTTTGACTAAAGAGAGGTTGAAGCCAAGTCCACTTCCCTCTAATTTGGCCTCTAATCCTTGTAGGTACATCATGAATAACAAGGGTGATAGTGGACACCCCTGCCTAAATCCCCGTTTCGCCTTTGTGGGCTTGGATACCTGTTTTTTTCCACTTTATAACTACCTTGTTACTTTTATAGATTTCCTTTAAACGATTACTGAATCCATCTTCCACATCCAGTGTGTGTAGTATTCCCCACAAGTCCTCTTGAACCACGCTATTGTACACTCCCTTGATATCCAAAAATGCTAGCCACAGGGGCCTGAGTTCTTTTTCTGCTCTTTCGATGCACTGCGTCAGTAAGAACAGATTGTCTTCAAACCTCCTGTGTTTCCGAAACCCATTCTGCAGTTTGCTTTCACTGACTGATCAACGCTCCTAGCAGCAACGGCTGGAAGCTCGTGCGTTTTCAATCGAACGGGTCGTTTTTTGATGATAAAAAGTGGTAAGGCGAAAATTCCAAAAACTCTCACAGTTACAAGATCTAGGAACTGTAATGCACTTCACAAATGCAGCATTGTTAACGTCGGGCCTTCCAAGTCAGCTCCCACGACGAATAATGTTTACACAAAGGGACCATAAGGAAGCCACTGAAATCATACCTCGGTTTTTGTGACCAGAAAAAGTCGTACAATTAAACTAGGTGGAAACCTGCAAATTTCTTAGAGATCTAAGTAGTACGAGTACGCTTTGATTCGATCCTGCAATCATATTTATGCGTGACAAATATTACGTTCCAAAATGCAGTTTTTTTACAACATAGTCGCGCCGCCGACTCCAGTCTTGGACCAATTTATCCTTATAAGACAAATGTTGTAGCCGTGCTCCCGGCTGGCTTTATGGTCGAGTTGGCTGAGCGACTGAGATAGTAGCTCCCACTCTTTCAATTAGGCATGGCGCGGGTTCAAAGCCCAAAAAATATTTTGCTCTGGTTTCTTTCTCACTTTTTCAACAGAATTTACGTCGATGGTTGTGTCATAAGAATTTCTGTCACATCCTGTCATCTATGAATTTCTGGTGATTCGTTGATGGTGATGAAAATGGGGCACTTTTTTTTTCATAAAGCGGTGTGTCAATGCAATGCCTTTCGCATTATCTTCATATAGTTGTTTCTATATTTACGAGAGGTTACGAAGTGCAGACACGCTAGCGTTAAAAAATCAGTTCTGTTCTAGCCTTGAGGAAGACAAGTCTCAACACAACCCCTGTTTGCGGATTGTTCATCGCAAGCTTCCATCTTTCCATTCCTATCCTTTTTTTGTATTTCTGACATAGTTATTCAGTAGTTGGCATGATGAGTGCCATCGGACACTTCATTCAAAAGAGTCCAGGAGATCCATCAGTCAAATGTCATAGAATCACATCAAAACTAAGGTGAAGTTTACATTAGCCAAATGAGTTAACCGATGGCGTATAGCCATGTCGCGGTACCACACCAGGCCCGTGCCCACCCCCTCCTTGCCGATTTTTTTCGGTATGGCGTACTCAACGAAAACAGCCAATATCAAAGGGTCCCCCCCCCCCCCTAAAAATAGTTTTATGTCTTCGCGGCCTACGTGTCAATGACTGTTATTGGAACAAGCTCAAAATGGTTGTTAAATAATTAGAAGACTCTAAAGCTTCGCATTTGGGATTTCAACGTGATAGTGATCTTCTGTTCCTTGTGCGTACTTCAAACACATATAGCACGAAACCTTTTCGAACCAGCTATGCACCGTTTACATTGCCTTGAGTTAACAGGCACAGTACGTTGTGTGCATTTTGTAGTGGGTTACTGGCTTTAAACTACGTGTCCAATGAAATATTCACATGTTCCGACTTCCGATTGGCATGGGCGCTTGCACCACGCAATAATACTGCAATGTTTCATGTTGCATTGCGAAACATGTATACAGCATGTGTGCGTTTGTAAAGCATGTGTCACTTTTACGGAATTTCAAACTAGAGCAAGTGATTGTCAATGTATCCCTAAGCTGACGCTTGGCCGTGTGGTAGAACGTCCGCTTGCCACGCAAACAACGGTAGTTTGATCCCAAATCAGACCCATACGACCTGGGTTCACTTCCCACTCTAACGTGAGATTTTTTGTTATTTTTATTTGTGTCGTACTCAATTTTTTGATGCAACTAAAGGTGATGACTTTTCGCTCACAACCAACGATGCTGAAGCCAACACTGACGCCGTAGTTTCTCTTAAACGAGCTCTTTGACGTTATCGCGTTAAAATAGGAGTTGTTGGATCAGACAGAATGGTTAGACTTTTTACAGGTGAGAGTTTATCATTTTTTATGATTTAACCTTAGACATGGAGCCCTAAGTCTAAGACAAGACACATCGAGGACAAACGCTGCTGTTGTCCTCAGTATTCCAGCGCGAATGTACACCGTACGAAAAAGCCACTTTTTATAAAGATTTCTGCCATGCTTCTCCATTCTGTGATTGTATATGGCGTCGCTACAGTGTCAACATATCCAGTCACACCGCGGCAGAAGTGGGACGAAAAGTGGTCGCCACGTAAGCAGTGCCAAAATTTCTCACCCCTCAAATCACTCTGGATTAAGTTACACTAATACTTTTTTTTTTCTGTATCCACACTCATGACGGAATGAAAAATATTACCTGCAGGTATAAAAGCAGCTTTTCTACAAAGTAGAGCCTAGTTACAGACAATTCTATAACTAGGCTCTACGTTGATCTCTACTGTGATCTACTGTGATCTTGAATGGATTACACAATTTCTTACTAACCGCTCTCAGTTTGTCTCCATTAAAAATACCTGTTCTAGCTCCATCCCAGTAACATCCGGCGTCCTCCAGGGATCTGTACTCGCACCCCTCTTGTACCTTATACATATATATATATATATATATATATATATATATATATATATATATATATATATATATATATATATATATATATATATATATATATTGTCGCAGTACAACGCGAACAAAGCACAAGTACGCCTTGAGGCAGCAAAAGCAGCGTGTTCTCAACGGCTGATTCACAACATCTTCTTCGTTCTCGCGTCAAGCCAGAGGCCCACTACCTGGTGTCTGCTAAATCCCCCCATCATCGTTTTTGTCCACATGTAGACACGGGTCATTTGCCTCCCTCTCAAAGAGCATCGACCCGATGCGAAGTCAATAATGCAGTTTTTGTTAAAATATAAGTCTCACGCAATCACTCGCTCACGTAAGGCTTCATGCGCACTACGTGAACGAGTTCAGGATGGTGCTGGCGACGATTGGTACTACACGAATTGTCGGGAACAACTTCGTAAGTGACGTCACTTAGTTGTCGTAGCACTCGGTATGGCCCAAAGTATCTTCTTAAGAGCTTTTCTGATAGTCCTCGTTTCCGTACGGGTGTCCAAATCCATACTTTGTCGCCAGTTTGATAGACAACTGCTCTGCGGTGAGCATTGTAGCGGCCTGCATCGTACTCTTGTTGCTGGCGGATCCGTAATCGTGCCAGTTGTCTAGCTTCTTCCGCGCGTTCCGTAAACGTGTTGGCGTCTGGGTCGATGTCGTCACTTTCGTGCAGCAGCATCGCATCTAACATAGTTCGTACTTGTCGTCCATGAACGAGGCTGAACGGGGTCATGCGGGTCGTTTCTTGCTTGGCCGTGTTGTACGCAAACGTTATGTATGGTAAGATTTCGTCCCAATTTTTGTGTTCTATGTCTACGTACATCGAAAGCATGTCTTCAATGGTTTTGTTTAGACGCTCCGTCAGCCCGTTTGTTTGTGGGTGGTAGGCAGTAGTCTTGCGATGCGTTGTTCCACTCAGCATCAGGACGTGATCTAAAAGAGCTGCCGTAAATGCGGTTCCTCTGTCTGTGATTACGACGGTTGGTGCACCATGCCTCAGTACAATATTTTCGATGAAAAACCTGGCCACCTCCGCTGCTGTACCTCTCTGAATAGCTTTTGTCTCGGCATAACGGGTCAGATAATCCGTCGCGACGATAACCCAGCGGTTTCCTGCAGTGGACATAGGAAGTGGGCCCAAAATGTCCATGCCTATCTGGTAGAACGGAGCTGTTGGGACCTGCACGGGTTGCAGTAGGCCAGCTGGTTTAGTCGGTGGTGACTTGCGTCGCTGGCAGTCGAGACAGGTACGAACGTGGTGCTTCACGGCTGTGGTTAGTCTCGGCCAGTAATACCTTTGCTGTACTCTGGCCAACGTTCTCATGTAACCCAAATGGCCAGAGGTCACCTCGTTGTGGCATGCTTTGAGTATTTCGGTACGAAGGGCTGCTGGTATGACGAGCAGATAGGCGGATCCTGTCGATGAAAAGTTTCTTTTGTAAAGTACTCCGCCCCGTAAACAAAACGATGACAATACTCTTGCGAAAACTCTTGGCGCCTTCTGAGATCTGCCTTCCAAGTAGTTAATTAAGCCAAGCAACTCAGTGTCGTCAAGTTGTTGCTGCGCAATGGCGGTCGTGTCGAGGACACCGAGAAATGCCGTTTCCTCCTCCTGGGGTAGAGTTGCCGACTCAATAGGTGAACGGGACAGACAGTCAGCGTCCATATGTCGCTTGCCTGACTTGTGCACGACCGTCATGTCAAACTCTTGTAGTTTTAGGCTCCAACGCGCTAATCGGCCGGTGGGATCTTTTAGATTAGTTAACCAGCAAAGGGAGTGATGGTCACTCATAACTTTCAAGTGTCGGCCATACAAGTACGGGCGAAATTTCATTACTGCCCATACTACTGCGAGACATTCTTTCTCTGTTGTTGAATAGTTAGCCTCTGCGCGTGTTAGCGTTCGGCTTGCGTAGGCGATCACTCTTTCTGTGTCCTCTTGCCGTTGCACAAGCACAGCCCCAAGACCTACATTGCTAGCGTCTGTGTGAAGCATCGTCGGGGCTTCTTCGTCGAAGTGGGCGAGCACAGGGGGCGTTTGGAGACGTTGACGCAGGTCATTAAAGGCAGCCTCCTGTTCTTCTTTCCACTCAAAGGCAACATCATCTCTTGTGAGACGAGTTAGTGGCGACGCGATGCGGGCGAAGTCTGCAATAAACCGGCGATAATAGGCACAAAGGCCTAGGAAGCGTCTGACAGCCTTCTTATTGGAGGGTACTGGGAACTGTGCGACGGCGGCAATTTTTCCAGGATCGGGCCGGACGCCTGCGTTGCTGACGACGTGACCGAGAAACTGAAGTTCGTGAAAACAGAAATGGCACTTTTCTGGTTTCAATGTTAGGCCCGCGAATCGTATGGCACGTAAAACAACTTCCAGCCTTTTGAGATGCTCGTCAAAAGTGGTCGAAAACACTATAACGTCGTCCAGATAGACTAGGCACGTCTTCCACTTCAATCCCGAAAGTACCGTGTCCATAAGCCTTTGAAAAGTTGCGGGCGCGGAGCACAAACCGAAAGGCAAGACTTTGAATTCGTATAAACCATCTGGGGTCACAAAAGCGGTTTTCTCTCGGTCTCTTGGGTCTACCTCGATCTGCCAGTAACCACTCCTCAAGTCCATGGAAGAAAAGTAGCGAGCGTGCCGAAGTCTGTCAAGGGAGTCATCAATACGTGGGAGCGGGTACACATCTTTCTTGGTCACCCGATTCAGCTTCCTGTAGTCCACGCAAAAACGCAGGGTGCCGTCCTTTTTCTTTACTAGCACTACAGGCGATGCCCAGGGGCTCTGTGACGGTTGAATGACGTCATCTTCAAGCATTTTCGCGACTTGTTGTTGTATGGCTTCGCGTTCCTTTGAAGCTACACGATAAGGGTTCTGGTGAATAGGTCTCACCGTGTCCTCGGTGATTATTCGGTGCTTTGTCAAAGGTGTTCGACCAACTCGTGATGTCGTTGAAAAGCAGTCGCGGAATTCGGCTAGCAGCTGAAGAAGTCTCTGTCGTTCGTCCTTTGACAGAGTGGTGCCAACATCGTGAATGGGGTCTGGTTCTGGATTAGGCTCTTCGTCCAAGACCGACAAACATAAACTGCCTCGCATTTCTACAATATTGTCGTACGAAGCGATTGCTGTGCCCTTCGGAAGGTGCCGGCGCTCAGCACTAAAGTTCGTCAGAAGTAAATTCGTGCGTCCACGAGTGAGACGGACGATACCTCGTGCGACCAAAATGCCATGACTAAATAGTAGCGAGCCAATTTGGTCAGCAATGCCTTCGCCATCAAACGCTTCGTCGCCTTGTACTGAAACAAGAGTGCATGACCGGGGCGGGACGACCATATCATCAGCAATTATACGTAAAGTGTTGCGTATTGCGTCTGAACAGTCAACTAAACCAGAGCTGTTGCGGAATGTAATTGAACGGTCCGGGATGTTGATGACGGCACCATATTCTCTTAAGAAGTCCATCCCTATGATCAAGTCCTTGCAACACGAGGTGAGGATGACGAACGTCGCCACGAAAGCAGAGCCACCGATGTCGAGTCTTGCTGTACACCTTCCGACAGGCATCAACAGCTGGCCGCCTGCTGTCCTCAGGTGAGGTCCCGTCCACGTAGTCTTCACTTTTTTTAGGCGTACGGCAAGGTTTTCACTTATGATAGAAAAGTCGGCGCCGGTGTCAACTAAGGCTGTTACTTGCTGTCCGTCTACCGAAACGGTAAGATCTGTGGTCACAGTTTCGTCGGTGTTACAACTTCTCGGCATTACGGCGTCCTGTGGTACAAGTAACGGGGGCTTTTTTCGTCGCCTTGACGGCCTGCAACCTCACCCCCGGAGGTCGCTGCCTTCAGTTTCCCCGGCGTGGACTTGGTGACCTCCTCCCACTGACGTCGGCTGTAGTTCGGTGGCGCGACGAAGGCGAATATGCCGGAGACGGAGAGCGTGGTCGACGTCCCAAACCTGGCTGGTAATCGGGCACACTGTCGTCATTATTGGCACGGCGGTTGTCAAAATGGGACTGAGACAAGGGGAGTCCTTGTGAATGAGTGTCCCGGCGTGGTGCGTAGCCGTCGTTGGCGCGTCGATCGTCAGACCATTGCCGAAGAGGTCGAAACATATCTACGCGGTGCCAGCAATGGCGGGAAATGTGACCCACACCTCCGCAGGTAAAACAAAGCGGGCGCCTATCTACAGTGCGCCAGGCGTCTGTTTTACGAAGCTGTGGACGCCGCAACGGCTCGTAATGTGGCAAATGCCGTGTCCCGTTGGGAGACGGCTCTTGGTACGGCGGCATTTCGTACGGCGGTACGACGGCAGGTCGTCGCGGTGTCTGTTCTTGCGGCGACCAAGGAACGGCTGCCGATGGCTGGCGGTACGACGGCGCAACGGGCGGCGGGCGGCGAAGCGCGGCTGCGTAGCTCATAGGTCGCTGATCGTCAGTAGGATCAGCTGTTGAAAACGCTTGGCGTATTTCTTCGCGGACGACTTCAGCGACAGACGCCGTGGGTGGTTCCGTGACCAGATTCCGGAACTTCAGCAGCTCTTCGCGAACAATCTCTCTTATCAAATCGCGCAACGAGCTTTGATTTTCAGATGCCGTAGCGGCGACTTGCATGTGGGCGCTGCTGGACAAGCGATCGTATTGTCGGCATCGTAGGTGAAGCGCCCGTTCGATAGCCGTAGCTTCTTTGATGAAGTCTGACACGGTGGTTGGCGGGTTCCGCAAAAGTCCGGCGAACAATTGCTCTTTAACGCCGCGCATGAGGTAGCGCAACTTTTTGTCGTCGGTCATGTGCGGGTCAGCTTTACGGAAGAGACGGGTCATGTCCTCAGCGAACATTGCGACCGTTTCATTGGGTTTCTGAACCCGTAGCTCGAGTAAATTCTGCGCACGTTCGCGCCGGTCGGCATCGGCAAATGTGTCAATCATTCCTCTTTTAAAGTCGCTCCATGATGACAAACTGCCTTCTCTGTTCTCGTACCAAGTTTTAGCGCTGTCGTCGAGATAAAAATAGGCGCGGGAAAGCCTTTGTTCAAGGGACCACTGGTTGGTGTTAGCGACACGTTCATAGTGATCGAGCCATTCTTCAACGTCTTCATGTGCTCCACCACCAAAGCGATCAGGCACCAGCGGTGAAAAAAAGGTTACCTGAGATGGGGTTGGCAAACTACTGTCTAGTAGTAACTGTTGTGGATTGGCGGTGGCCATTGGTAGATCTGAGCGGTGCTTTGTAGAGTGTTCCTGTGACAGAGTGAACTCTGGAAGGAGGCCTCGCAAGCGACGACTGAAGCGATGCACGGGAGTGTCGACAAGTGCTTCTGGGCTGGATGAACGGCTCCCCGTGGGAGTGTGGAGCATCAGGCGGGGTCGCGGGCCAGCACCTCCACCAGTGTCGCAGTACAACGCGAACAAAGCACAAGTACGCCTTGAGGCAGCAAAAGCAGCGTGTTCTCAACGGCTGATTCACAAGATCTTCTTCGTTCTCGCGTCAAGCCAGAGGCCCACTACCTGGTGTCTGCTAAATCCCCCCATCATCGTTTTTGTCCACATGTAGACACGGGTCAATATATATATATATATATATATTAATGATATTCCTGTTCACGTATCTTCCCATATCCGTTTATTTGCTGACGACTGTGTCATCTATCACACAGTTACTAACATTTCTGATCAAACTTCACTCTAACAAGATCTTGATCTCGTGCAACAGTGGTGTGATCTTTGGTTAATGAAGCTTAACCCCACTAAATGCAAACTCGTCTCATTTCAACGCCAGCGTAATCTTTTATCATTCTCATACCTAATCTATAATTTTGCTATCGAACAAGTTTAGTCATATAAATACCTAGGCGTCACCTTAACATCTGACCTTTCGTGGAACACACACATCAACAACATCCTATCATCCGCGAATAGATCCTTCGGTTTCCTAAGGCGTCATTTGCGTCACGCACCACTAGACATAAAACTTCTGGCTTACAAATCGCTCATCAAACCTAAACTAGAATATGCAGCACACATCTGGAGCCCGCGCCAGATATACCTAGCCCCGCCGCGGTGGTCTAGTGGCTAAGGCACTCGGCTGCTGACCCGCAGGGCGCGGGTTCGAATCCCGGCTGCGGCGGCTGCATTTCCGATGGAGGCGGAAATGTTGTAGGCCCGTGTGCTCAGATTTGGGCGCACGTTAAAGAACCCCAGGTGGTCTAAATTTCCGGAGCCCTCCACTACGGCGTCTCTCATAATCATATAGTGGTTTTGGGACGTTAAACTCCACATATCAATCAAAATCAATCAGATATACCTAATAAACGAAATGGAATCTGTACAAAATCGTGCCACTAGGTTCATTCACTCTTCATATTCATACGACATAAGCATATCATCCCTAAAACGTGACATTGATGTTGGTAATCTTTCTGTGCGTCGCCGCATTGCCAGCCTCTGTTTGATTCACAAGTTTTTTAACAGTTCCCTCAATCAAGCCCCTTACATCATCCCACCAACGCGCATATCTTACCGCACAACCCATCCTTATCCAATCGCACGCACACGCGCTCACACTACTACTTTTGCTGCCTCATTTTTTCTTCGCACAGCAGTGGACTGGAATGGCCTTTCCCTTCACATTGCAGCCATCACGTGTTCATCAACGTTTGCGCAAAACACAAAGACACATAGTTTTTCAGAAGATCACTCTCTGTTACCTCCATTTGTTATCCCACCCCTTTTGTAATACCCCCTCACCAGGGTCTTTAAGGTAATAAAGAAAAATGAAGTGAAGTTAGGTGAATTCTCTTGAATAATGGATAGAAAGCGGGGCCATTTCATATAGGTTCAGTGCGATACCAGCTGCGTCGGCGAACAGGTTCACTTCGCTTCCATCTTTCCTGTACACAGCGAAAGTACCAAAAAAGGCAATAGCATAAGCGAACGTAGGACAAAGAAACTATGATAACATTATTGCCAAAAAACGAACGACCTACGGTGAGCTCGACTGTTATAAAACTGTGTCAGTACGGTGTACACAGACGTATAATTGCCGCTTTGACGCGTCAGAGATTGCGCGTTGGTATGATGTACTTCTCATTAGCCAGTATTCGCGTAGTTGGCAGGGGTGTTCGAACTCCTTTCGAAATTTTTAATTTTCGTATATATATACACGCGCATATAAAAATGAACGCACGAGCATACATTAGATATATATAAAGAAGTTTTGCCTTTCCCTCGCTAACTGATGAAGGTCTGTTGTGACGGGAACGCGTGCGGATATTACCCCGAGAAGTTGGAGTGACGCCGCCTGGCGGATGACGTCACGGCACGGACTCTTTGATGTGAGCCGCGGTGCGCCTACATACTGATGCGCTCGCTTCGTGCGCTGTTTCAATGTTTGCGTTCACTTTTCGCTTGTCTCAAGCTGCAGATGAATGAAGAATACAGATTCAGCAAGGTTCCTGGTGAAACAATCAAAAGTTAACTTTGGTTACTGCACAGTCCAACGCTGGGTCGTACAGCAATATGAGACGAGTGAGAAGGTCTGTGTCGCGCTGCTAATCCCGATGAAGAATTCCATTCGCAGCAACGACGGCTGCATTCCGACGGGTGTGAAAATCAAGAACCGCTTCTGTTTGGGATACAGCAAACTCATTGACGCATAACTTGTGATTCTGAGAAAGAATCAAGACGCCATATTTAAATTATAAGGTTAAGATGAGCATGGTCTATTCGTTTCGGGGATATCAGGGCTTCTCCTCTTCTAGAATAATTTCTAATAGTGGGATCCACGCATCTACAGGCAGCGCTTTCACAAGTGTATCAAGTCCCGCGCTCGAGTGCAGCATTGAGTATCGCAACATATACCGGAATGCAATCTCCCTAGAATACCACCGCCGCTAATGTTTTTCTCGTGTAGTTGCTCACTCAACACGTTGCTTAGTTTTATCTTTCTCTCGCAATAATTTTGAAGCTTTAATTGAACGCCATATACGTGTGGTTGACGTTAGGTGCAGAAACTCCTGTTGCGGTTAAATTCTGTCTCCGTGCTTAATCGTAGCAACGATGCGGTCGCGCTCCAAACTACATGTTTGTTCAGCCACCTCTCATGTTCAATTTCTTTGCATTTGAATACCTGTTGGTGGACATGACGAGTGAGACCAGCCGTCCGCTCATCGAGGCAAAGGTTGTTTAGTTATCGCATAGGTCGAGAAGCCTATAGGCTGAAGAAATTTTTTTCGGAGTTCGGGAGAGCCCCTGCTTGAAATCATCATTTTCCTCTGTTCATTGGGAAAAAATTTTGACGGTATGGGACAGGTCCGGTAGGCCATCGGCTGGTTACACCATTGCTTAAGCCACGTCCATGACTGCGCCATGGAAAGAGTTCAATCCGAATTTCTGTCGTTTGCGTTGAAATCGTTGCTATCAGCGGTGCGTCCACGTGAAGCTTCCATTTGCGTTTGTGACGTGGCGGTGGAAAAATCCAGCATTTCACGCAAATCATGGTATAGGACTACATAATCCCTGGCGACTGTTGAGAAGAAACCTTTACATATGATCGTAGTGAACGGAAATAATTGATTATTTCTGAAGTTGTGTGCGCAGCAGTTATGTTTTATTTTAATTTTTTTGTTGAATACATTACGTGGATGCTTATCACAGTCATATTTATAATGTTAAAGCTGAGAAAGCGTAGTTCTGTCAAATCGTTTAGATCATTAACAGATGCAGGCGCAACTTTCACGGTAAAGCGGCATGTATTAGTGAATTGAAAACATCCCATTTTTTTTCTCATACTTCTGCAAAGACATATCCAGGTAACGCGGAACGTTGATACAACGTGGTTTGAATGTAATGAATATGAGGCAATGTTAGATGATAAAATATAACATTGCACCGGGGTTTATGGTATTAAGTTGCCATAACAAGTGTTTTTAATGTTGCAGCAACATTCAAATAATGAAGTTGTCCTAACATGTATTTTCTAACGAGGCAACAACATTCAAATTATCACATTGCCCTAACGTAATGGTATTATTGTCGTAACATCAACCAACTAGTCAAATTTCATCAACGTTGTATATAGACATCAAGCCCGTGTTTAACAGCGAACATAGAGACAACATGGAGAACATAATCGCTGAAACATCCAATAGCACGCATGGCCACTTTTTCAACTTCGTTTACTCGTTTGATTACGGCTGACAGTGGCTAGTTAGTGTGGTTGAGTAAGAAATAGAAGATGCATGAACAATACTGACATCAGCTCAGCCTATGTTCTTCAGACACTAATCCTTCTATGAATCTGATTTCTTTATACAGCTGCACTCTATGTTCAAATTTATTTATTTGGAATACACGATTGCCGTAGTCCAGGAGACAAAAAATACCGCCATGAGCCACCTGACTAGGCCTCTATAGCTCCGCACCATACGATCTTCACACAGTGACTGCATCGTCAAAAAAAGAAACAAGAACACAATCACATGGTGGAGAACATTGCGTCACCTTTTCACGTCTGTAGCTAGATACACTAAACACGATTAATTCATATGTCAGATAGAAATCTGCAAGAGCAAGCCTTTTAGGACCCAGAATGTTTAGGGTACAAAAAGCCTGGTGTAGGCAGGCTTCATCTAAACATTGATGCATGCAGACTTGAGAAATAAATTACATGTTTATTTAAATTATTACTGTGTGGTTGTAAAAATAGCATGGCCCCCATTACATTCTGAATTGAGCAAACAGTAGTTGAATAAAACTGTGCCTCCATTATGATGCATTACCGCAATCATGTTTTAAAATGTGCATTTCAGATTAAACACAGAACAAACAGATCTACTAAAACGGGACTTACATGCGTGCATGATGCAAGGCGACAGCCACAAGAAACCCTATGATTGGCAAGATTTATGGAAGTGAAGCCAATGGGAACCATGGAGCTAAAAATACAGCTTTTTCACAAAACCCTTACTCTTGGGGAACATAAAAAGTAATGCAATGATTTGAGAAAAAGATGCAAACAGGAAAATCAGTAACTGGACATAGTAATAAATTAAAATTATGGTCGAAAGAGAGAGAGAGAGAGAGAGAGATGGTATGAAGAAAGGCAGAGAGGTTCACCAGAAAGCAAGTATCTGGTTGTCTACCCTGCACTTGCGAAGAGAGACACAAAGGTAAGGAAAACGGAATCAGAGAGAAAAAGAGAGCGGGAGGAGGTGGCAACACACACACACTGGATTGTCCTAAGCGTTCAATGAGGCGGGTAGATCGCAGAAATTTTAGGAGGAAGGTCGAAGTTTCAGTAATGTATAGACATGAAGAGCTTTCGGACAAAAGAGGTTCCCATTCTGGTTCAAAACTTCCTTGACAACTGTTTGCAGTACTCAAGTATCTGGTAGTGTCTGTGACTGATGAAAATGCAATAAAGCAGCTATTTCACGTGCTCTGCTCTCACAGATTTGTTGGGAACTCGCATCGTCATGAAAGCATTTCATGTCTTCCTAATAACTGCGCGTGTGTAAACATCGGCCAAAGATTAAGCAATCTTAAAAAGTGTTTTATTCTGTCCCTGCCGAATCTATCATTCATGGCACACACAACAAACACCAGGCCTACAGAACACACTGTCTGCAAGCAATTATAAACATCAAATTGCACGGCGATGAGATGCCACATTAATACAGAAGGACGATCACTCACAACAAACACAGTGGGCACCAACATAGCGAAAGCATGCCTACTGAAAACACAGTGTTGCCGGTAAGAAAACCTAAACCAAAAATTGCAGTATCGTGAAAGGGCAGAGTAATCTGCAAACAATATCACCCACAGCAAATCTGGGAGACGCCAACAAGGAGATGCCAAGCCTGCACAACACACTATGCAGCACACAAATAACCGCAGACAATTGCAGTTCTCTTGCCAATTCCTGGCTTCACCTTCGCTTTGACTGTAAGGCTTATGTCGGCTTGAGCAAGTGCACCTACCGATTGCGATTTCCTTGCTCAGGTAGGTCGAGCGAGGAGACACACAACTGAGGCAAAGCTGATAATGAGATGCCAATCTTTCTTCACATGACTTCACGCAGCTTTTATGTGGTAGATGTAGATGTTTCACCAGGTTTACGCAGTTGTCTAGGTGACTGATACATTTGGTCAACTGCAGTGTTTTTCTTGTTGGTCACAACACAAACGGCTAAAACATATGTCACAGATGTGCTCTTTTCCCCTTAACATTCGACCGTGCACTTCATTTTTGTAAGTTTTGGCCGTTGCTGGTCCCACAACACCACCTTTTTCCTATACATTTCGAGGCGTGAACGGTTGCAGTCTTAACGGAGTATTCTTTCTTCAGTAAAGGAAGCTTCAATACCTTCTGTCTGTATTATTTTCTTACTAAACCCATTTTTTCTACTAAGTCTGTAGTGCAAGGTAGATTTCTCAAGCAGCATGCTTGCGGTCAAAAGAGTAGGTATGGTAAACCTTCAGCTTCCCTTTCTGCTCAAGCGTGATGTACAAGCATAAGTAACACCACGTTTAGCTGTCTGGACGACTAATACATTTGGTCAACTGCAGTGTTTTTCTAGTCGGTCACAACACAACGAAGGCTTAGCTGCATTTACCAAACTCTCAACTAATAAATAAACAGAGGCTGATTTCACCTGGAAGTCGTGTGCGAGCTGCCACTGCTTGGTGAACTTGGCGACAATTGTGGATTGTGGACAATTGTGAACATGACAATTGTGGACTAATGTCACTAGTTCGCACGAATGGTGATTCATACCAGGGGAGGTCTGTTGTCTGATCATCTTGTCGCGCTGCTGCTCATCGCTACATTCATGCACGTCTAGGATTGAGGCAGTGGGGGAGAGACGAGACGTTATTTAGCTTGCCGCTTCAAGGAGCGAAGGGTGCAGTGGGTATACCCTTTCTTGCGTGTCAGCGTAGAGTGTGCTAAAGTGTTCATACCTGGTTGTGAAATCTAAACTGTGGTAGATAAAGGAAACAAGTCCACCGGCTACGGAAAGTCGGAGTATCATCGTCCATTCGATAGATGCAGTGTCTTTATTTGCAACGGTGAGATAAGGCTAAAATCTCTGTGAGAACAGCATGCAGTTCACCACAAATCGCCGATCTTGCACTTACGCACTCAGATGTCTCTGCTGTAGACGTTATTTTGTGTAGGAAGATCCACATCAAGTGAGCTCACTGATGATGCTTAGCTGTTGCGTGGAGGTACTATGCTTTTTTACTAGAGGTTGTCGTTGTCAGTCACACTTGAACGACTCCTCACGCTTGACTAAGCCACCCTAACTTGACCCCTTTCACCGGGAATGCAGAGAGAAGACACACGAAAATAAGATGCTCCATGCTAGTGTGTTACGGTGATGATGACGATAAGTGTGAGTCAAAATCGAAATTGCACAAGTTTTTATTCAAACTTCATTTTTCAACTGTTGTTGTAACAGTAAAAAATACTGGTAAGGCAGCATAAAAAAGTGAGACAAAAGTTGTTCGCAAAGGACCGAAATACTGTACGCACTAAAATATCCGTAGGGCAACGCTATGACTTGTACAGTGCAAGTGAAGTTTCAGTTAGCATCGTCACTTGATTTTTTTTCACCCTCATGATGCGTTTTTAAGATAGTTTCTATGTTGCGCTCATCAGATGTCACCAAAACAAAAATGCAGTCATGCTTAAAAATAATATTACAGTTTGCACGAAGAATATCAAAAATTACCTGGTTATAAAACAAGCAACAACCTTTAAGATTAGCACTGGCTTTATTTGTATCGGAGGCTATACTTTGTCAACGTCGGGTTTCATCTTGCATCATGGGCGGTTATAGTCACGTGATAGCATTTCGCGCTCAAAATATTGGAGGGTTCCGCCATGGTCCCTGCATAAGCAGTTAACAATGTTAAATTTTAGTTTATATAGAGTCTGCGTTGCTGCATTTATCGGCTTTGTATTTTGTGGTGCCCCCTCCTGTCCGTGTACAACTAAGCAAGGCGTGCGGTGGCGGCAACGGTTTCCACCTGACCACTCCTCACGCTGCATGATCAGGTGAGTAGCGGGGTTTGTAGTCATCTCTTTTGTAGCCCCTTTTGCCATCGCATGTTTTGTCACACCAATAGCTACGTAAGTCACGTTCACTGCGGTGTCACACGGGCACTTTTGAGCGTGACTTGTCTCCCCAATGGCGGTTTGACTCTCGTTTCGGGCGAACTCGATCTGGAATATTTTGCACCGCTTAGCAACGATCATTGTTGATCGCGATCAACAAATCAGACCCGTCGTCTTTCTGTTCTCGCGCTTTAACTATCATCATGTCATACCAATTCGCCCAAACTGGCACACTTCCAATATCAACCCTTCTAACGAGCAAAAGTGCTCGTGTGGCACCGATGCAATATACTGTTTGCAACCGAAATCATAAATGTGTCATTTTTGCGTACAATCACTTTCAATATCTTCATTTATGTAGTACATACGACGTATGCACTAAATGAAGTAAAAAATATCAACAATTTGTCCTCAAAATTATTGTTAGGTTGCTCTGTGAGATTATGTCTACAAAAAATTGGCCCATTGAATGAGTGGCAGCCCCTTGTTCGTTTAAACAACTGCTTCAACATGTTTCTCCGGGCCACCAGTTTTCCCGTAAGCTCTTTTGTCGTGTCTGTTATCATGGCCTTCTGCGTTTGGCTGATGTCTGAATTACTTTATTTGTACAAGTTTCTTCGTTTTATAGCAATAATATAATTTTACTCCAATTAGTATGTGAGGAGAGTGAGCATGATTTTATTATGGCAGTTGAAACAACCGCAGACTGAAAAACGTAACCCTATCGACCTTGTGACGTGCGGCAGAACTATTTATTTGCTTTAACCACTTGCAAATTATTGAAAAGTGAATAAATGAATGCAACTGCTAATAATTGTGTAACCAATCCCGACACTCGAATGCCAACCACTCAGATGTTGACCATAACCTGAATGACGTAATGTTTAAAAATACAAGAGTGAATAAACCCCCTGATAAAGACTACTTGATAGTACTACGCTGTCTTCAAATACACCTACAATCCCACTTATAGATTCGGAAATTCCTTGTCATGTTGTTTGTATGCTATAAAAATTTCATGAGGTCTAGCCTCAAGACAGCGTCCCATCTGACCCATTTAGCTCCTGCTGCATGTGCGTGGTTGTGTACATCATGCCTTTAACACAGATTACGTGCTTCTGCCTGTGATTAGTGCGGCAGTATTTCTTTCCCTTCATCTGATTGATGAATCTGCGTATGTCAGAAAGTGTCGAGGGCCATAAACACTACTTCAACTTCAGCACTTTCTCCCTATTTTCTAGTAGAGTTTGTGAGAAACACTATGCATGCTAAGTGCGACAGCCGTCTTCTTCAGATGGTCTCTAGCTCCTTTCTACGCCTAAGATACCTCGCATGCCTAAGCAAAGCCTCGGCTAGAGGCAACTTGTCATGATTTGAATCTGTAATATGAAGTCTAGGCACTTGGAAATTGTTTCTACCGCCTTGTGGTAAAGTAATCCACACGGAGCACTCTGCAAGCCATGTGCATGGCCACCCTCTTGGTCCTTTTTGTGTGCCCCAATGAGAAAGGCAGCAGTGGCTTCCATGGACGAGACTTATACCGCCAACTTGTGCATCATTTTGTAAAAAGCTGTGTTAAGCACAGGGATTCATTTGCGAAACATTGAGGAATCTCATGTGTTGCCACAAGATGTTTGAGCTTGTGCTGCAAAACCTTCGTACGGGGCTTGAAAACCTACTGGCAGCCCACAGATTCTACCAAAATAAACATTAAAAATTTACCCACATAGCAGGAGATTCTACAGCACTGAAACCTAGCAATCTTTTATTACTGTTCCTTTAAATACTGATCAAGTGCAGGTCTCGAAAATTGATACAGTGCTCGAATAAATACTTATACCCTGCCGTAATTAGGTCATAAGTAGTAATGATTTGAGTATCTCAAAACGTGGTACCTTGATTTTTTGGTCAGAGACGCACAGACTATTTTTCGCTCGCAACCAACGGGGCTGACGCCGGCGGCGGGTTTCCTGCGAAACGAGCTCTTCAACGCTATTGTGTTAAAGAGCTGACATAGGCAGCATTGACCAGATGAATCTAAAGAATAAAGTAAGTGTCCCAGCAGGAATTGAACCCTAAGTTCTGCTTGGCAATTTAGTGTTCTACCACAGAGCCATGCCTGGCCTCGGTTATACTTTTCAAATAGACCTCAATGTTCGTGCAACAGCAATTGTCGTTGCAGTACTGGCTATCAAATTTTATAAATAATACATATACACTCCTATGATACAGCAAGGATGTCGAATCAATGTCAATTGTAGTCAGGCGACATCCTGTGAGGTATTTGTGTAGCAGTGTTGAGAGCTACTATCCTCGTGAGTGCCAGCGAAAACACCAGTGCTTTGTTCCAGCCTGCCACTTCTAGTGTGGCGAATTTCCATGTTTCTGTGGCATCGTTACGAAACTGCATATAGCAGCTAATATTTTCACTGACGTAACATCTCTCTTTAACAAACAAACATATGTGGCTGTTTAACGTATGTGTATGTGAGGATTTGTACATATATTGAGCCCTACGTCATGAGATCACTAAATAAAAAATTCACTTTGCATCTGCGTGCTTGGCATAACATTGATTATCAAAGTTTGTGAGATCTGCTGAATTTTTAGCATGAATTTTGTAACTTTATTGCCACTATAAACAATTATTTCTTAGAACATGTACAACAGCTGGACTGAAAACTACTAAGTTTGAGGTAATAAGAAAACTAAATATATTCTTCACTACAGCATACCTAACAGGCAAACACTAGTACCACATACATAACACACTACAGTAGAGCTATACTAGAATATTGCATATTGGGAATTTATTATTGAAAACCCTAAATAATTTCTGTGCCCTATTCAGTTTGTTCAAATCGGCTGTGCGCAATTGATTGATGAATAGCTTTTTTACTAAAACCTAACTAAAATGTTTCACGTGTGCATCATGCTTAATCATTGCTGAGATGTTTCTTGTATATATATATTTCCGTTCCACTATGCTGTTTGTTTTTGTATGCGAAATATTTTGCATGTGCTACCCTTTGTGGGCCCCTAGGTGCTGTAAAGTTGTTTACCCAGCATTTTGATAGGGGACCCCCTACAAGCATGATTCCCATTGGAAACAAAGTGGATTCTGATGCTGACTCGTACTTACGCAGAACTAAGAACACCTTGGCATGACTGAGCATGGTGTATCTTGAACACTCTGTCTTGTGAAACTGTTGGTGATTACTCTTTTCTCTATTTTAGGCTTCCGGGTGCGGATGGGCTGTAGTGAAGAAACTAAAGTCACTTGGGGAGCTGAAGATGGATTGTGCAAGTGTTTGAATGATCACATAATATTTATCTAACACCACTAGCATTACCAGGTCAATATTTGTGATTTGGTAATGCTCAAGTTTAGAAACACACTCACACACACACACACACACACACACACACACACACACACACACACACACACACACACACACACACACACACATATATATATATATATATATACATATATATATATGAGATATAACAGACAGTAATGCCTTGGCATTACTGTCTGTTATATCTCATTAATATTGTGTTAAAACACGGAAAAACGAGCCCTTAGGTATACACTTCTTTCCCTTATATATATATATATATATATATATATATATATATATATATATATATATATATATATATATAGGGAGACCCGTAAATAAGCCTTGAGCAAGCCTGTAGTCAAGGTTTTTACCATGATGACAAAAGCATGTTATACAAACTCACATGTTTTACGACATACCTACTTTTCTATCTATTTTCTTTTTCAATTGTGTGGCCACTGGCAACACCCTCACTATGCGCCTTTTGACTGCTGGCGCCACTAACCTAAAATATAACTGTTCTAAGTAATTTATTTGTTTTCTACTATGCAAGGAGGGAAGTCAGAATGTTAAAAGGTAAAAAAGTAGTCTCGTCAGAAAAAAAAAGATCTCTGTTATTAAGAAAAAAGATGAGAAAAACAGAAGATTGATAATATTCACACTGATCCCACCGTTACAATTGGTGCAGTAGATCATAGCTCACGTTCACTATTGTCAATCTCTTCGGTTGTATGTTATGTACAATAAAATAGTTGATGGGACTAGTTGCATTATGTTATTTTTTTCATAAATTTTGTTTGGGGCCTGATATCTTGCATTCTCACATGCACCTTGAAACATGTCTTACAAGTTTTGATGACGTAAATGTTAGCGTGCTCTGGACACGATTAAAAAAATCGGGAAATTTCGTTAAGATAATTTTGTGCTTTTCAAGCGCAAAAAGTTAACAAACAAACACCATGGATAAATCGCAACATCAATCATATGAAGCGCAAAGTTAAGTGACTGAGAAAGGCGGGAAGCGGCTGATTTGATACGTGATGCGCACAACAGTCTCGCTCAAACTGTGCGCATCTCTAGAGAGTAATACTTTAAAACCTCATTACCTAAATTTATTGCAAATGACCCCAGTAAATTCTAGAATTTTATCAATGAAAATAAAAAAACAACCTATATCACAAATATCAGTTGATGAAACCAACGTCACCAATCCGAGAACCATTGCCCGGCATTATTTCAATATTTTCAGAGTGTGTTCAACACTTCTGAATTCAACTGTATATCTAATGCTACAGCCTTTTCTTATGCTGAAGCACTATTTATTTCTTTTCCAGGCGTGGTGTCTATATAGATAAATTTAAAATTTAAGGCATCCTGTGGTCCTGATAACATACCAAACGTATTTCTACGACTGTATGCTTTATCTCTAGCAAAGTGTTTGTTTATTACTTTTTGCTGTTCATGTTGTCTTTCCAGCTGCCCAGTGATTGGAAGACAGCCTGTGTAGTACCCATCTTTAAAAAGGAGGACTGCTTAGTACTAGAAAATTACCGTCCAATCTGACTAAGTTCACAATGTTGCAAATTATTGTAAACATCATAGCTACTAATAAGATCAAGTGTATTGAAGAGCGCTCTGTAATGACCATGTATCAACAAGGATTTCGGAAAGGATTATCTACCGTAACTCAACTCGTCACACTGTTTCACTCTCTTCCATTAAACATCGATAGACACAGTAAGGCAGATATGCTCTTCTTAGATTTCTGCAAAGCCTTAGATACAGTTCCCCATAGTAAACTCATTTCCAAACTTTGAACAATAGGTATACCCGAAATATTCGTTTGTTGGATTTCTGCGTATTTAAATAATCGCGAACAGTACGTTGATGTAGGGGGCCAACATTCGGACTGTCTTCCGGCGACATCCGGCGTACCACAAGGCAGTGTGTTAAGCCCTTTGCTTTTTTTTTATTGTAATTCATTGATATTGTTGATGTTATTGACGCTAGTGTGGAAATCAGATTGTTTGCAGATGATTGTGTTTTGTTCAAAGAAATACGTTTCACTAACCATTTCAATGATCCGAGCGCTAGCCTTTGCAATATATATATGAATGGTACAACAAATGAAGAATTTGTCGCAACGCGAACAAATGTATGTGCCTTCCAGTGACTCGCCAAAAGAATCTACAATCGTATACATATATATTAGGGTCTTCACCACTGCAACAAGTAAACTCCTAAAAATACCTTGTGGTGACACTCACTTCTAACTTATCTTGGAATCCCCATATTGATAATGTTTGCTCATTTGCTTTTTGCAAACTATGTCTTCTTACACATAAACTTCAAATTGCTCCCACGAATATTAAACTACTTTGTTACACAGTTCTTGTGCGACCAAAACTAGATGTGGGCAAGCATAGTATGGTACCCTTATACAAAACGCAATATATACACTCTTGAGCGTATTCAAAGAATAGCGGTTTGATTTATATTCAACAAATACTTCAAGTTAGACTCACCCTCAGACTTAATGCTAGCCAACAACATTCCCTTACTGCCGATGCGAAGACAAAAAGCTAGATTAGAATTCCTTGATCAACTTTTGAACAAAAAGATAGCTCTAGGCACACCCCTTAGTAGCCGGCCCACCCGACACCACCACCCAAAAGCCTTGATTACATGTTTTGCTCGCACAGACCTACTGAAGTATTCGTACATCCCAAGAACCATATATGAATGGAACTGTCTTACTAATACATGTGATGAATGAATTAACCTACCAAAAAACCTCCTTCGTCCTTTATTGTTTCGTTTCGCAATTATTTTTTTCATATTTGTATATGTATTACCACCCTGCTTGGACCTCAAGTCTGCAGTATTGACTAAATAATAAAAGCTCACTTGTCCTACACATAACTTAAAGAGCGCAATGTAGTAAGGTACAGTATTTAGTGCATATTATCTGTGTGTCTTTTAAATTGAGTATATAGGTACTGAAGTGATCACCAGTATTCAAACTATATGAATGTTTAACTTGCACGCATACATGTTTGTATGGTGACAAAGCATACATAAATTGGGTGTGCATGTGTGGAAGAAGGGGCCATGAATAGATGCCTTTCATTCCGATCCAAAAATGGGTAGCATAGGCCATAAACGCTTTCTGGGATCAGTTTAATGATTATTGATACACATATTTATTCAATATAGCTTCCTTTAGCTATATATTTACATATTGTCAACTTCCACAATGAACATTTCACCACACCCCGCCGCGGTGGTCTAGTGGCTAAGGTACTCGGCTGCTGACCCGCAGGTCGCGGGTTTGATTCCCGGCTGCGGCGGCTGCATTTCCGATGGAGGCGGAAAAGTTGTAGGCCCGTGTACTCAGATTTGGGTGCACGTTAAAGAACTCCAGGTGGTCAAAATTTCTGGAGTCCTCCACTACGGCGTCTCTCATAATCAAATGGTGGTTTTGGGACGTTAAACCCCACAAATCAATCAATCAACATTTTACCATGCAGCAGGTACCCTGCTGAGCGCTTCTCGAGGGCACTTGGGTAACTAGTAGACCAACGTATACAAAAAGCTGTAAATGGGGCTTTCCCTTTGTTGACTGCTGAAGAATGGCGGCTTCGCCAAATCACACTTCTTTTGCAGTGAAGCTAACTTAGCTCTTGCAACAGTGCGAGCTTATCTAAATTTCAGCACTGTTCTTACGAAGTGCAAAAGTGCGGCTTGTTCTATCCAAAGCAGCAAAAAAAAAGAAACCGAAGAGCAGCACCTACACAGGATAAGGCACAATTGCTGCACTTGTCGAGAACAGTGTCGTATTCTCTATTTGCCTACATATAGAAAAAAGCAAAACACTGCAGCCAACTTACCAGTAGCTTCATTGCAGAGCCAGTGTGTTTTGAAAGACGATGATGCAGAAGCCCGACCTAGAGCTGTCACTGTGCTTCAGTGCTAGTTTCATAAGCGCCTGCGAGAGGCACTCCTTGGAGTGCTCGCCACACGGTATACTTGTTCAGGGTGGAATGGACGACATTGTACATCTGTTCAAGTATTAACACACTCTATGTGGTCTGTCACACAGCGTAAACTACAGAGTATAGAGCATTATGCATTTCTAGTCATCTCCAGTATATATCCTAAATTTGGCCCACTGATACGTCGATGTGGAGCACCCTTCAAGCACTCATTTGAAAGGATGTTACGGCAAGACAGCTGCCTTAGTCAAAGGGTGCACCCACTACACCTTTAAAAACTTTTGCTCTACCCCATTTTCTCAGGGTGCTGAGCTCTGCAGCCTTTCTCAGCCCTATTTTTTGAACACTCAATAGGGAGCGAAGAGGGCTTGTCTGGCGACAAGCTCAATTAAACCCTTAAGGATTAGATTTGGTCTAGTGCGTATGTTGACCAACCAGACTCTACGCACCCTGGAGGATGAGTCACTTACGCGACAGACGGAATACGTTAACAACTGCTTGCGAGAGGACTCCCTCCTTGGTGCGTGGAAAAATGCCCACGTGGTCATGATTCCCAAACCGGGTAAGCAGGCGACGATCCATCGCCTAAGATCAGTATCACTTATGTCCTGCATGGTGAAAGTCATTGAACACGCTGTCCTGACTCACGTGACTGATTACCTCGAAGACGCTGACGTTTTTTTTCCGCGATGGCCAGATTTTGCCACAACCTATTAACGCAGGACGCGGTCCATTAGCTCAAACACAGATCGTCGACAACACTTCTAATGCCACCAAGGCGATTCTCCGCCTTGATCAGAAAAAAAAAACATTTGACAGCGTTGAGCACGCGGCGATTTACGACCGCACCCGATTGCTGAGATTAGGATTAAGATTATATAGGTATATACGCCACTTCCTCACGGGCAGGTGTGTGAGCGTCGTCGTCGGCAACGCGGAATCACCGGAATTCGAGACGAATTCGACGAGTACACCGCATGTCGTCTTCGAAGTATAAACATACTAGAGGTCTCCCCAAGGTTCGGTACTTTCACCATTATTATTTAATATATTACTGTGCACAATTCCAATACAACTTGATGTACAGGTGTATTTATACGCTGACATCGCATTTTTTTCTACAGCTACAGATATACACACAATATATCACATGGTAGAGTTTCTTATGAACGCTCTAAACGCATGGTTCGACGACATTATTCTATCAAAAAACATCTGGAAAAGTGGAGTCGTAGTTTTTCCCATGAGTGTTCTTGTGCTGATTTTTGTACTTTACAGACAGGATTTTATCCCGCACGTGCAATTGATTAAATACGTCAGAGTGAGTTATACAGAAAACCTAAATTGAAGTCCGCATATAGAAAATATGGCAGCTAAACTTGCACAGGCGCTTGGGATGTTTCGTAGACTCAGCAGTAAATGTTGTGGTTTACGTCGTGATGTGCTAGCCTTGATATATTGTAGGCGTAATCACCCATATTGGAGTTTGGCTGTGTCTTGTTTTCTGGAGCACCCGCATACAAATTACACCACTGGTACTACTAGAACGCAAAGAGTTACGTATATGTCTTGGGCTCCCTAAATTTGTCACAATTATTATTTTATGTAAGGAAGTGCGCCTGCCTTCTCCTCGTGCTAGGTTGCAAATACTAGTAGTCTGTACCTTCCTAAAATATACGCTTCCACACATGGGAGGTTGCAATATGTTTTCATTAATGAGCCGAATTCCCTTTTTAACCAACAGTGGTCTACATTAAAGTGTCCACAAGTCATCGTCGTACAGAAGCTCTTGGAAACATTACAAGTTAACCTTAGTGAAGTAAGTCCCTTTTTAACTAACAGTGGCCTACATTAAAGTGTCCACAAGTCATCGTCGTACAGAAGCTCTTGGAAACATTACAAGTTAACCTTAGTGAAGTAAGGGTACTAAGAACACCTATTGAAACAATGAAAATAGAATTTGATAATATTTTTCCTATATTTGCAAAACTCTTCCAGTAGATATCTAAATGCCGTTTTGAAAGACGACCTGGCAATATTAGACACAAAGATTGTAATAGCAACCATGCTTCAGTTCGCGAAGAGAAGGCAAGAGTCGGAATTTCAACGTCAGTGTTGGATTGGTCTTTTTCGATTCTTTTACCTGATGTTACTCCTATTTATCAAGCGGAATTACTGGCGATTCTCCTAGCGTTACGAAAATTACCTTAATCAATAACAGATGCTATTATTCTTTCAGACTGCTTGTCTGTGTATAAATAATTAACTGCGCCTATATGTCCAATGCTTTAAGCGTATTTTAGTACCTTGCCCCAAACATTTACTACTCATTCGCCTGGTGTGGATACCAGGGTATAAAGATTTAACCCTCAATGAATATGCAGATGCACTCGCAGTGGCCTCACACATTTATCTCATAATTTCTATATTGCCGACGCTAGCAATTGCGGCCATGGCACGCTTCAAAAAATTTGTCATGTCAGATCAGTTTGAAAACTCTCGCTAGGCAACATCGGACTTTTCTTATCTTAAGTACCCTTGGAAATATCGATGGTGCTCCTCTAGAACGGCCGAGATATTAATAAGGAGACTAAGATGCCGAGTCCCTCCCCCCTGAACTTTTTTCTACACAGGTCTGGTCAGGCACAGTCTCCCCTATGCCTTCAATGCAACGAGAGTGAATTCCTTCACGATTTCCTCCTAGCTTGCAGGTTATATACAAACGAAAGAGACTGTTAGAATGTTAGACTGTTAAATTTATCCCTTCCGGTGGTTCTTTCCTTTGGAACAAGTGAAAAGAAATTAAGCCACAGGAGCATTTGCGAGGCCGTATGCGATTTTATAAAGACAGCAAAACGATTAGAATGTTAAGCTGAGGCGTAATATCACTTTCTTTCAAACCACATTAGCTTGTTCATTCTTTCTATTAACTCTATTTATTTTATTTCTAATCCATCGTTTACCAATTGGTTCTTTGTTTAAACATCGCTATCTAAATGATCCGGCTGGTAAAAAAACTTCACCACACAATTGAGGCACCGTCCGTTTCATGGCCGCTCCTCCGTGGTGGGTTGCGTCAGGAGTCTGAGGAACAACCAACCAATCAATGTCCCGCTGCTCCCCATGAACATTGATCCGACATACCACGTCCACCGGCGCAACAAAAGAGCGAGTGACTTTCAAAGAATGTGTGGCAAGAGCGACCATGCGGTGTACGTGGAAGCCACGCGATACCTAGAGGGAATGCGCGCTGGCGTGATCGCCGTTTTGAATCGCACGGGCACATAGATCGCGAGTGTCACGGTGCGTATGGAACACACAGAAGCGGCCAAACAGGCGGTAATTGCTCTTGCCCTAGTCACGGCTCCAGAGGCTGCGGTCGTCATCAATGACTGGAAAGCTGCCGTTTGTGGTTTCGCACGCGGTCACATCTCGTGTATGGTGGCCCGGATAATTCAATAAAGTTATAGCAACAAAGACGGTGGTTCGAGGAGCGATTGCCTTGGCGTCTTCGTCCTCTTACCTCTAAACTGAAAATGCGACTGTCTACCTTCTGTGGATCCCGGCTCACACCAGCGTCCCGCTCGCTGGCAGCTAGGAGGCTCACATCACCACTCGAGATCTTACTCACCGAGCCCCGGCCAATTCAGTGACCGCTTTCACTTCCGAGAGCGGGGCGTTGACATCGTAAACATGACAGTTGTAAAGTAATGGCTCTGGGGTGATCACCTGACCACATTCAACAACATTACACAACATTACAGGCTAAGCAGACGCATATAACCCTACCACACAACAAAAGTAAGGCCGTAACTTTGATATCAAATCAAACAAATACGCACCCAGCCGGCGATCCTGCGCCTCTGTTATCCAAACTTGTACTCGACGGATGCGTGTGAAGCATACAGGGAAAGCGCCACGCTGCAGCACATGATTTGGGAGTGTGCCGGAAAAGTTATTTTGCTGTCGTCGCTCCCTTAGTGGCGCTTGTTAGGCAGATATGAACTCCGAGTCCAATTGCTGCTGCTAACATCACGCGAGGGCAGGCGCCAGACTCAGCCGCGGCTGCGGTCATCGTTGAAGATTGACAGCTTGAGCTACACTGCCGTGGGAGGCAGCACTGAACAGTGAAGAGCTAACGACCAGCTTTGGGCCGTCCGTCAAGCCGAAGATGTCGCCCAGTTCCAAGGGCTTCAAACGGTCACCTGGGGCAGCGCTATCATAATCGACGGATGGTGGGATGGGACAGGGGTCAATCTCCTGTTTCCCCACCTCGCATTGAAAAAACTGCTTGGTGTGAAGCAGTGGCGTACCAACTCTTTCGCGAGCGGCTGGCAAACACTCTACCTCTTCTTCAGGCAATCAATATAAATAAATAAATAAATAAATAAATAAATAAATAAATAAATAAATAATATATATATATATATATATATATATATATATATATAGAGAGAGAGAGAGAGAGAGAGAGAGCATCGAACGTGTTATGTGTTTTCGTAGGTCGTAGGCTCGATTCCTGCTCACGTCATGGTGTTCACGTCATGGGTGGACTTCAAACGCCGGCTTCTTGAAACGTATGCAAGTCCCGATCACTGAGAGCGAGCTGAACGTGAACTCCAGTGCCATATGCAAATGCCAAATGAAGGCGTAGCAATATATGTTGAGGACATGACGCGTCTTTTTCGACGAGCCGACCCTCACACGCCGGAAGAGAAGAAGGTGCGATACCTGATGCGTGGAGTGAAAGAGAAGTTGTTCGGTGGTCTTGTACGCAGCCCCCTAAGACTACGTCAGAGTTTCTTGCTGAAGCCGTCCTGATTGAAAGCACGCTTCGGCAACGGACCCAGACGTACGAGCGACAAGTGAACTTTGCTTCTGCTACGGATTTCATGGGTGGTCTTGGGTCCCACGTCGACTTCTTCCGAGAGCTCATACGCTCTGTAATTCGCGAAGAACTGCAGAAGTTATCTGTACCCTCAGCGCCCACTGTCAGTTCTTTGTCCGGCATCGTCCGAGATGAAGTTCAGCAGGCACTACGAGAACCGTCCTGTCAGACAGAGCCGCGGCCCCTAAAGGACTTTCCTCGCATGTCATATGCGCAAACTCTGTTCCAGCCAGCACCACCTTTGGCTCCGCTTCACACCGCGGCCCCTGCCAGGCTTCCGGCAGACCAAACTCTGCGCCAACCTGCACCACATTTCAATCCGCCTTATACCACAGCCCCAGCCATGCTTCAGGCAGTCCAAGCGGGCCCGTACCTCAGTGACCGCCGACCGATTCTGCGAAAATCAGACGTGTGGCGGGCCACCGATCGACGTCCTCTTTGCTATCACTGTGGTGAACCTGGGCACATCTACCGACAGTGCACTTTTCGACAGCTGGGACTTCGTGGTTTTTCGGTCAACTCCCCACCTCCTATCTTCGGCCAGCGTCCTCCGGAAATCGCTGACTACGTTGCTCAGCAGCGCGGATCGACATCTCGGCACCACTCACGCTCTCCATCACCGCGGCGGTTCTCGCCGAATCATCGCACCTATGCGGGCGTGGCGCAGGGCCGGTCACCTAGCCCGCGTCGGGAAAACTAGCCTCAGCGACCTTCAGGGGCAAAGCCGCTCAGACTGGTCATGTTCAAGGCCCCCTATCGACGCGGACTGAAGATACCGACGATGCATCGACAACGACACCACCGGCTTATTGCTGAAGAGTTTCCTTAGATAATCCTGTTCTGCTAAATGGTCGCGAAGTCAGCGCTTTAGTGGACACTGGTGCGGACTATTCCATATTTGGCGAAAAGCTGGCCGCCCTTCTCAAGAAAGTAACGACGCCTTGGAACCGAACGCCAATTCGTACAGCTGGCGGGCATGACGTCACGCCACTCGGTATGTGCACGGCAAGACTGCAAGTCCGCGGTTGTACATTTGTTGCTAATTTGAGCGTTTTCCGGCAGTGTTCTCGAGACCTGATCATTGGCATGGATTTTCTCAGGGAGCATGGTGCTATATTTGACATTCGACGACGTCTAGTCACTTTCGCGACCACAAACGCCACAGCAGCTTACGCCGACCCCAGCCACTCCCGAGGGTCTCTTCGCATCGTCGACGACGCTGTCACGTCACCACCCCGTGCAACTGTTGTGGTTCAGGTGGCGTGGGACGAAGTGATGCACGGTGAAGCAGTCGTAGAAAGCAATCACTTGCTTTTGCTGTCTCAGGGTGTCTGCGTAGCGAAAAGCCTTGTTGACTTTCGTGATGATCACTGCAACGTTTTTGTCACAAACTTCAGCTACGAGCACCGGCACCTTTTTCCTGGAGCTGTCATCGCCTACACCGGCCCAGTCGCGAAAGTCACCGAGTGGTTTGCTTCCGAGGCCATCGGCGCTGCTGAAACGCCTTTCCGCAGTGTCGACATCAATCCAACGCTTTTCGAAGCGAACAAGCAGCGTTTCAGCAAGCTGTTGCTGGAGTTCCACACATGCTTTGCACGTTCTTCGAAGATACGTCAAACACCGATAACCAAACACCGTATTATCACCTACGACGACAAGCATCCCATACGGCAGCAGCCTTATTGTGTTTCGCCAACCGAAAGGCACGCGATTCAAACGCAGGTTAAGGAAATGCTTCAGGATGGCGTGATACAGCCTTCAAGCAGCCCTTGGTCATCACCAGTCGTTCTTGTGAAAAAGAAAAATGGCACGCTTCGCTTTTGTATCGACTACAAAAAGTTGAACAATGTCACAAAGAAAGACGTGTACCCATTGCCCAGAGTCGATGATTTTCTGGACAAGCTGCGACACGTGAAGTATTTTCGTTCGTCGACTTGAAGAGCAGTTATTGGCAAAGAGAGGTCGATGAACGTGACTGCGAAAAGACCGCTTTTGTAACGCCGGATGGACTTTATGAATTCAAAGTGCTTCCTTTCGGCCTCTGTTCCACTCCAGCCCCATTCCAGCGAATGATGGACACCGTCCTGGGAGACCTCAAGTGGAAAAGCTGTCTCGTCTACCTCGATAATGTTATTGTGTTTTCAGAAACGTTTGACGAGCATCTTTGTTGCCTTCGGAATGTGCTCGAAGCCATTGGATTGGCCGATCTCACACTCAAGCCTGATAAATGTCATTTCGGCTACAAAGAATTAAAGTTTCTTGGTGACGTCGTGAGTACCGTTGGTGTTCGACCTGATCCTGACAAAACTGCTGCCGTCACCGCTTTTCCACCTCTAGCTGACAAGAAAAGTCTTCGACGGTTTCTGGGTCTGTCCGCGTATTACCGGTGCTTTATTAAAAATTTCTCTAACATTGCGCAGCCACTATTACGCCTCACGCGTGATGACTACACCATTTGTCTGGGCTGACGGTCAGCAGACTGCCTTTGCAGAACTACAGCACCGGCCATCTTCTCCTCCCGTGCTCAGCCACTTCGATGAACATGCTGACAATAAAGTACGCACTGATGCCAGCAATATTGGTCTTGGAGATATTTTGGTACAAAGACAAGATGGCATTGAACGGGTAGTAGCCTACGCAAGTCGCACACTGTCTCGCGCGGAATCTAACTATTCCACATCACAAAAAGAATGTCTCGCGGGCATTTGGACAATGACAAAGTTTAGGACATATCTTTATGGAAGACCATTTAAAGTGTTGACTGACCATCATGCTTTGTGCTGAATGACAAATCTACGAGACCCTTCAGGACGATTAGCACGATGGGGTCTGCGCCTACAGGAATCGATGTCACCATCGTGTACAAGTCAGGCAAAAAGAGCGAAGACGCCGACACGCTATCACGAGCACCTCTTCAATCCGCCAGTACTAGCGCAGAAGAGGACGGCGCCTTCGTAGCAACTGTCAGCGGACCGCATCTGATGTCTCATCAACGAAATGACGCCGATCTAAGAATGATTATAGATCATTTAGAAGGTGGCCCCGCGCCCATTCCGCGTCCAATGTCACGAACGTTGCCATCATTTTGCATACGAAATGGCGTCTTATACAAAAGAAACGCCAGTGCTGGTGACAGATCTCGTCTTCTCGTCGTGCCTAAAGCCCTCCGTAATGACGTCTTATTAGTTTGCCACGACGAGCCCACATCTGGCCATCTGGGCTACTCGAGAACTATGGATCGGGTGCAACAACTCTGCTAGTGGCCTAAAATGTCTGCCCGTGTCAAACGCTACGTGAAGGAATGCCGTGAGTGCCAGCGTCGCAAGACACCACATTTAAAGCTTGCAGGTCATCTACAACCGATCGTTCCACCATGTACACCGTTTGAACAAGTGGGGATGGACCTCCTAGGTCCGTTTCCTTGGTCTTTTACTGGCAACAAATGGATTATTGTCGCAACCGATTATTTGACGCGTTACGCTGAGACGCAGGCGTTGCCACGAGGGACCGCATCTGAAGTTGCCAGTTTTTTATGCATCAAATTGTGCTACGGCATGGTGCCCGGTCATGTGTCATCACTGATCGAGGGACATCATTCACAGCAAAACTCTTGGATGATATCTTCAGGTTGAGTTACACAACCCATCGAAAGACCACTGCGTATCACCCTCAGAGTAATGGTTTAACAGAAAGGCTAAACAAAACGCTAGCTGACATGATCTCTATGTACGTGGATGTGCAGCACAAAACGTGGGACGACATCCCGCCGTACGTAACATTTGCGTATATCACTGCAACGCAGGAAACCACACGCTTCACGCTATTTCGACTCGTTTATGATCGAGATGTTAGAACTATGCTGAACGCCATGATTCCATATGAGTACATTGACAAGCTCGACCAATTAGCCCCCGACATCAATGAGTACATTCAGCGCGCTGAGGAAGCACGTCAACTGGCAACATCTGAACTCAACAGTGCGCAGATGCACGGCGGTACAACATCCTCCATCGAGAAGTTAATTATTACCCTGGTGACCAAGTTTTGGTTTGGACACCCAATAGGCGGCGACGCCTCAGCCATAAACTCTTGAGGAAGTACTTTGGACCTTACAAAGTACTCAGACGTGTGAGCGACGTGAACTACGAAGTGGTTCCAGACGGAGGCTCACCATCATCCCAGCGTAGGTTACCACGCCCAGAGACTGTACACGTAGTCCGCCTAAAACCATACTTTACGCGGTGATGCGAATTCTCTTCTTGTGCCAGTGAACTCTTCATGTGAACAGTGAATGCTGTTTATTTCCAATTGCCGGGCCCAGGACGCATTTTCTCTCGTGCACTAATT
Source organism: Rhipicephalus annulatus (assembly GCA_013436015.1). Lineage (NCBI taxonomy): Eukaryota > Metazoa > Arthropoda > Arachnida > Ixodida > Ixodidae > Rhipicephalus > Rhipicephalus annulatus. The sequence goes on from WOVY01000023.1 coordinate 285,816, forward strand.
TGTTTATTGTTTTTTTATGTTACCTACTTCGAACCACTGCTGTGCACACTTTTGTTTGAGCAACGGGTCGATGCTGTCTTCGGAGGAGGAGTAATGCCACCACCTGGTGTTCTGTGCCAGTAAACAGTGGGTCAGTACTGTGCCGGTGAACGAGGAAGACGAAGACGAGCAACCCGTACCAGCGGAGACGTCCTTGATTGTCTTTGAGATTTTTGACAGTCGCGTCCCTTTATACGTTCTTTCGAGCTCTTAGCGCGTTACAGTATGTATGTATGTATGTATGTATGTATGTATGTATGTATGTATGTATGTATGTATGTATGTATGTATGTATGTATGTATGTATGTATGTATGTATGTATGTATGTATGTATGTATGTATGTATGTATGTATGTATGTATGTATGTATGTATGTATGTATGTATGTATGTATGTATGTATGTATGTATGTACGTGAACACATTTGCCCACTGCCCGCTACTTCATCCTTGCAAATATCCCACTACGCCCCATCACCGATACCCCACTTCACAGACCATGAAGCAAATACTGTTGAGAAGTAGCCAATACGAAATGCAAGATGTTCGTGTACTTTTATCCAGATGTGTATTGAAGAACCACGGATTGTCCCAAGGCGTACATTCCTTGTTTGTACGTGACTCCCTATAGTTCAACCTTTGAAAACTGCCCACTATTTCATCCTTGCAAATATCCCAATGTACCCCATCACCCCATAAATTCGTTACATTTAGCGGGAACGGAAGCGGTGCCTTTGCGTTTAGATTACGGTTTATTTTCGCGCCCTATATTTTTAGTCGAATGACATAAATAGGGGAAGGGGCGTATGGAGGCAATCTGCTATAGGGTTTGTGTTAGTTTGGCGTGGTTCGGCGCATTGTAGTATGAACGAGGCATCACTTACTTTTGTTAGATTTTTCAAGCGTACCTGCGGTATGGTTAATTTATTTGCAGATGTTCTGTTCACTGGTGTGACGTTTGAAAGCTGAACTAGCTCGTAGAATGTGCACATAGCGGCTCCTGTGATTGCCGACTGCCTTCGCTGGCACACGATCGGCAAGCCACCACTCTTGGTGACTGTGAAAGTGGCGCGCTAAGCAAAAGAAGGCTCTGAGGCTTTCAAAGTGGTATTATCAAGGAGGCTATCTTGCTACAGTTGTTATAAACGATTGGGCAACATGAGCCTTCGAACCATTATGCTGTTCTCGTGAACAGTGCTATCACAATTTTTCTATCTGAAAAGACTTTGGTGCGCATTGCTAGGACAATGTTTGGCTATTCAAACAAGCTTGCTTCCTTAATCTTTTTGTTGGCTTTACTTTTCTGGCACTTACATGATTCACCAGCCATGAAGGCGCAATGATTTTACGTATTTAATAAAATTCACGTAGAAGATCGGCAAAAATAAAATGTTATAGTTCACGCCATCTAGGGCAAACGCATGTCTTGAATACCGCTGTTGTTTGTGACGTCATATTGTCACAGAGATGAAGTAATGTAAGAGGAAGAACTCAAGCAGCTGAGAGGCGCGCGAGGGTGTTCATCAGTCATTGTGACTCTTGCCTGTGGGTTTTTCTCAGTAAACGCATTTTGTACAAAAGTCTCTAACCCCGTGAAATATTGGTGAGAGGTGCTGGGTAACCATCAGGCAACGGAGCTCCGCAGCGGATGTCGCACGGGTTTTCCAGCCATGGCCAATGCGGAGCCCTCCGTGTCAACCGCAGCGTCTCCCACGAACATGGCGTCGCAACCATACGTTTTCATGCCACTTAAAGATCCCGCTACATTATGCGGGACCAATGGCGTCGACGTTGACGATTGGTTATCCATGTTCGAACAAGTGAGTGTGCCGAACAGATGGGATCCCACACTTCAGTTGGGGTCCCAACCGCCCACACGTTTTCACCTGCCCGAAAGTCAAATGCCATTGACCATTCTCGGAACACTTGGTACAGCCGCTCGCCTTCACCACGTGGGCACCAGTCTCGTTCACCGCAAATACGTCGCCCAACGTCCCGTTCGCCGCAGCCACGGCGCTTCTCGTCCCCCGTGGCTTCCAGCACATCGTCGTGGAATACTGAAAAATGCAGCCCCCAGAGGTGGTGCTGCATTGACGACTTCCGCAGCAAATCCTCTCTCTATTGCCACCAGACGAAATGTAATAGACGTTGAAGTAGACAGCGTACCTTTACAAGCACTTATAGACACCGGCGCAAGCACTGCGGTCATGAGTTCAAGCCTACGCACACGCTTAAAGAAAGTTCTGACAACAGCGGCTGCAAAAGTGCTCCGTGTGGCCGAATGTAGCACGCCGATGGTTCTCCGTCTATGCACTGCCAAGTTAAGTATAAATGATCACACTACTTCTGTCATTTTAGCCGTGATTGACCACTGCCCTTATGGCGTTATCCTAGGTCTGGACTTCTTGTCAAATCATTCTGCTCTTATCGATTGTGCTACCGGCATACTTCAGGTAGAACAGCCTCAGATAGTAGCTGAACCCCACACTGCTCCGCCGCGCCTGTGCTCTCTTCAGGATATGCGACTGTCACCTCAGGCAGCCACCTAAGTCGTTTTGACCGCACAGCCACAGGTTTCCGATGGTCAATATGTCTTCCTTCCTCTCACTGACATCTTTTTGAGCCGCAACATCGCCATTCACCATACGCTTGTGACTGTCACTGACAACTGTACCTCACTCCCACTTCTTAATTTGAGCTTCTGCCCGCAAGTGCTTCCTCGTGGCATGTTCTTGGCCAGCGTAGCTAATGCTGACGAATTCGAAATAGCGGCTCTCAGAACCGAGATGGATTTACTTCAGTTATCTGTAGCTAACAGCACCTGTTCTCTGCCAAATTCTTTCTCGAAGATGATTGCACCCGACATTAATCCTGCGCAAGCCAACGACATCCATCGCCTTTTCTTGTCATTCACTAACATTTTTGATTTCGACGACAGACCTCCAGGGCAAACATCCACCGTTCTGCACCGTATAAACACTGGTGACGCCAGTCCTATTCGCCGACACCACTATCATGTCTCTTACACTGAGCGCAGAGTTATCCAAGCGGAAGTTGACGAAATGCTAAAGAAAGGTGTCATATAACCATCAAGCAGTCCTTGAGCCTCCCCAGTCGTCCCTCTGAAGAAAAAGGACGGTACCTGGCGCTTCTGCGTTGACTATCTTACCTCAGCAAGATCACGCGAAAAGACGTATACCCGCTACCACGCATCGATGACGCGTTTACCTGCCTGCATGGCGCTCTATACTTCTCGTTTATTGATGTTCGGTTCTGCTGCTGGCAGATTTCTATCGATGAAATAGACCACGAGAAAACGGCCTTCATTACACCGGATGCTTTATACCAGTTTAAGGTCATGCCCTTTGGAATATGTAACGCTCCTGCCACATTCCAACTGATAATGAACTCTTTCCTCCGTGGTTATAAGTGGTGTACTTGTCTTTGTCACCTAGAAGATGTTATCGTCTTTTCAATTACTTTTGATAGCCACCTGACCCGTCTCGCTGCCATTCTCGCAGTCTTCAGAAGAGCTGGGCTAGAACTAAATTTTAAGAAATGCCAGTTTGTACGTCGTCAGATTGACATTCTGGGTCATCTCGTAAACGCTGATGGTGTCCAACCAGATCCCGAAAAGATCCGCGCCGTCCGTAACTTTCCAGTACCCCATTCTACATCCGACGTCCGGAGCTTCATCGGCTTATGTTCTTACTTTCGTCGTTTCGTGAAAAAAACGTCGCCGACGTTGCCAGGCCACTCACAGATTTGCTGAAGAAAGATACCATATTCTCACGGGGCCCTGAGCAGGCTCAATCGTTCACCGCTCTCATCGGCTACTCAACTACGCACCTCATACTTTTCCACTTTAATCCTTCTGCTACCACAGAAGTTCGAACCGACGCCAGTGGCCACGGTATCGGCGCAGTTCTCGCTCAGTGGCACCACGGCAGACAGTGCGTGATAGCTTACGCCAGTCGCCTGCTTTCTCCCCCTGAGAGGAATTATTCCATCACTGAGAGAGAGAGAGTGTTTAGCTTTCGTTTTGGCCATCGCCAAGTTTCGGTCATATCGTTTCGGTTACATATTCTCCGTGGATGGATGGATGGATGGATGGATATGGCTGTACCCTTTAGATCGGGTGGTGGCTAGCGCCACCAAGCCGTAATACTTAATGAACCAAAAGCTATATTTTTTTCCTTAAAAAGTGAGTTTGAGAATTCGTACTTTGCAGAGAAGAGTTTAATTTTCACCCGTGCCTTGACTTTAGCCACCAATCACATAACCTCCTTCTAGTTAAGTCTACCCGCTTAAAGTCTATTTTGCCCTCCCTATCCCTAAATCCCAGTGCTTTGAAAAACTCTGCGCCATCATCCTGACGTATAGGATAAAGCCCTTTACAGAACATTATCAAGTGTTCGGCAGTTTCTTCTTCCGCTCCACACGCACTGCATACTGTGTCGACCCCTTCGGATTATGCCCGATATGGCTTGGTTCGCAGTACTCCCGTCCTGGCCTCAAACAGTAGAGAACTACCCCGAGAGAACTACCCCGTCGTTATGGACCCCCACGCCCTCTGGTGGCTGGGTTCTCTGAAGGATACAGCTGGACGTCTGGGTCGCTGGGCTCTGAGGCTCCAGGAATTTTCGTTAAGCATCAGCCACAAATCTGGCCGTTTGCACGAAGACGCAGACTGTCTTTCTCGTCATCTGGTGGATCCTCCTGATCCCGTTGCGCCTGACCTGGAGAGCAGCATAATGGCGTTTACTGACACCAGCGTTATGCACATTCATCAACGACGGGATGACTCAGTCCGCACTATCATTGACACCTTTCAGTCTGACGGCCATGACACCGAATCCCGTATGTCCTTACTGCATGACGGCATCCTATACCGCCGCAACGTCAGCACTGAAGGCTCTGAGCTTCTGCTTGTCGATCTTCGTCATCTACGGCCTGCCATACTTGAACAACTTCACGACGCACCAACAGCGGGACACCTCGGTGTTTCCCGCACATACGACCACGTGCGACGTCTGTTCTTTTGGTCAGGACTGTAACGCAGCATGCGTCGATATGTCGCCACTTGCGACCTCTGCCAGCGCCGGGAAAGACCTTTGTTGCCATCTGGATATCTTCACCCCAATGAAATCCCATCTGAACAATTTCATCGCGTGGGACTCGACCTTCTTGGCCCTTTCCTGATGATGACACTGGGAAATAAATGGATCGCCGTCGCCACAGATTATGGGACCAGTTACGCGATAACTAAGGCCATGCCAACCAGTTGCGCCACTGACGTCGCGGATTTTCTTCTTCATGACGTCAACATACACGACGGTGCACCCCGACAGCTGTTTACGGACCACGGCCACTCTTTCTTGTCCAAAGTTGTCGACCACCTCCTTCGGTCATGTGACACAGCGCATAGGCTCTCTACCGCCTACCACCCACAAACTAATGGCCTAACTGAACGCCTCAACCGCACGGTCACAGAGATGCTTTTGATGTACGTCTACGAAGATCATCGTAACTGGGACACCGCGTTGTCCTATGTGACTTTCGCATATGATTCCTCTCGACATGACACCACGGGATTCTCACCTTTTTATCTTTTGTATGGTCACAACCCCATGTTGCCATTTGAAATCACCTTGCCTCTCAAGCCACCTGCTCCTGAATACGCTCGCGAAGCCATTGATTGGGGTCACATGGCTTGTCATGTCGCCCAGTCTCGTCTCACCAGGTCATGACCACCGGCATGATAATATAACGTTTGCCCCATATGACCGCGTGCTCCTCTGGTCACCGTGTTGCCATGTAGGTCTCTCCGAATAACTTTTGTCTTGATACGCAGGACTTTACCTAATCTTAGGTCAAGTTAGCGACGTAAACTACGAGATAGCGCCATTGCACTCTCTTTCATCAAATTCGTCACTTGTCCATATTGTCCATGTTTCGCGCATGAAACCTTACTTCTCTCGCACTATTCCAGACTCGCCCCAAGACGGCGCTACAATGGCCGGAGGTCGTGTAACGGAGATGAAGTAAAGGAAGAGGAAGAACTGAAGCAGCTGAGAGGCGCACGAGGGTGTTAATTAGCCATTGTGACCCTTGCCTGTAGACTTTCCTCTGTAAACGCATTTTGTACAAAAGTCTCTATCCCCGTAACAATATTTGTAAAAATTTTCGCTTCCTGTTTGTTGTTCTCTCCGTACATAGATAGCAATGGCACCTACGAGTGGCCAACTACTGGATGCATGGGCTTCCATAGAAGTTACGCTACCAGTTTACATAAAGCTTTGAGTTACTTGTGCGTTGATTTCGTGCGTCATTCTTTGTGTTGGAGGAGCCCACTTTAAGCGCCACTAAAACACAGTTGTTAATTCAAGCAAGGGTTGCCACTTTCGCCAATTTGGTGACTTTGAGAAGAATGATTGATTTGTGGGGTTTAACGTCCCAAAACCACCATATCATCACGAGAGACGCCGTAGTGGAGGGCTCCGGAAATTTTGCCACCTGGGGTTCTTTAACGTGCATTTGAGAAGAATGTGAGAGCCAATTTTTTTTAATGCGAACATTGCAAAGCTTTAGAAATTTTTGGTTTAGGACTTGACTTTGTTATGCATAATATGCTGAGTGTCTTCCAAACGAGTGGTTGACAACATTTTATTATAATGACAATTGTACGCACAGTCTCGCTGGATTTCGCAGCAGGCGTCGCCGTCACTCGCTTTAAACGTATAGATATCTATATATATATTAAAACGTAGGAAAGAAAAATATTCATGAAAAAGACTCCGCCGTGCGGAATTGAACGTCGGATCTCTGAAATGAGAATGGAGGTAATAGCCACATAACCACAAAAAAAAACCTGCTTGAAGGTTCACTTAGCAAGCTATCTATATCTACCAATTACCGCAGGTTGATGGGGCTCTCTGGGGGAACTGCCGTGTTTACAGCATTACCAGCAATGCAGTAAAATCAGCGCGCGTTGCCACTTAGTTACGATGCCGCGGCGCACGCTGTCATGTCCCACGCGTACTTTGCCCCGCGAAAGAAGAGCAGGGTGGGTGCTCACGCGTGCGCATTCTGATCTTGTGGTGGGAACAATCGTACGCCTTGGCTGGCCTTGGGCTTGCCGCCGCAATAATTTTATTGTATTTACCAGCGCACAAAATTCAGTGCAATCGTTGCGGAGTCTCCGTTTGCGAAAACTACGCGCTTTTCAGACACAGTGAAGTAACAACTGAGAGGAATATTCACGTTCATCTCTACGAGAGTACGTTTTGTGCGTCATTTGTGCGTGAGAAGCGTGGGGCACTTTTCGATCTTCTTGCCACTCTGCGCGTGCTCTTCCATTTTGTTGCTAATGCATTCATTGCTACGCCTTTGCGACAAAGCTGCGTGTTTCTGTTTTTATTTTTCGTAGATTCTGACACACCAGTAGAAGATGCACATTATGCACAATTCAGTACGCCTGTCTTGTTTTTCGTTTGTATCTCGTGAATTCCTTTAGATACTGTAGGCCTTGGCAGAGTGGTGTGTCCTCCAGCAATGTCCCAGCAAAATTTAGGTCAGAGGCGTGTTTGGCGTGTCGCAAGATGGTGGTACTATATTAAGTTTTTTAGGTGCTTTGAGAGCATTTAAGCATTTCTAAAGTATCGCTTTTGAAATTATTACGTGACTGTTAGGCCACGTATTCCGATCTGAGCTCCTACTTTCGTGAATAGCTTGTCGTCCCCTTCAATGGTGTATGACGCCATAATCTTGTATGTACACTTTAAACTTGTTCACAGTTATCGGGCTCGCATTGCGCAGAAGCTGTGCGTTTCTAAAGCATGAACGTTATTTTCTCTGCGTTTACAAGCAGACGCGTGAGTGCCATGCCCACTTGCTGGTTTCCATCGCAACTAGAACCCGTAAATTTTTGTATTTATTTTCTATCTTTCTAGATTTATTGGCCACGGCCAAGGTGATGAGATTTCGCTCGTAATCAATGAAACCAATATCGGAATTTTCATGAAACAAACTATTTAAACTATTACAGCATCTTGCTTGGACAGCCTTCAGAAACTTCACTAAGAGAATGTCCAGTAAGCATGAACGCTCAAAAACAGCGGTGCGGGCATTGGAATGGTTACACAGGATGTTCAAATCATATGCGTTGCTTTGTTATTAAATTATTTCACTATGGAACACATGATTTTGCAGCAATAAATTTTCTACAACAGAAACGCTACGCACGTCATTGACTTCTTGTTGTAGTCATTAGTTCGCCCTGTATTAGCTTCAACTGAAACCATAACGAGCTTTTGATAGGAGGCACTAACATTGAGGGACGCTGCTGGCGCATACATGTTCATCCTCAGTGCTCTCATTGTAAATAGGACGATGTGACTGACACGGAAAAATATCAACATAATTAGGTTTCATGGATAGTACAGTACTCCAAGGGGCTAATATAAATAACATGTTTTATTACTATGTGCGCTGCATAATTGAAGTGGTGACTTTTCGGGCAAAATCTGAAATAAATAAATATCCACTTATGACTGCAGTTCACTCATCGTTTGGCGAGTTTTACGCCAAAGTAAGTGGAAATCTTGTTCGAACACATTTTTGCATTTTCTTTCTCTGTGACATTTTTGGTTGAGCAAAGCGTTTCACGTTTCGAACTGCTTGTCGTTCTTCGCTTGACATTACAATTTGGTGCTATAGCATTCATTCATTCGCTATTGGGACGAAAGAAGGCAGAAACTTATGGACCATCTCCCCGGAGGGAACCCTGATGTGATGCGAAGCAGCAGCGGTGTGCAGGGTGTTGACCTAGTTGAAACAGGCGTCTAAGCCGGTGATGGAAAAATGGTTTCAAGTGAAACTTGGTTTAGCGTTTGCTCCAGTAAACGTTTGTTTGAAGCAAAAAGACACGGCAGGTGGGTTGGGTTTTGTGTAAGTGTTATCGCAGACAAATGAGCCGAAAGAGAGTTCCCAATCGACGTGCGGTCAAGCGCTGCGGGTGAGGAACAAGGTGAAGCCAGAAAGAAGTGTGTTGAGAGAGGGTGAAGGAGCCCGCAGCTGAGGCGAGTGTTTTGCGGGTGAGGAATAGAAAGACGTCAGTGCGCAGCTGCAAGAAAAGCGTGTGACGAGAGCGTGACGTCAACGGTCAGCTGCAGTGTGACCAACTTGTCACCACTCCCACCCCTGTGGCGAGGAAAACACGTTGCGATGCGTTCGTACAGACCCACGTGCGTACAGCGTTACACACATGAGACAAAGAACTGTTTTATATTTAATAAATGCTTAGCTGCTTTAGCGAAAGGCAACTTGACTGTCGCGTTATAAAAATTGAAATCACAGAGGTATTATTTATTTACTTATTTATTTCAATACACTAAAGGCCCAATTGGGCATTACATAGGGGGGGATTTAAGTGAATACATACATTTCAAGCAACATGAACAGAAAACAGAATACCAAAAAGTAACAATAAAAAGGAAACAGCGAGTGAATCGAATCACAGCATCAAGTCAAGTGCGTTCAACAACATTAATCGAGTACATATTAATCAGTACAATAGTAATGAAAACACTTAAGAAAATTACATCGAAGAACACTGAATAAGTATCGGGAGCAAAAACAGCAGACGAAACGAGGGCAATCAGACACAGGTCAGCCATATTTTTCACTATGCAAATAGCCCTGAAGCATGGAGTTAAATAAGGATCTGTTATTTCGGCGATGTTAGGTGGAAGAAAATTCCACTCGATTATGCATAATGATAATGGCGAATTTTGAAACTTCTTGGTCCTAGCAAAATGGGGGCCACCTTGTGCGCATGATCGAGGCAGGATGAAGTATGAGGGGCTGGAAAGATATGAGACTGGGCGAAGGATGAGTTGCTGTGATAAAGTGACTGAAAGAACGATAGTCGAGTATGTCGCCTGCGCATGGCAAGTGTGGTAAGGCTAAGGTCCGATTTTAGTAAAGAAACACTTATGTAACGCGAGTAGGGTGATGAGATGAACCGAGCAGCTTTATTCTGTACAATTTCGAGCATGTTAGCAAGACTGATTTGGTGAGGATGCCACATGAATGAAGCGTATTCTAGGGGTGGCCGAATCAATGAATTGAAAGCGCGCAGTCTTGTGTCCTTATTAGTGAAATGTAAGCGACGTTTAAGGAGGCCGAGTTTCTTGAGAGCCTTATTAGTAGTATACTCTATGTGAGCAGTCCAGCTTAGATCTGAAGTGGGTATTACGTCCAGATACTTAAATGACGTGACTTTTTCTGTTATCGAATCGTTTATTTTATAAGAGCAATAGCATGCAGAAGTGATATTAGTAAACATGAAGTGCTTGATTTTTTCGACATTAATTTGCATTTGCCATTTGCTGCATCATTTACCTAACCTAGTAAGATCCTGTTGTAGTTCTACAACGTCATCTGTGCAAGTTATTTTCCTATAAACAACGCAATCGTCCGCGAAAAGACGAATTGATGAACTTATGTTAGATGCAATGACATTAATGTATACTAAAAAGAGAAGAGGACCCAGCACACTGCCTTGTGGCACACCAGATGTTACTCGGGTAGGACGAGATATGTAGTTGTTAACTTTAGCTGACTGAGACCTGTTGTTTAGAAATCCTTGTATCCATGCAGTCTTTTTCTTGTTGAGGCTGAGGTGACGTATTTTTAACATTAGCCGGTTATGGGGAACACGATCAAAAGCCTTAGAAAAGTCTATGAAAAGCGCGTCGATGCAGATGGACATATGAAGAGCTGTGTGCAGGTCTGTCACGAGTTCGAAAAGTTGAGTCTGACATGATAATTTTTCTGGAAAACCATGTTGGGTTTGAAGAAGTAAATTGTTACGGTTGAGGTGACGCATGACCTGGGAGTGTATGATGTGCTCTTGTAACTTACACGAAATGGACGTGAGTGAAATCGGCCTATAGTTGTTGGGGTGATTGCTGTTACCGGACTTAAAGATGGGTACCACATTAGCCGATTTCCAGTCATCTGGTATACAACCAGAGTCAAGCGATTGCTGGAAAATGAATGCAAGCAACTTAGCTGAATGTTGACAGGTTAATTTAAGTTTTTTGGCGCTGATGCCATCGGTGCCGGAACTGGTTTTAAGGGGAAGTCGACTGATAGCGCTAGCTACACCGTGCTCTGTTATTAGGATTGCTGGAAAAGGGTATTCAATGAGCAGTTGTGACAGTGAAAGAGAATCATGCAGTGAAAGTTCGTCAGTGAACACCGTAGTGAAGTGTTTGTTGAATTTTTCAGCGGAGTGTTCTACCGATAAGGTGCTGCCGTCTTCCCTCATTAATACTGCTGTTGAGTGGGTGCTTTTGGGGTTCACGATATTCCAAAATTTTTTAGGGTCCGTTTTCATGAGGTTAGGTAGCGTTTCGTTAAAAAATTTATCTTTCGCTTGAAAAATGATGCTGTGTGTTTCAGCTGAAATGTTTTCGTAAGCTTCCCAATATTGGGGACAGTTCGAGCGACTTGCTTTTCTGTAAACCCTTTTCTTCTTGTTCAGGGCGCGTTTTACGTCTCACGTGAACCATGGATCATCTGATCTAGAACTTATTGTTAGTTTAGGAACACAGGTAGCTTCAATTTCTTTAAGTTTATCCCGGAACAAACACCAGTTTTCATTAGTTGTACGGCCGTCAAAGTATTCGTAAAATTCCGCTGCAAAAGTGTGTAAAATTCCGCTGCGAAAATTACAAGAGTAATTAGTGATGTTTCATCCTCTCTGTCTCTTGCTTTCCGTACTGGTTGTCTAAATCTTGAGGAGTATTTCGACGCGTCTCTCATAATCATATAGTGGTTTTGGGACGTTAAACCCCACATATCAATCAGGAGTATTTCGACGCCACACTAAAGCGGTAAGTACTGGGTTGTGCTCAAGTTTGGGCAAATTCTGCTTCATGATGATGGTAGTCGTCGGGCACTTTACTCTGATCTAGGACAGCTTCGCAGAGGAAAAGACATCTTTTCGTGCTTTAACCGCGTAGCGGTACTCTTTACGAGTGTAGCTCATAGGCACAGTCTTTAATTGCCACTTTTTTGGTGTGAGAGAGGTCAAAAACAGCGCACCTTTCCACGAGGAAAAAAATTTCCACTGGTTCAAGCTGAATAAAAAAACATGACTTCTCTTGCAGAAATATCTGGGCTGACCGCGTGTGCAGTAGCGAAAAGTGTGATGAACAGCAAAAGCAGCAAAGAAGCAGCAACATCGCGCAAGCCCTTTATAATGGGGTAAGAACAGCTGGATAAAGAACACAAGAGTAATACTTCCAGGTAGTGGTCATGCTTATAGGAGCCATATAAATGAAATACTTGATCGATATCAATCAAGCTATTTTATAATAATTTTTGAGATCTGCAATACCTTATATACCTGCATAACATCAAGCTGATAATTTTATTAAAAAGCCCGCAAGCCAGTATATAAAGGACGAATTAGGTCATGTGACTTACTAGTACGTGTATTTTATTAAACGAGAATTGAATTATTGGCTTTGCCACGCTACAAAATGAGCGAATTCTCGGCACAAAAAGTTCCATAAATACAAAAAAATAGGTTATTCTTCATTCTTTATTCATTAGAAACTCAGCAGTGCCAGAAGGCGTTACAATACAGGAGTTACATCATTAAATAGTATACATCTTCGTTCGCACCCATAATACACCTTTGTACACAAAACAATACCTTTTCGAACTGTGTTGGTGGCTTCCAGTTACCTTATTGCTCTGCTTAACAACTCTAGGAAAAAAGCAAATTGGTATACGTGGTCGTTTTAGTTCGGTATTGCAGGATTTGGCAAACGTGGCCAAATTGTTTTGAAGTGTAATAAATGAGGTTTGTGAAGTTATGTTTTGTTATTTGTAGCTCTAATATAATATATTAGGTAAAAAATTTTTCCGATCATTCAAGCAAAGAAAGTATTTAGCACATTGGTATGATAAGTGTTCCTTCTCTACTCAAAATGTGACTGCTATCACGCCTCTTGTGAGTCGTGTTCGTGCTAAGCACCAGCGTGTATCTGTCTATGAAGATCTTTTGGGCTCCAAGGCAAGAGCTGCGAGGTGGATCGACGGTAAGTACAGTAGGTGTGAGGAAATCATGGGCATACTAAGAACGTGCACTACACTGGCTTGTACTAGTGACTGCACTGCATAACCTATGCTCTGATATACCGTCAACCTTCACGTGAGAGCACCGACACCAATTATTTCAAAATGAAGCTCAATTTATGGTCTGTAAGGTTAATATCACACGTAAATTTTTAAGGTATTGCCTCGGCATCAAAAAATGCTTGAATATACTTGAATATACCTTGCTGAATCATAGGAATAAAAGTGAATTGCTGGACTGCTATAAAAAGCAGTTTGCATTGGAAGCACAATTGACCTTATTTGTGATTGGTTACTAGATCTGAGGACTACCTACGTCATGTTTATGGTTTTGTTAGGAAATTAGAAAGACATGTCTGCAACTGCAATTGATGTAACGTACCACATGCTTCTTCAGAGTTTTCAAAGACAAGAGCTGGTATGACTCTGTGACGGAATACCTGAAGGCCGTCTAGAACGTTTCAGATGTATTCCTGCCGAGCTCCTGGGTTTTCATCTTTGCATTCATGAGGTCTACGATGCCCATTTCCCTTTCTCTGAATGCTCTTGCGTTTAATCTACTAATGTTTCTCGTCGCCGTTTCGGGGTAGATATAAAGTGTCAATCATCTCTGGTGCATACCTGCGTACTGTGGTCCGGGGTTCACTAGTATGTGTGACATATATCTCGAGGAAGGGGTTTGACGATGTAGATGACAGGGTTTCACATTTGTCATGTTATGTCCCGGCAATCATATTTCTAAACGTTTTAGTCCTAATGAACTTAGAGGTGATTACAATAGTTCACTGACGTAGGAAATTAAATAGATAGATAGACAGATAGATAGATAGATGAACAGATAAATAACTAAATAGATAGATAGATGGATGAATAGATAAATAAATAGATAGATAAATGGGTAGATAGACAGATAGATGGATGGATAGATAGATAGATAGATAAATAGATAGGTAAATAAGAAATCTCGAGAGTCCGGCCGTTCGCTAAGAAGGGCTACGCATGTAGTAAGGTCATTGAGTCCCCACAGTGAGTACAATATTGATTGCTTCACCGGCGTATGTTCGCATGAAATGTGCTCGTAAATTTTTCCAGTGCAGCCTAGCAACCCTCAGCTGCGCAATAAATCTTCACATGGGTTACGCAGGAAGAAGCTAGTCAAGGGCAGTCTGTACTTGTCACTAAACGATGTATTTTTATATATTAGTCGCCCTAGGACTAGAACTGCATTGAACAAAAATGTTTCATTCTACGACGCATGAATATGTTGTCGTAAATGCCATGCTAAAACAGGATAGCAGGTGGTTCTGTACGCAAGCCTACAAAATCATTGAAGATTACGTCATACAAAAAAACGAAGTGTGCTCATCCAGGCGAATGCAGCGATTAAGGATGATTTCACACTAGGTCTCGAAAACTTTTGTGCTGCTGCATGCAATTTTAAAGTCTTCCTAAGCTTCGCCCTTCACCGAAAGTTTTTTCTTATTGCGGAATACCTTGTTTTGTGATTTAGGTAAAATGACGATAGACCAGGATTGCATTGAAACTTGCATTTGCTATTTTTTAGAAAAAAATCACAACTGCGAGCCCTTTGCGCATTCCGGGTGTGTCTGCAATTCATGGAATGCTACGTAGGCCCGTATGGTTTGTTTATCACCCTAAGAGAGATTACTTTGTTTATGACTGCTAAATGAAAACAAACGTACCCAGTTTAATACAGAGGTGTGTGTTATTTATTTTACGAACACTACCTCTATTGAAGAATAGCTTTATAACGTATAAAAATCAGAAAACAGCGCCAGCGTTAAATTCTACCTATCAACTGCGCAGCTCAACAAACGCATGCGTTATGAAAATACTCCACACGATGTATATTTCAATAAATTCTCGCAACATTTAATAAAACGTAAGCTGAAATAGACTCGAGAGTATTTTTCCAGATGATAAAATCGCTTGCTGCAAGGGCTCTATTACTCGTAATGTTCTTCTCCGTCTTATAAAACTCAGAGTTGTTCAACGATCCAATTTTATTTCGATTGTATTTTTATTGTTGTAAACATGAGCTTCTTATAAATAGTGGCAGTTTATGTTGAATATAGATGTATTTATTTAGCAGAAACCACAGAAGCGCATTTGTATTGAAACAGTGGTGGTCGTCGGTGGCTACTTAGTGTCACATTGGTACTTCGTGATGTTGCCTGACGACGAAATTTACTATTTGGCTTCACAACTATGGTCCAACTACTTTGGACATCTATATTGACGTAATCATTTAAATGACTATGACACTAATTTGTGAGCAATGGAAAATTAGTGCTGCTATATTTGCAGCAGATATCTACTGCAAGCTGACTTTCGGAAATGGCCTTGAAATATTACCCAGATGAGCTATGGCATAACGCTGACAAAGCGCGAAAACCGATGACACTGAACACCATCCAAAAATAATTAATAATGGTTTTCCTTAGAGGAGCTCAGTCGCAAATGCCAGGCAATGCATCACCTTTAAAATCTACTACTGTTTCGGCCATGACGACATAAGGAAATGCATAATAGACATGCATTTTTGTAACAGCTCGTACGCATAAAGGGGTCTTCGGTGATCAACTAGGTCTCAGAAAACGACAGCGTGCATTGCAGCAAAGCTCAGCTTTTGATATGCACTGGCTCTTTTTCAAGCAGTAC
This sequence comes from Rhipicephalus annulatus, assembly GCA_013436015.1. Lineage (NCBI taxonomy): Eukaryota > Metazoa > Arthropoda > Arachnida > Ixodida > Ixodidae > Rhipicephalus > Rhipicephalus annulatus. The sequence continues at coordinate 301,692 of WOVY01000023.1, forward strand.
CATTGTTATCTCTGGTTGAAAAGATGTACTAGATAAAAAAGACTTTTATTTCCAAGGGCTATGTCTACTGCTGAGACCAAATGATTCAAGCTGTCATGGCGCTACAAAAATGTTTGGCAGTGTAAGTAGTACATTAGCATTGTTAGAAAAACGTTAGGAATTCTTTAAGCTTCGCCTTTAGGAATTCATTGCGATAGCGAAACCTGGCTTTTTGTGCGTACTTCAACACTCAGTGAGTCATTTTTATTTTACGATGTTATTCCAAAATTATATATGGTGCGTTTTTACAATGTAATTGATAAAGTTAAAAGCAACTTGGGGCCGTGAAGCTTTTGCACATGACTACAGTCTGTGTAATTGTTAGCATGCGTTAAAATAGAAGCACTTATGCACGTGAAATATTTTCGAGCTTCCTGTGCACCCACTATGTGTTCTAAAGAGAGTAGGTGCAGTAGCGTGTATCCCTTTCGTAATAGGTTCCTGGCGCTAAACCAAAACGTCGTTATGACAATAATTTCTTTTGACGTCCGATGGCCATGTATGCACGTACCAGGAGTATAACTGCAATAAAACATGTTGCCTTGAGAAGCCTTGATACACGGCTCACGTAATTGTAAAGGATAAAATAATATATTCACTACATTTGCGTGAAAAGCGAGATATTTTATCTACCATTGATGCAAACGCCTACCTGTGAGCTAAAACATCTCTTGCCTCACAAACGGTCTAAGTTTGATCTTCACTCAGGCCCGCGCATTTTTATGATTTCATTATTTGTATTGTTCCTAACTTTTCGTTCAAGCACAAAAATATTATTTTTCGCTCTCAACCAACGATGTCCACGCGGACCAAAATATAGCGGGACCCTTAAGCTTCGCCTTGAGGAGTTGAACGCGATAGTGAAATCCCGCCCCTAGTACACCCTTTAACGGCTAATTGCATACTTATTCTTATGTTTTGTTACATCCGCATGCACGCACGCAAAGACGCACACAGTATATTGGACCACTGCGCACTAATATTGCCAAATGGGCTCGTTTTTGTGGCGACACCTATCAAAAAAATGCGTTAGAGGGGCCCTGAAATACTCTTCAAGTAACTAAAGAATGAATTCACTAGAAGAGCTTATCGCCTCGCCAATACACCACCACAAAAAGTTTAAGAATTCCTCCAGTGCGAGTGCAGTTGCAAAGGTTTGTCGCATGCTGCAACTGCGTTATCTCTTCTCTCGTCCCAACGAAAGCGCTTAAGCTAAGCAGGGAGGGGTGGCAGGGAAAAGAAACTGCCGTGCCTCGTAACCTTCAGCACTTTTTTTTCTTCGAATGCGCGACATTATATGCGTGATTGCACGCAAACGCGTGGACAAGTAGTGGCCTCTGCGCAGCTATCTTGGTAACTTGATTTTTCGATCAGTGACGCACTGACAATTTTTCGCTCACAACCATTGGGGCGAACGCCAGTGGCGGATTTTCCGCGACACGAGCTCTTTAACGCAGTCGCGTTAAAAAGACGGCGAAACCAACGCGGACACTGGAATCTCTGTGTGATGAGTTCCTTAACGTTATCGCATTACAGAAGCGAGGAGGTTTGAGCGTGTTGATTATTCATCGTTTTTCATAGAAGAGAGTGCACATAGGAAAACTGGACTAAAAGGGACCAGAACAAGCGGTTCTTCTGGTCTCTTTTGGTTTCGTTCTCGTATTTGCGCTCTCTTATGTGAAGAAATAGCACATCATTAAAATTACGTAGACCCCTCATACCTTGGAAATCCACGTTATTCGAAGCAAGCGGAGGGAAGGTGGCTTTGTTGTAATTTTCCTAGTGAACAATTCATTACAAAGGGGCACTAAAGATAGCTCCAAATGCACGTACACATGTTAAGCAGCCACACGCATATTAACAACACATGCAGAGGTAGGCTGATGTGAAGCGCTGGTACTCTCGGAAATGGTAACCCAGGATACTGTTACACAAATTAACATCAGTTGATAGCGCGTAACTACAGTGCACGTTAACCCGACTTGACAGTAGTTATAGCCAATGAGTATACACTGTCACGCACGTTTGTTTCAGTGTAGCTGTATCTATTTTACGCCCACTAGCACTTTAGATGCTCCGAGCTGTTCGCGTTTTAGTTTTGAAGAAGCTTCGCAATCTTAGAAGATCATTGCACGACCACATTTAATTATTATGGCCAGTTTGATTGATTGATTTGTGGGGTTTAACATTATGGCCAGTTTGACGCGCGATGTACAAAAAGAGGCGCATCCCAACAGTGATGATCAGTTAGCCGATCAACGCTCCGTTCGCCACTAGGAGTGTCAGTGCGTATTGCTTCGCTCTGACGTTCCAATTAGCGGCCAGAAGTTTGGCCAAATCTGGATTGGACATACGGTCTGCCGCCGTTGTAGACGTCAGGAACACGGGACATTATGTATTGTTTACAAAACGAGACAGCCAGCACTGCAACTACTATTCACTTTTGACACGCACTAGGGTCTTTTTGTAAAGTAGTTCTGAGCTATGACGTAGCTCTGTGGTAACAAAGTTATTGATTGCCACGCAAAAGGCTGGCGTATGATTCCAGTTAAGACCCTGACATGGATTGTTTGCAGTCACCAGATAAGCGTAGCCAAATTGGAAGATTTGCAAAAGAAATTCACAAGGGTTGTATACAGTAGGTGTGATCGCCACTTCTCTCCTGCCACGCAGGTACATAATGTATTGCTTGGAACAATATCACACTGACGCACGTGCGAACAGCTTGTCACTCTAGAAAAGATTGTACATGAATCAGGCGTAATTACAGCGCCAGTCTCATTTGTGAAACCTCCTACACGTGCTGCTTGTAGCTATCACTCTCTTGATATTTTCAAGTTCCTGCCATGTTTTATAGTTTCAAATGGTTGTGTTTCCCATCTACAGACAAAATCTAGATTTATCTAGATAGCGCACTTCGCCAGTTACCTTCAGCACAATTTGCAGAAAGCATTCATCAACATGTGCCTCCGGAGTTCTAAATGAGTACGGTGGTTTTTGTATATTGCTGCTTTTCTCTATCATATAACAAGAGGTAATTGATGCAATGTTATTATGTGAAGCAGTCTTAAAAGGTAAACTGAAGGAGAAGAGAAATGTAACGCCGAGGAAGAAGAAGCTGTAGAGGAGAAAGCCTAATTCGAGCCCACACATAGAATATATAACAGCAAAGGCGCAACGAACGTAAGGTTTTGTACGTAGGCTAAGCAACAGAAAATACGGGCTCCTCAAAGACACGGTGTTAATGATACATACAATGTACAAGCGACCAATATTCGAATATGGGTGTGTATTATTCTCGGGAACCACTAGTTATGAAATTATACTTCTAGTATTGATTGAGCGAGAAGCCTTGCGAATATGCCTGGGACTTCCCAGGTTCGTGCCGAATAGGGCGTTATATTAGGAAGCGCAATCGCCAACACTCTTCTGTCGATTCCGCATAATAACAGTTCAAACCTTCTTAAGGTTTAACAGTTTACCGACGCGAAGATCAGATGACACATTTATCAGCGGCCCTGCCGCTTTCTTTCTTGCACATTAACCACACTTCCATACATCTCAGATAATTCTTTAAAAAGAAACTAGAATGCATAAATCTAGACAATAACATAGTAATTGAAAATAATTCATCAACTCTCCACATTAGGATAGAGTATGATGAAATCTTCCTCCCACAAGCTAAGTTGACATCTGTCAGATTTTTTACTAATACATAGGAAGATTACCTGGTACATGCCAAAACAACTAATGTAATGGCTACAGATGCTTCCATGAACATTGAAAAGACAAGCGTAGGAATTGCATCTGACTTACTCGGCTGGTCTTTCTCAGTGTGGCTTCCAGACTTCCCTCGTTGGTTTGAAGCCGAGCTAGTAGCTAATATTTTCGCACTTCGAAAACTTCCCACGGCCGAAACTAGTGCAATCATCCTAACAGATTCACTTTTGATGTGTGAAGCATTGACCGCCTCATAACAACATCTTGCCGTAACAGCAATTCGAAATTTAGCACCGCCACATTTAAAACTCCTCAATTTGGTGTGGGTCCCATGTCACTGCTGATTACAATTCGATGAACAGGCAGATGCCTCGGCGCAAGCATCAATCGATGAATCAATAACTTCGGTACTGCCCGAGTTTGAGAACTTAGCACGGGTTTAGATACAGAAATTTCACTATTTTTACAGATAGCTTGAAAAAAATCACAAAATGAACAGATTATCAGCATTTACAATTTCAGTGGAAATCTCAGTGGAGTCCGTCGAAAAAACTTGAATTTATTATCTCCAGACTCCGGTGCCATGCTACCCTATTAAATTTTTATTTACACGGAGCTGGTCTGACACTCTCCCCTCTTTGACCGTTCTGTCAAGAATAAAAAAACTATTGAACATTATTTTTTCTCATGTCGTAAGAACGCACCAATTAGGAAAAGACTTCTAGCTATTCTGTTTGCGAAGTTTGGTTTACACTTATCCACAGAAACTGTTCTAAGTTTTGGTGCCTTTGTTTTGGGGTATGGCCACAGAGATGTATTCTAGTGGTGTAGAATTTCACTCAAGACTCCAAACGTATTTCATTTTAAAGCCGACTTTAACAAGTACTCAAAAAAGCGGGTCGAGAAGTAGTTTTCGAAATATGGATAAGCCTGAAGCCTGCACTAAATTATTCGGGTTTGCAAACTCAGCTGTCTGGTCGGCTCCTAAAATCAATGTATAGCAGCTGAAGATGGACATGTAGATTAAGTACTTAGTTGACCCAACCTGATCAGAGCATGTCGTATTTACGGGTCTGGAAGTTCAAAGTGAGCCAAGAACGGACATTCCTCGTCATGTAAGTTCCACAGTATTCACTGAAATAATTGCCCGCAGCTTCCCTCGGGGAAACACTGAGGAGGATGCGGAGCATATAATTGGTAAACCGTGGTACAAAGAACTTTGTGTAATATGTCAAGAGAAAAGAAGACATGGCTGAAGAAAGAGTAGCAGGCTATGTTAAACGCAAATATCATTCCACCCTCCGCCTCACTCTTTGCGTCGCCTTTCACTATCACTCAGAAAGAGAATGGAACATTCCGTCTTTCTACAGATTATAGGGCACTCAACCAACAAACGGAGCTTAAACCATTTCCCATGCCCAGGATAGATACAAGTATTGGCGAAACGCGTGGAGGTCGCTGGTTTTCTCCTATTGAATTATGCGAAGATTTTTGGCAAATTCCTTTGACTGACGACACAAAAAATACACGGCCGTTGTCACACCATCTTACTTGTTTGAATACACCTGCCATTTGGATGGACGAATTCTCTGGCCTGGTTCCAAAGGATAATGAATGATATGCTGAAGCCCTACTTGGAAATCTTTCGCAATGTATACATAGATGATGTCCTGAATTCTTCAAATCCTGAAAAGAGCATCGAAGTCATCTTTCACAAGTTCTGAATGATGTTAGCCTAGCTGAGCTCAAAGTGAACTTCAAGAAAATTTCATTTTTTCAACACAAAGTTATCTTCCTTGGCAGAGTCTTTGACGGGACTACGAAAAGCACGAAGACAATTCAGTTGAGAGAATTTTGAAGTTGGAGAAGCCATACAATATTCACAACCTGCGGGTATTTCTTGGCCTTGCTAGGCATTTCAGGTCCTTCATAAATTATTAGGCTGTAAAGACCAGGCGCCTCACACGTTTGATGCAAAAGGACATTCCTTTTCAATGGAGCCCGGAGTCTGAAGAAGCTCAGAAGAAACTATTCAAATTAATATTATCAGATCTGATTCTTTGTATACCGAACTTCTTCATGTATTTTGTCATCAACTGATGCGTTACATTATGGCACACTTGCATTTCATTATGAGAAGCCGTCACAGCTACCTGATCATCAAGAGCACTACATAGTCGGTTTCTGCAGCTATATTTTAAAGCCTGCCGATATTAATAATACCACAACTGAAAAAGAAGCGTTGGCTGTGTTAAAAGCTGTCCAGTATTTTTGTACTTACCCGAACGGTGCGAAATTCACCCGGTTCGCATATTACCAAGCTTTGACACAACTTAAACATGGGACAACCTAATGGCTGAGTGGCACAATGGGTGAACTATCCACGATAATTTGATTTTGAGATATCACATCGCCCTGGTCTGCTGCTAATGGATGCAGATTCTTTGTCCAGACAACTTGGTTTACAAGACAAGCGAGCAACGTGAATAAATAAATTGCGCCGAGTTATAGGAAGGAAGCGAGGAAACAAAGTTTGTTGACGGGAAATATCACGTACCATCGGCAACGGTTTCGAAAATACTTCATATTAATGATGATAGTCTAGAGTCAGGGGGACATGACGCCGTCGGTCGCACACACCACAAGCTCCCGAAAAGATTTACGTGGCAAAGCCAAGTATGAAGGAAGACGCGAAATACATTCGAACATGTCATGCATGCCAAATGAACAGCAAATTTTAAGCGGGCAACAGGTGTGATGATAATGCCAAAACGTTATAGCACCCCTTTTGAATTGGTTCAGGTAAATGTCGCTGAATTGAAAAAAAGGGCGAGGGTACCAAGAAAACAGAAGCATTTTGTTTTGTCATAGACGAATGCACACGAATGGTAACGACTAAATCCGGAAGGGAAGATCCTAACAGCGTTATTGCTTTTCTTGCATCAGAATGTTTCTGATCACGAAGACCATAATATGTGACAACGGCCCCGCCTTTCAAAGTGTAAAGCTATCTAGGTGGACAAAAAACTGTGGTATGATTTTGATTTTTTTTCGTCATACCATCCTGCCACAATTGGCTTGGCTGAACGTGCCATAAGAGATATCAAGCAAAACCTAGAAATTCAAAGCGATACCCCTGATTTCAAGGTGGCTGGAAGTGCTCCCTCGATGCTGCCACCTGATATCAAAACCGCTCGTACACCAGTGGCTTAGGATGTAGTCCTCTGTCTGCTGTCGCTGAAGTGGTCCCTACCTTTCATGCTGACCGTGAGCTCGGCCTCCTTGAAAAGATCGTCCTCCAAGAAGCCTAGACAGGCGAGAGCAAAGATGACTCCTATAGACAGCGCATGGAGAGAAACTTTGACAAGAGACACAATAGTTACATTCCGGATATACAAGTTGAAGACTTACCATTTCCTGTAGTTAAAGCGGCATCTTGGAACGGTGTTCTCAAGACAGTTTGCTACCTAGGATCATCAGGGCAAACTGGGTGCGCGTCCATTGGTAATTTGTTTACGTAGTACACCTGGAGGTGTAAGAGAAGCCTGGGAGCGTGAAGTGTCTGAAAAAGCATACCGAAGATGAAGAGAAATGAAGCGCAGAGGAGGAAGCACGAGTGCTCGTGCTTTTGGTCGGTTGGGCGCAGCATCAGCTTCTGTTTATTTCTACCGAAACGCTTGTTTTCGCAGGTCCCCTGACTCAACCTTCATTTCAATTCATTTCATTTCACTCTATTTTCAATTACAACATCATAGATAAAAAAACTGTTTGGACCCAAAGCCAAAGACTAGAATAGAGTCCAATTATGCGATACATTATGGCACAGTATCCAAACGATAGCGCAAAGCAACAATAGCACATGTAGCAAAACAATAGAACAAGGCATTGAACCAGTATACAAGATGCTAAAGATTGCGAATATAGTAAAGAAGGTTAGGCATTGTACAGACATATATATTAAGATACTCGAACGTGGGTAATTAACAGAAACTTGTAATTTTTATACACAAACAAAAGAAAGACAATGAGTATAAACAACTACGCAGTGAACTTTCACTGGACGGTGTGATACTTATATACAAGAATTCAACAATTTGTTACTATTAGGGGGTTACGGAGGCGCATTAGGGATTTCAAGGAAGTGTTTTTTCTTATTTTCAAAGGAAATTCAACTGCCATTTTTATATCCTGCGGCAATTTCTTCCAGATTTTGGTACTGATGAACTGCAGAGGCCGTTCTCCATAGACGTTGTTCGTGGGAGGAAGTTTAAAATTACCGGCAGCGGTATTTCTCGTAGGGCGGGATGAGGAGCAGAGAATGGACGAATGAACAGGACAGTTATACCTTATGGTATTATTACAGGCAATGGCTGTTCTCTGTTGACGCAAACTGTCCATTGGTAAAATTTGTAGTTTACTAAACAGTTGTGCGCTAGGATGATCGTGGCTTGAGTGCGTTACTATTCTTAGTGAGCGCTTCTGTAGTTTTCGTAAAGGCTCCGGGTATGTAGTGTAAGTGCAACCCCATGAATCAATGCAGTAGGACAGATGACAGTGGATGAGAGAAAATTACAAGATCCGTAATATTGCAAAGTTGAAATAATTTCTCGCTTGCAACAATGCATAACAGCCCGAAGATAACCTCGAACACACTGATTTTATATTGGGTTGCCAGTGGAAATTGTTGTCGATAACTACACCTAGGTATCTAAATGAACTGATGCGTTCGAATGCATAAATATTTATCTTTATTTGAATACTGTCTAGATTTATTGGCATATGTCGGGAATGGATTATCATGTGCTTTGTTTTTTTTTCGCTTTGACGGTAAGTTAATTTGCCTTGAACCAGTGTGATATATTTGCTAGTTCAGCATTAGTTTTTCTTTGAATTTCTTGCATATTTTCACCCGTAACATTTAAAGCTGCATCATCCACGTACAATAGTAGCTCTGCAGAATTATTAACCAGTGGTAGGTCATTTACATATAATATGAAGAACAAAGGGCCCAGGACACATCCCGGTGGGACCCCTGTGCTTATCGGTTTTTGAGAAGAAGTGATGCCACCCAGAGAAACAATTTGACTACGATGAGTAAAGTAGCTGCAAAAGCCACAGTTATTAATTTTTTTCAGCATGCTGTGGTCGATAGTGTCGAATGCCTTCTGTAGGTCATGAAATACAGGAAAAGCTAGTTTATGGCTATTTAAAGTTGTGTTGACATTTTGTGTCAATGGTTGAACCGCAGTGGAGGTAGAATATCCCGGATGGAAACCATGCTGTTGCGGACATAAAATTTGATATTTTTTCGAAAGTTTGTCGATTCGAGAAGAAAGTAGCTCTTGAAAGATGTTATTTATTATACCGAGAACCGATATCGGGCAGTAACACGAAGGGTCAGAGCGATCACCGTCTTTAAATACGGGCAATACTTTGGCGACTTTTGGAGGATCAGGGTAGGACGAGGTTGCTAGGGAATGATTGAAAATGAGGCACAAGATTGGGACTAATATGTCTATGTTATCCTTGATCAGATGCACTGTGGTTCCATCCAGCCCTGGGGTTTTGTTATACACAACCTTCGCAGGAGGTGGCTTTTAAAGGTTCCTGGACTTGATCGATCGGACCGAAACGGGTCGCAAGAGGTTCGTCTTATTATTTTGGCCCATTTTATCCAGCAGCCTAGGCGGGGCCAAGAGGTATGCGCCAGCCGTGAGGGTGAGACCCACTATGCATCCCAAACGACCGGTGCACGATGTATCACGGTTCGAAACGCCCTCTCCTGCGCCGACGGCGCAGACGCCGCCTCCCGATCCTGACACTGGAAAGTTCTCCCCACAAGGAGACGACTTCATGGCCCTGCGAACTGTTGGCAATAGTTCTAGCCCTGCGGAAGCTACCTTTGAATGCCGATAACGTAATCATAATCACGGATTCCCTGTCAGTATGTACGTCGATTACGGCGTCAACAAAATCGATGGCCTTAAAGACGCTCCTTATGCTAGTCCCTCCTCAGCTGCAGCTACTGAAAATAGTATGGGTGCCTGGTTATTGCGGCTTAGAAGTAAATGAAATCACCGACTCTCTAGCACGAGCAGCATTGAAAGGGCCAGTACTATCAGTCGTTCCCGAAGTGGCCACTATAACTGCGACAAGATACAGAAAAACTTGCGCTTAATGCAGACGCTAAGGAAGCAATATAGTCAACACGAAAATTTACTCACTTGAGATTTCCATGGAAAATTCATTGGTGTCCTACAAGACAGTTGGAAACCATAACCACCAGATTTCGATGTCGTGTCCCCCCGTTATATTTCTATTCACATAGGGCTGATCTGGCGATATCACCACTATGCAACTTTTGTTCAGAATCGAAAACAATAGAGCACTATTTTTTATCATATCGCCGAAACAAATTGCTCAGGAAAACACTCTTAGTCCTCCCATTCGCTAGCCTGTGGCTGAATTTCACTATAGAAAGTATACTTTCCTTCGGTGCTTACGATCTGGGCTTCAGCTACGGGAACGTTTTCTATGTAGTTTGCAAGTACATTATTGAAAGTAAAAGAAGTAGGCTTTTCATTGCGTGAGTATTATAAGTGCAAAAAAAATTCCAACATACACGAGAGCAATGTTTAATTATGCTGATTCCTATTCAAGGTAATGAATAGCTGTCTTATCTGAACAGGTGACAAACAACTATTGCACTCCTTTCGTTCTGCCTAGGGTGTCTTTTCTTTTTTCTTTCTTTTTTCCGGTGGGTGGTTTTGATATTGATAAAAAATCTTACTGCTCTGGGAGTGTAGAATAACTCCTCCCGACTCTCTCTCAAGTAAGTGGGAGAGGTCCCTCAGGAGCTCACTTCCCGCCGACCAGCAATGGGTCGTCCAGCAGGCCCACGGAGCGGCCGCCAGGTACTCTCTATCGGTCCCTACGTGGGAGACACCCGCTACGCGCTATGCGTGTCCTGCAGGACTGAAATAAAGTTTTTTTTATTCTATTCTATTCTTGGCCGATCCCCCTGAGTGGGTACAAGCCATGGCTGTGGAATCATCATCATCATCATCTTCGGTCTCGGAGGCAACGGCAGTGCCCGTGGGACTTGCGGGTGACGTCGGCAGTTGCTTCCGAAGGAGAGTACGCGAAATCGAAGACGAGCTGTCTCGATTCCTTTCAGACTCGGTCAACAAGGTTCCGGTACCTGTCCAAAACTTTGTGATTAGCCGGCTCTTCGAGCTGGCGGCCTTCTGCGGGCACCTGCGTGCCGAGGCGGCAATGGAGCGGGGTGCCGCGGTGGCCCTTCGGGGCCAACTCATCGAGACGCGCCAGGAGATGGCCACGCTGCAGGTGAGTGGCATGGAGGCAGGCCGCAGAGGTGCTCCCGCCGGTCTTGTGTGTTCGAGCGACGTCGACCCAGGATGCACCCATGGTCCCGGTATACCGGGAATCCCGCCTGCGGTGCCGAGTGTGGCACGATCGTATGCGGCGGCGCTGGCCGGCAGCGGTCCCACCGCTGTGGCCTAAGCTCGTGGTCCCGACGTGGGGGAGTCAGGAGCCCCGGCCCCTTGTCGGGATCACAAACACCTGGCGTTCCTGACAACTTCGGCGCAAACGACGACGCCGGCACGTGACGTACTGCGGCTACTCAAGACAAATATCGACCCGGCGGGTGTCGTAAGCCATAAATGGCTTACGACACCCGTCTGTCCTAAATTATTCAATGGTGCAGATTGTTGGACGTAGCACCTAGGTACTTTTTGTATACTGTTACCGTTTTCTACCATCTAAATTAGTTCAATAATGCAACGTTGATCGGTTATTCGCGCATTTGTATAGCTTCCTTTTATATAATTTTAATTTACGCTAGCATACATATTATGCACTCATTTATTTTATATTTTGCCTGATTTCTAAGCATATTCTGCATCAACCGCTGCATTGTCTAGTAATGAGACAGCAGGATATGTAAATCAACAAATTTATGATCTCGGTGTCAGATTTTTCATAACGCTCACTTGTTGGAAGTGTCCCCCACACACGTGCATTACCCACTGCACATATCACACACATTACTGATGTGTGTTCTCACAGTTCTTGGGTAGGTGAAAACTCATTCATTGCCTCAGGCATATACCCGCACAGCTTTGTCCCATACCCCCAACAGACTGATGCACATAAACGAAAGGCTGTGGAACATACTCGCGCGCAAGGATGCGCCTTACTTTGGCAGCGATGGTTCGGCGACGTACGTGGCGAGATAGTGACGTTATTCAAGTCATAGCCAGTACGTCATATTCACGAAAGCGTCTTACCCTACCATACTAAGTTTGGTTTTATCATCATCACCATCATCAGCCTGCCTACTTCCACTGCAGGACAAAGGCCTCTTCCATGTTACGCCAGTCAACTCGGTTCTGTGCTTGCTGCTGCTAATTTATACCCACAAACTTCTTATTCTCAAGTGCCCGCCTAACTTTCTGCCTCCACCTAACCCGCTTGCCTGTTTGGTTTACCCAATTTCGGCTTACCCCGTGTGAAAGGGGCGAAGGATCACCCGAGAACTCAGATGTGTGACGATAGATAGATAGATAGATAGATAGATTAGATAGATAGATAGAAAGATAGATAGATAGATAGACAGACAGACAGACAGACAGACAGACAAATGGACCGACACGCTAAAAGTCGCCGAAGTTCACTGCGAAATGCTTTTCATTTAAAACGAACTGGTCGCCTTGCATAACCATTCACTAGTCACCCTTTATATATAAGCTCTGGATCTTGACCTCCGAGGTGTTCCTGGTGAGAGATTTGCCCTGTGCTTCGTCGAACAATAGAATTCGCAGTTCTACTAAAGAGGGAAAGCTGGAGTCGGCTTGTGCAGGAGCAGAGATGAAGAAGGGTGTGGCGAGCAAGGTGTCGACAGGGAGCACGAGTTTGAAAAGCTGGTAATACGGTTTATGACGCCATAGGGCTCACTAGATAGGCAGGCAAGTTAGGAAACAAGCAGCTGTCGTAAACTTATAACAAAGTGGTTAAGAGCCATGCCAGTGGTTCTGTTCTCGTGCCCACTAAGAATGAATTGGGCGGGGGGGGGGGGCTTGTTCACGTTTTATGATATGTAATTTTACTGAAGTAGGAAAGCGGGAGTTGGCTTGAGTTGGAGCAGACTTGAAGATGGGTGTGGCGAGCAAAGTGTCGATAGGCAGCACGAGTTTGAAAGGCTGGTATTCCTTGTTTATGACTGGCTGGATAGCCAGGCAAGTGAGAAAACAAGCAGCGGCTGTGCAGTAAAAACAAAGTGGTTGAGAACCATGTTAGTGGCACTGTGCTCGTGCCCACTCAAGATGAACTGGGCGGGCGGGCTTGTTTTACTGTTGATGATGGGCGATTTTGCAGAAGAGGGAAGCTAAAAATGGCTGGCGCAGGCGAGGATATGAAGAAGCGTGCGCCGAGCAAGGTGTCGACAGGCAACACCAATTTGAAAGGCTGGTATTCCGCGTTTGTTACGCTATAGGGTTAACTAGATAGCCAGGCAAGTGAGAAAACAGTAGTAGCTGTAAAGTGAAAACGTAGATGTTGAGAGCCATGACAGCGGTACTATTCTCGCGCCGACTAAAGATGAACTGGGCGTGCGGGCTTCTTATACTGTTGATAATGGGCAATTTTACTTATGAAGGGAAGCCGGAGTAGACTTGCGTAGCAGCAGACATGAAGAACGATGTGGCGATCAAGGGGTCGACAGGCAGCACGAGTTTAAAAGGCTGGTAATCCGCGTTTATGACACCGCAGGGCTCACTAGATAGCCAGGTATGCTAGAAACATGTACCAGCTGTGCAGTAAAAAAAGTGGTTGAGGATGAGCAGGCTTCTTACAATGTTTACAGGCGATCTCACTGAACACCTCAAGAAGAGATAAAGTCTTCTTGCGCGTGATACTAAATGAAGGGTGTGGCGAGCAAGGTGTTGACAGGCGGTGCGAGCTTGAAACATAGCTAATCTGTGCTGATGACGTCATAGGGTTTGGTAGATAACCAGACAAGTGAGGAAACAAGTAGCATCTGTAAAGTGAAAACGTAGATGTCGAGCGCCATGACAGTAGTACTATTCCTGCGCCGACTAAAGATGCAGTAGACGTGCGGGCTTGTTATACTGTTGATCATTGGCAATTTTACTGATGAGAGAAAGCCGGAGTCGACTTGCGCGCAGGAGCAGGCATGAAGAAGGGTATGGCGAGCAAGGTGTCGTCAGGCAAGACGAAATCGGACCAGTAGTATTCGGCGTTAATGAGACTGATTGGTTCGGTAGACATTTCGGCAAGCCAGGCAACATTGAGCTCCTGCGAAATAAAAACAGCAGTGGAAAGCCATGCCAACAGTACTGTTCTCGTGCCCACTCATATATGTCGTTCGAGTGATTGACTGCTATGTAGGGTGCAACGTCCCAAAATCACCTTATGATTATGAGACCTGCCGTTGTGCAGGGCTCTGAAAGTACAGGCCACCTGAGGTTCTCAACAAGCACCCAAATATCAGCACACGGGCCTACAACACTTTCGCCTCCATAAAAAATACAGCCTACGCAGCTGGGACTCAACCCTGCGAACTACGGGTCAGCGGCCGCATACCTTAGCCACTAAACCACCATGGCCGGGCTTTGAGTGCTTGTGAAAAAACAGCAGGCTGGTGGTGTAGGAAGTATGTTCTGAAGCGCATCAATAAAAGATTGTTCTGATTTTTTAATAAAGGCTTTGGGTGAAACCGTTATACAAAGTGCAAACTATATTGAAAACAGGTATGCACGTTGCCAAACGGAAAAGCATATTACACCGTGTTAAAAGTCTTTTTCAAAATCGGGTAGTTGGCAATTTTATGTGCGCTGCACCAATTTTAGCTTTGACAAGCCTGCTTTCTCCATAATCCTCAGCTTTCATATAGGTGGCCTTGAAGATGCTGAAAACGCGGATACTTTAAACAAGCTGCGCAACATTTCTGACATGTTTTTCAGAATCGCTTTGCCAAAAAAAAAAATGAAATTCCTTGATGCATCGTCTCACGCTCGCGAAATGTATGCGAGTGCTGGCAACCTTCCTCGCTGCGGCAAGACAATCTGCTCTGGTGTCAGCTTTAAGTTTTTTTAAAGAGGCAGATAAAAAGCATTATTTCTTATAAGACTGCTTCAAGATGAAATCTCTTCACGGCCATAGGGCCATCATCCGGCAGCAGAAAGTCAAGCAGACCACTTTACTTCACTATCTCTGTGTCTATAATATGCCCTCCCGAGAGGTCTGGCACAAATTACAGATACCCACTGGGAGTGACGCGTACCACTGTATTGAGCAATTTGTAGCGCTTATACGAAGAAAAAGTATGCCATTGGGCAGACAGAGTTGATGGCATGAGATTTTACTTTCTGTACATTGAACTACTACTCTTCTGTCTGGAAACGCTCTGAAAGACTATGGCCTTAATTACTATACCTGCTGTAACGTCAAAAGCTTCTCAATATCACTAAATGCTTTATCTAAGAAATTTACCCATGGCAGAACACTTCACTCAGAGTGGCTTGAGAAATTTCGAAGTTTCTGGCAACACCTTTTGATCCTGTTCTTGTCCTCAAATGTTATAAGAGTATAAACATTTCTTATATCTGTGATACATGCCTTTTATTTGCACTAAGGTTTTTTTTCCTCCGAGCAATACCAGTGTTTTATTTCACGAGCATTTTTTGAAGAGGTTATATAGAGGATGAAACTCTCACGTGTTGAAAAGGCCTGCGTAAAGATTTAAGCTAGCATCATGCACGGTGTCTCATAACATGGTGCGTTTCTTCAGATTCTGTTATTACTTTGAAAACTAGCACTCTCATTTTTAGTGTCACGTTTGCTAAATGTGCTTGGTGAATTGTTTATATGTAAGACGCTACAATTTTGCTCCACTCTTTCACTCGACAAGCGGCTACATTTTCTTCCACTGGGTATGCTAAACTTTCCCTGAACTCAACTTTTTCTTCATCTCCCATTTGACATTGTGACACTGGAGTTGTTCAACCTGCTTGTAGGAGAGGTAATCACTCCAGAGCACCTTTTCCCTTCGTAACTGTTATTACGGAAGTTTAGGGTAAGGCCTATGCACGCCATGTATTTTAGGCGAACTTTACATACCTTTTCTCTACAACCATGTGGGGTGCAGTTAGAAATTACTAGGATTGTTATCATAAGTCAGTGCTCCTTTTCATTGAAGCCGATTTTTTTTAATGAAGGTACCTAATTTTCGCTCGGTAATATATATTAGATATTGTTGTTGAGAAAGACCACTTCTTCACACAACCATTATTCTGCTTCAGCATATTGTATATTGCATTATCTAAATACTTGCTAAAATATATCATTGGAGATGTGGTGATTTCTAAGATAAAAGAACGTGAGCACGAAAAAGCATGTTTTAAGATAATCGCATTTGAAGTTAAAAATGACTTATTCGATAGGCTTTTTTCTTTTTTGTTGACTGTACTTTGCCGACAGAGCTGCAAAGAAGACGACAATAGAGGCTGCTGTGGAAATCTGTCACCTAAGTACTGTCGATGCACGTCAAGGGTACATTAGGGCCCTGCACTGTGCAATGCTCTGGAAAAACTCGAAAAGAGTTTAGAACATTCATACAGGCTATATTGCTATAAATGAAAGTACACATAAAGAGTGCACATTCGCACTGTTTTGTGTCCGAGGAAAGTACTTTTTATAGAGTGCTACCATACGACAATTTAACTATTCGTTAGGAATAACTTTTGAGTTTTACTACAGAAAAACTTTGTTCTTAACAGCTGGTCCTCGATACGTTCACTTGACAGCCTCAAAACGGATGCTGAAATGGTTTCTTTAGGAACAAATAGTTCATTAGTTAATTGGGTTTTGTTCAATTTAGAAACAATTTCGCCGTTCTTTGGGAAAAGGCAGTCGGATGATTTGGTATTTTTTGATGCCATGTGAAAATACGAGGCCTGGAAACTTTTTGAGATATCGTTCAAGGTGGCTCCATTTCTGTATGGCCAATCACTACCAGTTTCGGTTCTTACAAATGAAGACACTACTACGACATCTCCGGGTAAGATATAGATTTCCCGAAAGAAAGCTCGTTGCTTCTGCGTTTTTTTGTTTTTGCAGTTTTGCGCCTATTGTTTTCTGGTTGGGCTTAGTGCACTACAACTTGCAAATATTAACCTTTAGATATGGCTATTGTGCTTGAAATGAAAGGAATTTTTCGCTACATAAGATTAGTGACATGGCAGGCCACCGCACAGGTTCTAAAGTATAGAAATGTTAGCTAGAAAAACCACACTGACACAAATAGATGCCTAATTCTTGTTCAAAGGGAGCCGAAGATTTCAAACAGCGCGAGAAACGATTATTTTTGATACTTTTATTTGCCTTAGCACTTAACAGTACCTTCACAGACTAATGCGTCCACTATCTTATTAGAAACATTTATTTCCGTACTGCTGGGGTAACCTGAAGACATTGAAAAAGCAGCAAACCCTGTGTGCCTTCTTCCTGTTCAACAGCACCAGCAAATGTGCCTGTTAACATCTAAAACATTCAAAAGTCTTTAATGAAGGTACTTGGTCTCACAAAATACTACTTCTGGAAGCATGGGGCATTATACCAGGCATTTAACTATGGCAATGTTCCGATGGTTGAGGAGAAAGAATCTCAAACTTTCTTTAGAGGGCACTTGCACTGGCAGTAGATGAAATCCATGGCACAGCTGTACCGCAAGATTCTGCATTCTACGAGTCTGAACAAAACTGAGGATAAGCTAAGCATATGCAACGAAGTCATGAACACAAACTCTATTTCATAAGAAGTAAAAGCACCAGGTGGGCTTGGTGCTTGTTCCACACTAGCATCATCTAACACACTCCACTTCGCAATGCAGGTTGGTCCGCTGTGTCCATTATGCTCCAGGAAAAAAGCAGTTACTACATGTTGGTGCCGCTGCCTGTTGAGAATGTGTTGCTGTTGTTCGCAACATGCAATGGCTAAAGGGAGATTAGTCAACCCTGGGCCATAAATGGCGAGCATTCTTCCTAGGCAATGGAAGCTGTCTGCTGGACAGTCTGAACTATTACCAGAAACGCAGGACAACAATGCCCAACTTCTTGCAAACAGCACTGCCATTGCTAACCTAAGTACACGTCTCGCTACTGTTGAGACCAGCTGATCCTAACTGAACCTACGCGTAAGCAACTGAAATTGGTAACACTGGACACAGTTGGTTTTGCTGGTCGAATTGTAACATTGAAGAACTACGTTACTGAAGCAGAAAGTTATTCAAGGAGTAACTAGTATTTGTCCCATGGCATTCCTAATAGTTTGCGTGCTTCGAAAAATTATTCTCGCGCCACTGTGCTGAACACGTTAACTCACAATATACTATCAATTATTTCAGCGTGCGCATCAATTTGGTAGATGAAGCAAACGTCGCAACCAGCCAAATATTATTGAATTTAGTTTTTCAAGCCCAACCGAGTGGTACTTTGCAACTTCTTCCGGCAAGTCCTAAACGCAAGTAAGCATATCTCTGCTTTTGCAAAAAACCAATCCGTTCAGTATCCTCTTCGTTACAAAGCTTTGGACATCAACTCAAAGCGAAACATCTCAAAGTTTTTAAGTAACATAGCTGTCGTACCACACTAAACTTTCCTGCGGTGCTACATGTGCCTTTCGTGCACTGGCGTCTTTTTCATTTCCAAACTTTTTTTCAAAATATCACACTGTAGAGAACCTTGTTTCATCACCATGCTCAATTAGCATAAACATGGCTAATGCTGATGCTCATGATGCGAAATTACGGGCAGACTTGCCAAGCATTCAACTTATCTTCAAAGATCAGCAGAAAAGCAGAGGTGGTGGAGTTCTCTTTGCCATTTAGAAGGAACTTTCTTTTGCACAGTGATATGCGTTCAGACCTGCAAGTTCTAAATATCCTACGTCATTCAAAGCCACAACTTGTTCTTGCTGGCGGGTGTTACCACCCCCCAAACAGTTCTTAAGCTTTTTCTATGAAATTCAAAATAATCCAAAGCCGGCTAGTGAAAAAGCACCCCAATGCGCACTTTCTACTCTTCGGGAAATTTCATTGCCCTAACATTGTTTGGTAGAACGCATCACAAAGTACTGTATAAGTAGAATTTAAAGAATTTGCTACCATCTCTTTAAACTCTAACCTCACTAACCTGAGAACTATACCAACACGTGTCGCACTGAATAATGCTAACAATCTTTATCTAGTAATGTCTTGAAACCAATAATAGCTATCTTTCATCACCTAAATTTATGAAATAAGTGTTCACAAAATAATTCATGTCACGTTTGCTTTTACCCAACCCGTGAATCTTTCACAAACCAAATGTATCTGTCTCTTTGATATAAGCGATTACTTAGCGACCAATAATGAATTTGAACAGTTTTACGAGGAATATGAAGAAACAATTCAGCAGCACGTCATTAAGACTGGTCTCTATTAAAGAAACAATAGCATATCTGACCGATGAATACATACCATCATTATAAATTAACGCTGACCGTCACAAATTACGGTTCACGAAAAATCTAAGAAAACGTGAAAACGAGAAAAAGCGAGTTTTCATTAGCCTAAACAAAACCCACTGCAATCCTCATGGAAAAAGTACCATGAAGCAGATCGTGCATATCTTACAACAATCTGTCAAATCAAGTTCACGTTCTTTCACTGTGACCTGGCTAAGATGATCCGTCAAAATTGTAATAAACGTTTGGAAACCATCAACCCACAAACAACTCACAATATATATTTACCCAACGAATAGGGTGAACTAGTATGTATTGTAACCCACCATTACGTAATACCCCCTTGTGGGGTCTTTGAGGAATAAATGTTAAAGCAAAAAGCGGAAGTTTTTTTATGTATTGTCACTTGTACGACGGTTATACCCAAGTAAATTTTTACATCCTGATACTCTAATGTAAGCACAGAATATGTTGTAGAGCCTTTTCGGGTGTCTTCTTTAGATAGAAAGTTTTTGGCTTGTGTATTGTTTTGACCAGTCCGAATATTAGCTTTTATGTCAAGCACATTTCATTGTTTCACCGTTTTGTGGCATAAAAAATGAAATTTCCCCATTCAATTTCATTTGTCAACAGATGTACACCCAATAGCTACAATAAAAGTAAACAAGCAAACAACTTGCCTATGAAACATACGGTCACTGAAAAAATGCGTTTGTAGTATAAGCCCTTAGAAATGAGTTCTAGCACAAAAATTTGTTTTGAGGTTGATGTCTACAATGTAAACGCTTTGTTATAAAAAATAGAAACAGGAATTGTTTTAAACACAAGGTTAAGGTAAAACAGAAACATCAGCGTCGTATGTGTCTCATCTTTCCATGGTCTTGTGTTTGAAAAAAAACCGTGGTTTTATATTTTATCATAGAACAACCAACTCGGTTTATAAATCTGTTTTTTTCAGCATTATTGTAACTGGCGACCATACACAAGTCTAGACACGAAGGAACAAGTTTTGATAAATAAATCGCAGGATATTGTAACCCTTGGAACTATTTTCACATAGTAAGCTTTTTTCCCTTTTTCTTTTTACCTCTTTTTTAAAGGACTTCACAGACAGACTACGGTGCAATTTCGGAAGCGATCTGCAGCACAAAGTGAAAGTGACAGCCGCACCGTATACATGGTTATGCTACAGAATCTCATAGCATGGTGCGTGGATTCATTTGACGGGTTCTGGGCCTTACGTCAGGAGTTAAGAAAACGGCATTGAAACATGTCATTCATAGATCCGTAAAAGATAGCTCTTCAACCATGAGAACGGAACAGCTGTGCGAAAATTTACTTTTTAGGCTTCAATCAATTAAAAAAACTTACACTCGTGGCGCCCTACTTTATTACTGCAACATTTGAATATACATTTTGTCTTCAATACATTACACGCAACGGTCGAGTGCTACTGCTATGCAGATAGGCATTTCACTAAAGACAAGGAGGTCATTCAACATCCTGCAACCACTGAAATAAAGCACTAGTGAACTGCACAGCCATCAAGACCACTAGCGAAAGTGCAGTAAGGAAACTTTACGCACCTGGCAGTCTTCGCTTTGCCGACCTCTTCAGCACACGTTCAAAAGTTCGCAAACGTCGGGTCTGCCTGTCTCGATTGCTTGCATTTAAGAACACTCTGGGCATGAAATTTGGATGACTGCGGGAGGACGATGGTGGCTCGGTCGTTAAAGAACGGTTACGTGACAGTACAAAAAGCACAAATAACATGCCCGCACCTAACACGATGTGTCTCGCGCATGTTATCGATGTGGCCAACGGCTACCAAGCGTGGCCATGTTAGTTTGACAGCCATGTGCGCTTCACAGCCTTTGTCCAAGCTTCATGCCGACAGCGGTCTCTGCGAGTGCTTGAGAAACAAAAAAAAAACTGATTTCCCATCCCTTAGCAGAAGTGCAGTTGCATTCTTTCACTGCACAAGTAGTTGGCATCGCGCTCCTGCGTCTAGTTCTTTCCTAAAAGACATCCGCTCACACGCGCACGCCTTGCGATTTGTACGGTCAGTGTGCCCGCTTCCCCTACGCAAATGTTTGGTGAGGTCGCCGGCAGAACCGGCGTCATAAAGAAGGCGGTATGAGCGTTTCATGGCGCAAGAGGGACAATTATTTACGCAACATCTAAACAAACGAGCACTCGCGCATAATAATTCGACTGCAGATGACTGCAAAATAAACTACCGGTAGGCCCACACTCGGAGCAAAAAATAGTCATAAAATTCCTTATAATACATGCAGAAAATCAAACTGCAGGAGTATTTATGAGAATTTTTAAGCATCAAAGTGTCAAATTGACCAATATAAAGGCTACCATTATTCTGCTTGAAGAGACAGTACGCCCGGTCCCGCTGCAAAATAATCAGACACTCGCCTTCCCAACTATTACTGACTGCCTCAGGCGTCCATCTGTTCATGCCACGTTGCTGAAGGGGCAGGTGGTAGTATTGTTTCACAGGTCACACACTGCATTACATATGGAAACCACACGAGCGAGTAATCAGTACTAGGAAATTGTGCCAGTCAAGCTATTTCAGGCAGAGAAAGCCAGGCAGCACGCACTGGTGGTCGCTTTCGCCTACTATTGCCCTTGTTGAGGGGCCACTTCACCCCATGGATACGTGTGGATACCGCAGCTCTTCCACGAGGCCAAGGGCACTCACATCACAATAAGCGGAGGCCAAAAGTGATATCTGGGGACATGCTACTGTCGATTCCAAAGAACGTCTTTTTGCTGAGCAACTAGAATAACTACTGCTACATAGCTACATATTTTCAACCAAACTGGGAATCACCCGAGAGCTGGGCTGCATGCAAAGCACACTTATACCACTCCAGACTTACCAATCGCCACCTATAAGGCAGTGAAGAGATGAAGGCTCACTGAACCACATAGGTCAGTGATAAGTACCCTACTAGTAAAGGCATGAATCAGCTTCGGGGTATTCATTACAAATTCTTGGTACAAGCAAACATTCTCCCCACTCAAGACACTTGCACTCCAATATGACAACGACGAGCACGAAGAAGAAATCAATAAAACAACTTTTTATCATTCAAGTATTACGACGTTTCCTCCACTTGAAATATGATAAATTGAATGAACGAACCCAGACCAAGACGCTCCTTTCACGTTGGAAGAGCTTCATGTAGCCATAAAACACGGCAGATGTGATTTTGCATTAGCACATGACAGCATCACTTGAAAAATGCTTCAGATCTCTTTGAAGAAGCCCAAAGAGCCCTCTTAGAGGTCATCAACAAGCAATGATCTCCGGCTATTGTGATGTTGCTCAACATCAGCTTTTGTAGATCATGAATTGTATATTGCCACAACCCGTCCTCAAGTATTGTTATCACCCCATTTCAGTGTCTCTGTGTAATTCTTGGGGCAAACTGCGCCTACAGTGTTCGAGAGGCTTCAGGACTGCAGTAGATCATTTTTTAACATTATGTCTACTTCGTGAACATTGCAGATTATTCAGGAACGTGGGTTACCGCTAGCAATATTGCTAGCATGTTCAATGTGGCAAGTATATCAATGCCGACGGACTGCACCGCTTGTCAGTTGGTAGACGGCTGCGCTCTCTGTTCGCTGCTATCAGTGCCAGTGGGGATCCCTTTAGATTACATGGCACAATTTCTATTGCATAAACAGTTTCATCATGAAATTATTGTCTGCTTCCTTCGTCGACGTCACCACCCCGTGGTATAACAAAACCAGGAAAGGACCCTGCAGTTATAGCTGATCACTGCCCCGTATCGGTTAGAGCGACCATTTGTAATCTGATTCAAAAATTAGTTATACGATCATAACAAACTATATAATATCGAAATTGAGGTTTACACCCATTACAAGCCAGTTACGGCCCAATATAGGAACGCACAACAGCCTCTCATTACTTCGAAGTGTCCTAATTTGCAACTTAGAATGTGCCCCTTCTGGCTAGATTTTACCAGTTGACGTGTGGAAAGGTTGTGATGTCAAGGAGGACCACATCGTTACAATTCTAGCAGAAATTTATCTCAGTGAACTAACGCTTCAGTCAATTGCATAATTTCCAGAAGCGAAAATAATGCGACTTCACATTAATGCGAATTCAACACGCACAACTTACTCTCTCAATCGAGGGGTTCCTCAGAGCTTTGTTTTGGGTTCTCTGCATTTTATTATTGCTATGGTCTCAGTAGGCCTTGAACTCAGAGAAAATACTGCCGCCCACTATACCATATATGCGGTTGACAGAAGCACATGACTATGACGCGATTATTCAGGATATGGCAAATGAACTTCAAGCTGCTCCGATTGCACTCGAGAATACCCTTCCAAAATTAGAATTGAATTTGGTGCCAGAGAAAACTGAACTTCTTGGCGTCAGTGGCAGATGAAGTGCTCTTCCACCGGAGCAGGCAATATTACTCACACTATAAGCTGATTAAGTCCAAGCAAAGCATGCCCATGATAAAATTTTCGGAATTCAAATTTACAGCTGTATTACGGGTCATTTTCGTCCCACCGGCTAAAAAACAATAGTCAAAGCTGCTGAACACGACAACGCGCATCTCTGATAAATGTGGCGAAGCAATCGGCGTGCGGCACGTAGTACGATCAATCGTAGTTTGTATAATTGCTTACGGCGGCACCGTGATCACGCTGACAAAAAGCCTGCAAAGTTCTGCAAGTTTTTCACCGACATGTCTTTCGGACAATCACGGGCCTGCTGGGGTTTTTCGAATATTTGAAAAAAAACCAGGAGTGCTAGTGCCCCCTATTGGTGACATTTTCAGAAATGCCAAAGCATACCTACACATTCGATCGAAATTAAGCATACAGGGGCAAGATACCTTGCTTTGGGACAGCGGACGTGTCTGCACTTAACCACCAGACGCTGCTATCAAAGACACTGCCCCAGCCTACCATAACCTGTGCCACTTCAAGACTGTCGCATCAATAGCAACCAAAGCCTCAGTGGCCAGAGAGTGGCTGTCGCGGCGGCACAATTTGCATACTGCCTATGTTATCTTTACCAACGCCACACTCGATAGAGAGAGCTTGGCTTTCAAATAGTACAAACCCTCGACGGGTAAGGACAAGCGCTACACATGCGAAGTGAATGGACTACGCGACGCCCACACAAGCAGAAATTTTGTCCATCTAGACCGCCCTACCAGATAACGTAGCACAGGCAACTATTAGCACAGTCTCATTTGAGACATTGAGGAACATATAAACTTTAATTACAAAAGAAGTCGCAGCTTTCCACCTTCGTAAAATTCTCCTGAACAAACGAAGAACAGAGTTGACACTATAGTTGCCTGCACATCGAGTCACGTGTGTATCTAAGGGAAGGTATAGAAGTGGCAAACAGTCTTGTTACGTCAAATACTGGAGTTTTACCTTGTCATCTAGAACTTCGCCTGCGCGCATATTCCGGTCTTCGTAGCCACCCCTACGCAAATTTTCAGTGAGCTTTTGTTTTGAAATGATACGCCTTCGGCGCTTCCTCAAGTATATTTACTGGGAGAGAATCCAAGATGTCGCGCCTCCTCGTTTTTTCAGAACCTAACTGTCAGCCAATTCCAGGGAACATTCATTGCCAAAGTGCTTGGAGACGCAGGCCCTTCCCCTCATACCAATCATAAATGGCAGACTTTTGCGCACCGGAAGAGAGACTGGACACTTATACCCCTTCAATATGTACCTTTACTACTCTTCGTGCATATACAACATGAAGCACCTCACTCTACGCTGTCCTGCCCTTTTCTGTTATCGCAAGAAGAACTAAGTTTTTCTACATCGCGATTCGGAGGCGTTGAATTCTCGAGAATTCTCATCAGCTTGTCACATTATCTCATTTCGGAGTTAGCAGTGGCTTGACGCACGTGATTTGGTGTGTACTTATCACCCATTCTCTAGTCTTCCCATCAGTGAACATCGGTTCTTTCTTGCCCCATTAAAAGAATTTACCAATCAATTGAACACTCTTTCTTGATCTGAGAGAAGTGCAACACGCGTAGCCCCTTTGGCCGACTGCGATTCTTCGCAGGGTGAGTGGAAGCGGGGGCATGGTTACCAAGTGTGGCTGTTTAACGCTATATTGTCTACCTTTAAAATGCCACGATGACAAAAAAAGTGACGTTAGATACTTGGCTACTTTTTGGATGTTCATCTGTCACTGGCATTGATAGCTAAGATACGCTGAAAGCAAGCACAGCTATAAAAAGATTGATAAGTATGCATTCCAACTGCAACTGGAGCTCCCTCGGTGCAATTGCATTTTGACTCAGCATACGGAAAACAATTGCGAGCGTCCAAAACGCGTCCTGCCCGACATGATTCTTACTATAATATTGCAACTCATTTAGGTTACGCAATACTGGAACTGTGCTGGCTGAGAACTTGTTCAGGCTTTCTGGCCGCCATCTGCCTCAACCATCCATGCTCTGAAATGCATAGGTTGCCGCAGCCTAGATGAACGTTGGCCAAAAGAGGATACACGTGCCTCTTATAAGAATTGCGCTAAGCACACGCATCGTGCTACTTTTGCAGTAGTTTTTGATTAATGATTGATTTGTGGGGTTTAACGTCCCAAAACCACCATATGATTATGAGAGACGCCGTAGTGGAGGGCTCCAGAAATTTCGACCACCTAGGGTTCTTTACGTGCACCCAAATCTGAGCACACGGGCCTACAACATTTCCGCCTCCATCGGAAATGCAGCCGCCGCAGCCGGGATTTGAACCCGCGAGCTGCGGGTTAGCAGCCGAGTACCTTAGCCACTAGACCACCGCGGCAGGGCTGCAGTCATTTTTGTATCAGGTTTAACATTTGCACTTCCGACATTGCTGCGCTTGTCCGACATGACGTTTGTTATGTCAGCTGTTCTATTTTATGTGTTTAAAAATGACAGGCCCCTTTGTTATCACTGTGTGCGGCCACGAAGCATTGCAAGTGTTTCTTCTGTGAATTCATCTAAGCCATGGTTTGCATGTCTGTTAACACAGCCGTGATACATAAAAAATTTGCATGCGAAGAGCTAGCTCGTCCTATTTTTTCAGTGCCTCTAGCTTCATACTTCACATCCCGTCATCTGTTTTGCGGCAAAATATCATGAACGCCTTGAAATTCTTGTTGCCAAATGTATTTTGTTGCCCCGGGCACGTATTTATTGATTGATGATTGATATGTGGGGTTTAACGTCCCAAAACAACCATGTGATTATGAGAGACGCCGTAATGGAGGGGTCCAGAAATTTCGACCACCTAGGGTTCTCTAACGTGCACCCAAATCTGAGCACACGGGCCTACAATTCCGCCTCCATCGGAAATGCAGCCGCCGCAGCCGGGATTCGAACCCGCGACCTGCGGGTCAGCAGCCGAGTACCTTAGCTACTAGACCACCGCGGCGGAGCCTGATCACGTATTTAGGAGCAGGTACGGTACCTTAGAGTTTATAAGAATTGAGTGCCGACATACCAGCAATGGAATGCTGGATCGAAATATAAACATAGCGCGATGCATCAGGTGGTAATCTTGTGATAGACATTGCACAAAGGGCAAATAAACGTTTTGTTTTCTCGAAACCTAAAGCAGGAGCAGAATGAGCGTTTCTGTTGTGCCTCCTACAAAAAGTGGCTTAAAGGATGGAATGTTCGCCTTAGACCTCGTGATCAACAGGCCTGATTTACTGATATGCTGTTTTTAACGTCTCAAAACCGCGATATGGTTATGAGAGACGGCGCAGTGGAGGGCTCCGGAAATTTCGACCACCTGGGGTTCCTTGACGTGCACCCCAATCTGAGCACACGGGCCTACAGCATTTTCGCCTCATTTTGAAAAAATTACAAAATCGTCGACGTAACGAAAAAGAGCACTGCAGCACTTACTAAGGTGACCTTCCAGCTGCCTGTCAATGTAGCCTAAAATAATGTCACTAATAATAGGCTCGACCCTTAGTAAGTTACCTTAGTAAGTGATGCAGTGTTGTTTTGCGTTACGTTTACCATTTTGTAATTTTTTCCACAATGACATTCATCATAAGGACATTGACCACATTCTCAATATGTTCAGTCAGCATGGTATAGGCCTTACCTTCACTCACGAAGTCTGCAAAGATTACCAGCTACAGTTTCTTGAACTAAAGCTAACTTTTGGTAAAGATCAATTGTGTTGGAAATATGACCCAAGATCAGTGAAGCCTATCTAAAACTACAAGTCGGTCATTCTAAGATTGTGAAAAGAGCGATCGCAAGGACAGTCTTAAATGCGTCGCTCAGGAAATCCTGTGTGCACGTGTCGAATACTGCTTTCCATAACCAGGTAAAACGGTTAGTAGATGCTGGTTATCCTGACGAGGTGATTTCGTCTGTGTGTGAGTCAATGGTTTGGAGCGTTAAGCTCGTGAAACACAGAAGAGCTCAAGAAAATTCTAATAGAAAAAGAAAAAGAGCAGTTTTTTCTTATGTACACAAATTGGCGCATGGGCTGAAAAACGTAGGCTCAAGGTATGGTGTCGACGTTCTTTTTTCCGCCAAACATAAGATAGGTCGAATTTGCCTGAATGGTTGATCATGCGTTCAGGAACAAACCAGCCAAAGGGAGATGCGCTGTGAATCATAAGAACAAGTACATCGCATGCGTAAAAAAGCTGTGTATTTAACTCCATTATCGTGTGGTAGCGAGTACGTGGGACAAACGAAACGATGTGTGACTGTTTGTTTAGGGGAGCATGAGTTATCTCTTCGAGGAATCGCGCGACTTCATCTGCCGGAACATTGCAGGTCATGCGGTTGTCGTCCCATTTTTGAGAGAACCACCATCATCTTCAAGCATCGTAACCAGCTAACATGAGAAATCGCTGAGGCATATCATATAAAGATTAGGGGGAGCAAGTGCGTTAGTGAACCATCCATCACACTGCATGAAAAAGATTTAAGTTATTTAGGCCAATCTTGTTTATTGCCATGAGTGTGATAACGCTACCTCGGTGCACCTCGTATTCTGCGCATGTTGGTACGAAGGCTGCCAGTACCTATATATACACTTTTCACCCCGTTTTTTCCAATAAACAACAGTTGTGAGTCAGCGCCATCTTTTCTTTCTCTTTTGGTCCTTCCCTGTCCTGTATTTTTTCTGGTTCTGCGCTGTGAGTAAGTTCACGATGGATCCTAACCAAATGACCCAACTTACCATCTTACTTTCTCAGATAATCCTTGAATTCTCCGCTGCAGAACGGTGGACCGTTATCTGTGCACAGTTTGACGGGTAATCCATGCACCGAGAAAACTTTGGAGCACCACGATGTGAGCATGCGCGCAGTTGTGCGCATTTCTCGCCCCTCAAAAAAGAAAGAGTGGAAATCGACAATCACGGCAAACTGGCGTGCAACACCGTAGAAAAAATCGATTCCCACAATTTCCCATGGCAGAGTGGGGACTTCTTGGCATAAAAGTGGCATCTTTACGTTCCTCGGCTGATATTTCTGGCACGTCTTGCACGCTGTATGCATGCCTTTCTGCCATCGTCTCCCCAATTACGAGTAATGTCGCTGCTTGTACTTCTTTTGGTTGCTTCGATAACTGAGTAGCGGTGCGAAACAGTTCCAACTCACTTTTCCAGGGCTTCCATCCTAACCATGGGTTACCGAATGTATCCAAGCACTTCGGTGGGGGAAGCACTGTCTACGGGATCGACATGGCGTACGGGCCACTGCTGCCACCATGTAAGCTAGCAGGTAGTCGAACAGTAAAAAGATTTTATTGCTGAGGCGACGTTGATCTTACATTAGTAGAGACGTGACGCGAAGGTCACTTGTGCATCGTGCTTGATGCTTGGCCTGGTGACGTCATGCTGGCGCAGTTCTGCCACATTGCCCATGCAGGTTCAGCTTAAGCGAAGTAAGTGCACTGTTACGTTTTGTTCTGCAGCAGCACCAGTTGCATGGTTGTGGTCGTGGACGATAGAGTAACCTGCCCGATCGTTTATATTCGTTTAAGCTGTTGTATCTAGCATGTAGTCAGCCTATTTCCACTAGGTTGCGTGCCGCGTGACATCGCAGTGCTTGACCATGCCTTTGCTTCAAATTGTTAGAGTACAACGTCCGCACACGTTTCAAACCCTATCATTCAGGTAGGCAGCGTGTCGGCGAGAGTGAGGCATGCTGATGACAATTAGGCTATCGATCGCGAGGTTACAGACATGTTGGTCGAGAGAGACAGAGAGCATCATCCCCCCCCCCCCTCCCGTACCCCGAGAAACGCTACTCCTTTAGAGCAGCGCCGTGGGCTGCTCCAATAAAGTGCACAGCGCCGGCACGAAGCACAGTGCCACAAACCAGGGCTGGGCAACGTGCTGCGGCAGGGCGTCATGCGCGCGTCCCCGCACGACGTTCGAACTCCCCCCCCCCCTCCCTTTTGACCTCCTGTCGAAATGCGAACCTAGCAGTTTAGACCTGAAGTAGACTGTCGCTTGTAAGTTTTGTGTCTAAAATGCAGCCTTTTGACATTTGTGCTAATAATACTGGTCACTTCATATCTATTCTGTTTTTTAGGGGCGGAGCTCTTTAAAGCGGCACCCGTTCGTTCCTTGATGTAGTGCGTAACATGTCTTACGCTTTGACCTGCAAGGTGGTGCCGGTTGGAGATTTCTCCTGTGCGTTGTTGAACAGGAAAAAATTGCCCGCAGCTTCCCTCGGGGGAACACTGAGGAGGATGCGGAGCATATAATTGGTTAACGGGGTGTTAAAGTGCGACTTACTTGGGTCGATGGCTACATTGGTTAACGTGGTTGTGAAATGGGGTGTTAAATTGCGACTTACTTGGGTCGATGGCTAAATTGGTTAACGTGGTTGTAGGAGGGGGTGTTAAATGAGTGAACACGTACACACGTATGCGAAAGGGCGGCGCTGGTCAAAGGGACGTCGATCATTGTGTTTGTGGATTCGTTGGAATTCATTTCATCGTGACCTTGGACGTCGACGCGCCGTACAAACCAACCGACGAGTGGCAACTGAGCGAGCGAGCGCCGACCTTGAGTATATATACAGCGCGAATGCGCATGCGCTGTCAGCTGTCGAATGTTCTCGAAGGAGAAGCGCGCGCGCGGCACAGATGGCGACGGCGCATGCGCTGTCAGCTGTCGAATGTTCTCGAAGGAGAAGCGCGCGCGGCACAGATGGTGGGCGACGGCGCGATGGCGCATGCACGCGCGTCAGCTGTCGAATGTTCGAGAAGCGGTGCGGACGGCGCGGACGGCGCACTACAAGGCGCGAGTATAAGATGCTTCCGCATCTAAAAAATTTGCAGCGTGCGCGTTAACTAAAAGTCGAATTCTCCTGTCTCTCATACCCCATTAGCAGCCATTGGCAGGTACATTGAGCACTATCTGACCAGAAAGGGTTGCTACGTTATACTCGCTGGGCGTAACGTCCATAGTTTTAGAAAGGTTTAGCGAGATGGTGGTTCATATATAATGAAAAGATGCGAGGTGGTGGCACTTGGAGTGTTCACTAAATAGATGAACGGTGACACAGACACATATATGAACGGGGGCACGGATGGCTGCACGAACGAAGAATGGACGCATGGATGGACGCATGGGGCGGATGCATTGACAAACGCAGGGATGGACGCACGAATGGACGTGCGGACGCACGAACAGACGCACGCACTAAAGAGCGGATGGACGTACAGATAGTCACCCAGACGGGCGCATAGACGGACGGAAGCAAGAAAGAATGGACGGACGGATGCTTCACCCCACTCTCAATCATTAACCCCGTTGATGTGCTACGTTTCCTAACATTTTTCACAATTTGCCATTTTTTTCTTTTACCTGTGCGGGATTCCACAGCCTTCAAACTTAAAATGCGAGGGCAAATCATGCAGGTAGTACAATATTATGACTCACACACAGACCAGTGAACAGGCACACATTCAACATAATTGACATAACGAAAAGTGCTCAGACAGAGTCAGCCTAAATGCAAATATTCCTTTACTGTGTGCAGACATACTTCGGGGCTCTCTTCACCTAGAAAGATTCACCCCGAATGACACAAGCAAAAACAGCAATCATACGACATTGTACAGCAGAGATGGAAAGGAAGGTAAACAATGTGGCACCTACATTCTCAAGTGTTCCCCATTTTTTTTCAAGTTGTCGTAGCCTGGATGGTAATAAAAGGCAGTTAGAGTCATCTATGATTTAAATAACAGTCATACTAGCATCATTTCTTTGACACCAAGGTGAGAGTGTAATAAAAAACAGCACGTTGTAATGTTCATGTTTCTTTTCCACCCACGTGTACATAGCTCTTCGCAATGTGTCTGTTGAAACAGATGTCCATCGATCTGATACTAAAGTGAGCTGGAAACACAGACGGAAATCATTCACAGCCCATTTATTGCTTCTTCCATAAACCTAGTATGCACTCAATAAAAGAAGGAATTAAAGGGCCCATTTCTCTGTCGAACTCAAGCTTAATATGAACCAAAAGGTAAGTAAGACAACAAAGGTATGGGGATTGTTCGCCGTACTGTTTTCAGTGTATCATAGCAATTGTGATATAGATGTGAATAACAACAAAGTGCACGAAAAAATAAGTTCTACCGGCACCCTTCAAATGATTCACTTATTGCCGTACTCTAGCTAAAGTTGTATAGCGTTGCCCGCAATATCCAAAGCTGGCAGGTTCAGTCCCTTTTGGGACAAGTTGTCTTTCTGTCCACTTCACTTTATTCACATCCATATCCCAACTATACATTTACGACAGTACAATTTAGGTCTCCTGCGCTTTTTATTGCCTTCATTATTTACTGGATTTCATGTTCCTGCATAAGTGAAACTAGAAGTTTTCAAAGAAGAATGCAGCAGTATCCGAATGATTTCATGAATGGCAATGTAAGCTTCAATGCTATAATGAATCATCCCTTGAACGCTAATCAACTGTACCATAATTGTGACAGAGAAACACCTATTGACACAGCCACTTTTAGAATCTGTATAGATCCAAACAACTAAAAATGCAATGAATCAGATGGCGGCTAATCTCCTCGAGATAGCGATGCGCACTCTGCACAACCTTACACATAAGTTGTCACTTCCTCTTCATTGTGAATGAGGGACTCATACTGGCCCCCAAAACTAATGTTTGTTTGTTTGTTTTTCTTGGGACAAGGTGAGTGCGAGTTTTATTTCTTCGGCAATTTTCATTAAGGTTGTGTCGAATACGTAAGCGCCGACTCCCCATATTCACACTGCAACTTCAACAGGGGTTAATCTCTCTGAAAAACTGCAAATTATGTGTAAATAATCGAGCACCTGTACACTACACCTTTCCAGAAAGGAAGTGGCTTGTGCTATGGCTTGAGCAAATATTACATAACCAGCCACTAAGGTGTTCCTATGCAATCAAGAGGGAACAGCACAACTACGTATTGGTAGATGTAAAATCACTACAGTGTTGGAAGAGCCCTGTATATACCATTATGCATCTGATAATTGCTATTCAGGCAGTGGTGACGCGGTATCTTCTTTAAATGAATATTGCTTATATCTGGTGGTTTTTATTGCTGTCACGTAAGCCATTATTTATAAAAATGTGAAGAATGTATTAAACAAGTAGAAAAACCATGCATATTTGAAGCCTTGCCTTCAATTATTCAGAAAGAGCCAAATACGTATTAACGAGCAATGGGAGCATACCTCACTCGCATTCCTCCTCCCTCCTTTAGTGCACTCGATCCGGCTGTGCCAGCCAAACTAATCTTCGTGTACTTCCCTGAGTTAGTAGAAATGCAATACAGTGCATGGTATGATGCCTCATTACCGATGCACTAGTAATAACTACTTTATTGCTTAATACGTTGCGTTCATTTCATACAAAGACATTTCGGAAAAAGGATTACCGCAACAACATGTGGACTGCACGAAAGAAAACGGTGCTCACAATCTCAGCCTTACAAGTACAAAAAATTGCTTGTATAACATATTAAATAGCATGAAAGTTGTTTGACCATTTGAGAAAAAAAGGATAAGTAGCATGCTAAAGGTAACAATCACAAGATACCTACAGATACATTATTGATTACGGTAGTAGATGCTCACAAAATACATAATTATTGTCACGGAAGTGAAGTAAAGGAAGAAGAAAAACACAATCAGCTGAGAGGCACACTCGCGTGCCTCTCAGCTGACTTTGTCTTTCTTCTTCCTTTACTTCATTTCCGTTACAGCTGAAAGGCCGAAAGCGACATGACAGAAGGTGACAAGGTCGGGCATGTCCTGAAAGGGATTGCCGACGACGTGTTCAATCTCCTGATGTGCAAGGGCTGGTCAACCGTAGACGGGATCATCAAAGAGTGTCGTCAGTTTAGCAAGTGAGAAGTTGCCGCATTCTGCAAGCATTCGCCCGAGTTCCAAACACCGCTGCAATATCGGCTTGCGAAGACCAGTCCGCACCACAACATCCGTCGCTACCCGGAAATCTGACACGCATTGCTCGTCGCGAATTGGAGGCAATGGTACCCTTGGCGTTCTTTTCGCGCAGTACCGATACCACTCCTGTTACTGTTCCTCTTGTTCAAGCCATCGTGCGCCAGGAGCTTGAAAACATCGGAGTGCATTCCGTGTGCCATATCACCGCCCCCAGAGTCAGCGACCGCCCTTCCGCGATGCTTTCCTTTTACCGACGGTTTTCTCCGCGAACCCACAACCCGGCTGAGTGGAGAACTTCAGATGACCACCCTATATGTTTTAATTCCCACCACGTTAGACATATTGCTCGTTACTGCCGCAACACATGGTCTTCGGCACCTTGTGCAACAACCCATATGACCCGTTTCCACGGCAGCACCCGCACATTTTTCCCTGTCGAAGAGTGCAATGCCGTTGACCAGTTTCAGAACACTGCATGGGTACAGCCGCTTGCCTTCACCACGTGGGCAACAGTCTCGTTCGCTGCCAATACGTCGCTATCGTCCTGTTCGCCGCAGCCACGGCGCTTCTCGTCCCCTGCGGCTTCCGGCCCCATCGTCTCGGAAAACTGTGAAATGCAGCCCCCAGTGGTGGCGCTGCATCGACGACATCCCCAGCAAATCCTCTCGTCGTTCCCACCAGACGAAGTGTAATATAAGTCGAAGTAGACGGCGTACCTGTAGAAGCACTTGTGGACATCGGCGCAAGCATTTCGGTCATTAGTTCAAGCCTACGCACACGTTTAAAAAATTTCTATCACCAGTGCTGTGCGTGGCCGATGGCGGCACGCCGATGGTTTTTAGTCTGTGCACTGCCTGCTTTATTAAAAAGAACCACACTACTTCCATAATTATAACCCTGATTGACCACTGCCCTTTTGACGTTATTCTAGGCCTGGACTTCTTGTCGAATCAATCTACTCTTATCGATTGTGCTACCAGCGTTCTTCAGCTAGTTCAGATAGTCGCTGAACTCCACACTGCCCCGCCACGCCTGTGCTCTCTTCAGCATGTGCGACTGTCACCTCAGGCAGCCCCCTACGTCGGTTCGACCACACAGCCACAAGTTCCCGATGATCGATATGTCCTCTTTTCTCTCGCTGACGTCCTTTCGAGCCACAGCACTGTCACTCCCCATATGCTTGTGACTGTCACTGACAACTTTACCTCGCTCCCACTTCTCAATTTCAGCTTCTGCCCGCAAGTGCTTCCTCGTGGCATGTTCTTGGCCAGCGTATCTAATGCTGACGAGTTCAAAATAGCGGCTCTCAGAACCGAGATGGATTTACTTTAGTGATCTGTAGCTAACAGCACCTGTTCTCTGCCAAATTGTTTCTCGAAGATGATTGCACCCAACCTCAATCCTGCGCAAGCCAACGACATCCATCGCCCTCTCGCGTCATATACCCACGTTTTTGATTTTGACGACAGACCTCTAGGGCAAACATCCACTATTTAGCACCGTATAAACACTGGTGACGCCAGTCCTATTCGCAGACGCCCCTATCGTGTCTCCCACACTGAGCACAGAGTTATCCAAGAGGAAGTTGACAAAATGCTCAACAAAAGTGTAATAGAACCATCCCGTAGTCCTTGAACCTCCCCTGTCGCCCTTGTGAAGAAAAAAGATGGCACCTGGTGCTATCGCCACATTAACAAGATCATGCGAAAAGAAGTATACCCGCTACCACGCATCGATAACGCGTTAGACTGCCTGCACGACGCTACGCACTTCTTCTCTATTGATCTACAGTCCGACAACTGGCAGATTTCTGTCGATGCGATGGACCGCGAGAAGACAGCCTTCAATACACCGGACGGTTTATACCAGTTAAAGGTCACGCTTTTGGACTATGTAACGCCACTGCCGCATTCAAACGAGTGATGGAGTTTCTCCTGCGTAATTATAAGTGTTATACTTGTCTCTGTTCCCTAGACGATGTGATCGTCTTTTCATCTACTTTCGATAGCCACCTGACTCGTCTCGCTGTAATTTTTGCAGTCTTCAGAACGGCTGGGATACAACTCAACTCCAAGAAATGTCAAATTGACCACCGTCAGATTATCAATCAATCAATCAATCAATGAATCTTTATTTTCATAAATAGATATATGCAATTACAGGGATTATTTGGACCGATAGCCTAAAGTGGCTAGTGGACGGTCCAATACAATGTGCAACATAAAAAAGTGTACAGGTCAGCTCTGAGGTAACAACATAAAAAAAACAATCATGTGATACAGATAACACAGTAATACATTTTTTCTTGCAGATATGCATACTTATTAGCTTGCAGCTAGTTTCTATACATAGGCACTTATTAAAAAAATACAATGAAAATCGAATCACACACACATGCTTACATGTCTTGACTCCACAGAAAAAATGATTTACATGCCATGCTGAAATTACGTGCCGTTTTAATCTCTAGGGGGACCGTGTTCCATATTTTTGTTCCACTAAACTGTATCAGTCTTTCTCCGTAAACATTAAAACATTTGGGCAGATTGAAATTACCATTCGAAGCATGTCGCGTATTGCGTTTAGGAATTGAAAAAAGATCAGCAGGCAAAGGTGAATTTCTATTAATTATGTTATTTACTGAAACAGCAATTTTGTAGTCACGCAACATCGGAACCGAGAGAATGCGTTGTGATTGGAAAATATTACTTACTGATTCACCTTGGCTTATGATTTTCAGTGTACGTTTTTGAAGTCGTTCAAGAGTTTTTAGATAACTGTTGTACGTCACACCCCACGATTCCAGACAGTAACCTATGTGACAATGACACAATGAAAAGTAGAGTGTGCGGAGTATAGCTTGTGGAAAATATTGGCGAGCTTTTATTAGAGAATAGCAGCCATAGGCTAGCTTTGCGCACACACTTTGTACTTGCTCATGCCAGTGTAAGTGTTCATCAAAAGTGACGCCTAAATATTTAAAACAAGGAACTTGTTGAATAGGAGTGTTGTTTATTGTTAGGTTAAGAGATTCAGCGTCAATGTGTTTCCTACGAGAGTGAAACACCATATACTTTGTTTTAGTACAGTTAACAGTCAGCTGATTCCTGGCAAACCATTCCGAAATGTTCGATAAATCGGTCATCGCGTCATTTTGTAAATCTGCTAAGGAGTGTCCTGTGAAAACTAAAACAGTGTCGTCCGCGTACATCAGTGCCCTTGACCTCTGTAGGGATTGCGGGACATCATTAATATAAAGAGAGAACAATATAGGGCCCAAAACTGAACCCTGTGGCACCCCGCATTTAATATAACCGTAGGATGATTTGATGTCACAAATGACTACTCTTTTGTTTGCGTGCCGATAGATAACTAGAAAAAAAATCAAGTGAGTTACCTTTTATCCCATAAGAATGCATTTTTTCCAGTAAAATGGAATGACTAATAGCATCAAATGCCTTTCGTATGTCTAAAAATACTGCTATTGCTATGTTGTTTTCATGTAGCGCGGAATTAATATATTGCGTAAGCATCGAAACAGCAGTTGAAGTGGACCTGTTTGCAACAAAGCCGTGTTGCTGGGGACAAAGTACATTCTGTTCACCCAGGAAGCGCCTTAATTGCGACGAAATTAGTTTTTCAAGCGTAGTGTTAATACTACTCAGAACAGATATTGGTCTGTAGCTGTCCGGAAGATTCCGATCACCAGATTTGTACACTGGTATTACTTTGGCGGTCTTAAGTATACTAGGATAAGTTTTAGAGGAAAATGCATGATTAAATATATGGCATAAGGGACCACACAATACATCAATATTCTCCTTTAAAATCCTTGATGATATGGCGTCATGGCCAGCTGCCTTGTTCCCTGGTAACTTATTAATTACTTGTCGGATGTCATCCTCAGTTACATCACATAAATCAAAATTATTGGTAACAGTACAGGGTGCATTTAAATGCACCCTGTACTGTTACCATTCTGGGTCGTCTTGTAGAGGCTGATGGCGTTCAACCAGATCCCTAAAAGATCCGCGCCGTCCGTAGCTTTTCGGTGCCCCGTGCTACATCCGACGTCTGGAGCTTCATCGGCTTATGTTCCCACTTTCGTCGTTTTGTGAAAAACTTCGCCAACGTTACCAGGCCACTAACAGATTTACTGAAGAAGGATACCACATTCTCTTGGGGCCCTGAGCAGGCTGAAGCGTTCATCGCTCTCATTGGCTACTTAACTACACCCCCATACTTGCCCACTTTAATCCATCTGCTGCCAGCACAGAAGTTCGCACCGACGCTAGTAGCCACGGTATTGGCGCCGTTCTCGTTTAGCGGCACCACGGCAGATAGTGCGTGATAGCTTAGGCTAGTCACCTGTTTTCTCTCCCTGAAAGTAATTATTTCATCCCCGAAAGGGTGTTAAGCTGTAGCTTGGGCAGTTGCCAAGTGCCGGCCATATTTATATGGTCGCATATTCTCAGTCGTTACAGACCACCAACCGTCTGCTGGCTGACTTTTCTGAAGGATCCGAGAGACGTCTGGGTCGCTGGGCTCTGAGGCTTCAGGAATTTTCGTTTAGCGTCAGCTACAAGTCGGGCCGTTTGAACAAGGACGCAGACTGTCTTTCTTGTCATTCTGCGGATCCTCCTGATCACGTTGTGAATGACCTGTAAAATAGCGTAATTAGGCGTTTACTGACATCGGCGATATGCGCATTCAACAACGACCGGATGAGTCAGTGCGCACTATCATTGACGCCATCTAGTCTGACAGCCTTGACGCTCAAGCCTGTATGTTCGTGCTGCATGACGACATCCTATACCGCCGCAACGTCAGCACTGAAGGCTCTGAGCTTCTGCTTCTCCATCCTCGTCATTTACGGCCTGCCACACTTGAACAACTTCACGACGCACCAACAGCGGGCCACCTCAGTGTTTCCCGCACATACGTCTGCGTGCGACGTCGGTTTTACTGTACCGCAGCGTGCGTCGATATGTTGCCGTTTGTGACCTCTGCCAGCGCCGCAAAAGTCTTTCTTTGCTGCCAGCTGGATATCTTCACCCAATCGAAGTCCCCTTCCTCTCTGGACCATTTCATCCCATTGGACTCGGCCATCTTGCCCTTTTCCGACGACGACACTGGGAAATAAATGAATCACCATCGCCACAGAATATGCGACCTGTTACGCGATAACCAAAGCCATAGGCAAATCAGTTGTGCCACTGATATCGCGGATTTTCTTCGTCATGACGTCATCTTACACCACGGTGCACCCCGACAGCTGCTTACGGACCGCGGCCGCTCTCTCTTGTCAAAGTTGTCGACGACTTCCTTCAATCGTTTGCTACAGCACATAAGCTATCTACCTCCTACCACCCACAAACTAATGACCTAACTGAAAGTCTCAACCGCATACTCACAGAGATGCTTTCGATGTACGTCTCCGAAGATCTTCGTCACTTGGACACCACGTTGGCCTGTGTGACTTTTGCATATGACTCCTCTCGACATAAAACCACGGGATTCTCACCTTTTTATCTTTTGTATGGTCGCAACCCCATATTGCCATATGAAACCACCTTACCTATCAAGACATCTGCTTCCGAGTACGCTCGCGAAGCCATTTATCGGGCTCACATAGCTCATCAGGTTGCCCAGTCTCGTCTCACCAGGTCGCAGGATATGCAAAAAGCCCTTATGACCATCGGCATCGTAGTATCACGTTTGCCCCAGGTGACCGCGTGCTCTTGTGGTCACCGTGTTGCCGTGTAGGTCTCTCTAAAAAACGTTTGTCCCCATACGCAGGAACCTTTTTAATCTTACGTCAAGTTAGCGTCATCAACTACGAGATAGTGCCAATGCACTTCAATACGTCACCAAGTTCGTCACTTGTTGACATTGTCCATGTTTTGTGCATGAAACCCTACTTCTCTCGCACTTCTCCGGACTCGCGCCGAGACGGCGCTCCAGCGCCCGGGGGTCCTGATACGGAAATGAAGTAAAGGAAGAAGGACACAATCAGCTGAGAGGCGCGCGAGTGTGCCGATAAGCCATTGTGACTCTTGCCTGTGCCATTTCCTCTGTAAAGGCATTTTGTACAGAAGTCACCAACCTCGTCACAATATTCTGCTATGACATTATTTCAAGATAGTTCATGGTAAACAAAATATGAGTGACATGCAGCTTGCACCAATTCAATGAGCAGTTTTCCTATTCATTGACAGCATGAAAGCAAAACAACTTTGGCTAAGCCATGGTCAGCTGGGTTGGTTGGTTTAACGTGGTGAACAGCAACGAAAGCTTATCACCTTTTTCTTTAGTTGACGATTCTAGTGGGATGAGAGCAGCCTCGAAACATTAATTTATCAACCTCTTTTGAAGTATTTCCATTCCGAAATGAGTCTTACAACAAAAATAGCATGACAATTCATCATATACGCACTTCATGCTGTTGGGCCTGTTTCTTAATTTAGAACTTGTTTTTTTTGAGCGTGGTTTGGTATACAAACCGGTAAGTATGCTCAGTCACACTCATTGCAAAAGGCATGAGTCGTATGGCTGCGTGAATAATGAGTAAGTAGACACGAGTACGAGTGTGAGTGAGTCCTTACAGGTGAGAGTAGGCATGAAACAAATTCAATCAAATTTATTTTTCTACTATAATACAGAAGGGACTGTGGTAAAAATCTGTCTTCAGAACAATCACTGTTAAAAAATTTGATCAGTAGCGGACTTAACAGCGATTAACAGGGCACTGTGAGCGTACATGAGCGTAGTTAAAAGCTCTTGCAATCAAACTCTAGGTCCATAATATACTCCAACAATTTGCTGCAATGAAGTATGAAGTGCAGCCTGATGGCGTGATACAATTGTAGTGATGTAACAGATAGCATGAAGTCTTTGTATTGCAGCTTAAACCTTACTGTGTGTGCTCATGAACCATTGGGCATCGCTTCTCACCTGCTTTCTTAATTCAATGGATTGCATGCAATCACAGTTTTACATTGCTTGCAGCACTTGGGCTATGTTTTTTCTGAGGGGGGGGGACGCTAACACGAGGACGTACTCCTTGTGTTCACTGTTACTGCGTTTCGACAAAACCTTACTGTTGCACATTTTCATTTGTAGCAAGCCACACCTTCTTGTACAGCACCATTCCTAAATGCTGTCCATCATTGTAACACTCACCCTTACGACGACGAGCTGAGCTTATCAACGCAGTAATCCGTCTGCTACCGGAAACAAGTAGGGCTAATTCACACTGAAAAGTGGGTTCTCAACGCCACATTCAAGCTACTCTGAACAAGTTATCGCAGTTCTTTGTGGTTTGAACAAACAGTGCACCAAAAAAAATTTGAAAATTCACTCAAAGCATGCATTTTGATAGAGGTGGGACTAGATTCTGGCAACTGCAAACTGCAATTAGCTGCAGCTCTGTTTGCAAAAAAAAAGAAGCAACCACAGGTTTTTTAGAGCTTTGTGAACTGACGAATGTCACATGTACAGAGAGTGTGGCTCCATTTACACAGAATAGTTGTTTCCTTCATTTAATGATTAAGATTATCACTGCTTTTTAACGTCTATAAGCTGTGGATGCTGGTACATGTAAACAAACGCCCACAAGCTCTATTCACTGGCTCGCTTGCCCTGCTCAATACTTTTCAAATTTCAGTTAGACATCTTCTGCACTGAAGGCTGGAGACCTTAGGACACTTTATGCGATGCAGTTTAATGAAATCAAGCCTCTGCGTATATACATAAAAATTTCGCTTGTTGTTAAAAGACATGTGGAATCAGATACGAAAATAGGATGAAAATCTGTATTTTTGCATCACTTCTGGCAAGAAGTGAGGTTGGAAAAGTGGTGATACTAATTACAAGCATTGTGAAAATAAAAATAGCATAGTACATAACCAAACACTTAAGTAGTGCTGGAATACAGCGATTTAAACATGAAAACCTAGAAGAATTGCTGTATTAGACTCTTGTATATTGTTTTCATCACTACAATGTGGGTATCTTGGTGCTTAGCAATCAAGGTGTTGTGCTCCTAATCATGAGAAAACGGGTTTGATTCTTGCGTGATGGTGCCCACGTTTTAATGACTACTGAGAGCAAGAATACCACTCTTCTGTTGTGAGCAATACGAGAGCGAACACGAGTGAATAAACAGAGCAATGAGTGTCCCCGCACTATGCTTCGTTTTTGACAATAAATTCTCAAGTAGCTATAGTAGTTGTACAATCAGCTGCAGCTGCTATTTTGTATCAGACTAGCAAGGTGGCAGTGCAATGTTTAGCGGAGCCATGGTGCCCTTTGTCAAAAACAGTGAACATAGCGCGCGTTAGAAAAAAAGAAAAACGAGGGATGGCGCGTGGCAAGAGGATCTTGGCATTTTTTTACTAGAGTAAACGGCAGCGTTGAGACGCACGCTGCTTGATATTTCCAGGCGTGTTCGTCCTGAAAACTTGTTTATCTACGAACAAAGTTTTGGGATTTTACACCCTTTTCAGTGTTTACATCAGCTGCTTGCCGTGAAACACACAATAGGGGGTTTTAGGCTTTTTGAAGTGAACTTACTTGTTACCTGCCATAGTGCTCATAAACATACTAATTATAGGTTTTATCTAAGAACACGAGAATAATCAAGACTATCGTTTACAGTTTGTTATAAACATAAACGGCGTTTGCATCTAATGTCCTAGATGATTAGTAGGATTACGGGGCTCACATTTGTCCAACTAAGGCCTTGTTTATACTTTATACGGCTTTAGCTGCTGCATTATTCACAATAAGAACCTAATAAATGTATAAACTTTCCATGAAAGAGCATCTAGATTGGGCTTCTCCATGACTGTGATCATCCGAACACACCTGATCCTGTTCTCGAAATAAGGGTAGTAGCCCAGCTATTCGAATGACTTAGTAGGATGCTTACTCAAACATAGCTTCCTACCGGTAGGCAGAGATATGTAAAATGTCGAAATAAACTTCACAGTTCTCATCAAATATGTGTTCACTAGTCATCTGCTCTCACAAACGCCTGTACTAGAAACCCCTACATTTGCGCACCTGCAAGAACCGAGAAGTTAGGATTCTTTAGCGTGCGAAATGTTCCAGTCTCAACACAAAACCATACGCATGCATATCGTCCAGTTCCAACCGATGTCGATGAATCAAAAATGAAAGGACCCAAAATTCAAATAAAACACTCCTACAAGCAATACATAGACCTGTCAGAATTTGCCAATTAAACCAATTTGTAGTTGCACCTCACGAAAAGATACACTTGAAGAACAAGACTGTTATCTTAACATTTCAGAGAGATAGTACTTGAGAGGAGCTGATAAATTCAGCTGTTACAGCTTCACGAAGAACACAAGACTGATTTCCTGCATAGTCTATCTAGTAACATAAACACAATTCATGATGTACAACGCATAGAACAGCACCTAAAGCTGCTGCAACACACTGCAGGTATACGTCAAAGGCCACTATCGGTCCCTCGAAAGCTATGCCGTCACCACAGGACAAAATAAACAGCAAAATAGCTGAGAAACAATAACCCATGGCAGCAATGAAAAAGAAAATGAAACTTATGCACTTTATTGTGTACTCTGGACACCGAATGCACAAAAATGGCATAAGCCGAATGCAGCGATTCAACACGTTTCACGTTTATGTTCAATGAGCATGAGTCATATGTAGATTACACCTGCATTGCATTACTTCAGAAGTTAACAATGGCATGAAACATACACAATAGGCAGCACTTGACACTCACGTAAAAACCACACTTTGTGCCTTTCAATGGGTGATATTGCATCAAAAACGTAGCACTGCCCTGCTGTCTTTGTATGAATAATTCCAGAATTGCTGATTAACTCTCGTACCCGAATCACAATAACACCCACTCAACCTTCTTTTATGCAGATGTTGATTAGGCCTCGGCTCATGCTCAGTCACTTCAAGTGTGCGTCATGTTTCAAGTCGGGCACATCTGTACACGTCTATTGTCAGTGCCCTTTTCTCAGCCTATCAGAAACAGTGCGAAACCGCTCATGGTAATATTTTCCTGTCACAGGCAGATTTAGGACACAGTATCCAGCACAAGGTGCAAACGGAATTGGTAATTAAAAAGTACTCGAAGAAGCCTCCCAGGACACCATTTGGTTTATATGGGTCAAGTTTGTTTGCACTGAATGAAACGTTCATGACAAAATGTATAGCAATAACAATAGAATGAGCAAAAGCGAATCAGCTAGCTACTAAAAAGCTCCAATTTAGGGAACTCGGTTTTTCTATTATA
The DNA here is from genome assembly GCA_013436015.1 of Rhipicephalus annulatus. NCBI lineage: Eukaryota > Metazoa > Arthropoda > Arachnida > Ixodida > Ixodidae > Rhipicephalus > Rhipicephalus annulatus. The sequence goes on from WOVY01000023.1 coordinate 345,793, forward strand.
ATTATAATCATAACCGCCATCAAACTTTCACAAACATTCTGACAGTTGTATGTTATCGGATTTTATATTGAACACACAGTTCCAGTTAGTCGTACGTTTTTTCTTTTATATGCATGTAGCTTTCGAATATAATACTAAAAAATGTAGGAAATGGCAGCATTTTTAATTGACTGTAGAGAAGCCGTCTTTGTAGTTGGGGAACATCTATAGGCCGTTCACAACAAGACTTGCCTTATGTGAAATTTTCCGTGTAGTATTTTCACATGTTAGACATAAACGCTATTTGATGTTGTATTTTATGACTTCAACATTCTTGGGCATATCTAAGACAGCAATGTATGAAAGCAGAGCGTGCAAAGTGCAGAAAGAACTTGAAATAAACACTACGCGAGCTAAAGAGCAAATTCAAGTTTGATGGAGTTCCTGCATCGAGATGCCTGATACACAATATACCTCCACTGACAGCGTGCTTGTACGGCACACTTTAGAGCACACGCACGCCAAAACTAACACTTTTACGTCTAGAACTACTGCAGAACATCGCCACCTCATACCTACACTGGTATCTCCTGAGCAAACTTCGTCATCTGGTGACACGATCAAGGACTTCAGCCGCGACGTGGTCACCACAGCACAATGCCAGCAGGAAAGCAGCGCACACGCCTCAGAACATGTCGAATGACGGCGATAAAGAGGCAATAAAGCTGATCGCTTCAGACTGTGTCATCACTCAGTACTTTTCAGGAATGAACCACGAACACGGTACACATATACAAATCAGAAATGCTGTTTGCAGCGATCGAACACTTTTTAAGGTAAGTATGTGCCATCCACACATGACACCTGCAAATGACGACATTCCGTTCCCCAAATCGAAGCTACAACAAAGCAAACGATAGCACAAAACACACGAAAACGGTGGTCTTCGAGCCTCACGTAAACACAACTCTCCGTCGGGTTTCCTCGGGGATCGCCGCCAGTGAGGAGGGCAGGAAGGTTGCGCCGGCTTGCTGCTGTCGATGAATGAACTGTAGTGATACTTACAATAACGTCCAAAAAGCCTTTTTTAGGCAGCGGCAGACTTGGACTTGCCACTTGTTTTGTCACTTCAGGCGAGTGCCATGTTTTTCGACCAGCTTGCGTCATGACGTCATGGGCCTACGATTTTAAATGCGAAGCATTTCTTAGCGAACTTCGGCGACATTGAGCGTATCTGTCTATCTATCTATATATTTATCTATCTAGCCGCCTACGACTTTTAGCTTTCCTGGCCATTCGATAATGGTATCAATACCAAACTTGGTATAGCATAACAAGACTGTATGAAAGATACATTTGACTAGTACTAACAAGAAGATCATGACATGTATGTCATGAATGTCATGATTTACATTTCATGGTCCTGCAACTCCTGCGGCGGTTTCGTTCACATGGCATGTTGAAAAACTGGTATGGTATGGCATGATTTCATGGCGAACACAAGCGACAGACCCTAACATGAAAATCAAGACATGCGTGTCATGGTAACAACTTAACTACATGTCACGCTCATGACGTGCTAGTGGCCGTTTCGTTAGCCTCACATATACCAAATTTGGTATAACAGTACGTGAATAAATGACGAAGGTATGTGACTGGAGCAAACGTAATAATCATAAGATGCGTGTCATTTAACAACTTGAGTACATGCCACGCTCAGGATGCGCTGGTGGCTGTTTCACTAGCTTAACTTATACTACATTTGGTATTACGGGACGTGAATAGAAGACGAAGTTATGATACTGCTGTGAACTCGATATACGTGAGATGCGTGCCATATGACATGACTACATGCTATGCTCATGATGTGCTCCCGGCCGTTTTGCTAGCTTCACATGTACCAAAATCGTTATTACGTTACGCGAACGGACGACATAAGTAAATGACAACTCCAAACATGATAATCACGACATGCATGTCATGTAACAACATGACTACATGCCACAATGATGATGCGCTCGCGGCCGTATCGCTAGCTTGAAGTAGTAGCTTCACATATGCCAAATTCGGTATTACGTGACGCCAATTGATGATGGAATATGTGACTGGTGCAAACATGATAATCATGAGATGCGTGTTATGTGAGAACATGACTACATGCCACAGTCAAGACGCCAATACATTTCGACGTGACGCGGTGCGCGTGCTCACCGGCGTTCAATTCGCCGCGTCACGCCAGCGTTGCCACGCCAGGCACCGGTCTTGCCAAATACTCGCACGCGCGCGCCGTGCTTCCTTGCTTTGACGTAGCGCGTTCCAGCGCGTCCAGCGTCCCTCCATCACGAAAATTGACGCGAAATGCAGCATGTCGCATTTCGAGCCGGTTGCCGTCGTGCCGCGCTGACGGACGCTGGTCGCGCCTGGCGTCAGACTATATGTGCTCGCGTTTCACTAACGTAGCGTCGCTGTGTCCAGCGTGCGCGCGCATCGACGCTACATTCGCCTCCATGATGTGCTCACGGCCGTTTTTCTAGCTCAACATATAACAAATTTGGTGTTACGTGACGTTAACGACTGATGAAATATATGTTTTGGTGCAAACATAATAATCCTGGCATGCGTGTCATGTGAGATCATGACAACATACCACGCTCATAGCGTGCACGCGGCCGTTTCACTAGCTCCACATATACTAAATTTGGTATCCATGGCGTGAATAGACGACGAAGGTAAATGACACATCTACACATGATAATAATGACACGGAAGCTATGGACGGCATCATTTACCTCCACATCGTAACGTTGGGTTGATTTTAAAGTGACATATCAACATTTCTTATTTGTGTTTCGCATATTATTGATTCCCACTGTGTATGGGATCTGCCAATTTTTTTAACCAATAGCAACCTAAAGAGCTTGAGGGCCCGTCCCCTCCGGTGACAGCTGAGAAGTTGTCGCCGCCTCTGGACTGGTCAAAAACCAGGCTCGCACCGAAAAAACGGAGCAGAACCGGGCGCACGGCCGTACCGTGGTTTGACCTTAGGGCGTATTGTTCGACGAGAACTTGAAGTGGCAACATTTGTCACATCAGATCATTTTGAAATGTCTTACTTGAAAACACCTGTGTTTTCTCATCTTAAGAACCGTCGAAAATTTGATGGTGCACTTCTAGACGGTCGGAGATATCAATTATGAGACTGCAATGCATCGTTCTTCCAATGAATTTTCATCTGCTTCGGTCTGGTATGACACAGTCTTCTTATGCCTCTACTGCAACGAGAGTGAATCCCTGCTCGATTTCTTCTTAACATGAAGGTTATTTACAAATCAAAGGAAAAGACTGTTAGAAGAACCGCTTATAGTTGTTCAGTGAAATAGGAGCGTGGGAGGAACACACACACGAAGCAAAGAAGAGGAACAAATATGAATTACCAACTAGCCCAACTTTTCATCCAAACAATTATGAATTACCAATATGCCAACCTTTCAGTTCTATTGCAAAACCCTCTTGGTAGGTTCGTTTTAAATTTATTTCATACGGTGACCCTTTGGAGCAACTGAAAGAGAAATGAGCCACAGGAACGTTTGCGAGGTCGTGTGAGATTTTTTAAAGGAAACAAAAAGAATAGAATGTTATGCTTAGGGATACATTCACGTTGATTCCAACGTTACTTTCTTGTTGTTGTTTTTTACTTTCTTTATTTTACCTATGTATTTTTGATCAAAGATCCCCATCTAAACAATTTCATTTCAAAGATCACCTAGCGTCTGTTTCTTGGGCCATACCCGTGGTGCGTTGCACCAACACTTTGAAGGACAACCAACCAACCAACCAACCGGAGCAGACGTTGGCTCCTGGCTTACTGTTTCGTTTCACCGGCGACAATATTTATAATCCGGCCGAGACACTCCACATCTAGCGTCTCGTTACACACAGTGCTGCCTTCAATACATCGAAAATGCATAGGAAAACCTTTAACCTAAACGGAATATATGAGGATTTCAGGCAACAAGAAGTATTTACACGTCATTATCACAATTTTTATTTATTTATTTATTTCCGACATACTGCCAATCACAAACAGAAATTTTCGCAGGAAGAGCATGCATAAAATATATATATATATACATGAGTGTTCAATTCGGAGATAACAATATGGTAAATAACAAGAAAATTGCACCTGAAGTTTACCATACAAACTTGGAAAGTAAAAAAAAGCATTCATACAAAGGTTGCTTAGCACGCAGCATGAAAAAGAAGTGATAACCATAACGCAAGGGTACACGTAAGTAATGTGTGAATCGCTTATTACATAATGAAAATGATATCATTACATAAAGCAAGATGGTACGGTTATTTCTATACAGAGAGTTTATGTTAAGAAGCATATAGGTAGTTTTCAAGAAGTGACGAAAAGTTATATTCGTTATTACAGGTAGTTATTTATGTACACGAAATATTTCCTAATTTGAATTCTTGTGGTAAAAATGGTAAGAATTCAAAACTCTCAGTTTTGAACCTGTATTCTTCAAGAAATCGGAGCTGCTTATGACGAGAGGGCCTAGGTTTTAGGAGAGATAGGCATTTTTTCCTATCAATGCGAAGTTTATTGTTAAAAATCTGAAACAGCACTTTCTGGCGGGCAATTTCGGCACTGTAACTGAGCGTCGGTATTCCTGATTTTTGCATCATTGGGGATGGAGAGTCAGATTTACGGTGTTTCTTGAAAGGTTGATTTTATATTTATCCCATATGGTGGTCCTATAGAGCACCGTATGGGATAAATCCCATATGGCACCGTCAGATGTATGGTGTTTATTGAAAACAAACATGGCTTCTTTGCTTTGCACGTTTCCTAGTTTATTAGGTAAGTTTTTTTGTAGACGGGAACCAAACTACGTTAAAGTACTCGAGCACTAGTCTAACAAACGTGGTATAGGCAAGTAGCTTCGAAGCGTGGGGTGCTATGGAGGTGCCTTTCAGAAAAAAGAAAAAAAATTTTTTATTGCAGATGATGCAACATGGTTTTACGTGTGCCTCCCATTTCAGGTCCTGCTGTTTTATCTGCCGATAGTGCATAGAGATGGTGAAAGTAAATGACATTTAAAAGAAAGACGTTGCGTAGGGTAGGAATCTTCACAACTCACCTTCATAATTCTCAACAATGCAGAAACTTCAGTAATACCTGATAAATTATGTTTTTCTCTTTCCTGCTCGGATTATCTGTTGGAGTTGCTGAATGTAGGAGTTTAAATCCTGCAAATAATGCATGACCTTTTGGGACTGTAACGTAATGCAAAACATTTTACGCACACCGCTAGTTTTCCCTTCAAGCCAGCGCCTTACCTGCACACGCGAATGCCATCAACGAATGATCTACAAACTCCAGTGGTTGGGTCTGAAGGCTCAGCAGTATGCATGCGGTTTTCTAGCAGCAGCGACAATCATGCTCCGCCGTGCCGTCACATCGCGGCGTCTGCAACCGTGTGTCGGCGACAAAGCGTCATTAATCATTGAATGAGAACAATCGCGAGCTTAACCATAAATTAAGAATAGAAGTTTAAAAGCTTAGCGATAAGAACGTAAAGTTCATTGCTGTCTAGTGTGACATAAGGAAGCCACAAAAGCATGTCACAAACTTTCTTTTTTGCAATCTTTCACCGTGACAAGGTGCAGAGAAGCGCACGCTGCGACAGCTACGACGGCTGCGACGCACTTCACATGATAGTTTCACATTGCAACAAGCAACCATAATTGTCACAAGCTACATTCGAAACATGAAAACAAACCTTCGACAACGACGTTTACGACACACACTCTGTCACTCCCTGCGTGAGAGATGAATGTAAGAAAAGAAGGTTGATGCCTTGCATTCCTTCAAGTACGTGTGGATAACAAGCATTGAGAACAAACTGCATCCGAAACGAGAACAAGGGGTGGAGCCACATTGTCGGAAATTGCCACGCTGTCTTGCAGGCGATAAGTGATCTTCTCTAGTTTTCCAGAAACGTGCGACGCGACAAGCGCCGTCAACGGATAGGCCTCTGCGGCAGCAAGTCATGCCACTCGTCGCTGCCGCTACAATACGGTGTGCATGTGGTTGGGACATTAAAAGCTGTCCAGTTGAAAGTGGCAGGGAATTTCTCGCGAAACGTCGGTGAGGCCCCTAGAATAGTTCGTGTAAATTGCTTGATAGGCAACACTTCTTCGCAAGAACCACGTAGACGGAGTCTCCTTTGTAGAATGGATGTTCATCGTCAAACGTCTTGAGCATGCGGGCTACTTCCGCCTTTAGGAGTGCATTCTCTTCAGGTGAAAGAATCTTGAGGTCGGGGTGCAGTGTAATCTGGAAGTCTGAAATATTGAGGCATAGTGAAAAGTAATCAACACACGCGTTATGGCTTTATAATAGTTATAATTGGGCTTAGCTTCCCAAAACCATCATATGGATATAAGAGATGCCGTAGTGAAATGATCTAAAAAAGTTGATCACGGTATCATGACTTATCAGCTTTAATCCTTCATTTCACCAAAACTGCGCTGAATATTGGGCTCAGGCTGTTTATTGCGAGCCCTAACAAACAACAACGGCGGATGGTTGCTTTCAAAAGATCCATTCATTGCTACTAAAAAACCCTGAGCTTGCAAAGTCATCTATAGCAATTTACGTTCTACTGAACGAATTATATAATATATAAAAGCATTTGTGGGCAAAGGGGGACCACGTACGAACCCATAAGAACGATGCGCTCAATATATTTGAAAGAAAACTAATCGTCTTATCTCCCACGGGCCATGAGGTATTATTGCGGTGGCGATTGCATGGACACTATTGGCTGGATTTTTCTGCCGGCATCGGCGTCGCCGTCACTCAGTGTATATGTATACTTATTTATATATATGAAACTGCAAAAAAATTCAGAAAGAGACTCCGGTGCAGGGAATCAAACTTGGGTCCACTGAACTGTGTGTGCGAGGCGTTAACCCCTGCGCCACGAAGAAGCACGTCCTTGAACATTCAAATGGTAATTATGTCTACCACCTACTGCTGCTGTCGGGCATCTCGGGGGAAACTATCGTGTTTTCAGCATTGACAGCAAGATGGCACAATGAGCGCGCTTCACCACATCGCGTGGCGGCGCACGGTCCTATCTCCCGTGCGTACTTTGCCCCACTTAGAGGAGGGGGGCGACACTCTTTTGCGCGTCCTTATCTCGTGGTAAAGAGGACCGTAGGCCTTGACTGGCCTCGGGCTTTACCTTGATAGATACTGTTGCAGTTACCGGGCGCACAATTATCACTGCGATCATTGCAGCCTTCATTGGCAAAAGCAAACGCTTTTCAGACACACCGAAGTAAGTACTGAGGCGCCTTGTCGCCTGCATGCGTACTTGTGAGTACGTTTCGTGCGTAGTTTATGCATGAGAAACGTAGAGCACGTTTAGATCTGCTTGCCAATTTGCGCGTTCATTGCTTTGCTTTTGCTTCAAAACTGTCACTTTTTTCCTGCCCTGTGGTACGCCTCTCCTACCTTACGTGTGTGTAGATGATAATAGTGCGTGGAAATCGAGATTTGTGCAAGAGAAGGAGTACACCCTAATTGACCACTACTGTATTGTTCAGGACGATTATCTTTTCATATAAAACAGCTCCTTTCTAAATAAAAACCTTCCCTTTTGCGCAGACCAACTAACTTGCAGTATCATTCGCGCTGCGATAATGCAACTACAAGCACTGTATCGGTGAACTGAGAAGCGATCAAGCGTATAAGCTTTTATACAGCTATCATCAAAGATTAGAACGTTATCGCTAGCAGTGGTGTTAGCTCCAGAACTAACTCTACTGTTCTCGGTGGGTTTGTTATCGCATCGAAAGGTTCTAAAAATATGTAGATAGTCCTCAGTGTTTCAGCCGGGCCCTGGGGATAACAGTAGCTACGATTCAAAAGCTTGGTGTAATTAAAACGCAACAAAAATAGTGGGCGTGGATTAATATACAAATTTCTAGATGACATCTTTCTTCTGTTATACGAGCGTTTGCCCCGACTTTTTTTCGGGTCTTGATTGGTTTTGCACCACCCACAGACGAAGCGGTTACAACTTTCCACATTTCAGAACTACTACACTAAGACAGCGCAGCGATTACAGGTTGGTATTGAGGTACAACAAAAGTAAGTAAATAGAGGAGGTAAAAATTCAATACAGAAGCATGGGCTTCCTTTACCTGCGCCGGTGTTTAAGGAACAATCCTATTGTCGTCTGACATCTAGCGTTGACGTCAAGCAGGTTCAGTGTTTGATAAATATAAAGTAAGGCGGCCAACGCTTGTTTGCCCGTAACCATAAGAGTCGCCAAGTGGCTCCTTCGTCTGTTCAAGCCACTGGAGTGACAGCGAAATACCAGCATCAACGAACACTGGCTTATGAAACGGAGAATAGGAAGGGAAACGCCAGTGCCGAAAATTATATGCATCGCTCTACAAGCAGAAACCTGTAGAAAGAAGAGAAAGAAAAAAAAACGAAAGGCCTAAGTGATGCCAGTCCTCACAATGACTGACTTACTTTCTAAGTTAAAAAAAAGCAGCAAACTGGATATTATAAATCCGAAAATGGGAAGGAAGGAAGCAAAAAAAGAAAAAAGACAGGGAGGTTAGCCAGAAACACATCCGGTTGGCTACCCTACACTGTGGGATCAGCGAAGAGGACAAAAAAGATGAGAGAGAGGAATTACGCAACAAGAAAATATTAGAACATGACTAAAGAAAATAACTGTAGCCAACAGTAGGTCCCTCAAGCTTCAGGTGGATCTAGGTGGATCATATTCATGGTTAGTTTCTTTGACATCAAGGTTACCTCAGGGTCCCATACTGAATCCGCTTCTCTTACTTGTGTTTATAATATATATATCGGATACAAATAAAGGTAATAATAGGATGTTTGATGACGACTGTGGGTTGTATACTCAACTGACCGGCCAAACAGATTTACTCACCTTCAGGATGTTCTTATTCACGTGGAGGTATAGTGTAAAATAATTGGTTCGAATCCCGGCTGCGGCGGCTGCATTTCCGATGGAGGCGGAAATGTTGTAGGCCCGTATGCTCAGATTTGGGTGCACGTTAAAGAACCCCAGGTGGCCTAAATTTCCGGAGTCCTCCACTACGACGTCTCTCATAATCATATAGTGGTTTTGGGATGTTAAACTCCACATATCAATCAATCAATTAGTGTAAAATAATTACTTGGTACTGTACAATAATAATTAATACGCGCATTCATGTCGGTTTGACTAAGAGGGTTAATAGGTTTACCGATCAGTGTATCTTAAGCAATCCAATTATTGGAAAAGAACACAAGTACAAGAACATGGGTGTCACGTTTTTTAAGGATAGGGTCTGAACACAATTCCTGCGTTCTTACCAAGCTTTGAAAGCCCTACCCTTTCAACAAAGGGATCCTAAATGTTCAACCAAGGAGGTTAAACAGGCCGCGTAATATGCCTACCTATACCAATACTGGAATACGCCTGTCCTGTGTGGTCCTGTTTCACAACGTACATATTCATGCACTTGAGCGCATTCAGTCGATCGCAGTAGGATTTGCTTTGAGAAAATATGACCGAGCTGAAAGCTCACGATGCATGAAGAGAGCTTTTTTCGGCAATACCTACATTATTGAAGACGAAACCTAGGACTGAAAACATTTTCTTCAATCTACATTATGCACACATTCATTATACCTTTGTATCACCTAAAATCAGCAGATTATCAATTCCCTCATCTTGACCACAATTTTAAAGTACACCCATACAACCCCACAGCTTATCTGTTTAACATTATTTTTTCCTAAGTTATTGTCGGACGGACTATATCAACAGCCGATTTCTTTGGCTCTCATAAGTTATTGTCGGACGGACTATATCAACAGCCGATTTCTTTGGCTCTAAGAGTGCGTATTCATTCTATAAATCACTGTTACCTCCCGCAATAATGCCTAAGATGGCACTGCGGGTAATGTTTCGAAAAATTTGCTGTCAAGTTTTAGCTTCTTTTGTTGTAACCATCTGTGCACAATGCTTGAGTAGTGGGTGAGCATGTGACGGTAACTTTCTTTCAACACACAGCAAGCCTCGACCACTACTATGGTGTCTAAAGCCCACATATTATTCAATAAAGCCTCGACCATAACAGTGGTGTTGTAAGTTTCACATGTGCACATGAAATGAATAGAAACAAAGCTGCACAAAGCAAGATAAACGTAAAGGCAAAGGTGCCAAACGAACGCTCTGCAGTTGCAGTATGAAATGAAAAAAAAAACGAGCGAAAAACAGCTAATAAACGCGAGAAGAAAAAAAATGGCCCCGTATATGCATGTTATTCTGCAATTGTTGTTGACAGACGATAGTCTCGCGTGTGGCAAAAGAGTGAACAAAACATTTATTTCAAGTTTAGCGCAAGAAAATTGGTGAATGGTATTCCGGAGGCACTGCGTTAGTGTGCCTTGCTGTGACCGACGCCAGAGCTGACGAAGGAGCGGTGCTCTTTTATTCCTCAAACAAGTAGCCGACCAGCCAGCTGCCTATGCCCGCCAGGTATTGTCCCTACTAGCCGGAGGGTGAGACGTCGTGTCGCCACGACGCCGTAAGCCATTCGAGAGAGGACACAAATACAGCATTCTCCTTGGAAGAGACCGCGGCGGCCGCCGCAAATCGCCCCGCTAATTAAGTGAACAGATCAGTGGACCATTTGATGTATGCTGTCATTAGCTTGACGAGCAACACAAACGACGAGCAAGAGCCCCGATGGCGCCACCTTAGAGTGCAGTGATCACATCCGATATTGAACGTTCACGGGGGCCATGTATGCTTGCCCCCCTCGCCCAATATGTGGGACCTGTGATTGGGCAGTACCATCTGCACGTGCTCCCTGATCGCGCGATCTGGGGAGAACATACCCTTTATAATGAGCCACCCGGCTCATTCAATAGAGCGAAATGTAGAAGAACGCCAGGGTCAAAAGCTCGCCATGTAAGAAAGAGCTAGTCATGTACGAGAGCTCACCTTGTATATAATGTAAATAAACGCTCTTCAAGTCTTCTCTTTTTCATGCCTCCACAACTTCATCCCGAACCTCCAGTGCCTCCAAACCCCGGTTGCGACAGCCTTGAGCGTGGAGTGGAGGCGAACGAGCTCATCAAGTCACGTCACACGTAAGACATGGGCACCATCTGGCAGTTTTCTTCGAAAACGAAACGAACGGCTCTGAAACGGGCGTGCGCGACCGTCTCAGAGGTGATAACGTGTAGAACGCAAGGCGATGGGCAGGTGCCGCAAACGTGTTGTTGTGTTCTGTCCCGTTTTAAGTGTTTTGCTGTGGAGAGGTTGAGATGCATATTGCCTCGGCTACTTCATATCACGAAGTTCTGCAGCAGAAAAAAAAAGAATAAAACAGAACGGTACCTAAAAATTATCAATACGAAAAAAACATATTAGCACACTGAAACCAGTTCAAATGTCATGCCGATACACAGTTTTCCTAGAGCAGTTCACAGTCATAAACTGTTTACACGCACACCTTCGTTTTATACTGTCAGTATATGCATCAACCACATTATATATATATATATATATATATATATATATATATATATATATATATATATATATATATATATATATATATATATAGACCCGTGTCTACATGTGGACAAAATTGATGATGGGGGGGATTCAGCGGACACCAGGTTGTGGGCCTCTGGCTTGACGCGAGAACGAAGATCTTGTGGCTCAGCTGTTGAGAACACGCTGCTTTCGCTGCCTCAAGGCGTACTTGTGCCTTGTTCGCGTTGTACTGCGACACTGGTGGAGGTGCTGGCCCGCGACCCCGCCTGATGCTGCACACTCCCACGGGGAGCCGTTCATCCAGCCCAGAAGCACTTGTCGATACTCCCGTGCATCGCTTCAGTCGTCGCTTGCGAGGCCTCCTTCCAGAGTTCACTCTCTCACAGGAACACTCTACAAAGCACCGCTCAGATCTACCAATGGCCACCGCCAATCCACAACAGTTACTACGAGACAGTAGTTTGCCAACCCCATCTCAGGTAACCTTTTTTTCACCGCTGGTGCCTGATCGCTTTGGTGGTGGAGCACATGAAGACGTCGAAGAATGGCTTGATCACTATGAACGTGTCACTAACACCAACCAGTGGTCCCTTGAACAAAGGCTTTCCCGCACCTATTTTTATCTCGACAACAGCGCTAAAACTTGGTACGAGAACAGAGAAGGCAGTTTGTCATCATGGAGCGACTTTAAAAGAGGGATGATTGACACATTTGCCGATGTCGACCGGCGCGAACGTGCGCAGCATTTGCTCAAGCTACGGCTTCAGAAACCCAATGAAACGGTCGCAATGTTCGCTGAGGACATGACCCGTCTCTTCCGTAAAGCTGACCCGCACATAACCGACGACAGAAAGTTGCGCTACCTCATGCGCGGCGTTAAAGAGCAATTGTTCGCCGGACTTTTGCGGAACCCGCCAAGCACCGTGACAGACTTCATCAAAGAAGCTACGGCTATCAAATGGGCGCTTCACCTACGATGCCGACAATACGATCGCTTGTCCAGCAGCGCCCACATGCAAGTCGCCGCTACGGCATCTGAAAATCAAAGCTCGTTGCGCGATTTGATAAGAGAGATTGTTCGCGAAGAGCTGCTGAAGTTCCGGAATCTGGTCACGGAACCACCTACGGCGTCTGTCGCTGAAGTCGTCCGCGAAGAAATACGCCAAGCGTTTTCAACAGTTTATCCTACTGACGATCAGCGACCTATGAGCTACGCAGCCGCGCTTCGCCGCCCGCCGCCCGTAGCGCCGTCGTACCGCCAGCCATCGGCAGCCGTTCCTTGGTCGCCACAAGAACAGACACCGCGACGACCTGCCGTCGTACCGCCGTACGAAATGCCGCCGTACCAAGAGCCGTCTCCCAACGAGACACGGCATTTGCCACATCACGAGCCGTCGCGGCGTCCACAGCTTCGTAAAACAGACGCCTGGCGCACTGTAGATAGGCGCCCGCTTTGTTTTACCTGCGGAGGTGTGGGCCACATTTCCCGCCATTGCTGGCACCGCGTAGATACGTTTCGACCTCTTCGGCAATGGTCTGACGATCGAGGCGCCAACGACGGCTACGCACCACGCCGGGACACTCATTCTCAAGGACTCCCCTTGTCTCAGTCCCATTTTGACAACCGCCGTGCCAATAATGACGACAGTGTGCCTGATTACCAGCCAGGTTTGGGACGTCGACCACGCTCTCCGTCTCCGGCATATTCGCCTTCGTCGCGCCACCGAACTACAGCCGACGTCAGTGGAAGGAGGTCACCAAGTCCACGCCGGGGAAACTGAAGGCGGCGACCTCCGGGGGTGAGGTTGCAGGCCGTCAAGGCTACGAAAAAAAGCCCCCGTTACTTGTACCACAGGACGCCGTAAAGCCGAGAAGTTGTAACACCGACGAAACTGTGACCACAGATCTTACGGTTTCGGTAGACGGACAGCAAGTAACAGCCTTAGTTGACACCGGCGCCGACTTTTCTATCATAAGTGAAAACCTTGCCGTACGCCTCAAAAAAGTGAAGACTACGTGGACGGGACCTCACCTGAGGACAGCAGGCGGCCAGCTGTTGATGCCTGTCGGAAGGTGTATAGCAAGACTCGACATCGGTGGCTCTGCTTTCGTGGCGACGTTCGTCATCCTCACCTCGTGTTGCAAGGACTTGATCATAAGGATGGACTTATTAAGAGAATATGGTGACGTCATCAACATCCCGGACCGTTCAATTACATTCTGCAACAGCCCTGGTTCAGTTGACTGTTCAGACGCAATACGCAACACTTTACGTATAATTGATGATGATGTGGTCGTCCTGACCCGGTCATGCACTCTTGTTTCAGTAGAAGGCGACGAAGCGTTTGATGGCGAAGGCATTGCTGACCGAATTGGCTCGCTGCTATTTAGTCATGGCATTTTGGTCGCACGAGGTATCGTCCGTCTCACTGGTGGTCGCATGAATTTACTTCTGACGAACTTTAGTGCTGAGCGCCGGCACCTTCCGAAGGGCACAGCTATCGCTTCGTACGACAATATTGTAGAAATGCGAGGCAGTTTATGTTTGTCGGTATTGGACGAAGAGCCTAATCAAGAACCAGAACCCATTTTCGATGTTGGCACCACTCTGCCAAAGGACGAGCGACAAAGACTTCTTCAGCTGCTAGCCGAATTCCGCGACTGCTTTTTAACGACATCACGAGTTGGTCGAACACCTTTGACAAAGCACCGAATAATCACCAAAGACACGGTGAGACCTATCCACCAGAACCCTTATCGTGTAGCTTCAAAGGAACGCGAAGCCATACAACAACAAGTCGCGAAATTCTTGCAGATGACGTCATTGAACCGTCACAGAGCCCCTGGGCATCGCCTGTAGTGCTAGTAAAGAAAAAGGACGGCACCCTGCGTTTTTGCGTGGACTACAGGAAGCTAAATCGGGTGACCAAGAAAGATGTGTACCCGCTCCCACGTATTGATGACTCCCTTGACAGACTTCGGCACGCTCGCTACTTTTCTTCCATGGACTTGAGGAGTGGTTACTGGCAGATCGAGGTAGACCCAAGAGACCGAGAGAAAACCGCTTTTGTGACCCCAGATGGTTTATACGAATTTAAAGTGTTGCCTTTCGGTTTGTGCTCAGCGCCCGCAACTTTTCAAAGGCTTATGGACACGGTACTTTCAGTGTTGAAGTGAAAGACGTGCCTAGTCTATCTGGACGACGTTATAGTGTTTTCGACCACTTTTGACGAGCATTTCAAAAGGCTGGAAGTTGTTTTACGTGCCATACGGTTAGCGGGCCTAACACTGAAACCAGAAAAGTGTCATTTCTGTTTTCACGAACTTCAGTTTCTCGGTCACGTCGTCAGCAACGCAGGCGTCCGGCCCGATCCTGGAAAAATTGCCGCCGTCACACAGTTCCCAGTACCCTCCAATAGGAAGGCTGTCAGACGCTTCCTAGGCCTTTGTGCCTATTATCGCCGGTTTTTCGCAGACTTCGCCCGCATCGCGTCGCCACTAACTCGTCTCACAAGAGATGATGTTGCCTTTGAGTGGAAAGAAGAACAGGAGGCTGCCTCTAATGACCTGCGTCAACGTCTCCAAACGCCCTCTGTGCTCTCCCACTTCGACGAAGAAGCCCCGACGATGCTTCACACAGACGCTAGCAATGTAGGTCTTGGGGCTGTGTTTGTGCAACGGCAAGAGGACACAGAAAGAGTGATCGCCTACGCAAGCCGAACGCTAACACGCGCAGAGGCTAACTATTCAACAACAGAGAAAGAATGCCTCGCCGTAGTATGGGCAGTAATGAAATTTCGCCCGTACTTGTATGGCCGACACTTCAAAGTTATTAGTGACCATCACTCCCTTTGCTGGTTAACTAATCTAAAAGATCCCACCGGCCGATTAGCGCGTTGGAGCCTAAAACTGCAAGAGTTTGACATGACGGTAGTGCACAAGTCAGGCAAGCGACATATGGACGCTGACTGTCTGTCCCGTTCACCCATTGAGTCAGGAACCCTACCCGAGGAGGAGGAAACGGCATTTCTCGGTGTCCTCGACACGACCGCCATTGCGCAGCAACAACGTGACGACACTGAGTTGCTTGGCTTAATTAACTACTTGAAAGGCAGATCTCAGAAGGCGCCAAGAGTTTTCGCAAGAGTATTGTCATCGTTTTGTTTACGTGGCGGAGTACTTTACAAAAGAAACTTTTCGTCGACAGGATCCGCCTATCTGCTCGTCATACCAGCAGCCCTTCGTACCGAAATACTCAAAGCATGCCACAACGAGGTGACCTCTGGCCATTTGGGTTACATGAGAACGTTGGCCCGAGTACAGCAAAGGTATTACTGGCCGAGACTAACCACAGCCGTGAAGCACCACGTTCGTACCTGTCTCGACTGCCAGCGACACAAGTCACCACCGACTAAACCAGCTGGCCTACTGCAACCCGTCCAGGTCCCAACAGCTCCATTCTACCAGATAGGCATGGACATTTTGGGCCCACTTCCTATGTCCACTGCAGGAAACCGCTGGGTTATCGTCGCGACGGATTATCTGACCCGTTATGCCGAGACAAAAGCTATTCAGAGAGGTACAGAAGCGGAGGTG
The DNA here is from genome assembly GCA_013436015.1 of Rhipicephalus annulatus. NCBI lineage: Eukaryota > Metazoa > Arthropoda > Arachnida > Ixodida > Ixodidae > Rhipicephalus > Rhipicephalus annulatus. Next base: position 361,989 of record WOVY01000023.1, read on the forward strand.
GCCATATTTTTCATTGAAAATATTGTACTGAGGCATGGTGCACCAACCGTCGTGATCACAGAAAGGGGAACCGCATTTACGGCAGCTCTTTTGGATCACGTCCTGATGCTGAGTGGAAAAACGCATCGTAAGACCACTGCCTACCACCCACAAACAAACGGGCTGACGGAGCGTCTGAACAAAACCATTGAAGACATGCTTTCGATGTACGTAGACATTGAACACAAAAATTGGGATGAAATCTTGCCATACATAACGTTTGCGTACAACACGGCCAAGCAAGAAACGACCCGCACGACCCCGTTCAGCCTCGTTCATGGACGAGAAGTACGAACTATGTTAGATGCGATGCTGCTGCAGGAAAGTGACGACATTGACCCAGACGCCAACACGTTTACGGAACGCGCGGAAGAAGCTAGACAACTGGCGCGTTCACGGATCCGCCAACAGCAAGAGTACAATGCAGGCCGCTACAATGCTCACCGCAGAGCAGTTGTCTATCAAACTGGCGACAAAGTATGGATTTGGACACCCGTACGGAAACGAGGACTATCAGAAAAGCTCTTAAGAAGATACTTTGGGCCATACCGAGTGCTGCGACAACTGAGTGACGTCACTTACGAAGTTGTTCCCGACCATTCGTGTAGTACCAATCGTCGCCAGCAACATCCTGAACTCGTTCACGTAGTGCGCATGAAGCCTTACGTGAGCGAGTGATTGCGTGAGGCTTATATTTTAACAAAAACTGCATTATTGACTTCGCATCGGGTCGATGCTCTTTGAGAGGGAGGCAAATGACCCGTGTCTACATGTGGACAGAAACGATGATGGGGGGATTTAGCGGACACCAGGTAGTGGGCCTCTGGCTTGACGTGAGAACGAAGAAGATATTGTGGCTCAGCTGTTGAGAACACGCTGCTTTCGCTGCCTCAAGGCGTACTTGTGCTTTGTTCGCGTTGTACTGCGACAATATATATATATATATATATATATATATATATATATATATATATATATATATATATATATATATATATATATTTATACACATCCATCTTTGGCTCTCTACCATAGGCGCTTGCCCAGTCCGGTTTCCACTAAGAAGTCTTCCAGGAAGAATATTGCCTTTTTCTGGAGATCGGAGATGCATCTCAGGCCATGGTACAAGTAGTTTCTTTATTAGGAGGGGCTGTCTGTCCAAACTTGCTAAGTTGTTCTTTAATGTTTCTCTTTCACTCGCGTATTTACTGCACTCCAAAAGAATATGGCGAACATTTTCTTCTTCATGACCAAAATGACAATCCGGTGAGTTGGAACGATGTATATTTTGCAGGAAGCTATTTGTGTCTGCTAATTCATATCGAAGACGGTGGATTATTGTCTCTAGGTATCGTGGGAGGTCTATCGCTATGGAAAATTTTCTGTGTGGATCAATATTAAAAAGCACTGTTTCCTTTGATTTAGGGCTATCAAACCACTTCTTCATCAAACAATGGTTAGTTCCTTGCGTTATAAAATGTCGGATATCCGTCCCATACATAGAGATTGTGCAATCCTGTCCTTCATTCACTGCTTTCTTTGCGAGGCTGTCAGCCTCTTCATATCCATTTATTCTATTGTGGCTAGGTATTCATTGGAATACGATGTTGTGACCCTATTATGAGGCATATTCCACAGCTTTTGTAATACATTGTGCTATTTCCCCGTTTTTGTAAAGTGATCTTGCATTTCTGATTAGCTGAATAGCAGATTAGCTATCCGTGCATATCACCCACTTTTTTGGCTCAGGATTCTCGCAGGTAAGCTTAGCTGCTTCAAAGATAGCCACTAATTCTGCTGTCGTCGATGAAGTTTTGTGCGATAATTTGTACATTCTTTTCTTCTGAATTTCAGGTATAAAGACCGCACAGGCTGACGCTTCTTCAGTGGATGACCTATCTGTATATATGTTCGTTTTTTATTATGCATTATATGAAACTGATGATGTACCATATGTGCCGCTACTAGAGGTGCCATATCTGCTTTCTTCTCTATGCCGTGTATTTTACAGATAACGTTGAGAAGTGGCAGCGTCCAAGGTGGTTTTGAAGGTTCATACCGTTTAAATATAAGTACTACTGGTTGAAATGATAATACACTATCTTGTAGTCTCGTTGCCATTCTTTGTGTTAGTGCACCAGACAAAGAATGAATTTCATGTTGTGTGAAAATTCTAAGTAAATTTCAAGATTTTTCTTTAGTTCGGAGTACTGTCAAGGGTGGCTGTCGATCCTCTGCATACACTAGAGCACTGGAAGTTGACCATGGCGACCCCAGACAAACCCTCAAGCTTCTTGTCAATAACAAGTGAAGGCTGGAAGTCGGTGCAGTAGAGGCAGTGAGTAACTTACGATGGGGCCTATCCAGGCAACATGTACGGCTAATAAAGACTCTGTAGTACCACCTCATAAATGCCGGAGGATTCTAGTGGCCTGATTCACTTTTTGTTCAAAGGACTGAACATGAGGCGACCGTGTTAGTCTCCGTTCTAAAGTTACTCGTAATACTTTATGAGTTTTGACCTCTTGAATAGGCTTGTTTTGCAGAATAATCTGGAAATCACCAGGTCTTTTTAATGTAAACGGTAGTAGGGCTGTTAATCCAGACTCAGTGCCATACCTCTTTTTCTTAGAACACTGTCTGCATAATCAAATCCGTCTTAAAAAGCTTGTTGTACATCCAAAAACGATGGACCAGACGTCCATATACTTATATCATCAGCGTATACTGGACATCGGATCTTAGGTGGAAATTTATACGGGGGCTGCGCCATGACTGCAATAAAGAGAGTAGGGCTTAGCACGCTGCCCTGTTGCACTCCTTGGTTGACGACATGTTCTGAAGTTGGGCAATCCTGCGTAACTACAAAAATTTGCTGGTGCTTCAGGAAGTCAGCGATCTAACGCAGTATCTTGCCCTTGAATCCCTGTAACGCCAGGCCTTCCAGAACGTAAACGTGACTCACTGTGTCGTATGCTCGGTGGACATCAAGGGATACAGCGACAGTGATGTTTCTTTGAAATCGTTGGTTTTTCACATGTGTGACCACATCCAGAATGCAGTTCATTGTGCATATACCTCTTCTGAAGCCGGCTACGCTTCCTGGTAGTAGTTTTTTATGTCTTGCCACCATAAAATTCGTTCATTGAACATTTTCATCTCTTTTGAAAAACAACTTGTCAAACTAACCGGCCTAACTGACTTTCCGGAACTTTTTCTTCTTTCCACCTTTTATTGTAGATGTCCAACAGGTGATTTTTCCTTTCTCGAAACAAATTAGTAAGTGCAGCGTATGTAACTCCATCTGTTCCTTGTGAACTTGTTTGCTTTACTAAAGACAGCACACACTGGAGCTCCGCTGGTGTCAAGCTGTCATCCAGATCTGATGTACTGTCCGCAGAGAACTTTGTTGCAACCGCCGAAGCTGATTCTTTTGAGGATTTATATTGGCTAGCTTGGACGGTCTCTTCATTTCTCAGCATAAGATCGCCAAATTCTTCGGCAATCACGCGTTCGCTAACTCGTCGAGACAGCGCTAGAGCCTGTAGTGGCCTCGTGGGGACTACTGGCTGTCGGAGGGGGCGTATCATGTACCACAGTTGAGGTGCCGAAGTAAATGGAGAAAGTGAGGCACATAAATCTTGCCACCTTTTGTTTGAAAGCTTCTGCAGTTGGTTATACATTGTAGAATGTATTTTCTGTGCAACCTTGAAATCTAAATCACCCGTCTTGCGATATCTTCTTTCAGATTGGTGTCGTATTACCCGAAGCCTCTAGCTTTTGTTAGAAAATGTTTCATCTTTGATGTATATGTTTCTGCGTCATAAAAAGGTTCAAAATTTTGTCTCCGTAGTTCTCGAAAGATTGCCCAATTTTTAATTCTTGTAGGGCGGTTATTTCTCGTTTTCTTCAACTTAGGAAGATATATGAATACTGGCAAGTGGTCACTTCCTCTTGTATCAGCGTCTGTAATTCAGTCTGCTCCAGCCGCTAATTGAGAGGAGCACACAGTGATGTAAATTATGCTGCAGTAGTTATGCCCCCGTAGAAACGTCGGAGAAGCATCATTTAGTATACTAGCGTAACCATGGTCTTCGCATATGATTGATTGATTGGTGGTGTTTAACGTCTCAAAATCACCATATGAATATGAGAGACGCCGTAGTGGAGGGCTCCGGAAATTTAGACCTGGTCTTCGCTTATCTTTACTATAGCAGATCCCCTTACATCACAATGCCCACTACACCACAATTCATGGTGCGCGTTAAACTCACCACATATAGTTATTGGATCATGATCAGATGTACACACAGCAGCTAACTCTGCGTATGAAACGTCCGCTTGAGGGTGCACGTATACACTAATTACAGGTCCAGTAACGTTACCAATGTTCACCTTGCATCTAACAAATTCCAACGCATCTGTTTTTGAAGTAGCCACAAGTGTCGATGGAATATCGCGTCGCACACACAACATCACTCTGCTTTTTGCTGCAAGACATTCTGCTTGGTGCACCACATAATTGAACAAGCGAAAGTTAGTGGATACTCTTGTTTCAGAAACACACAAAATCGGAAACCCGTGCTGAGCAACGAATTTCTGAAAATTTCCACTCTTATTCTGCAAACAGTTGCAGTTCCACTGGAATACTGCACTTCTTTTGTATCAGTTAGGTAGTCCGGTAGCCATGATTACTACAAGATAAGATGCTCAACATCTAGAAGCGATTTCCCTTCTGGTAAAGAGCCTGCTTGTGGCAGGGATTGTAGATTTGCTTTAAGAGCCATAAACATTATTTGCCAAGCGTCAGAAACACTCGCCTTTTCGTGCAAGCGTTGCATATTCAGCGCAGCGTGATAAACGCTACGGTGCTTAAAATACCTATGTATGCCTTTTTTAGTAAAAGGCGCACATACAGAATTCATACGTGTTGTTATGGTGCCTGAGATGCGCGCAATAATTTTTTTATTTGACAATCGAACAAGTATGAGCACTGAACCTTGAGAAATATTGGTGGGCGCTGCGGATGGGGTCGGCCGTCTTAAGTAACCGCTGGTGTCATTTAGAGCACCCAAAACCGTTATGGATAGCCAAACAGACAATGTACAGACACGTATACAGACCAAAATATTTACCCGAAGGTCTCCAAGAAAGACGATGGTCTTTAAAAATCTGAGCAAAGCTGTATAAAGCAAGACAAACGCAAAACGAAAGGTGGCGGATCAACGCTCTGCAGTTTTGTGAGTGCTAACATCCAGTGTAATGTTGTTTGCGCCTCGTAGTGAACGGGTCTCAGGCGGAAAGTGCATTTAGGGGTGACAATAAACTATTGAGCGGTATGTGAAGTCTTGTTCGTGAACGTTTCTTACCAACACCTTCATCATCATGGTTGTTAGAAACAGTAGCGCGGCGGTGATGCCTGGCGGCAAGCATGATGGCGGTGCGGGAGAAATGAGCGGGTTTCTTCGGCGTGCGGCGGGTGGTGAGCGGTTGGCTGTGACGACGCTCTACTGTGGACGGCACCACGGGTCATCCGCCGTGGGCCGTCATTGTGAGTGAGGCGTTGGCGACACCACCTTGTGTTTGTCGTGTTGAGTGTTTGTCTTATTGTGTAAGGTTGTTTAGCATGGTGATCACAATTGTTTTTTATGACTCGGCGAACGATTTTGTCGATATAAAAGTAGGTAAAATTGTCCCCGTATCTGCATGTAATCTGCAAGTGTCGTCGAAAGACGATAGTCTTGCGTGTCGAGAGAGTAAAGAATTTATTTGATGTTCTGGGCAAGAAAATCGGCGAATGGTATTTAGGAGGCGCTGCATTAGAATGCCTCGAGCCTGCAGCAGAGGCGAACGAGCGCACCAAGTAACTTCACACATGAGACATGAGCGCCACCTGGAAGTGTTCTTGGATACTGAAACGCGTGGCTCTGAGATGAATGTGCGCGCCCGTTTCAGAGGTGATAAGGTGCAGAACGCAAGGCGATGGGTAGGTGCCACCACCATCGCGTCTTAGCAGAGCGTTGGAAACCCTCACCTTTTCGTGCAAGCATTGCATTGTCCGCACAGCTTGATAAGTGCTACGGTCCTTAAAATTTTTCATTTATGCCTTTTCTTGTAAAAAATGCACATGCAGAGTATATACGTGTTGTTACAGTGTCCCAGACGTGTGTAACAGTTGCCTTATAATTGACAATTGCAAAATTATGAACGCTGAATCTTGAGCAACGTTGGTGGGCGCTTTGGCTGGGGTCGGCCAGTTCAAGTACCTGGTGCCAATAAGAGTGGACAAACAAACAAATGTACAGACTGACAGACAGACGAAAATTTTTGAGTTGAAGGTCCCCAAGAAATATTATAGTCTTCAACAAATGTTTGTTTGGTTCGTTCCGACCGTGTCAACTGCGTCCGTTCACCATAAGACTGTGGTGCTCTCGCAAAAACGAGATTACAGACAGTTCATAGTGCTTCCATTTCGGTGTCAATAGGTATTGCGTATTTTATGTTTTGTATTTATTTATTTCCAGTACCATTCAGAGCCCTCGAGGGGCATTGTGTAAGGGGGGTGGTAAAGATAATATGTTAGAAAAATATATATACATATATATCTACACTTACCAAGGCAAATTTTGAATGTCATAGAAAATGCATTTCAACTTATGAACATGTAAGCAAAATACATACTAGAAGAGAGAGTTACGGTATGTGAAGGGGAAATACAAAAAAATATTATGACAGTAACTACAACCTAGCAATAGTGCAAAAACATCGGCAACAGTCCTATAAATGCTCATGATTACGAAGATGTGATAGAGCAGTTTTTGGTGCATAAGTATTTTTAAGAGTATGATAGAACTTTGTGTGGTCTTGTTCTGACGCAAGATCCTCTGGCAAATCATTCGACCAACGAATATCTCGTGGAAGAGCCGACTCGTTGAAAGCGTTAGTATTGCCGTACATGCGTGATAAGCTGAAGGTGTTATGGCATCATGCTGGTGTGGATGAGTTTGTGAAAAAGTGATAAAAGTGAGATGTCGCGGTGAATTTGCAGTGGCTCGAGTGCAAGGCTATGATTATTCTGTGTTACGCTGGACGAGTAGCTCTGATTACGCGCTATGAATTGACTAGCTGTGTTCTGTATACATTCTAACTTATCTATGAGGTATTGTTGATATGGTGACCAAATAGAGGATGCGAACTCCAGTTGAGGACGGATTAGAGCAAGATAAGCCAGTTTGCGCACATCAGAGGGAGCACTGTATAAATTTTGGCGCAGAAAAATTAATGATCTTGATGTGTTGGCAAAGATACAAGTGATATGTGTGGACCACGAAAGTGTACAAGTTAAGTATATGTCTAGGTATCTGTAATGATCAGTGCGTTCTACAATGCTATTATCAATTATGTATTGGCTACTAAAGTTATCATGTTTGCGACTAAAAGTGATTAGTTTGCGTTTGGAAACATTAGGTGTCATCTGCCATGTTTTGCACGACTCAATTATATGCTCGAGGTCTTTTTGAAGAGTTAGATGATCGCTATTGTTGCGGATGGGACGAGAGATAGTGCTGGCATTGGCAAATGTACGCACACATGAGGATAAGTTGTCAGGCAGGTCGTTAATGTAAATGAGAAAAAGTAAGGGACCAAGAACACTGCCCTGTGGTATACCAGAGGAAAGGTAACAAAGTGATGAAGAGTGATTGTTGGCGATACTGAATTGTTGGCGGTTAGTTAGGAAGTTTTTGAGCCATGTTAGCGTGAGTGGATCAAGTTTTAGTGATGACAGTTTTAATATCAAGCGACAATGAGCAACACGATCGAATGCCTTTGCAAAATCTGTGAATGCCAGCGTTACCGAGCTAAAACACTCCCTTTCCCTTCCAACTCTTCAATCCCACCGCTTGATCACCCGTCTATGCCTTCTGCACCGCTTCTACTATCATCCACGCTCAAGACATCAGTTGCTTCAATCTGCTCACAGAACTTCATCGCGCATAAACCACAGCAGGCCCATTGCGCGCATAAATGGCCGGACGACAGCATTTATCACCTCATTTTTTTCTAATGCAATAGCCCTCTGGAATGCCTTATCGGATGACTCCGCTTCATGCGCCGACAGAGAAACGTTCCGCGCAAAACTGAACGAACATTTTTTCAAGCCTCTCTCCTAATAATCTCAACTACTTCGTGTTCATCGCCAATCGTTTTAGAATTGTACCTAGTTTTGCTCTGCAATTATTTAACATATGTAAAGCATTGTATATTCTTTTTCATCTTGTTCTAGTTCGTTCATGTGATTTCTGATTCCTGTCTCCTGTGTAGAGTTATTTGCTTTTATTCATTTATTTATTTATTTACTTATCCTGTTGAACATTGTACCCTATCTTGTTACTTGTCTCCTCTTATGTAATGCCTTCGGGCCTTTAAGGGCGAAATAAATGAAATGAAATGAAGTGAAAGTCAAGAAACAAACAATCTGTCTGTAGATTACTGCTCATGTTAGAATGTAGGTCAGTGGTGAACTCAAAGAGTTGAGTCTCGCAAGAACGACCCTTTTGGAACCCGTGCTTGTTAGAGAAAAAGAAATTGTTAGATTCTAGATGCGCATAAATGTTAGAAGCTATGATATGCTCAAGCACCTTGCAACATATGCACGTCAAGGAAATGAGGCGATGATTTCCAGGTGAACTTTTACTACCATTTTTATGGACTGGCACTACCTTCACTATCTTCTAGTCAGAATGCAACATTCCTGTAGCGAGCGACTGCGGAAAAATGGTAAACAGGATAGTGCCAGACAAATAAACAGTGTTCTTTAATATTTTTGAATTGATATCGTCAATACGAAAGATGATGACATCTTCAGATTTTCAATAATTTTAACTATGCTTTCAATTGTGATATCTATATCTAAGTGTGGTATGCCAAAGTCACCGCAAAACACTGCTTTGAGATTAATGTGCAATGTTAAGCACAGCACTCACCAATAGCCGATGCAGCATCCCACAGAAGCGGGGTGGCCTGCACAATTTTGCAAATGCGAAGCTCCATGTCACATGATGTCATAATTTGCCGCAAATACGTCAACCTCGCCTCGTCATCTTCCATTTCCTGGCTCTTGGGTACAAAGCTTTCGAAGAGCTGCGTTTGAAAAAGTTAAAGAGTATTGCTATTAGCTTCGAGAAGTTGGAGTGGCGCCACCTGGACCTGGCGGATGACGTCATGGCACGGACTCTTCGAAGCGAGCCTTGGCACGCCTACATGATGATGCGCTCACTTCGTGCACTGTTTGAATGTTTGCGTTCGCTTTTTGCTTGTCTCAAGCTGCAGATAAATGAAAAAAACAAATTTAGTAATGCTTAAGGTAAAACAATAAAAAGTTTACTGTTGCTACTGCACGATAACATGCTAGGTCGCAAAGCATTGTGAGTTGAGTGAAAAGGTCTGTGTCGCGCTGCTAACCCCGATGACTGATTTCATTAGTGGCGATGACAACCGCATTCCGACGGGTGTAAAAATCAAGCGCACGCTTCTGGTTGGATACAAAAAACTCATTGGTGCATAGCCATGTGATTTTAAGAAGGAATGAAGCCACCATATTTACAATAGAAGGTTGAGATGTGCATGGGTCATTTCTTTCGGGAATATCAGGGCTTCTTCTCCCCTCGAATAATTTGTACCGCCAGATTTCACGTATCTTTACAGCACTTTCACAAGTGTATCAAGTCCCGCACTCCCGTGCAGCATAAAGTATCGCAACATGTACCGGAAGGCGCTTGCCTTAGAATATCGCCGGCACCGCTTGTTGACTCAATATGTTGTTTAGATTTATGTTTCTGTCGCAATTATTTTGAAACTTTATTGACCAAAACTATTGAGGTTGATTGCGGTTGTGGTTAGCTGCGGAAATTTCCAATGCGGTCAGATTCTGTCTTCGCGCAGAATCGTAGCAACGGTGCAGTCGCGCTCCGAACCACCAGTTTAGATTGCGACCTCATAAGTTAGGTTTTCTTGCAGATGATTACCTCTTGTTAGGCATAACGAGCGAGGCAAGGTAGTTAACACATGCGTCCAGAAGCCTATAAGTTGAAATTATTTTCGGGGTTGGGAAGGACACCTACTTGAAATGGTCATTTTTCTCTCTGCATGGAGAAAAAAGTTTGGGGGGGGGGGGATTTGGGACAGGTGCTGCGAGCCATCTCCTGGTTACTCCTCTGCTTGGGCCACGTCCGTGAGTGTAGCATAGATACAGTACATTTAGACTTTCTGCCATTTGTGTTGAAGTTGTTGCTATCAGTGGTGCTCCCACGTGAAGCTCCTATTAGCGTTTAAGACGCGGCGGTAGAACACTATAGCATTTCATGCAAATCAGAGTATAGGACTGAAATCCCTGATGCCTGTTCAGAGTAAACCTGTACACATTATCCCAGTTAAAGTGAATATCTCATTGTTTGCGGAACTGTTGTGTGTGTCGCGGCATTATTTTGTTTTGTTTGACGATTATGTTATGTGTGTATTTACGACACTCATATATATGTGATGTTTCTTGCTGAAAAAGCGCAGTTCTGTCAAATCAATTAGATCGATCGCAGATGCAGGCATAGCTTATAGAGCAAAGCGCACTGTATTCAGTGAATTGAAAACGTCCCAGCTTCAATTCTCATACTTCGGCACAGACATGTTCTCCCGGAGTCTATGCCTAGTGTTAATAACGTTAGTACCACATAGCATATTTTTTCTTAGTGCCTATTCTGTTATGTACGCAATGAAAACAACGAACGTCTTCTCCTGCATCACCATGTCACTATAAATCTCCCGTTTTGACAGAATCTGCCTATCCTAAGCTTAATTATGGAAACTTCTTACAACTCTAAAAACTTTCAGTAGTTGTGGAACGTTGCACCTTGTATGTTGAGAAATATTCGTTACGAAATTGAAGAATAATCACCAACGTATCGTTAAAGGCGTGTACACGGAAGGCGCAGAAAGTGGCGACAAGTGCCAGTGGAGCGAGCGAGTCCGTGCCGTGACGTCACATCGCCTCGACCAAAGCGACGCCAGTGTTCATTCTCGGGGTTAATACTCGGCGCCAACGTTTCTTGTCACTGAAGGGAAAGCTACGGAGGCGCTGCTTTTGCACATGTAGCAGTAAGCGAACTAGTTCATTTTCGTGCGTGTCTCGTAACGCTGTGGAAAATTATGGGGACGCGCCATCTGCGTTTCCAGTAGACCCGTATTCACAAACGCTCCTTCACTCAAGAGCTCCCCTCGACTTGACGAAGTCAAGGCGGAGCGTGCTCTTCCACTCAAGGAGCCGCTGTATTTCATGAACGCTCCTCCACACTTCCTCCGCCAAGGGATGCCTCGGAAATGCTCCCTCCACTTGAGTGAACTGCATGGGCCGAGAAAAGCGCCGGATAACGAGAGTAATCGCAAATGTGGTTAAGAAAAGCGTATCTTTGTATAATAAATGAACGCTTTTCTTACTCATTATTTTTAAATATTAACATTACAGCAAAATCGATGCATTTAGAGTGTTAGCATGGTTTCTTTAAACCTTTAGCCGATAGAGTTAGCAAAACCCCTGCTTCAAGACTGGCAACAGCTGAGTCCAGGCCGCAGCTGCTCGCGTTTCGTCTGCTGCTGAAGTTTCTACGTGCTTAGTTCATTTCGTCTCGTGTGCGCCTAATAATTGCAGTTTATATTTACGGTAGTGTCTGAGTGGGTGTTTGAGACCCTGCTTTCGCCGGGGGGACAACGAACTACGTGAGTGATGGCAGGAAGCAGAACATATGGTTTGTTGCCTTGTTTACTTTCGCTTTGCTGCAGCCTTCTGCTCACTAGTGTAGCCACCGAAGGTGTAATGCAGTGGAGTGAGTAATTTCTACTTTATATCACATTATATTGGTGTGCTTTTATAATTCACCCCCAAGAAAAATTACATGCACGTCAATTCGTTTTCGCTGTGGCAGTACGTGAACAGTTCCTGATTTCAGGGGACTGTGCTATGTTCATTTTTCTCATTTCCTGAGAATTTCAACGTGGCACTTTCGTAGTTGTTCCTCTGCATTTAATAGAACATTCGGAAGACAATGCTCAAAACTTATATTCAAGGTTACACCAGAGTAGCATTGATTTAATTGATATGTGAGATTTGACGTCCCATAACCACCATTTGATTATGAGAGACGCAGGGTAGCGTTAAAAAGTAGGCATGATACACTCGTGGCTGAGCGTTTGAATTAGACTGCTATGCAAATTAAGAAAAGCGATCGTGTGCCTTTCTTCAACTAATGGCGAAAACATCATTAAAATTGTTGTTTTCTTCGCTTAGCAGCATATATCGTCGGTTAACAATGCGTGTTTGTGATTTTATGTTTCAATTTTAACATTTCAATCTTCCAAGGATGCCTGAGTAAGAAGTTATTTTTTCCATATTCTTTTCACCCTGCATTTGTAGATGCTCTAATATGACAGATTCGAATAGACGGAACCTTTACATCTCTGTAGCTTCCCTCTCCAAGTTCACACAGCGGCCCCGTCTTAAAATTTTTGTCCCGTCTGCTTTATCTGCAAGCTCAAACGCACATTCGTTAATGATCGAATGACCTTTGCACTAACGTTTTGGCTTTTATTTGTAGAATATGATCTCCGGCAATACCCATGAAAAATAATCGTTGTTTCTGTGCTTCATTCTAAAGCCTCAGCAGTACATTCTTTTGGAAATGATGAAAGTGAAGGCGCTTTTGACTTTTGGCGCTGTTCTGTCTTAAAAACAACTTTTGTGGTTCACTGAACCTTGGAGAAAGTGTCGTCAAAAAGCAGAGTATTTTACTCTGCTGACTTAACGAACACCAGTGCAACAAAGTCGTAAAAAATGCTCAAGAGTATTGGAGACATCGTTGATATTCCTGGTCAAACCCTTGTAAATAAGATATCCGCTATTGTTGCAACGTTAGCATGTCTACACGCTGGAACCACGCCATCTCAGTTTCATGAAAGGGGAGTGGTGGTGGTGTATATAAAACAAGCTTGATGTTTGTAGGACGGCTCTCTTGTAGAACCGGAGAAGAGGTTTTTGTGATTCTGTCTCATCCTGAAAAGACGAACATGACGATAATTATGCATTCAAAAATAAACAAAGTACATATTACGAATGGCAAAGTAAACCTTTATTACATTTGGCTGATGAAGAGCCATGTGGCAAACACAAGCGTGCCATTGCAAAGTGTGCATTAATCAAGCATATGCTGCTGACACACTGTCAAAATAAATTTCGAGATTGTAAGACATCATAAATAAGATCGAGGTAGTAGACACCATAGCGTGTCTTATGCAGTGCAGCTGCACGCATTCACTGCAGATTTTGTCCTTTTGTATACTGTCGTGCAAACTCTGCAATGCATTGCGAATACGGCACGTTTTAGGGAACCTTTCCGCTGGGTTCTTCCGTCAGCAGCCTGGCCCCTGCACAAAAGTGTCAAGACATAATATTATAAAAACCTAATAACGAGAACACCAAAGTAGCATTTTTTTATTTCTCGGGATGAACTCATTCATTACATGTCTTGCGTTAATGAACCGACGTGGTTGAATTATTGAGCTTTGACTATTTTGACACATGTTTGGCTCCGGTACTTGGGCAGCTCACAAGGCATATGGTTATGTAATTTGACAACCTAATTGCACGAATCAATGGCGTAGCCAGCAATATCTCTTTCGGGTGGTGGGGGGAAGGGTTCAAGCATAAAAAACAGTCTTATAATGTATCGGCTTTATTTCTATTTCGTATGTTTCTGTTTTTATACGACACTCCACGCATTCTTGCGTGCGTGCACGTTTCACAGAGCACGAGCCTCTGCTTGATTCCCTAAAGTTGGGTGTGGTTGTTCATTGGTATTGTGAGCTGCATAGACACTGTATATGGAAGCTATATTTTACGCGTAGTAGCAACAACAGCACTTATTGGGCCCAACTGCATTGTGTTCTGTTCTTTCTTAACTGTCTGTTATAGTGATCTGACCTGAGCAATAGAAAATGAAGAAAAAAACAAGAAAAAGGAGAACTTGCCTTCTCGTAAAAACAGACGATCATCTAACGAAAGTGTGCTTCGCCGTATATTTCGGCTAGGGTAGCAAAGATTCACCGGAGAGGAAGCCACTCAGGAGTATGGTGAATGCAGCGCATCGAAAGTTTGCTATCACGTTTCCTCTCAGCTTGTTTGTCCTTTCGTGCCACGCTTGAAATGGTGTGGTGTGCAAGCGTCACTGAAACACTTGAAAGCATTGGCATCCGCAGTAAGTCTTGGAGCACTCGCACGATAAGGCAGGTTATCCACTGGCTCATGCACGAAACACAGCACATCACAGCACTGGTGAGCGCTCCGCTTTGCACCACGCCCGCCTGTCCCGGCGCCACTGTAGCCGTTGTCGAACCGTTACAAGACAGCTCCGTAGTGACCGTGCACCGTCACTGTTGAAAGAACACGGCGGTGGCAGCCGAATTGATCGATAAACTCTGTCAAAACGAGACGGGCTCCGCCATGGATGCGATGTTGGCGCAGAAACTTCACTCGAGGGACGATTCAAGGTAGCTCGATCGCTTCTTTGACAATCTCGAGGAAACGCTCGAAATTTTCTCAAGTGGAGGGCGGTTTGTGAATAGGAAAACGCCACTCAAGGAGCGTTTCGAGTGAAGGGTCGAGTCGAGGAGCGTTTGTGAATACGGGGGACAGAAGCCGCTTAGCGTTTAAGGTGCACGTAAAAAGGTGGGAGCTTCTCGCGCGTTCTAAAACACGAAGACACAGAAATAAATTGAACTAAATATGACTATCTTAATCGTGGGAGTTGCGTGCTGTCTCAAATAGCTCCACGTAGAAAATAAAGGGAGAACTTCTTCTAACAGCGCCCGTAGAAAATGCGAGCGCTGTTGTGGAACTACATTCACTAGTGGTAGGATGTTCACGATTTAGAGGGGGTCGCCGAGTAGCGAGAGCATGCGACGGACGCGAATCACATCGGCTCCGGCTCAGGTTCAATTTCAAGAAGAATTTCTTCTTGGCGACCTGTTGCAACGATAGGAACTTGTTACTAGCATCACCACTGTCAAGCCTATACCGGACTTCAACCTGTGAGTGCGCTTTTAAACGTTTTAACGCTTTCGAAAGTTCTTGAAGAGGTCCACCTCGCTAACCCTAACAAGCCGGAGACGCGGCTTGGACAGAACGCCGCCCCGCTCTACAGCGGATGGCGAGCGTCTCTGGGAGCGTCGCAGCCGACGAGAAGCACTCATTGCCCTCTCGCTCCACGGACCACATGATGGATACGCAGACCAGTCAAGACGCCGATACGCAGGTGAGCGATGAGGACAACGCAAATCCATGGATCACTGTTACCAAGAGAGCGAACAAACGCCGACAGCTGCAACCTTATAGCGTACCGACTGAACAGCTGCCCAGCACGCCGTCTGAGCCCGCTCTACGCCAGAGCCGGCCTAGGACGCGTCTACCAAGACTCCCACCGCTACCTGCCGAGGACTACAAACTAGCAATTCGTCCCCACGGTGGATTAAATCTCAGCAAGGTTAGCCCCAAGACATTACTTCTCGCCGTAGTTCATGCAGCAAATATACGCAGTGAGAAGCCTGACATCAAGCTTCGAGTTGACGAAAATCAAAATGTGCTAACAATAAGCACCTTATCTGAACACATCGCCATGGCACTTGGACAAATCAACAAAATTACAGTGCACGCAACAACCTACGACATCACCTCTTATGGTATTGCGCCTGATAATTCGTGCAAAGGGGTGGTCAACGCAATAGGCCATGAAATCACACCAGACGAATTCCTGACAGAAGTTGAAGTACCGGGCTACGAGGTCCTTACGTGCAGACGCCTCGGCAACTCCGGAGCAATGGTGCTCACATTTTGTGGCAAGCGAGTCCCTTTCTTCGTGAACGCGTACGGACAGGTTCTCCGCTGCTACCTCTACAAACGGACTATTCCCCACTGTAGAAAGTGCAACAAAACTGGACACCGCGAAGATGTGTGCCCACAGCCTCCTGACACACCGAAATGTCGAGTGTGCGGGGATTCACTATCACCCAACAACCACGAGTGCCGCCCTTCTTGCATGCTTTGTGGTGGCGACCACCCGACGGCTGCCAAACCATGCCCAAAGCGGTTTTTGCCACCTGTCGACCGACGCAAACCACCCCGGTCAGCTACTCCCACCAAGAAGGCCCAGTCACCACCTCCCAGCCCCGGACGGCAGAGCAGTGCGTCCGGGAGTGCAGCCAGGCGAAGGAGCCATTCCAGGGATAAGTCGGGGCCCAAGCGAGGAAACTCGTCATCGCGGAGTGGTTTCGCTGGCCAGCCGGGATCTCAAGGCTGGCACACGGACGGGACAACGCATCATCATGGCCAGCAAAGCGGTTCCCACAAGAAAGCACAAACGGTAAGCTGGGCAGGGCAGTTCCCTCCTCTCCCTCCCTCTCCACACCAGTCCCACTCCCTCACACAAACATCAACGCAAGGAAGAACACCACAACCAACGCCACCTAGACTACCACAACCCATGTCAGTAGACACTCAGCTTCACCCTGACATGTCGTCAACTACGGCACGATCCGACTATTGCACACGAGAGGCGTTGAACGAAATGGTTACTTCTTTAAGGAACGAATTCGCAGCTATGATGCAGGTAGAAATGCAGAAAATGAAGGATAGCATTATGGCTGAACTAACAGCTCCACTCCAACAATTGATCCAGCAGGCCCTGCAACCTGCTATCCAGCAGATTGTAACGGATGTTAGACAGCAGATATCGGCTGCACTTGGCCAACTTGATATTTCGCCATCTGCACCAAAACGCACCACGTCTCCGACACGTGAAACACAGCGACCGCATCCTTACATACGCCCCTCCCGTTTCCTATCACCGTCCCGAAAAACCGTCCCAATAGCCACAGCTGCTGCAGTCCCGCTTCCCACCACCCTCCACCAAGATTTAGCACATTCCGAAATGCCTCCGTGTACTACCGAGGCCCCGCTATTGCATGATCATGGCGAGAAACCGTAGGTCAACGCGTGACACCCCTCAACTCCTACGTGTGTGGCAGTGGAATTGCAGGGGGTATCGTAGGAAACGCGGAGCTCTAATGCAATTTATTGCGATGCAGCAGATTTCTCCCGATGTCATAGCGTTACAAGAAGTACAATGTACCCCTACGCTTCCGGGTTACACCACATACACGGACGTAACGAACAATACACCACATCGCACAGCTACATTAGTTTCTAAGCATGTCACTGTCATAGAACACACCCTTCAAAGCACCTCCATCTCACACGTACTTCTCGAATTAGTCCCGTGCTCTCGTTCCAGTAGCAGCCTGTACGTGCTTAACGTTTACAGTGCACCTAACGCCAGGAACGATGACTTCGGTAATCTATTCGCACAAATCTGCAAGTTGGGTAAACAAATAGTTATTGTAGGAGATTTCAATGCCCTCCATCCGGCTTGGGGCTACGCAACAGAAACGCCTAAAGGCCGACGACTCGCACAGGTTCTCGCGATTCATCGCATGACCCTGCTGACAGAACCTGATCAACCCACTCGCCTAGGTAATAGTGTGAGCAGGGACACTAGCCCCGACCTCACGATAGTCAAGGGCGTTAGTCACCATTCCTGGTGCAACCTCATGGTGAATCTAGGCAGTGATCACCATATACTAACTACAGAGCTCCAAGTAGCAGCCACGCGTGCCCCAGAGCGCATCATAAAACTAACAAATTGGGATGCATTTAGGCGTAATCGTACAACTACCCATCAGGACTCTCCTTCCCTAGAGGCTTGGATATCAAAACTTCACTCCGATTTTCAAAGAGCTACGAAACTCATCGCTGCGACGACAGAAACGCCGGATGTGGACCGGCATCTGCTACATCTCTGGGATGCCCAAAGAGGCTTGACACGGCGGTGGCGGCGACAGAAACATAACCGAAAACTTCGTCTCCGAATCGCCAAACTAGCTACTGAGGCACAGGACTATGCGAACATCCTCACTAGCAATAATTGGCATAACTTCTGTGATCGACTCAACGGCTCACTAAGTACACCTCGAACGTGGCGTATACTCCGTGCTCTTTTAAATCCCACGCAGACAAAATCACACACTGCTAACGCAATCCGCACCATTCTCCACAAATCAGGGCTCGACGATAACACTCTGCTGCACACCTTAAAGCAACACTATGTATGCACGGGCCCCCGTCCCGCCTACCGTGATTATCCACACGTACACGATACGCCTCTAGATGAGGACATTACAGAAGCAGAGGTTAGGGCAGCTTTGCAAAGCATTAAGCGCAACACAGCACCCGGTACAGACGGGATTACGTACACACTTCTGCGTAATTTAGATGACCAGTCCATCGAATATTTAACCGCTTTTTACAACGAACATTGGAAAAACGGCACGCTACCACAGGAGTGGCGACACGCAGAAATCATACTTATTCCAAAGCCTGGCAAGCCGCTATCCCTCCAGAATCTTCGCCCTATATCCTTAACTTCATGTGTAGCTAAACTCTTTGAACGCGTTGTTCTCTCTCGACTACAACCATTTCTCGAAGACAATCACTTTTTTCCTGATACACTATTCGGCTACCGTCCTGGTATCTCTACACAGGACGTATTATTACAGCTTAAGGAGGACGTGTTGGATGGCCCCACTTCAAACCAGGTCCGAGCTATTCTGGCCCTGGATCTGAAGGGTGCTTTTGACAACGTCTCCCACGACCTTATTCTTGACAATCTCGCTTCATCTCAGTGTGGCTCACGTATCTACAATTACGTCAGGTCCTTTCTTTCTGACCGCACGGCCACTATTGGGATTGGAGACCTCCGTTCGGACGTCATTCGTCTCGCAGGCAGAAGAACACCACAGGGCTCGGTTCTCTCGCTCACTTTGTTCAACGTGGCTATGGCTAAACTCCCTTCCCTATTACAACAGGTTCCCAACATCCAGCATGCCATCTATGCAGATGACATTACAATTTGGGCGACCAAAGGATCAGACGGAACCATTCAGGATGCCCTACAGGAAGCTGTGTCTGTGGTACAAGACTATGCAGCTGCCGGCAGCCTTACGTGCTCAGTGGATAAGTCGGAGTTGTTATTAGTATACAAGCGGCGCCGCAAAACCGCTGATTCTCCTGACATTTCGCTGTTTCTTGATGGCCATCCTATCCCTCTGGTACCACGAATTCGCATTTTAGGCCTCTACCTTCAGTCCGTCGGCAAGGCCTCGTACACTACACACCTTCTGGCTCAGCAGATAACTCAAATTACACACATGATCCAACGCATCACCAATCGCAGGAGAGGCCTCTGTGAGAAAGATGTCCTCCGCTTAGTACAAGCACTCATAGTTAGTCGGCTCACCTATCATCTTCCCTTTCACAATCTCACTCTAGCTCAAATAAAAAAGATGGACATCCTTCTACGGACAGCTGTGAAGGCGGCTATCGGCTTGCCTCCACACGCATCCACACAACGCCTCCTTCAATTAGGAGTCCACAACACCATAACCGAACTCATCGAGGCCCAGCACAATAGTCAGCTCCAACGGCTCAGGCAGACCCGTCAGGGCTGCGCCATCCTGTCTCGTCTTGGCTACCTGATTCCTCAAAAACCCGCACAAGTACCGCGATATAAACTTGCTTCTACTGTCCGCGCACTCATCAAAGTGCCTCCGATTCCACGCAATATGAATCCCTCCCGCCACGCCGGTCGTCGACGTGCCCGAGTTCAGGCTATGACACGCGTCTTTGGTGATGGTACATCAGACTTACAAGTACTTTACACTGATGCAGCACGCTACCCAGAGAAGTCAGCCATGTGTTTAGCCGTGACAGATGACACAGACGTCCTTGTGGCGTCTGCCGCACTTCGCACTACAGACAGTGGTCTGGCAGAGGAGGGAGCTCTCGCTCTCGCAATTGTTTACGCTACGACACTGTCACATGACTCCCCTGTCACTATTGTAACAGATTCACAAGCTGCTTGCCATGCTTTCGCTCAAGGACTTGTGGCTGCACATACACACAATATCCTCTCTTCTGTCTCACCTTCCGCATTACGCCCTGTGCGTATCGTCTGGACTCCTGGACACGCCTCTCTCCATGGTAATGAACGCGTTCATGCGGTTGCCCGAGAGCTGACCGGCCGGGCTCCATTGGAAGAGCTGTCCAATCCAGACGATGCATCGACAGAACCACTAAACTACAACGCTACTTAGAAGTGTGGCAGCTTGGGCTAGTTGGTATGGCATGACGATAGTTATTGCGCGAGAACAAAACGACGACACAGAGACAAGAAGGACACGAAAGACACGAGCGCAAACTTCCAACTGAGTTTATTGCGCAGAGCACGAAAATATATAGAGGAGACAGTGACCATGGCACAAGAGCAGAACATGAGTAAGAAAACCAAAAACAAACAACACAATTACAAAGGCACTGAAAAACAGCAAAGAAAAACCTAGAAGAAACCGAACCAGAAAGGTAAAGCTACCTGCCCGCACCGAAGGATTCACTGTCGTCATGGTCACTGTCTCCTCTATATATTTTCGTGCTCTGCGCAATAAACTCAGTTGGAAGTTTGCGCTCGTGTCTTTCGTGTCCTTCTTGTCTCTGTGTCGTCGTTTTGTTCTCGCGCAATAACTATCGTCATACAACGCTACGCTGCAGTACTATCGACAGAGCCGTTATACGTATCCTCCCCCTCATTCCTTCACTTAACAGAGCAGATGCTGTCGCTTGGCGGCAACTACAGACCAATTCATTTCCTTGCCTTTATATGCTAAATCGCTTTCATCCGACTCTCTACCCCTCCTACTGCCCCTTCTGTGGATCCGTACCGACGGTGTACTACTCCACGTGGGAATGCTCTGCCCCACAGGGCGTGCCTCCCATTCCCAATCCCACCCCTTCCTCTTGGGAGTCTGCACTGCTCAGCTTACGCCGGCAGGAACAGCAGCAGCTGGTCCAGCGGGCTCGCAGGGTCGCGCAAGGCAATGGAGCCCTGAACTGAGGGCCCCACCCAAAGAAGGCTCAGTTTCCATTTGTTATTAATAAATGTTTATTCTCTCTCTCTCTCTCACGATTTAGCTTAGTAGCGTTCGCTTTAATACCAACAAAAGTTGTCAACGAGTATATTATTGCATTTTCTTCTTCAGCAGCTATGACCAATCTAGACTTATAACGCGTATCTGTAATACCTACCGTCGCCTTCACTTCTTTTAACAATACTTTAGATTTAACGTCCGAAAACCACGATATGAATATGAGTGACGGCGTAGTGAAGAGCTCCGGAACTCTCCACCACCTAGGGCTCTTCAACGTGTATCTCACACCTAAAGAAGGCCTCTGCCGAAAATTCAGTCGCCAAAGCCGGTATTTGATACAGTGACCTTCGGGTTAGCAATCGAGTGCCATAACCACTAAAACACCCAGACAGGGCTCCTTTTGCTTCTACGACCTTGAATGCCTTAACATATGAAATCAAGTACTCCTCGCATATCCGAGAAGTTCTTACTCTGTGTTACGCAGCGATCCTGTACCAGGGGAAGTGAACCTGTACAATTGTAGCGCAGCTTGAAAGTTAGCTAAACAACCATTCCGTGCAATTGACCAATGCATGTAAATGCCTACATAGGTAACAATCACTTGCAGCAGGGCCGAAACACAGAGATATTTATTGATGTGCGCTGTTTTTAAGCGCAAACACTCCGTATTTGTCGGCATTCGTCTCTGAACTTATCGAGAATGGCTTCTATAGCAATCGTGTGAGACAACCTCAGGAAAGCTAACATTAAATATCATACACTCAAGACTCACAAAATTCCCCTTTTCGGAGGCCAATCAGGCATCAGCTAACACACCATACACATGTCCTTTAGTAAACCAGTACCGGTGTATCGCGAGGTGTAGCCAACGTCTTCACAACTGCAACAGTCCCTTCAATTCCTGCATCGTGCCTGACTCCACCTAAAAAATCTTCGTAATACGTTGCAATCAGAAAGGAATATCACTTTCCAAAACATGATTTACCACATCTGAGAAGGAAAAACATGTTTTTCCATGTCACTCTGAAATTTCAATTGTTCGTATTTATTGACAATAAATCAAAAGAGAGTAAATTTCGTGAAAATATTTGGGTTGAATCTTCTGATATAGAAGCCGGTATAACTTATGGAAGTGAAAAGTGGCTTCACAGAAATAGTTTCATTTTTATTCATTTTGATATATATATATATATATATTGCTGTTTAGTGTCTACACCACACTTAGATGTTGATGCACCCGTGAAGACACCTCGTCACACATCTCCTCCCCCGAAGACAGGGAAAGAGAGCTTTATTTTAAAGAAAGTCAGTCAATTAGGTCAGGCATGACCCGTCACCAATAGCCGTCGGACGAAAT
Source organism: Rhipicephalus annulatus (assembly GCA_013436015.1). Classification (NCBI taxonomy): domain Eukaryota; kingdom Metazoa; phylum Arthropoda; class Arachnida; order Ixodida; family Ixodidae; genus Rhipicephalus; species Rhipicephalus annulatus. The sequence goes on from WOVY01000023.1 coordinate 384,517, forward strand.
CTCTTGGGACATGGCTGCAGGAAGGGCTTGACTGATTTTGTTTAACTGAACATTGAGGTCTCGGCTACGAAGCGCGGCTTTCTAGGATTCCGTGGAAAGCACTGTTCTGACTTGTACATGTCCACATCATGTCGACCAAAGCTGATACCACATCATAATATTTACAGTGGACCGAAAAACTGCCAGGTTACACTTGCTTTAAAGAACGCGTTTCGCTAAACCCCGGTTTGCATATTGAGCCACATAACCTCGTTTTTCTTACTGAGAGAGTTTTCGATTACGTCAAGGTTTTTCTCTCCACCACAACAACCAACGACTCGGGATCGGAATACACTTTCTGGAGACACTGTATTGCACTTACCAGTGCATCACCCAAAATCACACTACTTCAACCACAGGCATTCGCAAACCAAACCAACAAAATGAAAAGGGTTGTCAATAAATTTTTTTCAACACATGGTACGTTGCCGCGAAGAAACGTGATTTAGAGCTTGGCGGCCGCCCTGTAATGTGCTTGGCTTGCGGCATCGTGTTGGCGAGCCATGTCGTGCTCGTAGAAAACTTGAGGGAAGATACGATCATGTCGGTCCTTCATCGGTGTCTGTACGACAGCCAGGTAGATTGGGGTGCGCTCTACTTCAGAAACGCAGGGTTGTCATATTGAATTGGGAATGCGCGAAGGCCTCGCACTTCCCGCTGGCATACCCATCGCTCCACCAAGCTCAATTTTGTAACATTCAACCGTTGGTCCCGCTAATTTTCAGCAGTGCTGAGTGCAGTGGTTCTTGTGGTCTGTGCCAGAACACTCGTAGCAGTAGACAGCGGTGATACAACTTTGTTTTCATTGGGAGCTTCAGTATGCCGCACAACACGAAGAACGAAGCAGTTACCTCACACCACTGCAAGGCGAAAGAAGTGCGTAACTACGTCATCAACAAGTCTGATGAGCACATAGAGAGCGTCGCAATTACAGCGTTCATTTGTGGTCTGCAAACGTAGCTCCTGAACAATTGTCGGAGGTGATTGCAGATGCAACGCTAAAATTTCAGTGCCGGCCACTGGCGTATTTGGAGTGCCGGATGAACTCTGCGCTGAAGCACTCTAGTATACTCTGGCGGAGAGCAAATAAAAATAAATGGACTGATCCCACGTACAGTAGGAATCAAAGGTATGCAAAGCACGAATGAGGAAGGTTGATATGTCGCTTTAAAATCGCCACAACATTACGAGGTCAAGGTAAATTATGCCGTACACGTCTTCCGTATGATGATTATCATGTTTGGATGTGTCGTTTACCTTAGTTATCTATTCACGTCACGTGATGCCAAATGTAGTATATGTGAACCTAGCGAAATGGCACTCTATGAACGTGGTATGTCATCATGGTCTTACACCACTTACGTGTCATCATTATCATGTTTGCACCAGTCATATAATTTTGTCACCCTTTGATGTCAGGTAACGCCAAATCTGGTATATGTGGAGCTAGCAAAACGTCCGCGATTGCGTCAAGAAGGGCTCAACATACTTCAACGTACCACTGAGGCGCACGCTCGCTGGGCACAGGGATGTTATACGTTAGCAAAACGTGAGAGCTCAACGACAGGCACGACCGGCGCGACCGGCGCGACCGGCGTCCGCTGGCACGACCCGACGCCAACCGACGCGAAACGCGGCATGCTGCATTTTCGGCGATGCGTTACCGAGACAGCACGGCGTCTGCCTTTTTTCGTGACAGAGGGACGCCGGACATGCTAAAACGTGCATGTGTCAATGCAACGCAGCGCAACGCGAGCCTGCGAGTATATGGCAGGGCCAGCCACCAGAGTGGTGAAGCCGGCGTAACGCGACGAAACGAACGCCCGCGCGCACGCGTGCCATGTCAAGTCTAAGTGTATTGGCGCATTGACTGTGGCATGTTATCAAGTTGCCACATGACACGCATCTCATGATTATCATCTTTGGACCAGTCACATACCTTCGTCATCCATTGACGTCACGTAATACCAGATTTGGCACATGTTAAGCTAAAAAACGGCCGCGATCACATTATGAGTGTGGCATGTTGTCTTGTTACATGACACGCATGTCGTGATTATCGTGTTTTGATGAGTGATTTGCCTATGTCACCTATTTACGTACCACGATACCAAATTTCGTATATGTGACGCTAACGAAATAGCCCCGAGCGTATCATGAGCGTGGCATGTGGTCACGTTGCAATACACGCACGTCATGGTAATAATATTTGCACCAGATATACTTTCGTCATTCATTCACGTACCGTAATACCTAGTTTAGTATATGTGGCGCTAGCGAAATGGCCGCGAGCGCATCATGAGCGTCGCATGTAGTCATGTTAATACGTGACACGCTTGTCTGGGTAATCATCTTTGCACTAGTCACACACCTTCGTCATCCATTCACGTAACTAATACCTAATTTCGTATATTTGGCGCCCACAAAATAGCCGTGAGCGCATCATGAGCGTGGCATGTAGTCATGTTTTTGCATGACGCACATGTCATTTTTATCATGTTTGCAACAGTCACCTCTCTTCGTCATCTATTTACGTACCGTAATACAAAATTTCGTATGTGTCACGCTAACAAAATGGCTGCGAGCGCATCATGAGCGTGGTATGTAGTCATGTTGTTGCATGACACACACGTCTTGGTAATCATGTTTGCACCAGTCACATACCTTCGTTCTCCATTCACGTACCATAATACCAAATTTTGTATATGTGGCGCTAACGAAATGGCCGCGAGTGCATCATGAGCGTGGCATGTAGTCATGTTGTTACATGACACGCTTGTCATAATTTTTATGTTAGGGTATGTCGCTTGTGTTCGCCATGCAATTGTGTCTTACCATACCAATTTTGCAACTCGTCATCTGGACGAAACCTCAAGAGCAGCAAGACAATGAAATATAGACCATGACATTCATGACCTACATATCTTGATTTTCAAGTTATGACTATTCAAATTTACTCGTCATACAGTCATGATATGCCATACCAAGTTTGGTATTAATACCACTATCCCAACAGGCCAGGAGAGCTTAAAGTCGTAGGTGACTAGATAGATATAGATAGATAGGTAGATAGATAGATAGATACGCTCAAAGTCGCTGAAGTTCGCTAAAAAATGCTTCGCACTTAAAACTATCTACCAATAGAACACGTGCTCTTCCTTTGAAGCAAATGGCAGGTTCCAAACTGGAACGTGATGCACGCGTTTCCCTTCGTCTTAAGTGGACACTCTCAGCAGAGTGACGCTACACTAGCAAAGCGCAAGACTGACCTGAGGCACAATTGACTGCACCACCGTCTGTTCGTTCCAGGGCATAGGAAATTTAGACTTCCGGTCGAATCCACCACTTTTCAAGAAGTGGAGTGGATGTCGCGGCGCAGCTGCTTAGAATCTGCTAATGGAACATACAAGCAGCACAGGCAATCTACAAATGGAACATACTTGTTTTGCATGGAGCAGACAAAGTTCTGTCGGAAATGCTCCGAATCTGCCAAAGGAGAACACGATTGGTTTCAAGTAAGGCTGACGTTAGCTAGGTGGCATCTGCAAGCCGCTCTGAAGAGGTTACTTAGACAAAATGTTTTTAGGATAGCGACACTCTCCATTTTCCTGCAATTATTCCTAAACTATTTGCATAGAGTGCCCCTAAAAAGAGTCAAAACATGCATTAGAACCGGAATGCTTTTGTTATTGCGGCATATAGAAAAAATAACACCGAATTAAAAATAAGTGATACACCGTAAGAACAAACGAGGTGCGTGTTAACAAACTGGCAATGTTGTGCGAGTTCAATATTTCACAGAATTCGGTTTTAGCGCACTTTTTAGAAGGTTGACTTCTGGCCTTGTGTACAGGGCTGCGTGAAGTGTTTCGAAAGATGTGCAGTTCAACGGAGTTCAGTTAAGCCAACATGAGGTAACATTCTTGTCATAATGCAGAGCACGTAGCACGTGTTCATCGCAAACTGATCATCACATCGTATGATATATCAACAAGATCTTGCTATGTGGTTTTGAATTTCAAGACACATAATGTTTTAACCGTTTTGTCGTGATTCATAGTCAATTTTAAAATAAGTGGAAAAAAAGGCTTCGGAACTTTAGAGATACATCACCCACAATTAAATTGTAAAGTCACGTTCTGCATGCTCACTGCGTGAATGTATCAATATGATTTTGAGCTATGTGCGTTACGTTCGTTGTGTATAACAGTAGCTTTGCAAATACTAGAGTGCAGTGAAAGGTAAGTCGGTTTAACGAAAATCTGTCTGGCTTGTAAGCATTATATGTACCAAACAAATGAATATGTAGTCAGAAGTTTTCAATAATAAAATTAGGAACTGATTGTACGTTTCGAGATTTATACGGTCTCTTATTCAGCGGGTAACAAACCAACCAGCTCTCCAGCTAGCGATTTTCTTAGCGGTTGTCCCCCCTCACCACCATCATTCTTCCACCCGTTTTTTTAATGCGTCGTCTTCAACATTGTTTATAAACTTCATATCTTCGCCATAATGAAAGTGCCAAAACTTATGGCATTTAGGCACTGCACAATGCCAGCCAGCCAGCTTGCCTTGAACTCGACGTCGTTCGATGCTTCTTTGCAGCTGCGAGTTTCAGTTTCAAAGCTTCCGTTGCAAGCTTGAAAACTGAAAGTTCACTTGTTCAACATCGGCTGCTAACCCCACCCCCCACCGTGCTCCCTGGGTTTATAGTAAGCTTTCATGTTATGTGTCTTTTCTTTCTTTTGAAAGTCATTTTGTATTGTTTCCACTGTTAGCTTTTATGAGGTTTCTACAATGCTGAAGTGTTGATTGGCAAGAGAAGCTTGCCATGTCTCCGATGGTCAGAAAACCAGACTTAGACACCAATGAAACAGGGGATTCTGTTGCAGCATGTGCGGATTTGCGTGTGGACTGCTTTCTTCGTGCTGTGAATTAAGCGCCAGGCCGGCGATTAGGGTGCAGGTGGCGGTGCGTTTTGCTGCACCGCTTGAGTAGAGTCTGAGCAGGTTCGCCGTTGGTGACTACTTTGCGTCAAATCGGCTACAGTAGGACGTGTCCTGTCTACAAAAGTTTGAAGGTTGTGCCATTGCTACTTCTTGGCTAGATAGAACTTTTGTTTTGGCGCACTTAGTAGGCAAACGTCTTAGTATTTGCGGTAAAAACTATTAATAAAGGTTACAGAGCAGCCACTGTTTCCTACCAAAAAAGTGTTCTTGAGCTAGTTGGTACAGCATTTAAAAAAATTTGAACACACACACACACAGACACACACACACACACACACACACACACACACACACACACACACACACACACACACACATACACACGCACACGTGTGTGTATTGTGGGTGTTTAATGCCTGGGTGAGGTGGAATGTGTCGTGTATTTGCACTCAAATGATAATACAAAAACTGTTTTTAATGTTTACTGCCTCGTCAACCAATGTATTCCAACTTGCAGCCCTGTGCTGAAGTGTAGTGAGCATCAAAGCCCCCCCCCTCCCCACGAAACGCACGCCACCCCTGCAAAGATGGCAAAGTTGCATGCAATATGGGAAACGTGTGCCCAGCGCGCTGCTTTATCTGTTCGCCATTTTTATGGTGTCAGTCTTTGATGCCCATATCAGAGTCAGTATCCTTGTGCGAGTTTCACAAAAAATAAAGATTCCCCCAAAACTGGCAGATCCCACGTGCAACGGCAATCTATGATATGCAAACCACGAATTAGTAAGATTGATAAGTGCTTTTAAAATCAGGAGAACGTTACGAGGTGACCGGAAATTATGCCTTACATGACTTCACTATTACGATAATCATCTTTGCGCTTGTAACTTGTGTTTGCCAGCCTTTCAATTCACGTAATGATCAATTTGGTATATGGACAGTTGACAAAACGGCTGCAAGCGCCCTTTGAGCGTAGCGTGTAATCATGTATTACATGACAGACAATCCATCATTATTATGTTTGGACCTTCATCGTCCATTCACGTCATGTAACACCAAATTTGGTATATGTCGAGCTAGTGGAACGGTTGCAAGCGCACTGTGAGCTTAGCATGTAGTCACGTTCACATGACGAGTAGGTCATGATTATCATGTTTGGGCGTGTCATTTACCTTTGGCGTCTGTTCACATCGCGTAATGCCAAATTTGATATATGTGAAGCTAACGAAATGGTCCTTAGTGCATTAGAAGGTTGGCATGTAGTCATGTTCTTACATGAACGCATCTCATGATTGTGTTGTTAGGCGCACGTTGATGGTGGTCGAAATTTCCGGAGACCTCCATTACTGGCGTCTTTCCGAATTATATTGTGGTGTTCAAACGTTAAAACCAATATATGAATGAATGATTATCATGCTTGCACTAGACATCTACCTTCGTCGTTCATTCACCTCCCGTAATTTTAAATTTGATATAAATGAAGCTAGCGTAACGACCACGAACGCACCATGAGCGTGGTGTGTAGTTACAACTTACATGACATGCATGCCATGATTTCCACGCTAGGGCCTGTCACTTATGTTCGCCCTGCATTCAGGTCATACCATACCAGTTTTAAGATATGTCATACGGAAAAACCACCGTAAGAGCAGCAGAACCATGTCATGCATGTCATGACATTCTTGACATACACGTCATGATTTTCATGTTGTGACTAGTCACTTATGCTCTTCATATAGTCTTGTTATGCCATACTAATTTTGGTATATGTCTCATTGTCGAAACGGCCAGGAGAGCAAAGTCGCAGCTACATAGATACAGTCACGGTCACCGAAATTTGCTAAGAAATGCTTCGCATCAAAATTAGGCTTCTCTGTTACTACGGTAAAAATAGGCAATTGATTTTGTCTGTAGCCTCCAGGGAAACGTACTTCCACATTTATTGGTACGTAATGAGAGCAGTGGACACGAACCTCGCGTGGAGAAAAACAAGACGCTCGGCAATCGCCAGCTTCCGTGTTGTTAGTCCTTGCTTAGAATAAATTTTTTGTTCGCCGAGCCAACTCCTGCTTCAAGAACAACCCGTTTCAAGTGGTGGAGGTGTTGAGTACATCTGGACCTCACCCTGGAGCTCGTAGAGCCTCGCAGCCAGACGCTCCGACGACCATCTGAAATAAATTATCCGGGCTGTCTCTGGGCACATCTTCAGATTCTGCGCACTTGCCTGTCTTCTGCCCTGGCGCTCTCCGGCAACGCAACCCTTCAATATTAGGTGGCACAGACAACCAAGATGTGTACAACAGGATTGCCGAGTATGAACTTGTGAGCGCTTGCAATAAGTAGAACGTAGCCAACAAGCTTGCATATGTGCAAACTTTTACTGACCGACGTGCTGAAACTCTGGTACAGGAATTAGCAAAGTAATTTCAGTACCTGGTTGCAATGGGCAAAACCTTTCTCGGAAGTTTTATGTTATTGTGTTGGTCGCTGAATTAGTGTTGAGCACAGCTTGCGTGGCGTGCTACACAAGAAAGATGACAATTTCACAGGCTACATTGAAGACGTGCTCTTTGTGTCTGAGCTCGTCAACTCGACTCTGGACGAGGCAGGCAAGATAAAACTGAACATGAAAGTCATCGATGACGGCGAATTCCAGATGCTTGCTGCAAACAGTTCCCAAACATTGGCCGAGGCAATGAAGCGCTGCGAGAGCTACGAGAAGCTGCGTAAGCAGCCCACTTCCACACGTTGCGCTGCTCCAGACAACACAAACCTCTCAACTTATCGATCATTACTTCATTGTTACTTCAAAACAGCCCACACCAAGAGCAAAACTGACGGGCGCAGTTCAGAAGGCAGGAATTGCGTTGTCGGGGAGAATTTCTAGACCTAACCGCTGTCCCCCGATTTAAATCAGCCTCTACATTGATGCAATTATTTTGCAGGGACTCATTGACTCTGGAGCGGCTGTAACTATAAATTTGGAGAAACCCTGTCGAAATCAGTAGAAACTGTCCACTCAACTTACCGACCAATTTTTGCAGACGGGTACGTCCAACCATGTTCAGCCTTCAGCTTTCTGCACGGCGTGAGGTGGCACTCAAGGTGCGATGCACGTCATGTTATTTGCAGTTTTAGTCTACTCTTCACATGACGTTGTCTTTCGGTGAAACCTTCTTTCACCAAATTCTGCTTTGGTTGACTGCACTCGTTCAGAACTCACAGTACCTGTGCCGTGCGTTTAGTCCGATGATGGCGCTTCGTATAGGGTGTTTGCTGCATCTGGCGGTGACATTGCGCGTTCCTTAGCTGCTGTTGCGTGCCTTTCCTCCAAAATTACCTGTGCTGCTTATACCATCAGTGAAGTCTGCGTGCTGTCAAAACTTCATGTTTTTGATTGCCGGCATCTTTTTTTTGCAATGGTCGCGCTCCCAGTTTTGTGTGCGATTTCTCGAACAGCCTGTCATCCCTACTACGTGGAGAATTCCTGGGAAGCTAAGAACTTTACGGATACGTTCCCCAACTACTATACTCGTATTTATGGTATCGCTCCCAATTTGTGTAGTCAACCCTCCCAACGCACGCAATGAAATCGAGGACAGCTTCTCAGCGCCATTGACTCCAAACTCACACAAACTCAAAGCCAAGATATCATAAGCCTTCTACAACGTTTCCATGTGTCATCCAACAGTGGCCAGTCAGGCTTGGTCGAGCCTTCGCGGTCGTTTACTGGTCAACAATCTCCGCTACGACAGCGTCCGTACCCTGTGTAATCTGCTGAACTCCGTGCCACTGACGGACAAGTCTATGTCATGCTGAAACGTGGCAATCAACAAAAAAGTGAATGACATATGTCGAAATACGGCATCATCGAACCCTCCAAAAGTCGATGGGCTTCCACAGTAGTTACTCAAGAAAAAAGACCGGTCAATCAGGTTCCGTGTTCATTACAAATCACTCAACAAGATTATGCCCAAAAGCTTATACCCTCTACGTCGATTCAATGATGCTTTGGGCCGTTTACGAGGAGCAGAGTTCTTTTCTTCCTTAGATTTACGCTCCGGGTACTGGCAGGTGCCCATGGCAGAGTATGACCACTTGAAGACAAGATTTGCCGCGCCGGATAGACTATACGAATTCACCGCCATGCCTTTCGGCCTCTGCAACGCACCTGCCACTTTCGAAAAAATGATTATTACCATTATGAAAGGTCTGAAATGGCAAACGTGGTTTGGTATTTGGATGAAATTGTAGTGTTCTTAAGTGATTTCGCGACACCCTTCAGCCTGCCTCGACTTAGCTTTTACATGCCTTTTTACTGCGGGACTTCATCTCAACTTGAAAAAATGCCACTTCCGTGGTCAAAATCGTATAATTCTGTAATTCTATAGTAGTTTTTGAGGACGGTGTTGTGTATTTAAAACTAGAAAGAAGATAACGAAGTGTGGGCATGAGAGCACAGCTCGTTTGTGGCGTGTGCTGAGCGAACGTTTAGCCAGTACTGGCCGCGTTCCTTCTCGGAGTTAATAAACTTTTGTTTGGCTTCACACCTACTGCCGAAGGCACCTTTGTTCCTCAGACGGTATCCTTCCGGATCTGACAAAAATTAATTACTCATGGCGTTCCCAAAACCAATCAACATCAAAGAACTCTCAAGCTTTATTGGCTTATGCTTGTACTTTCGGTGCTACATCCACAATTTCGCCAGCATTATCGCCCTCTTGACCAATATTCATTCAACAGCTTTCATTTGTCCGCGTGGTCACAGTTGTCTGACGATGCCTTTCCAAAACTACGACCGCTGCGGCCGACACCTGCCATACTGCGACAATTCTATTTTTCTGCTCCAACACGGTTGCATACGGACGCTAGTGATGTCGGCCTAGGTACCGTGCTTGCTCAACGCAAGGATGCTTTGATCAGTGCTTCGTATGCCAGCCGAATCCTCACCAAAGCCGCGAAGAACTACAGTGTCCCTGAAAAAGAGTGCATCATCACTGTTTGGGCAATATGGAAATCTGGGCCACATTTTTTTGAGTGACAGTTACATATTGTGGCATATCACCAAGCGCTTTGCTGATTATCTTCTCTAAAAAATACAAAGTTGGTTCGCTTGTTGAGAATTGCGGTTATAGGAATTCGACCTTTGCGTTATATACCGTTCTGGCTGAAAGCATTTCCTTGCCGATGCCCTGTCAAGTTCGCCAGCGGCTTCAGTGCCTGTCTGCTCGTCTATCATAGCCAGCGCTGCCTTGGTATTCATTATTTTGAAAGTGTGTTTTTTGATCAACGCAAAGACACTTGGATTTCTCCTCTTTAGGACTTTCTCGCAAATTGGACGCGTGCTTCAGTTTCCAGGACGCTTTACCACCAAGCATATCACTTTGCTATTCAGGATTACCAACTTTACAGCCGAAACTACATCTTGATCAGCCGTAAGTGGCTGCTCGTCATTCTCCGACATCTCCGCTTAGACATCTGCGCCACGTTCCACAATTAACCGCAATGCGGCCATGCTGGCATGTTGAAAACATACACTCTCTTGCAGCTACGGTACTACTGGCGCGTTATGTACCATTTTGTTCGCCTTTAAATAAGGTCTTTCCCCACGTTCCAGTGACACAAGATGCCCGCTCAACATACCACAGCTTCCCCGTGGTCGTTACCATGCCCAACATGAGTTTAGAATCGTGTAGGAATTCAGCTTTATGGTTGGTTTTCTTGTATGCCAAGAAGCAACCGCTGGGTCCTTGTCGCTATTGACGACCTGACGCATTACGATGAAACAGATGCGTTACCTTCTCCTGCTGCAAAGGATGTCGCAAAAGTGATACGGCACAACCCCGTTCTATGACATGGAGCGCCTCGGGTTAGCGACTGCGGCCGCGTTTTCCTCTCCGACGCCACTCAGCGTCGTTGCGCGAGTGTGGCATCATACGTCAAACTAACACAGCCTATCATCCGCAAAATAATGGTATGACAGAGCTTTTCTACTGTGCATTTTTTTACATTCAGGCCATGCACGCTTCATCGGACCAGTCAAACTGGGATAGCATACTGCCTTTTGTGACATATGACTACAACAGTGCACTACAATGTACTATTGGATATTCCCTTTTATTTATTTTTATGAACGCCATTGATTGTCAACGATAGATTGAATTCTTCCTTATCGGTCGGACCCTTCAGGCTTGACAACCCTCTCACGAGAAGCCGCACATGCTGGAGAATGATAGAAACTTGCCAGTGCGTTCACGTCACAAGACCAGACGCGCTGACAACGTTCCCAAGACCCATGTGGTGGTGATGGTGGTGGAAACTATTTTTTTCAAAAAAGCTCGAGATTTGCACTACAAATGCTATTGGGTGGTCTTCATATTTCAGAAGTCCGCGCTGATTGGGCATGGACCAACAAAGAGCGGTGAGCGTCCCAGGAAGAGCAGCCGAGCAAAAACTCCTCCCGAGCCTCTTTTGTGGGTATAAGGAAGGGGGCTCAAAAAGGAAGAGGTATGACCGGACGTACTGAAATCATCTGTTAGGTGTCGACCAGCACCCCACTATGCGCACAGCAGCTGTATATACCCAGCATAAAATGCTGGGCGGCTGCAGGAAGCAAGAAGGTGTTCGTCTGCAATCGTCGCAGAAGTCTGTAGGCCACTTTAGACAGTTGCCGTGATAGGTTCTTGGTAAAGACTGCGTGAGGTCCGATAGTAATTGAGGGTTTTGTGGTATTGTGCAAGGTCTGAGGTGCCTAGAAAAGACGTGGAGTCGAAAGAGATAATGGCCCGGGATAGAGAAAAACAGGTAGCGGCATGAGCCGCTTTGTTACAGGTGAAACCCGTTTAGCCAGACGACCATACTATGCGGACGAAGTGAAGTTCAAAGCGTTATGAGGCTGCCTGGAGAACAAGGTTGGCAGCCTGAGGAGGTATGGTATCATGCAGGTATCGAGAACAGGCAATGCGCGAGTCCGTGATGATCACTCTTGCTGAGCGGTGAGATGGGGCCAAAGCGATGGCTACATCCTCAACGCAAGGTGCATCAGGTGAGTGGAAAGAGATGTCGTCAACATGTTGACCGTCGGATATCACTGCAGCCGTAAAGGTTTCCGAGGAGGTTTGGACTGAGAGCAGGGGCGAAGCGAGAAATTTTTTGTGGAAGTGTTCACACCATAGATTTTCCTACTATACAATTGAGAGAACTCTGGTGCAAGTCTCTATGGGAGCTACAACGCACGGTGCTTTAGTGAGCATGGGAATATTGGGTAGCACACACATTTGTATATTCTTTGACTTCTGGCCTGCTTTTGGCTCCGTGTGTGCTCGTGTGGCTTGGAGGTGTTTTCTCACGAAATAAATATCAGCAAGTGTTCAGTGGTTGCGCTTCACCACTTTATTTTTTTAGACTTACCTATCCAAATTGGGTCACGTAGTTGAAAATCGTAAACTCTTTCAAAACAAAAATGATACACGGCCTTAAACGAAGCCACAAGTACGATTTGCCGTGCGCCAGTACGAAGACTAGGCAAATGTGTGTACCCATCATTCCCATGGTCACTGAGCGATCTCTCTGTCGCTGAGCGATCTTAGCGACAGAGTCTCCTCTAGTTAATCTTATGAAGCTGTATGGTTCACACCAACCCGATTGGAGGTGGGGGAGACTCAGCTTTCCTCTGTGACGTTAATATCAGGGGTAGTTTGACCAGAGTGTACTTGTACTGGTATATCAAATTTGTGAGACTCCCCCCCTTCCCTTGTGCATGCTTGTGAAGAGAGTAAGTAATAGTGAAGTAACCGCAGTAAAACATAGTGAAAGACATGGGATTGATTGTTTGATTGATTGACTGATACGTGGGGTTTAACGTCCCATAAACCACCATATATGAATATGAAAGACGCTGTAGTAGAAGGCTCCAGAAATGTCGATCACCTGGCGTTCTTTATTATGATCACATGGGCCTACAGCATTTTTGCCTGCATCGAAAAGACCTGCGGGTCAGCAACCGAGTACCTTAGCCACTAGACCACGGCGGCTGGTGCAAACAACAGGTAGAGTGACCGCTTGGAGCAATTGCCTCTCATTGCACCACTGAATGGGCTAGTCTACAAAAACACATCATTACGCTGACCCGCCAGATCGGAGAAGGCATTGATAATCGTAAATCTCTGTTAAGCGTGTATGTCATAGTCCTCGTCGTGGCGAAGTGAGTTTCACAAGACAAGAACAGCTCCTATTACAACGAGGAATAAGAGGTATACGCAGCACGTTTTTGTACATTCATAATACATATCGGTTTTTATTACTTTGCTTGGCGAATCATTTCTAACTGTCGATGTTTGTGACTGCATGCCTATGGGCATAATTTTTATACTAAGGCGTTCAGCCCTGACGCAGTGATAGCTTTAGTCAACATTTTGTACTTCAATGCGCGCAGCCAAGCATGCTTACATTAGGCACTTGGTATTTTTAAAGATGATGGTCTTTTTTGGAGACCTTCGACGCGAAAACTTTGGTCTGTCTGTCTGTACATTTGTCTGTTTGTCCTCTGTTAACGGCACCGTGTACTTGAAGCGGCCGGCCTCACCCGCAGCGCCCACCAATGTTGCTCAAGATTTAGCGTTTATACTTGTGCAATTGTCAATTGTAAAGCAAATTTGGCGCATGTCTGGAGCACCATAACAACACGTATATGTTTTACATGTGCGTCTTTTACTAGAAAAGGCATACATAAGTAATTTTAGGGACTGTAGCGCTTATCACGCTGCGCTGACCTTGCAACGCTTGTTCGAAAAGGCGAGTGTTTCCAAATTTTTGCTAAGACGAGACGTCAGTGGCACCTACCCGTCACCTTGCGTTCTACACCTTGTCACCTCTGAGACGGGTGCGCACACCTTTTGTCAGAGCCACGCACTTCGTTTTTCAAGAAAACTGACAGATGGCGATCACGTCTCACGTGTGACGTGACTTCATGCGCTTTCGCCTGCGCTGCGCGCTCGAGGCACTCAAACGTAGCGCCTCCAGAATACCAATATTTACCAATTTACTTGCGCACAACATCAAATAAATGTTTTGTTCACTCTTTCCACACGCAAGACTATCGTATTTTGATGACATTTACAGATTACCATACAGATTAAGGCCCATTTTTTTCTAAGTTACGCTGCACCTTGGCAAAACGATTTCACACGCGTTAATTTTCGGGCACACTTTCTCGCAACCTTGGTTGACATTACAGCTGCTGTGTAAATTTTAATAGCAATGACGTACTCCAATCGTAGCACTTATACCGAGCAATCATTCTCTAACGGCAAGGTAATCATTGTTCAAATTTGTTCAGTTGGTCTCGATCAAAAGTGTACCTGGGACAAGACTCTACCTACTCACAAAAATATAGCTTGTTCACTGCGTATGAATCAATATCATTGGGGCAAGTTGTTTTCCGTTGCTTGCAAATGTGCAGCCATCAATGACTTTCGCGTCGACAGATTCAAAATTGTACAGAATATTTCACCGCGCAGCCCTAATATGCCATGTGCACTGTTTTAACTATAGCACGTGCGTTCATGTTTGCAGCAGTTACGCCGGCGCGAACAGGAGCAGTATCATGCTGCACGAAATCTCGAGTAATCGGTTCGCTACTGATGGCGTATAGAGCACCGGTCTTCTTGAGAGCATAGTGCACCATAATCAATGTTTAAAAACCCATGTGCTTTGACGAGAACTGTCCGCGTGTGCAACACAAATTTACTTAGGCTGTACTGTGCACCATCCGTGCCTACCGGTTGTCTGTTTCAGGAATTCTGATGTGAAGCGCTAGAACTTCACTGTTTGCATCAAAATCGTCGCGTTTATTCACAATTTTGGCATGGCATCACAACGCAAATTAACGAACCAGCATTCTGTAAGGGTGCAATCACAAAAGCGAGCTTTTTGGTGCGCAGAGTAAGATACTGAGGCAAGTGCGACTCTACCGGCATCTGAAGGGAAGCGGAGAAAACGTATTCCAGCGAGTATTTCCACCAGGGGAAAACGAGAGCTATATATTTTGTTTAACGTGGAGTATTACAAGCCGACATGTATTTTCGCTTAAGTTAGTGTTTTTCGCAGTCAGTGTCACTGCCCGAACTTTGCTGAGCGCGTTGCTTGCTAGCAGTGAGGCCACTCCCTTGAAATAAGCTGCCTACACGTACTGGTGGGTAGCTCGTGTTCTGCGTCAATCAGCGGCCTTCTATGAGTCTTGTTGGCAGCGACAAAATGCCTTCAGGTAACACATGATCATTATTTCTTGAAAGGTGACGCTTGCCTCAGTGGGCACTCGAAAACTGGCGAAAAGGCTACAGCAGCCGAAGAAACGGTTCCTAGCTGTAGTGATGCACTGCCTGAACATGACTAGTATGCGAAAAGAACTCCCAAATACGCATAAGAGCATGAAGGTTGCACAAAAACCACGATTCCTCACAACGACATTTTTATTTAACCGTTTAACTGGCTAATACACCAGGAGTTGCAGGATGACAAGACTATGCGACGTTTTGTAATAACTACATTACAGGCACTACACCTTTTTCTTATATAGTAAGTGCTAACTGATTTTCCAACATCTCCAGCCAGAAAGGTTTGCCATGGCTTGTGCATGAAAAATATCAGGAAGTAGCTCTCTGGAAAACATGTGTGCATTTTGGAAAAAAAAGTTCAACCAAGGCGACTCACCAAGTTTTTGGTGGCTTGGAACTCTTTCCATTTAAACTTTGGAAAAACGCGCTCGAAAATTTAAGAAGCCACCACGAGTGTGACTACCACAAGACCACTGCTCTGTACGCGGGTCGATCTTCCTGTCATTCGAAAAAAATATTTATCACATTTTCTCTATGTCTTGTGTCTTTTTCTTGCATGGAAGAATGCTTTTAGTGACTTCATTTCAGTTCTTGCAAAAAAATATTGTCACTGTGTATATTGTTCTTAAGTTTTACATGATGACATGTCCAACCATGTTTCTTCATTCTGAGCATTTCTTGTGCGTTCTATCTCTAGTTGCAGAAATCACTCGGTGTGCACTTCTAGTCATGTCTATGTAAAGGTATGAACATAAGAAGCAAAGCAATATATATATATATATATATATATATATATATATATATATATATATACTTATATATATATAAGTATATATATGAATATATATTATTATATATGTATAATTACGACAATATATATATATATATGTATATATATATATATATATATATATATGTATATATTGTCGTAAGTTTTTTCACCATTATGTCCCTTATTCTAGCTCTGTTTGCTATACCGCTGAACAACAAATCTTTAGCTGACCGCAGCAGCCAAATTAATTTTCTTATTACGGTGCTTTAGGTTTATGACCGTCAGGTCGTGGGGCTAAATCCCGGCTGCGAAGGCTGCATTTTTCATGAAGGCGAAAATGCTGCAGGCCCATGCGCTCACGCTTATGTGCACGTTAAAAATTTTATTTGGTGTATATTTCTGGAATCCCTTGACTACAGTGCCTCTCATAAGCATATGGTGGTTCTGGGATGTTAAATCTCACATACCAATAAATCAATGTGGTTTATGGCTACAATATTTTTATTTATCATTTTAAGTTACAAGATGAGTATATTAGTAGGCCTTTCTAAGGTTGTGATTCGCCTGCATATTTGCCTGTAAACAACTTCGTCATTAGACACTTCCGAGTGCCTTGAGACGTTAGAGCATAGTAAATATATGTATCAATATATTGTACACTCGCATGCAAGCACAGTCTGGTGGGTGAGCCAAACATTCTGTGCAATACACGGTGGATGAGGAAATATTTTGAGCAGGCGTGTGTGTGTGTTCAGATGTAAGCAGAAAGTGCGAAGGTTCCATTAAAATGTTATTCTCTGGCTTGAGTATATTTATTTATTCATTTATTTACACATACTGCCAATCCCAATTAGGGATTATTGCTGGAAGGGCACATACATTGTGAAAGGGCAAGATTTATATAGAGGGTACTCACTAAATTATTATAATAACGAGTGAGACAAAGCCGACAGAAATGCATTTGGTGACTACATCTGTACCACTAAAATACATTCAGTAGCATAGGACATCTATTCCAACTAGTACTGAAAAAAAAGAAAAGTGAGCACTTCAAACAGTGGACAAGAAAAAAAAAACAGTTCGTCAGTTCTGAAGACAATAAATACCATTCGAGCAGAGATGAAAAAGTTTCTAATAATTGACTGTTTGCTATACTGATTGGCAAGTTATTCCACTCACGAATCGCTAGTGGAAAAAACGAATATTTCAGGCAGTCCGTCCGGCACTGATATTCATTCAGTGTCTGAGAATGCTTTTGTCGTGTTGGCCTTGTTTCTTTAAATGACATGTACTTTGATCTGTCTATGTTTAGCTGTTGGTGAACTAACTGATATAGGAATTTCTGACGTGCCAGTTTAGCGCAGTTTTTTATTGTTAAGAGACCTGTTTTTTTTAAAAGTTCTATGGGTGAGTCAGTTATTCTGTACTTGTTATAGACAAATCTTATTGCTTTTCGTTGTATTCGTTCTAGGGCATTTATGAGATTGTTTGTAAAGGGAAACCACGCGACGTTTGCATATTGTTACACAAGGCAAGGTCTGATACTTTGTATCATTATTCTAAGACAGGTCTGACGAATGCTTTGTAGGCTAGAAGTCTCGTTTCAGGTGGCACGGAATCGAGACTTCTACGAAGCAAGAACAGCCGTTTTAATGCAGCTGATGTGACATGACTAACGTGGATATCCCATCTAAAATCTTGCGTTAAAGTTAAACCTAGATATTTGTGTTCAGTCACTACCGGAAGTGGAGAGTTATTTATAACGTAAACAAGTTCAGATACTTGCTTTTTTTGTTATCCTCAAGAGCGCAGATTTTTTAACATTCAGGGTCAATTGCCAAAGAGCACACCACTTAGATATGAACTGCAAGGCATTGTTCAGTTTTACATGGTCTTCTGGGGCGTTTATTTCCTGGTAAAGTATACAATCGTCGGCGAAAAGTCTCACATCAACACCAATGCCAGCAGGTAAATCATTATTGAAGATCAAAAATAAAATGGGAGCCAAAACACTGCCCTGCGGTACACCTGGCGTAACGTTGGCTATGGTAGAACTTTCGCGATTGCCTTGCACATACTGTGTTCGGTTACTCAGATAATTGTCGATCAAGTCAGTAAGTGAGCCTGCGCCTATCATTGCTTCTAATTTTTTTATAGGTTTTTTGTCTGGCACCCGATCAAACGCCTTTGAGAAATCTAGTAGAATTAAATCAGTTTGTTTTGTACAGTCTACATTGAGGGAGATGTCGTGAATTAGTTCAACCAGTTGGGTAACTGTAGATAGTCCTTTGCGAAAATCGTGTTGTAGTGGCGATAAGATGTGATTCTGGTCAAGGTACAACGTTACATGTTTAAGAATAAGGTGTTCCAGTAGTTTGCAAGTTGTGCTTGTTAGTGAAATGGGTCTGAAACTTGAAGGGTCAGCTTCGCTACCAGATTTATGAACAGCAGCTACTTTTGTGATTTTCCATTCTTGGGGGAGGGAACAGGTTGATAGGGACTTATTGAAAAGTATAGACAAGTATTTGGCTACCCATTCAGCATATCGCCTAAGAAATTCATTTGGCAAGTTATCGGGACCGGCACCCTTCTTAGTATCTAATTGTAACAACAAAGCACTCCGGACTCTGTCACAACAAGTGGTTCAATATGTCGGGTGTTGCAAATGTCAACATCAGGCACATTTCCATCATCAATCGTGAAAACAGATTTGAAATAGTTATTTAGCGAGTTTGCTTTATCTTTGCTTTCTTCTGGGGCCGCGGGCATAATACGGTTTTTGGGATTAAAGTAGTTCCAGAACTTCTGGGGAGACGTTTTCAAAAAGTTGGATAGCGTACTTGTAAAACAGTGTGCTTTGGACATTTTTATTTGGGATTTTATCTTAGTAATAGCTTGACTCAACTTGTTCCGAATTTGTGGAGTAGGTTTTGCCTTCCAAGTTTTTCTGAGGCGCTTTACTTTACGCTTGCAATGAATAATTTCACACGTTATCCAGGGACTATGTTTTCGTGTTTTGTTTGTTTTAGTTGGCACATAGTTAAGGACGCAATGTGTTACGACTGATTTGAAGCTTGCCCATAGTATTTTCACATTTGTGTTTGAATCATTTGCAAGTAGTTCAAATGAAGCAAGTTCAAGGAAAAGATGATCAAGTATACTGGTGTCATGGGCATGGTTAAAATCAAGATAGGCAGAAAAAGAGTTGGACGGTATAGGGATGTCAACTATAGAAACGGAGCCCTGAATTACTTCGTGGTCTGATATGCCCTCAAGAATTTCAACCTGTGCATTATCTGCAGAAAAATGATCGCTTAAGAACACCAAGTCGAGTATATTAGAACAGCACCCTTGGATACGGGTAGGCTGTTTTACGATTTGGGGCAGATTAAATGTCAACATGATGTCAATGAGCGCATCCGTGCATGCGCTGTTGTGTTGCACTGTTCGCCAGTTTATATCGGGTAAGTTAAAGTCGCCGAGCAAAATTAGCCTGGCTCCGAGAACATACCGATGCATATACGTGTGCAATGCCTGCAAGCTATCCTTGTCAGAAGATGGGCTGCGATAAACGCAGCCAACAAATACTGGGCGGGAAGTGAAGAGAAGCTTGCAAAATATTGCCTCGACTTTGATAACCTCCGGAAGTATTTCAAAGGAAAGCTCTTTTTTAAGTAGGATGGCCACACCTCCCCCGCGTGTCTGCCTATCTTTACGAATGATTACGTAGTTAGAGGGTGTTACCTCAAAATCCTTTATGTCATTTGTCAGCCATGTTTCTGTCACAGCTACGAAGTCAGGTTCAATTCCAAGAAGTAAGGACTCAAGCGGTACTAATTTTTGAAGCATGCGGCGGGTGTTTATGGTAAAAAATGTTCTTTCCTTCGTTGGCTGAGGCGTTGTGGCTCGCCTGATGCTTCCGCTTCGTCGTTGTTTTCATGGTTAATGGTGTGACGGCCAGCGCTTACGAGCACAATATCATTTGTATCGTCATCCCATCGGTACAGATATTCATTCACTTTTAACTTGTCATAGACCAGAAATACTATGTCTCCGGCTTCTTTTTTGGTTTTTGCAATTTGCCAAAGCATTTATCTGATGTATCTTATTCTATTGGAGAAGTCCTCTACAACAGAGAAAGTGGTGCTCTTTAGTTTCGTGCAGTTTCTAACAATCGTTACTTTGTCTCGAAAGTCGAGGAGTTTCAGCATCACTGGTCTAGGTTTTTGAGCGTTTTGTTTTCCTATTCTGTGGTTTCTTTCTATTGGAACGGGTTTGATCTTTAGTATGTTCTTAAGTATCTGCTCACTTATGGTTTGTTCGAGGGTTTCGGGGTGTTCATCTGCCTCCTCCGGTACGCCATACACAAGTAAGTTTGACCTTCTAGACCGGTTTTCTAAGTCGTCTATATTTAACTCCAAGTATTGAACGGTTTTTTGAAGATTGCTTACTTGGGAGACACAGGACGTGATCTTGTTTTCCAGTAACGTTACTTGTTCAAGTTTTGCTTCAATAGATTTTAAACGTTCTTCTTTTATTTCTTTTATGTGATCTGCAATTACTTGAAGCTGTTTTATGATCTTGTTCATTATCGTGTCCCGGGTTTGTTTCAATGTCGCCACTGAGCAACAGTAATTCCTTGATACATATCTTAGCACACGTATATCTTAGCACACGTATGAAAAGTCAAACTGTAATATACTTGAACGTGGCCTCGCAAATCATGGAACTGTGTCTGGCTTTTACAATTAAAACAAATCTCTGCCCAGTGGAAATTATTGTCTTGATCGACTTCGAGGCACAGGCCAGGGCTCTGCCTCGAGGCATAGGTGTACGCGACACAGTCGAGGCAAAATCCTCTCTGTTCTGACTAAGCGCTCTGTGCTCTAAACACACATGTGAAAGATTTCGATAAAGTCAATAATCCATCCATGTACTAAAAAGTACATAAAACCTCATTAAAAAGGTTTTGCAGTACTGGTGCTGTTGAAACAAAACTACATCAAATATTTAGTTCAAGCTTTCATGCACTGCTCAAAATAGTCGATCTTTGAGTTTGCTTGGCTTGGCACAATCTTGCTCACTTGTGAACGGTACTTGGCTGTGTTTATTCCTCAGAATTGAAATAAGAGCGTGTAAATATGAAAAATTTGTTTCGTGTGCTTCCATCTGAGCCTCTGAGAACAGCTTGATGTACATATGCAACAAAGCATCTTCACCACTGGTCAACTAAGTATTTCTTATGGTACTCATGTCTTAAAACAACATTGGTTCAAATATTCTGTTTAGCTTTCAACAAATTACTTTAAATAGTTGAACGAGTGTTTCGGTGGCACAAGCTTGACTGCTCGTGAAATATACATGGCTGTGTTTATCGCTCAAAAGCTGAATAAGAGCAAATAGTCCTCAAGATTTTGTTTCCTGTGCTTCCATCTGAACCTTCGAAAACAGCTTGTTGTACGCATTCATGTACCGCATCATTCAAACTGAACAGCTAATGGTTACAGTACTCATGTCTTGCAAACAAGAGTGTCTCAAGTTGTTGTTTTGAGCTTCCACGCATTGCTTCAAATGTTTGACTAGAGTGTTTAGTGGCACAAGCTTTCTTGTTCCTAGTACGTGACTGTGCTATCACAGAGAAGGTGCACTATAGCACATACTTCTCCGTGCTTTGTTTATGCACTTCTATTTGAACCTTTGAAAACGGCTTGTTGTAAGCTTGCATGTATAGCATAATCCCCATTCGATAGCTACTTGTAATGGTACTTATGTCTTGCAAGCAAGAGTGGCTCAAGTTGCCGTTTTGAGTTTCCACGTATTGCTTGAAATGGTTGATAAGAGTGTTTTTGTGGCACAAGAATTGCTGTCTGTCATACTTGGCAGTGTTCATCACTGAGAAGGTGGGCAAGAGGAAATGATTCTGAACGCTATGTTTTGTATGCTTCCACCTGAACCCTTGAATACAGCTATATTTGTACGCATACATGAACAGCATCATTCCCAATGAACCGCCAATGGTTACGGTACTCATATCTTGCAAACAAGACTGGCTCAAGTTCTGGTTTTGAGCTTCTACTCATTGCTTGAAATGGTCGATCAGTGTGTCTGGTGGCACAAGCTTTCTTCTTCCTGATACTTGGCTAGGCTATCACAGAGAAGTGCACAATGGCAAATAAGTCTCCACGTTTTGTTTTGTAAGTTTTCATCTGAGCCTTTGAAAATGGCTTGTTGTAGACTGCGATGTACAGCATCATCCCCATTGAGCAGGCATTTGTAACGGTACTCATGTCTTGCAAACAAGAGGGGCTTTCTCAGTTTCCACTTATCGCTTGAAAGGGTCGATGAGAGTAATGTTGTGGCACAAGAATTCTTGTCTGTTATAATTGGTTGTGTTGATCACTGAGAAGGTGGATAAGAGGAAACAATTCTGTACACTTTCTTTCGTGTGTTCGCATGTGATCCTTTGAAAAGAGCTTGTTGCACGCAAGCATGGAAGCATCGTCCTCACTTAACAGCTATTTGTCACTGTACTTCTGCCTTGAAAACATAAGTGGCACGAATTCGGTTTCAGTTCTTACATTGTTTGAAATTCTTCAGACTGTTTTGGTGGCAAAATCTTTCTTCTTTGTGATCAGTACTTCACCTTGGTTATCACAGAGAAGATGCACAAGAGGAAATATTGCTCAATGATTCATTCGGTGGGCATCCATCTGAGCTTTCCAAAACAGCTTGTTACAGCTTATTGCACGTATGCATGAGACCGTTCTGGGAAGCAGAAAACTATATATGTGTTGCAGTGCGTATTTGTGTTTTTGAAGCAAGATGAATACCTTCGACTTCATGTTCATTTTTCCATTCATTGTTTGAAATATGTCACCTGAGTAATTGTGTCACGCAAACTTGTGCATTTTCTGTTTTGCCGTTTTGCGTAATTTTTTAAGGCCTAGAAAAACCTATTTGGAGAGTTACCTCGCAATTTAATAAGGGACGTAATCTTCCAATGCAATGTAAGCATGGTTTGAAAAAAGTAGGTGTACTGCGACTGCAGAGTGAATTCATTCTCCAAAGAATTGAAGAGAAGTGTCTAGCTTTAGCCTTCTTATTTACTTTAAGGAGACTTATACTTATAGCACACAAGCAAGATATGCTTTCCGCCATGCTTGAATTTCGGTAATATGATGGCAATCAAGTCTTCTAAGTCGTGAATACTTGTGTGTCACTTCGACATCAGTATGTATGCCAGCTAGGAGTCACATAGGGAAGCGTATACAAGCGTCGTTTCTTGTTTAACTGATTAACTAACAAGATTGTCGGTATCGATTACTCATTTTGTTTTGTACACTTATGCAGGGGCGTCAGTAGGGGGGACGAAAGGGATAGTTGTTCTCCTCAAGCCTTGACTAGCACTTGCACTCACCCTAGCTACACTGGTACTTTCGCCCTCGCGCAGCTGTGATGCAACAGCCATTTGCGCCCCCCTACACACAAGAGAGCATCCTGCCGATTACCATGCACTTGTGGCAGCGATAATACAGTTTTGTTTGAGAGCTGATCTCTAGGTGTGTGCTCCTGGATCATGCGGCGTCGTCGTCTGCGTTGGAGGCGTAACCGATAGATTGAAGACGAGAGATTAAACGCGGATACAGTTTGCAGATATCAAGAGCGACTGCAGCCTCGCTTTCTTCTTCCGTCACGCAGGCTGTCTCCCCACCCCTCGCTTTCGTTCCTTATGGTCGAAGTTTGTGCGCATGCAGTGCGGCAGGCTTCGATTGTCGTAGAGTGGCTGTAGGTGTTCCGCTTAGTTCGCGTCGCCTTTAACGCACATAGTGGTGAGCGTGAAGCTTGAGCACTGGCAGTTCAGTGGCAACATGTAGCGAAATAATGTTACGTTTCTACAAATGCGGAGTGCATGTGTCTGCAGTTAGCATTGCTTCAACAAAAAGCTGCGTGTGGAATTCATGTTGGGTGGTATCGTTATCTTGGTAGAATGTTTTGATTAGTAAAAATGAAGCGTTACTGGGGAAAGTGCACTAGAAATTATTGCGGTTAAGACGAGAGGGATCACTTTTTGGCCACCGGGTGAAGCATGTGCTATGAGCGGAATCACTGACTTGCAGCTTTAGAAACATAAAAACTGTGCCAGCCATTTAAAACTCTATTTGTTTGGTTAAAAGAAAAGTTGCTGAGGGATGCGCAGGCCAGTGTCGTGCGTTAAGCTGTCTCACGTTTTAGTTGTTCTTCCTAGTACCAGCTTTTTAAAGAAGCTCCACGTTATTCAAAAAAGAGCTTTAGGCATCATTTACAACTTAGCCAAAGATAATTCCTCTCTACAGCTCAGCTGTTTTTACACTATTACTACGCTAACTTCTGCCATATGCATATACAAGATAAAGAATATAATAATGCTTACAGATAAAGTAACTTCACGAGCCGTATGCAACACTTACGGCTCGTGAAAAAATTCTAAACAACACCACACACAAATGACGGGCCCAGACGAGAATATTTGTACCATTACCCTGTGTAATGAACGGGAAACAGTCAACGTCTCAGAGATATGCGCTTTATGCTGTCTTCGTTAATCTGGAATAACACAGCTGAATTGTATCTTTGATGTGTTTTTTATGTTGGTCTCCTCTAAGTTGGGTGTACTGGTCGCCTTCTTTCGGCGAATATGTATGCTTATTCACGCTAGTTAACGTATTGCGTCATTGCATAATGCTGTTATATAATCAGCTGGGAAACTCAGTGAGGTTCACAAAAGCTTTTTTTTCACAGGTAGGTTTTTTCTTTGTAGGTAGGTCCAGTTCGTTACTGCGTCGATGAGAATCAAAGGCATTATCGCAGAATGCTTAGCTGCCATTTGCGTTTTTGCGCGACCGGATGTTTACAAGGCACAAGTCAGCCACACCTGACAGCGGCACTACGGAAGCCAAAATACAAATTGCGGTAGCGTGAAAAAAAATGGCAGCATATCCACGGAGTGAATGATGGAGAGTGGGGCGAAGCATTCGTCCGTCCATGCGTCCGTCTGTGTGACCGTGCATGCGTCTGTTTGTGCGCCCGTCCCTGCGTTCTTTCGTGCATCCGCCCCTGCGTCCGTTCATGCGTCCATCCATGCATCTGTTTGTGTGTCCGTTCGTTCATCTATTCAACACTCCAAGTCCCACCATCTCGCATCTTTTTATCATATATTCCCCATATAGAAGCACCGCCATCCAGCGGACATTCCAAGAACTAAACGAGAGGTGGCACACGCACACTTTCTTACGGCCTGCGCTTTGGGTCCACTTCCCACCTTTAACCACCTCGAGTTCATGGTATATTCTAGTTCACTGTATTCATGGCACTGCGACCAAACACTCGCTAAACCTTTCGAAAACCAAGGAGGTTACGCCCAGCGAGTATATCGTAGGAACCTTTCCCTGTCAGATAGGGCTCAATTTACATGCCAATGGCTGCTAATGAGAAATGAGAGACAGGAGAATTCGGCTTTTACTTTCTTACGGCTTGCGCTTCGTATCTACTTCTCATTTTTAACCACCTTGAGTTCATTCATGGTTTATACAAGTTCATTGTATTCATGGCACTGCGGCTCAACGCTCGCTAAACCTTTCTAAAGGTAAGGAGGTTACACCCAGCGAGTATATTGTAGCATCCCTTTCTTGTCCGATAGTGCTCAATGTACATGCCAATGGCTGCTAATGGGGATCGCAGCGTGCGCGTTGACTAAAAGCCGAATGCTCATGTTTCTCATTCCCCATAAGCAGCCATTGGCATGTACATTGAGCAATATTTTTTATTGTTAAATAACGCACAGAAGAAATCTCTCACTGGCACCACCTTGGATGTCAAGTGTTATACCTCATTCGGGTATGTGCCACTGGTGGTTACATACGAGGGACGCCCAAGCCACGCCATAAGGAGCTTCGCCCCTAAAATAAACAATTGAGACCAAAGAAAATTACTGCATGCCTTTTTACGCACGCAAAAGAAAAACTTGACTTTATGGATTTCCAATTGTGTGAAGGAGTTTTCTCTTTTTCGCCAGCTTCAAGTTCGTTAGTTTTTTTCACTTGACCTTCGGGAGAGTCGGTCAACTCTAAGCAGCCAAGACAAGCCCACATCAGAGTCATTAGTGGTCGTTATGGCACTTGCAGGTTGTGCGATTGGTTTTGTTGCGTGTCTTGTGCTACCGGGTTTATACGTTTTCTGTGTGCAACCTCTATGCCTCTTCAAACTGTGCGGCAGGTGTGAAACAGATGTGGTTCAGTAAAACCGCGACGAGTCATTAAATGCGGCGTGCACCAAAAGTCACATTCGTCGTTTGCGGAGACGGCCACCACGCCGTTGTGGACAACTTCGTTAAAGGCTTCATTTCGCTGATCGTTGCTGATATGGCAAACAAGGCCTTTATCGACAAAGTCAGCCGGGTAAGGACATCAAGAAGAGCTGCTTTCACAGAGATGTTCACCTTCTTCGAGGTGAGTGGAACTTTGTTTTCCAGGACGTTTTCGCTGGCGTGCGTATAGAGTAACAAAGGAAGGCACTAAGAGAACATGAAAGGAAGGCGCAACGAAAACATGTTTGAGCGTGTGTGTGTTTTCTTTTTGATGTACCACATTTTGTCCGTGTGTACTGTATGTTGGCGTGCTGCACGTGATACCGCGCGCTCGTGTTCCGTGGGATTTTTCGGTCGCTATCATGAACGATCTGAATTAAAATGTCTCTATTATGTGCAGCTGCGCAACGACAAAAATTGTAGCTGCCACTGTTGATTGCGATCAAAAAACCACATTCGCGTGGGCTCTGATAGCGCTGGGAATGTTCGGTGTGACACTAATAGAGTTAATATTATGTATGTGAACAAGTCCACGTCACTATTTTTTATGACCAAACTGCATTATATTGAATTTACTTAATGTTTGCGTGTATTAGTCACCCATTCTACGTTTTCATTTCTGTGCTGTTATTTATAGTAACCTGCTCTCCAACTTTGTGTTCTCTAGTTAAAATATATTCACTGACCTCGTGCAGATGGAGAAAAAAAGCGACTCGCCGTACAACACAATCTTTTCTACCAGAGTGGCTGCGAAAAGAACGTCAAAACTTGGATGGCAAAAGTTCTTTATAGTAAAACTGATTTTAACAACATATACAAAATTCTAACTTCCAAAGTGCTGGTTGCTTTCTGAAGCCGCGAGTCTGTACAATAGTCGCTCATTCAAGTACATTTGTGCTAATTGGCAAGGCAAGGGTCACTCACCCTATGTTGCATTTTTTTCCCGTTCTGCTTGGTCACGAAGTAGTAACCAGAGTGAAAGTGAAGACTGCTTCTTTTGAAACGTTTAGGTACATATACCAGTTTAATCTATACATATTTGTCATTTCGATTAAGACACTTGTCAGTGCGCAGCACCAACTCAATCATTTATTCTTTCACAATACTGCAGGCTAGTAAGGCCGAAGTTGCAGTGGAATTGCAAGAAAGAAAAATGGTACAGAAATAATTAATAACAATACTGGCACCACACGCAAATATGTCAATTTTGCCAGCATGAAGCTTACAAAGAAAAAAAGGACAGCACTAATAGTTAGCAACCACACTTGCGACTTAGTAATGTAAGAGCTTCAGTGATTTAGTATTCACCACAACGAATGTTGATCAAGGGCTTCATCAGAACTGTCTGCCTTGCAACTTCGTTTACTCTCCGCCTAGAAGTTCTATAAGCGAGTCTGCAGCAAGCAGCAGCGCGGAGTAAGGGACTGGGTGAAAGCACAGGCCGCCTAGTTAGCATTTTATGTTAGCAAATATATGGTAATCAGAGATAGCTAAGTCGACTCTGTATGGTGAAGGGGGACTGAAAACTTCCCAGTGATTTCCCTGTGGCCCCATGTTGTCTTGAAAAAAAAATGACAGTGTCTTATCACATCTTTATTTGCTTATTTTGTTTTGCACTCTGTAGGCATTTGAGAGTTAGACCTACAATGCTGCAGTGAGGGTCATCCCACGTCCCATAAATAACTGAGGCATAAATTTTTAAAGGCTCATGGGATGCACGCAGTCTGCACCAGCTACCATTTCAATGGCTCTCCGTGTGCTGCATCACCCCTTGGGTCTCGGCGTTTGGTGTCACTCGCTTTCTTCATGATAACCTAACGCGTATGCTGCAACTTTCTAGCACACAATAGCATGGCCGCACCTACGACTGACCACGAAAGCGAAGCATGTGCTGTGATTGCCAAATATTTTCATTTGAAGTGGCAAACAACCGACTGTACGTGCTATCACACCTATGTGCTTTTTTAAGTGGAATGGCCTTGGTTGTCACGTCTTTCATCTAATTTTACACTTGAATATTAACGCACATCACTATACTAATGTGCCTATTTTTATGTGTTTGCTTCAGTTAGGGGGCTCCGCTGTTTTCACATTTGCAGTTGCACCACTCAGTTGCTGTGTCAGATTGTTTAGTATATAGTATCTCATATCAATGTTCACCATGTGCAATGGGTATCATATGTTATTAAAACTACGTGCTCAGCAGTGACGGCCTGGCAAAATGTTCAAGAGTTCGCAAATGACACTGACTAGAATACACTGCTGAAAAAGCTTCGAAAGCGAAATCGGTCCGTGGTAACTATTTCTTTAGAAAAGTCGAGCTTTGGCGTTTCCATATTGCATCGCGTTGGTGAACAAGCTGGTCGAGACGACGCTCACCAAATAGTCAGGCACCGTTTTTATTAAGCCTAGTTACCTGTACTGCTCGCATGTGCACCAGATCAGGCATGAATAAATTGACTACTGCGAAATAAAATCGGGCAGGCACAGTTAAAACTACTAGTAACACATCGTATAGCTTTTCTGTAAATATAATATTGGGCCGCATTTTCTTTTCTACATAGCGTTACTGACACATCATTTTCTCCAACTGGTGCAAGGTCGTCACCTTCTTAACCACTACTGATTGTGTATACATCGCTGCAATTTAGACCATTGACAAATGCTGTATTCTTGCCTTCTACAATGTCACCCCTATCATGATGTCATGCAGCTGTTGGCTGCTCCATCTTGCTACTTTCTGTATCAATCTCAGAGCTGGCTGCACGTTGTATGGCAGCCATGCGTATTAGGGCAAATGCTGTATGCTTCCCGTAGCTGTGTAGATAGTGATTGTGGTTGTGCTTATGAGAACTACATATCTAAATGCCTTTCGTACTTCAGTCTTGACGCCTTAGATTCTCTTTCGACGTCCCAAAATTTGGTGGCACGTAGTCAACCTTCCATGTATCTTTTCCTCGAACGCCTTTACTTAAATACTGAATGCGTCAAAGGAAACTATCCATGCAGGATTTTTGATAAATATTACCCACGTGATGCTAGGCATCCAAAGGTTATACCAGTCACCATGTCTCTCCACAAAATCCACTTCAAATTTCTATATTCGTTTCGAGGGATTCTAAACATTTTTCCCATTTGGCGCTATTTTCGACAGCTGTACAGCCGACTATGATTGTGCAAGTGACTAGAATGCAACATCATTGAAAGAAAAGCCCTGTCTACGGCTCCAAAAACGCGGCCAGCCAAACAGCGCGCCACGTATATCTTGAACTACAAGCTGATACAGGTGGCGGATCTCATGAGCCTTTGTGGGTTTATGCCTTACCCATTTTACCAAGGAAACGCCACCATTTCTCTCCTCAATCACAGCAGCCACGCACTTCTTGTTGGAGAAGGTTCACTTTTACTTCTTTGCGCTCATCGGAATGCTTACACTCTTTGTATTGCACCTTCATTTCTTCAGTTTTAAAGTGGACAGTTGGCTTGTTGCTTGTGACTATTTTGTTCAGAAACTCTTCTCTTTCATCAAGGTAGAGCTAGAGAAATGTCAAAAGGACACCCGTTTGTTCTTTTTTGTCATGACCAGTCAGCATTTTAGGAACTGACTTTGCACGCAGTTTGCAGCAGTGGAGTCCCTTTCTGTGTGCAATTATGGTATACCATCTGTGGCGTATTGAGCTGACTGCAATATTTTGGAAAATGAAATAATCAGTATAAAAACTCTGACCCAATTATTTTTCCGGATTACCTGATTGGTTCAGTCAACAATGTCATTGTTTTACATTTCCTTCATTCCCAGTCACTCTGCACTGTAAACATTGTGCACCGTGCTTCTGATTTCCTACACTATTGCAGTCCCTCGCTGTCATGCATTGAAAGCCGTGCTATACGTGTTGCTCAATAATTGATGAATTTCAGCCGCACTGCACTACTCAGCACTCGGAAGTTTAATCATAGCACACCTTTCACACTTATCCGAGGCATGCTTACATGGGCACTTTGCGTCAAGAACACAGAGATTGGCCCTCATAAGAGGCATACAAAAGAAATCGTACAACACATATGCGTTGCATCATGAAATTTTAATTGCTTTTTATTTGGGGGACATTTTAATTAAAAAAATATAGGCATCGTATTTTATGAGCTTAAATGTTTTTCTGGAGTGTCAGCATGACAAAGCAAGCTTCTCAAGTTACACTCATGTAGACTTATGTTTGTTACGTTCATGAAGCACTTAAGTTTGTGAAGATTTACATAAGTGCATGTGGGTAAGTCACTGCATAAACATCAGCATCAAAATATGATGTGCAACAATAGCATACTTATAAATTCAGGAGAACATGCAGCTGTTGCGGTCGGCAACACAGCAGGCAGTATGATATGTGACAATTGAATATTAATGGACACTTATGAAGTAATAGATTGCCTAACTGTGGCAGTTACTGCAACTTAAGTTTTGAGGTATGTGTTAATGGAA
This sequence comes from Rhipicephalus annulatus, assembly GCA_013436015.1. Taxonomy (NCBI): domain Eukaryota; kingdom Metazoa; phylum Arthropoda; class Arachnida; order Ixodida; family Ixodidae; genus Rhipicephalus; species Rhipicephalus annulatus. The sequence continues at coordinate 415,430 of WOVY01000023.1, forward strand.
AGTGTAGACTTCCTGTATGTTGCGTACACCATGAAATTCCAAGAATGTCCTCCTGGAGATAATGGTAATTGGACAAGATTTGAAGCATAGGCGCTTGCTCAGTCATTGGTCAATATTTAACTTGGAAGTCGAAGAATCACTGAGAATAAAAAAAAATCACGTCTGTGCTTCTACCTAAGGACTTTCTTGAATGTCCATGCATATATGACTTTCATTCGTACTCAATGGGTAAATAGAAACAGTGAAATAGGTGGTAGATGAGAAAAGGCTACTTATTTAAAACCTCTTGAAGAAAGTAGGGAGGTGCTTGCTCTGTTAGGAGTGCTTACTCTTAATTTAGTGGCATTTCCAGCATCTCTACTTAGTGGTAATATAATTGGGGTAATATAACACTCCCTCAACGTCCCCGTCCCCCCCCCCCCAAAAAAAAATCACAGAAGGCAGCAATTGAAGAAAGAAAAACAGCTCTGAAGGATGGCTATGTCAATCAGAAGCTTGCTTGATTGAGCCTCTTCCAGAAAGCAAAGAATATATTACAAATGTAGAGAGGAAGAAGAATATGTGCCACAGTGGGTCACGCCTTTAGGAAGAGGAGCCGAGCGCGAGGTGTTGCCCCGAGCGTTGTGTATCCTGCGTCGTTGATACTCGTACAGGCTGGGGAGTCTGCCCAAGCGGAGGTCGTAGTGGAGTAGCAGCAACAGCAGCATAAGTCAATGGCGCGGTGACGGTTGCTGTCTGAGAGACGGACGGCAATGCCTCAGAGACCTGCGCCTGTATTACCTGCCTGATGGCGGGCGCGAGACGCTCAGAAGAGGGTTCCGTTGCCGGTAGATACGACAGGCACGAAAGTTGTCGGGCCACCTCCTCGCGCACATATCGTTTGATTTCGGACATTATTGCGCTTGGGTCTCCACCCAGGCTCAATGCCGCGAGAGTTTCATCGGTAGCCGCTGGACGCCGTGTCATGACTCGTTGTTTGCGCAACTCCTCGAAGCTCTGGCAAAGAGTGGCGAGTTCGGACACGGTACGTGGGCCCTTGGCCAGCAGCATCTGGAAGGCGTCGTCGTCTATCCCCTTCAAAATATGTTTGATCTTGTCTGCCTCAATCATTGAAGGGTCAAGGCGCTTGCACAATTCGAGCACATCCTCGATGTAGCTTGTAAAGCCTTCTCCTTGAAGCTGTGCGCGTCCCCGTAAACGCTGTTCGGCACGGAGCTTGCGTACCTCGGGGCGACCGAACACATCGGCAATGCGTAGCTTAAAGGCACCCCAAGTGGCAAATTCCGACTGGTGGTTGTTAAACCAGAGACTAGCCTCCTCTTTCAGGTAGAAGGGTACATATTGCAGCTTCGAAGGGTCGTCCCACTGGTTGCTTGCGCCTACCTTTTCAAATGTCGACAGCCAATCTTCGACGTCTTGCTCATCAGTACCGTCGAAAAAAGGTGGATCGCGTACGCGTAGCGCAGTGGGAACGATGACCATCGGAGGCTGGGTCGTACCTTGCTGGATGGTTTCTTCAGCCATGTCTGGGATGGCAGGTAGTTTCCGGTTGCGGAGTTCCAGGTTGAGTTACCCCGCACCTCCACCACTCTGAAACGGGGTTTATTGGCACAAGTAGTGCTTGCACAGCAGGTCTATTGATGCGGGAACCGGGCGGAAGAAACCGACGCAGGATACACAACGCTCGGGGCAACAGCTCGCGCTCGGCTCCTCTTCCTAAAGGCATGACCCACTGCGGCACATATTCTTCTTCCTCTCTACAATGGCAGATATGCTTATGTTACCTCGATGATGTTATTTTATTTTCTCCTGATTTCCCTACCCACGTCGACCGTCTGCGCACCATTCTTCAGTGTCTTACCAAGGCAAACCTCCAGCTTAACCTAAAGAAGTGCCGCTTTGGGGCTCGCCAACCTACGATACTTGGTCACGTTGTGACAAAGGATGGAATTTCCCCCGACCCAGACAAACTTCGAGCCGTAGCAGACTTTCCGAAGCCGACTTCACTCAAAGAACTTAGGAGCTTCATCGGCTTGTGCTCGTATTTTCGTCGTTTCGTCCACAACTTTGCAACAGTAATAGCCCCACTTACACAACTACTGAACGGTGCAGCTAATCTTTCTATCTGGACCCCGGCATGTGACGAAGCTTTCCTTACACTGCGACGCCTACTTACTTCCCCAACAGTTTTACGCCATTACGACCCAAGTGCCCCCACTGAAGTGCACACAGATGCCAGTGGCGTTGGTCTGGGAGCAGTACTCGCGCAACGAAAGCCAGGTATTCCAGAGTACGTCGTCGCATACGCAAGCCGCGCACTCACGAAAGCGGAGATGAACTACTCCGTAACTGAAAAAGAATGCCTCGCAATCGTTTGGGCGTTAAGCAAGTTTCGTCCTTACTTGTACGGACAGAGTTTCGACGTTGTGACCGATAACCATGCACTTTGTTGGTTGGCGTCGCTAAAAGATCCTTCAGGTCGCCTTGGACGTTGGGCTCTTCGACTACAAGAAGTCGACATTCGTGTCGTCTACCGCTCAGGACGAAACACTCTGATGCGGACGCCCTCTCACGATCACCAGTGAGATCCACCACAGACCTGCATTCGGACACCAACTTCTCCATCGCTCCCATTTCCGTCAAAAGCATGTCGTCTGAACAGCGGAAAGACCCATGGATAACATCTCTCCTTAACATTCTTTCCGACTCTTCACCGTCTGCGTACCCACGCGCTCTTCGCCGCCAAGCCACACATTTCGCGATACGGCACGCGCAACTATACCGCAGAAACTACCACGCGGATGGTCGTAAATGGCTCTTGGTTATACCACGCCACATGCGATCTGATGTCTGTGCGTATTTTCATGCCGACCCACAACATGCTCACGCTGGTGTGTTAAAAACATATCAGCGGATCTGCCAGCGTTACTACTGGCGTGGTATGTACACTTTTGTACGAAAATACATTCGGTTTTGTTCATTATGCCAACGACGAAAGACAGCTGCCCATCCACCCGGATTATTACAGCCTCTACCGTGTCCGGCGCACCCTTTCGACCGCGTTGGTATCGATCTATATGGTCCCCTTCCTTACATGGCCACTGGAAATCGATAGATCATTGTCGCCGTCGACCATCTGACGAGGTATGCTGAAACAGCTCCACTACCTACGGCTGGTGCACGTGACGTAGCCAATTTCATTTTGCGACGCTTCGTACTGCGTCACGGGGCACCACGTGAAATGCTAAGTGATCGAGGGCGTGTCTTTTTATCCGAAGTTGTACAACAACTCCTTCATGCATGCCGCACGGTGCACCGCACCTCTACAGCCTACCACCCGCAGACCAACGGTCTAACTGAGCGCTTCAACCGAACGCTAGGAGACATGCTCGCCATGTATGTCATTTCCGACCAATCAAATTGGGATGTCATTCTCCCATTTGTGACCTATGCGTACAACACCGCGACGCAGTCAACCACAGGCTTCTCGCCTTTCTTTCTTCTATATGGGCGTGAGCCATGCCCCACCCTTGACACCATTTTGCCGTATCGTCCCGACGTCTCAGAGTTCAGCCCTCTTTCTGAAATTTTGCACCACGCTGAAGAGTGTCGTCAGTTGGCCCGATCATTCACTTCGGACAAGCAAGCATTCGAAAAAGACCGCCACGACCGCGACCAGCAAGTCGAGATTTTTGCCGTGGGCTTGCTTGTCTGGCTTCGACTGCCCTTCCACTCCCCAGGTCTGTCCGCTAAGTTTGCCCCCAAGTTTCACGGTCCTTATCGCGTCGTCGAACGTCGATCTCCTGTCACATACGTGATCGAGCCGGTCACGCCATCTACAGACAGGCGACGCCTTGGTCGTGAGGCTGTCCACGTGAGTCGTCTCAAGCCATATCACGACCCACTCCTAATATCATCACCTTGACCTGCCAGGATGGCTCGTCTTCGTCGCCGGGGTATTGTAGAGAGGAAGAAGAATATGTGCCGCAATGGGTCACGCCTTTAGGAAGAGGAGCCGAGCGCGAGCTATTGCCCCGAGCGTTGTGTATTCTGCGTCGGTTCCTGCCGCCCGGTCTCGCATCAATAGACCTGCTGTGCAACCACTACTTGTGCCAATAAACCCCGTTCCACAAATAACAAGTGGCTTGTGTGACAAATAGAGGCCTTAGAGGAAAGGAATGGCAGAATTCAGAACCCCTCTCAGCATTAGGTCGGCAATTCCCTCACAAGCCAAGTCACTAAAACTTACAATGAACCATAATTGAGAATCTGAATGAGCCATATGTGCAAATACATTTTGTGATTGAGTGAGCGTGACATTTCGTTTTGTTGGCCTGTGCTTTCAGCACATCTTTGACAATTTAAAGATAGAGTATTTGGTGCTACTGTAGTTTGCACTCTCCTATATTTCTATAATCTCTGGTTAACACTGGCCCATCTGCCCTATGTAGATATGGCAGAAGCTAAAAGGAACATTTTACTTCGCTTCGTATGGTAATCAACTAATTTTTGGTGTGTTTACGAAACAAATGGGAGTCCTGCTTCTTGTCCCCACTCAATGTTTCTCAGCAAGCCGGCGCATATCTCACCTAGTACCCAGTCTATTGGTGGCTATAATGCATTGGTGTTGTATCTATTTATCAATTTCTTTAGCCTGTGAGGTATGCTGTTAATGTAAGGACTAACCACGACACACCCGTTACTTGCTACGCTTCTAGCTTATTATGTTCACAGAAGTGAACCCAACTGCTCACGAATCCTAAGGTTTCTACTTCATCAGGTATGAATAACAATAACTCTAAAATACTGGAGAACACCACAGGTATTTCCAGCCGCTTCCTCTGTCTCCTATTGAACCAGTCGCTATCATCAGGCGAACTGCCCAAGGATTGGAAGATTGGTGAGGTGATTTTCGTATTTAAGTCCGGTGACAGGCACTCGCCCCGTAATTATCAACCCATTTTACTTACATGCATCTCCTGCAAACTACTTGAACATATCGTGGCTTCTCATATCTACGATCACCTTGAATCACACAACTTCTTCTTCTCCCATCAGCATGGCTTTAATAAAGGCTACTAATGTGACACCCAGTTATTCGAATGCACGACTGACCTTCACTTTAATATGAACGCTAACGAACAAACCGATTGCCTCTTCCTTGATTTTGCCAAGGCATTCGGTACTGTCCCTCATTGTCGTTTATTCTCTAAATTGGCCGCACTCCATATTGATTCATTAATCCTGTCTTGGCTACGAAGCTTCCTCTCTTCGCGTGAGCACCTTACGGTGATCAATGACATTTCATCTAACCTTTGCGACGTCACATCCGGTGTTCCCCAAGGCAGTTTAATAGGTCCGTTACTTTTTCTAATATACAATAATGATTTGCCCGATAGCCTTTCATTCACAGTTAGGTTGTTCGCTGACGATTGCGCCATATACCGCCACATTAAATGTTTAATGATCATTCCGCTCTCCAAAATGACCTTGACCTAACCTTCCGGTGGTGCGAAACTTGGCAGATGTCCCTTAACGCCTCTAAATGCAAGTTAATCTCGTTCACTCAAAAGCATACCAATTCAGCATTTCACTATAAGAATTATAACGCCGTTGTGTCAGCTACACCATCTTACATATATTTAGGCGTTCACCTTACATCGGATCTATCCCGGACTACGCATATAGCAGCTGTCTCATCGAAAGCATCTCAATCTCATGGATATCTCCGCAGAAACTTGCGCAACGCTCCTTCTAACGTACGCGCATCATCATACATTACTTATGTTCGCCCACAGCTAGAGTATGCATCATCCACATGGTCACCATATCAAGATTACTTGGTACGTATGTTGGAAGCCATCCAGTATAGTGCAGCGAGATTCATCTCCGGAAACTACGACTATCATTCAAGTATTACCTTAATAAAACAAGACCTTGCATTTCAGTCACCAGAAATACGCCGCAACATTGCTCTTTTATGTCTGTTTCACTGGTTTGTTTATAGTAACGAAATTCACTGTTTGCCCATTTATTGTCCTGCGTGCACTTTCCAGCGCATTCACAATGCACGTAGTTTTATGCGCATTCATGGTCACACGCAGGCACTTAAATTATCATAACTACCTAGAGCCATTGCATATTGGAACGGTCTTCCGAATCATGCAGTATCCCTTTGTAATCGTGAAATTTTTCGTGACAACCTGATTTTGTTGCACTTAGTATTGTATAACGCTGTTGCATCTTGATTTTTGTAATCTTATATATATATATATATATATATATATATATATATATATATATATATATATATCGTCTGCTTTTCTCCTTTATTGTTATTTCGTTTGTATACTGATGCCCCCTTTACTCAATGCCCTTCAGTGAGCCTTTAAGGTATTTTGAATAAATATATAAATAAATAGGCCTAACACGAAATTCTACCAACAAGCTTAGCTGTTCGTCACTCTAACTTGTAAAGTTCTCTAATGTATTGAACGTTCTTTTTCATGATTGCTTGGAATTTATTATCTGCCACCCTTTAGTTTCAGTCATAACCTCCAGGTCAGCCACCTTTGGCGCAAGCACTGCAGCTGCTGCCACCACAATCACGGCCTAGATTTTACTTTGGCCACTGCTGCATCAAAACCAGCGTTACCACTTCTGAGCCGCTACAAGTATTCTTCTAAATGATTACTCACCTTGACCGGGCTTCACATGCTTCCAAAGGAAGCTTTGAGGCAAGGCTGCACTGTTAAAAAATTTACCTTTCAATGGCACTCATGTTTTCAATGGGCAGAAGAATTGACAAGTCTGCCAACTTCATGCTTCTTGAACGGCGTTGAAACTACTTGTGTCTCTCATCGCGGGAAACAAAGTTTATGTGAATTTCAAAGTACCTTATTTTTATTTTATTTTACTATACCGCAGGCTCCTTCTCGGGTGCATGCAGGATTCGGTTGAACTTAAATACACAAAAATGGGAGAAAAAAAACAGAACTTATGTACTGAGCAAGCAAGAGCAAGAAATATGCACATTGTACAGTAAACAAGGTGTTAATAAATTCTGAATTCTGCTAATGAATTTGACAGAAGAGAAGTTCACAATATTAGCGGGCAGCATATTCCTTTGCGAAATGGTGTGCAGAAGTAAATATTATTTGTAAGGCTTATAATAGTAATTTTTGGCATGAAGGAGGCAGGGCAAGCAAAATGAGAAAAAAAGTGCTTTTTCATGGTTTACTTGACATAAGAGCGGATTCTTTTTCTAAAATTTTCATGTACCGTGCACTCCTGTGCAAGTGCTCTCAATATGATGAAAGTGACGCGATTTTAAAGGTCGGCTAGGGGTCCTCGCTCGGTCTTTCACCAAAAACAACATGGTGGTGGTAAAGCCACATGTGTTTTTCAACGAAACTGAAACATTTTATTAATAATGGACGTACTTACTATGACTCTGAAACCTCATTGTACTTCTAGATAAACAAAGTGAACGAAACTGTAGAAATGGCAGGAAGGCGGGGGGGGGTGCTCGCTTAGTTGTTGACGTAATTTTTTAAATATATTAAAAGAGAGAGAATGGCACTTGCTTAGGTGGGGCCGCTTTTTTGAGATATTACAGTATTGCTCCTTATCCTGCATATGTTTTTTTTATCAACCAATGAAGCGACCTGAAAGCAAATGGCTCTTTTACAGATGGTATATTTGTAGCTTCTTTTCTTTGAAAATTGACAAAAAGCATGAAGTTTTGCATTTTTAAGGGAAAAAAAAGCCGTCCAACCAGTAATGTTTAAGCTGTTAGCGAAGTCAGACACAGTGAAATAGATAAGTTGGCATAGTAAAAAAATATGTTAGCACAGTAAATTATGCGCCATTTTCATTGCCAAAATTGAACTCCATCTTCTCAAAATGGCAATTTTATGTCAGCATGATAACTTTAAAATGGCAAAAGATGTCATAGTGATTGTTTTTGCACATACTCAAGCAACACATGGTGGTGTACTGAACTAAAATTGATGATTTAGGTTAACTTTCAGTTGATGTAAAGAAAAGTGGACAAAACTTGTCTAAAATTATGTAGAGGAGTAAAAGCAATTTTTTGTGAAATAAATCATACTTTGGTTCGATCAATAGAACACAAGACTCTGAACAATTATAAATATCTGGTCGCTAGCATTATTACATGCTCAAAACGACCACACTAGGGCAAAAAATACGTGGACGTTTGGGACTTGCCTGGTGTCCTCTAAGTGACACAGGGCTCTGAAATAAGGTAGAGATTACATACACCTGCAGACCTGTCATATTCAATAATGGCAAAATGGATACATGGTCCGGAAACGTTTTAGCCACAACCCCTTAATAGAAGGCACTAACCGGGTAGACTCAAATAGCTGACTTAACAGCCTCCAAAATGCGCTGCTAAAGCTTGATAAGTTTAATATCAGGTTCTTTTACTAAAAGGGGTGCATCAGCTGCGCCAATTGCACCAATTTGATACAATTCTCGATCGTTGCACCGAGCTGCGCCGAACCCGTGAAATTTGAAATTGCACCACGCTGCGCCTAAATGCCCAGCCAGCCTCATTTTTTTTCAGGTGTCCTAATTTCGGTGAACAATGCAGGCCATGTCGGCCACCTGCAGCTTGCGCCATCAGTAAAAGCGCGCAGACCCACACGACAGTGCCTAGAATATACCTAAAATAATGTAGGCACTCACCCCCTGGTCGTGAGACGTGATCGACCAGATAAAGTAACAACACTGCACGCCCATCGGCCCGCTGACCGCAACAGATACGTATCGGCGGGACGACGGAACTTCAAAACAATAATGCGTTGATGTAGCCACCAATGCTTCGCGGAAAATGTAAGCTTTGTTGCAAAAAACGCGGCTTAGGCTTATTAAGGCTCGAACAAGATCGACGTGCTGCGAACGCTGGCGGTGATTACCTTAGGTGTGGCACATGAAACATTTTTGTCTTGAAGCTGTGTCGTCCTTGCCATGGTCCTGGCGATATATATCTGGTACCGTCGCCAGGGCAACGGGCTTGCGCCGTTATTACTTTGTCTGGTCGAACGCACCTTGCAAGGGGGCTGAAGCGGCACATAGCCCCACGGTGAAAAAAAGGGGGGGGGGAGCGGTTAGAAAACTTGTTGACTTCGGTTCTAAAGCTGCTTGAGCTACCTTCGCCGCATTACACCGGTGCCCCGAGAAACAGCGCGTTTAGATTTACAAGGGGCTGCTCACGCTAATGGGACGCTGCACATTTTGCTTAGTTACTCACGAGTTTGTGCACCATGCAATTCTAAGCACCAGTATAATCACTGACGTCTAAATAAGCTACTGGCAATCATTTGAAGCAGTGTGGGACATTTATGCTTCCCTACAGAAACAAACTAAATTGTGGGCTATTTTTTTTCTCACCACCCTACTTTTCAATTTTATATATTTTTTTCTGTAAGTGTAGTAAGCCTTCTTTTTATACTGCTCCAAATTCACTACGTGATGACAAAAATGCATGTTTTTTTTCCGTAACCTGCTCTGAACTTGAAATTGAGTGCTCCAAAAGCAACCTTTTGCTACTCCAAAAATTGCTCCAAATTGTATTTTGGCTGTTGCACTCCTGTTTTTGCACACTAGCAAATGCCGATTGGGGTCCTAAGATAAAGTGTGAGCTCAGAGTTTTGCTACAAGCCCGAAACAATGAATGAAATATGAGCAAACGGGAATCCTATATAAAGATTAGCAGCCAACTGTTCGGATTCAATCTCACAAAACGAAACATTGGTTAAAGTCAATGTGAGTGCTGTTGACAGTGAAGGAGTTTTCGTGCTGTCAGTAGTCTCAATGAATAGAAAGTGCTGAGAGCACACCATGTAAACAAGCCGTGTAGTGATATTTGTCCAAATAGCAGGCACCAGCACTCGTAACTGCGCCCTTTTATTCAAAGGTAGCAGCTGTTGAAAGTGTCTATTTAATTGCCATCAAAATAATTTATTCTAAATGAATGGCTAGTTATATCACTGAACAACTCAGATGGGCTTAACAACTATGCTGAAAATATCAAGTTTGCTCGTCACAAGCATGAAACTCAAGAGCTCCAGAATATTCAGAACTTCAAGCAATTATTTCATCGCCAGCCCGGCTAGTCTCTCCAAGTAGACTGCAGTGTTGACCAGGGGCTCCCCTGCTGCAGTCGGTGAATACTTGTTACTCCTCAGTGTCACTGTGTGGGACTGTCTTTCAAAACACCTCCTCAGTGACTGCACAGCATCATCTATAAAATATTCATCATAGACTGACTGACTGATGCCCTAATAAGGTGCTATTAGGAGCTGTTTCGTATGCAAAACATCACACTGCATTGTTTCAATTTTTTTTGGTCAGTGTTTTTCTCGGCAGCGATGTAAGATGATCGATGGTACTCCTAAATAATGTAACACTTCTCTGGACAACCGAAGAACTCTTCTATATCATGACACATTGCCTTACCAACTGAACCACTTCTGCATTTACCCTGTCTCTGCGTGCTTATATTGAGCAGCACTCTGCATAGGTTGAAAAGAAATCTGCGAATAATTCGCACTGACTCATGAAATAAATTTTTTCCTTAGGCCTTACTAGTAAACTCAGACTCGCGGCTCAATGCAACGCTGACAAAGTCTTGTTAGTCGACTTCCGAGTCCGTTAAAATATGACGATCTTTTCCACACACGGTTTCAATGCTCCTTAACAGCAATGTGTTGCATAATTAGTGCTCCTTTTATAACCATTTATTCTCAGACCTTTATATAGTGACTGCAACCAAGTAAGGTCATCTCTATTCAAAGAGATCGTGCCTCAGATATTTTTCGTGAGAACGTCTCGGAGAAACTTTCACAAGAGGGCACGTTATGGCACATCGCCTCGTCCCCCCCTCCTTGTAGTTATTGCCTCTGAGCTATAAATATTGAGTGAGTGTACAAAGCCTTTTGCACAATGCCATGTGAAGAAAGGCCGCAACAATGCCACGAGACACTGCAAGGTTCCAACTAGAGAACTGATTATGCAATATATTGCTGTTAGGAGCATTAAAACCATAGGTGAAAAAGATAATCATATTCTAACGAACTCAGAAGTCGACTCACCAGACTTGGTCATACTTGCATTGAGCCGCAAGTCTGAGTGAGGCTAAAAGACGAAATATATTTTATGAGTGTGAATTATTTCAGATTTCTTTTTTTGCAAACCTATGCCGGGCCCTGCTCACCATGAGTGGACAGAGTCAGCAAAAATGCAGAAGTGGTTCGGTCGGCCAGAGAAGTGTTGCATTTCAAGTATTGCCATTAGTCAACGTGCTAGTGATATGCTGCTGACTAATACACACACCAGTAAAAAAAACACAGGGTGATGTTTCATGTACAAACTATCCCCTATTACTGCTTTCTTTAGGCATGAGGCACTCAGTCTATGAAGAATTGAGAAGACATGACGCTGCGCAGTCACAGAGCAAGTGTTTCGAAAAATTGCCTCAGACAGGAACACTGAGGACAAACAAGTGTTCAGCAACTTCCAAAAGGAAACCCCTGCTTGGCAAAGCAATCTACGCGGTGGGACTGATCGTGCTGCCGAATATGAAATAATTTCTTGAAGTGTTGTTTTATATTCTGGAATGCCCGAGTCTATCTGAGCACGATTTGATTGCTTCCTCACTATTGATAAACCCATCTGATTTGTATAGTAATTGAACAGGGTGTGTGCACGTATGTAATACGGATGGGTGGATGGATAGGTGGCAGAATTTTATAGCCCTGAAAGATGCGGCTAGCACACAGCGAGCTGTTAATACTTTATTTATTTAGAATAGATTATTTCAAGGGCGATTATATGTACATGAAGGCGCAGTTGCGAGTGCTGGCTCGTGATCTTTTGATAAATATCACTAGACAGCTTGTTTACATGGTGTGCTCTCAGCGCTTAGTTTTTGTTGAGGCTACTAACAGCACAAAAAACCCTTCATTCTTGGGAGCTCTCAGATTTGTTTTAACCAGCGTTTCGTTTTGTTGAGTTAAGTGAGATTGAATCCAAGATAGGTAACTGCTAATCTCGATTCTAAATTGCTCTAATGCTTGAACAAGGGTGCCGATAGTTGCCCTTTGCACCTTAATTCGAGAAATATGGCCATGACTCATTCATGCGTAGCAAACCAAAGACAAAACCTTGAAAGAAACAAGTTCTTTGCATGCTTTTTTCATAGCACTGTAGCGGCTTCCATATTACGTTGTGTCCTGAGATCTCAATGTTTTGTGCTTTTGCACCAGCGCTTGGTGTGAAGCATGCTGGCTATTGGCGCGGTGCCTTCTTTCGGAGGAGGGTGCAGGAGCATGCATGCTTCAGAGAAACGGCTGTTGGCCGCTTGTGTAGCTGCAAAGGGCTCATTGGAGGTTGGGTTTAAGGGCTCCTTTTAAGGTTGTTTAAGTGCTCCTTTGTGTCAGCTATGGTTGCATGCTTGTGGGGAATCACTTTATTTTATGGCTGACTGAACTATCCAATTTTACCCTTTCCGGGGTGCGGGTGCCAGTGGGGGGACTGCCGCTTACAGTTTTGGCTCTTATAAATAACAAAGTAGGCAGCTGTGCTTTTTTGTAAATTTTTGTTTGCTGTTGATGCATTAGTACTCATCATGGCCAGTTCTACGACATTCCTCATACAGCATCAATATGCCATTTACACTGCTGCTGTTTGCACTTATCTTTTTTATATGCATGTACTCTATTTGCTCACATACTAATCGCATTTTCTTCAGTTTGGATAATTTACTGATTTAAAGGTGTGGTTTGTTCAGTGGGTAACGTATTGAAACAGGTCGACTAAATAAGAAACTGGAAGCTGGAATTGTGATGGCTACGTTGTGCCGTAACCAAACCATATCAGGTTGAAGAATGCCTACCTTCATATTACAGGCACATGCTCACATTGCCTTGTAATGAAGAAGCCCTAAAAAGCCTTTCCAAGAAATCATCAAATGTTTTCCTTAGAGAAACTTAATTGATCCCAAATCAACTGTTGCAAAAAGCTTTGCAATCTGCAAAATACTAGCGGGGTCACAGGAATTTGCCACATGCTTTACGTGCTTTGTTTCTCCTTTTGTTCGAGTGAGCACAGTCAAAGCTACGCAGGAGGGACAACTTCGGGTGAAGAAACTATGTCTATTTATCAAGGTGCATCCTGACCTTGAGCGCTGTCATTCCCCCCTTTTTTTCAACTATGGGACTTCTTCTCAGTGTAATCACGAACAGGTGCACGGGTATGTGGCAGCCTCCCGTTGCGTTTGTAGACATTGCACTTGAAGCGCAGTCAGTTGGATTTGAAGCCTCACTTGTTGAGGAAAAACAGCGTTTTTCAGATCACTGATATTAAACTATGAATAACAGGCTGCGTGCTGCCCTCTAATGTCTGTTTCACATGCTCTCAGGTGCCACGACTACCCTCGGCAGCATTTTCTGACCATGCTCGAAAAGTGTTGCCGGGCCAGTTCAGTTGCTTCATGGAGAGCGCTGCGTACATTTTACTGAAATTGTTGAAAGAAACGCCCATTTTGGCATGTTTTATATTTGTATATCTGCCATCTGCTACACTTTATAAAAACAATTGCAAAACGATTTAACTAATCACACCAGATGACCCAGGCGCCTAAATTGCTTGACATTTAGTATTATCGTCAAGTCACTCGAAGAACAAAAGTGAAAGGTGTCCTCTTTGGCGAAAGTGTGCCCTTAATTGGCTATGCTTTTTATGGTTTTGCCTGCTTCAACATTATCAAAGTGCTTGAAGAAAAAGAAGAAGAAATGTCTGTCACACGAGTGTGCAATCAAATGCTTAGCTATTTCTGGTTTTCCCATTTTTCTTGTAACTTATTGTTTTTATTTGGGTGCCAAAGCGAATTCGAATATTTAGGTGTGAGTGCGAATTGAATATTTTTCTAATATTTCTCGAGTACTTCTAGAATTCCTTTCAAATACTTCGTGTTAAATTCTAGAAAAAAGTTGGAGAGGCTTCCGAAGTTTATTCTTATGAGAAGAAAGTCTTCCTTTTAGCAGAATTGATGAAGTGTTGGTAGGGTAGCATTTCGTAGTTGCCTTATTAAGAATAAGACAATTTAGCGATTGAATTGAGTTTATATATAGAATTTTATGCAGCCAAAGATTGATCAAATTTCAGGTCGGAAACCACTATAAATTAGCCCCTGCCTCTGCGACATCTATCATCGCCTTGTTAGAATCAGCCTTTTCTAGAGTCAGTACATTTTCAAAACATAGCAGTGCCAGAAAGGCAGCTTTCACGCAATACAAGGGCGACGAGGTGAAACATTAAAAATTTGGAATGTTTCTTCCAGTCAGACAATGACCGTATTCTTTTGTCTTTGGTTAGCCAGAATAGTTCAAAAAGCAAAATTTGCAATACGAATAAATCGAATTGCAAACATTACTCAAAATATATTCAAAAATATGAATATTTGTGTACCCCTACCTATTGTTTATTTCAAATTTTTACCGCAATTTCTGTTCTAAGTAGAAAGGACATGTGCCGTTCTAAATGCTGTGCTGAGGCCACAGATCAGAACTCACGCACGGGCCTACAACTGCAGGCATATTCTTCTGCGAAACCTTCTATTTACCTGTTTGAACTCAATATTGTGAAACCCCTTGGATCAATTTTCGCTACTGAAGCTTTACTCTTCGAAGTAGTTAGGCTAGTAAAATCATCTGTAATAGCATCACTTTGAGACTGAGTGTAACGAAGTTAACTCCCACACACGAAAAGGCTCACAGAGACATTTTTCCAATGCAGGTTCATCTGAGAGGCATAAAAAGGAACAATGGGCTTGGCTGCGTTCGTGATGGAAGGAGGCCACAAAGCTCCTGTGGAGTGTCCTTCAGCTTCATAACAAGAGCCTCATAGTAGCCCCGTGTTGGAGTATTTGCGCATCAAGAAGACAAACAGGTGCCCCTGAACAGGGCCCTGACAGTGAGAAATTTGAAGGTTGTGGCTAGTGATTATTGATCAAAAAGGTACTGATACACATTTTTGTCTAGCAATATTAACATTGTTGACAGCCTATAGTCACGATGAGGCGGATTGCTTGCTGCAGCATCGGACAAATGGACAATTGCTGTCTGTTTATTACAGACTAGTTTCATCTTGGCGCAGCTCCAACAACACGGGCCACCGGGTGCAACAAATTCCAGCTAGTATGCAAAATGGTGCACATAAAACAAGATTTTCTGGCGTAAGTTGCACTTGCACTGCAGGTCAATCAATAATGAAAGCGGGCGGTGACAACCGACACAAGAATAAAGGCGCTCGGGCCAACAGCTTGTGCTAGGCGCTTCTTGCTTGAGAGATGGCTCACTATGGTGTATTGTTCTTCTTCCTCCTTACACACGAAACACTGGCGCACTTCCATGCTGCGCGCATCGTGTGCTCACATTCTTTTGCTGCTGCATATGCAGCACAATGTCGTTTGGGTGCAAAAATTTTCTTGAGGCATCCTCACGTCCCACATGTTTACATCAGGCATGGACGCAGCACTCACTGTATAGTATAGTAGTAGCCTGATAGCACAAGTGTGACTAAAGGGCAACAACGACTATGATGTCAATAATCTAGCTGTGCCAACTCTGAGCTCTGCCACAATGGTGGCGCCTGGATTTGGGACTCAGCTTTAGGTCACTCTCAGTCATTTAATGACGCCAGGTGCGGCATATAGCCCTGGATCCGGCCTGCAAACTTCAATATTCGTATAATTGGCCATGTAAGCTATAGTTGTTCATCAAATTTTGTAAATATGCATGTTGAAGGAAATCGATGTCGCAGGCTATATGAGCCACAAAATTTTAAGCCAGTACTCTTTATGGTATTTTGCTTTATGTTTTCACTTACAGGTAAACAAATAGGTAAATATTTAGTAAGTGCTGTATGTATTTGCCCATTACTGTACAGGTGGTTCTGCAAAATTTGTGAGTCAGCAAGCACATATGCATGCACCTAGCTGGCTGAGAAAAGTAAAAACGCTTTCTTGCAAAATTTTATTTCTCCAATGTCTCGACACTACGCTTCATACAACACTTTGTTTCACTCATTTATTCTACTGCACTTTTGAAGGACCATTAAGTGGCCCATTGTGGTATGCTCGTATTTTTTACTCTTTTTAAACTGGTATTGCCTTATTATCATGCCTTGGCAAGCATTACATATGACCCTTACTACTTGTCCATAGAAACTGGGGAGGTTCTGCAGAAAGACTTGTTTTTGGGCTAGTTTATTCTTGCTTGAAATTATATGATTTGTAGTTCTGCGTGACCATTCTCTCTCTTTTTTGCACTTCATTATGATTTTCAGCAGGATTCGGAGAATTCGTCGGACCCCTATTACTTATATTCCCCACAAACCCAATTATTCCTGTATGGCCCTTATACCCCATATGCCCTATATCGTCCATAAGCACTTATATCCCCTATATGGACCATAATTCCTATACCTCCTACATGGGCCATAATTCCTGTATCACGCGTGCCCAATAACATCGTATGAATCCGGTTGAATTTTCAGTAGGGAGGGTCATAGGAATAGTGAAGTAGAAGCTCAATATGCGGAGTTCTGCGACAACCAGCATGGGACCAGATGGTGGAGATATCTGAGGTGCCAGTCCAGATGGTGATGTTATCCGCGTATACAGCGTCATGATTGCCTTTGACCTGGGCGAATAGTGCAGGCAGTTGGAGCATGACCAGATTGAAAAGGATGGGTGATAGAAGCGCCTCTTTATAGTGTACCGCGGGTGGCTATTGTATATGGACCGTGATCGGCTTAGTCGATGGAGATGAAAGCGGTGCGATGTGAAAGGAACGATATGATGTACTGGAAAGCTTCAAGGCAAAGTTCGTGCTGTTAAGATTAGTAAGGACGATGCCATGTTTTACATTGTCGAAGACACCGCGGAGATTGAGGGAAAAGATGGCTCTGTCATTGCGGCACATCGTAGTAGGTACAATGTTGTCGTGCTGTAGTTGGTGAAGGATGTCCTGTGCAGAGAAATGGGGACGAAACTCGAACAATGAGTCACCAAAGGCGCCTTTCCTTTTCAGATATGCGAAGAGGTAAGCAAAATCGGTCACAACGACTGAATGCTAGCGGATTTTCCGTATTTATGAATGTGACCGCCAAACTGATCTATTCTGGTGGTAGTGGTTTGCCGTCCAACACCGAGTTCATCAAGTATAAGAGCCAGAGTTGTGCGGAACCGGGAAGGTTGGCTAAAAGAGTGACTGTATTGACATCCCTACGTTGTACAGTACCTCACTTCATTTTAGCTAACACCGCCCGAAGATCGGGAAGTGTGAAGGGGTTAACGAGTTCGGGGTTGGGGAGCCGGAAGTAGACGTACTGAGGGCCCATATATTTCGATCGTGCGAAAGAGATAGCGGTCGCAGAGGTCGTCCACGAGTTGGCTCGTCGGGCCCTGGTAAGCATTGTAAGCGCGGCTAAGCTGACATCGGGTTTCCTAACGGGTGGTGGAAGCATTCAAAAGGCTCCGAAATAGTCGCTGCGTATTCTGTGAGCTCATCTGACCAGCAGCCATCACGCAGGTATTGACCCGACTTGCATCGGCAAGTTGGGCACAGTAGGCAGCTGCCTCCGAGGTAACCGTTAGAAGGCGGGAGCGAAGCTTGCGATTTAGCTTGGATCGTCGCCACTGGTGGGTAAGGCTGTGGCGCGCATACCAAATGTGAAGGAGGTAGGCATCTATGGCACAGGCAGATGTGGAGGTGGGATTGTTTCTGGTGCATGATTGCTGTGCATGAAGGGCGAGTGATGTCCGTGCCTGGTAGTCCTGTGGGGAGGAGAGCAAATGGAAAGGCTTAGTCCGAAAATCTGACCAGCCTGTTATGCGGGCTAGGCCCCTGATTTGGCGCATTTTCTTCGTCTGGAAGGCGATCTTTAGGAAAAAATGATAACTACCAAGAGTTTGATTGAGGTTTCCCTACGCAGCTTGCCGAATGTTATGCGAGAGTGTGAGATCTGGGCATGTACCGCATTTTACACGCAGACGCGTGGGATGCGCTGGATCAGTGAACAGTGCGAATCTAAGAGTGGAGATAAAATAGTAATTCAGCCGTGAAACTTTTGAAAGTGGTATTTGCAATGTGGGCTAGGAGCACTGAAGTCTCCAACCACCAGCTGGGGTTACTGAGCCACCGCTTAGAGAACCCTGTAGAAGAGTTCCACGAAAGTGACCCGCTGTATACGCCTGGACAGTACGCATCATATATATAAATTGATTGAGTACCGGACTTCTGGGAAATCACTGAGGTCTTGCAGTAGTCATAGGGGAGGTCTAGGTTTAGATCTATTTGAAGAGCCGTATATGATTTGCGAACAAGTAGACTAAAAGGTGTGCCGCCAGTATAGGTGCAGTAGCTGGAAAGAGTAGGGTTTGAAACGCATACCCAAATGACTATGACGGCCGGAAGAGATCTCGTAAATCGGAGGAAGAGCAGGAAATGTGCGCACTTTTTCCTGTTCCCGGATTCACGGCAGTTCTATTGAATGAGTTTGAGTTGAGTTGATGGTGAAATGCAAGTAATGGAGATGCCATGATAAAAAAGGTGAAGATTTTGGTTCATTCAGCATGTTCAGTTCATGAATTTGCTGACTTAAAGGGGCAAGGAAGCTAGAATAGAAGCCCCAGAAGAGAAATCAGCAACTATGCATTGACGTGGGGCAGATTTGCTCTCCGTAGAGGCCGAGCGCGAGTAAGGACTTCTGGTGCGAAACTGGGTGACAGCTCAGGTCTGAACCACCTGAACCACCTCATCTACATTCTACATTACAGTGTCAATTTTAAATGCGAAACATTTCTTAGCGAACCTCGGTCACATTAAGCGTATATATCTATCTGTCTAGCCGCCTACGACTTTGTGCTCTCCTGGCCGTGTAAATATTGGTATCGATACCAAACTTGGTGTTGCCTAACAGGACTCTATGAAGAAAATATCTGACAAGTCATAACGGGAAAATCATGGAATGCATGTCATAAATATCATAATTTACAATTCATGATCTTGCAGCTCTTGTGGTGGTTTCAGTCACGCGGCATTTTGCAAAACTGGTATCGTATGGCATGATTGCATGGTGAACACAAACGACAGACCCTAACTATAAAATCATGACAAGCTTGTAATGGAACAACATGAATACATGCCACGCTCATGAGGCACTCGCGGCCGTTTTGCTAGTTATATACTAAATTTGGTATTACAGTACGTGGATGGATGACGAAGGTATGTTACTGGAGCAAACAGGCCCCACCGCGGTGGTCTAGTGGCTAAGGTACTCGGCTGCTGACCCGCAGGGCGCGGGTTCGAATCCCGGCTGCGGCGGCTGCATTTCCGATGGAGGCGGAAATGTTGTAGGCCCGTGTGCTCAGATTTGGGTGCACGTTAAAGAACCCCAGGTGGTCGAAATTTCCGGAGCCCTCCACTACGGCGTCTCTCATAATCATATAGTGGTTTTGGGACGTTAAACCCCACATATCAATCAACTGGAGCAAACAGGATGAACAACGTGACTACATGTCACGCTCATGATGCGCAGGCGGCCGTTAAGCTAGTTTCACTTATACGAAATTCGGTATTACGGGACGTGAAGCGATGACGAAGGTATAATGCTGGTGGAAACTTGATAAACATGACATGCTTGTCATGTAACAACATGGGTACATGCTACGCTCATGATGCGCTCGCAGACGTTTCGTTAGCTTCACATGTACCAAACTCGGTATTACGCGACGCGAACGGACGACATAGGTAAATGCCACATCCAAACATAATATCACGATATGCGTGCCGTGTAACAACATGACTACATGCCAAAGTTATGATGCGCTCGCGGCCGTTTCGCTAGCTTCACATATGCTAAGTTTAGTAATACGTGATGCTAATGGATGACAAAATTATGTAACTGGTGCAAACATGATAATTATGACATGCTTGTCATGTGAGAACATGACTACACGTATCATTCAAGGTGCCATTACTCACAATTTTATAAACGCCTCCTTGGGCGCGGCCATAGCCCTCCTCGGGCTTTGCAAATTGGCGCGCCCCCTCGTAAATTCACTGGAAACGCGGCGCCCTTTGCCTTTGTACTCCCGCGCACAGCCCATCATGGCGGCGTTTTTTTTCCTTACTGTGAAAAGGTGTATATATTTCGACGTGACGGAGTGCATGTGCTCTCTGGCGTTCATTTCGTCGCGTCACGCTGGCGTTGCCACGCCAGGCGCCGGTCCTCCTATAGACTCGAAGGCATGCGCCACGCTGCGTTGCTAAGGCGCATGTGCGTTTCAGCGCGTCCAGCATCCCTTCGTCACGAAAAGATGTAGACGCAGTGTTGTCTCGGTAACGCGTTGGCGCGAAATGCAGCATGTCGCATTTTGCACCGGTTGCCGTCAGGCCACGCTGACGGACGCTGGTCGCGCCGGTCGTGCCTGACGTCAGACTATAGAGTGCTCGCGTTTAGCGAACGTGGCGTTGCTGCGCCCAGCGTGCGCGCGCGTTAACGCTACATTGGAGTATATTGGCCTTTTCGTGATGTGCTCGCGGCTCCTTTGCTAGCTCCACATATACCAAACTTGGTCTTACGTCAATGAATGACGATATATACTACAGGTGCAAACTTGGTAATCCTCACACGTGTGTCATGTAAGAATCTGACAACATACCACGCTCATACCGTGCGCGTGGCTGTTTCGCCAGCTCCACATAAACTAAATTTGGTATCACGTGACGTAAATAGATTGCAAAGGTAAACGACACGCTCAAACATGATAATCATGACACGGGGGTCATTTACGGCATCTTTAACTTAAACCTCGTAGCGTTGTGCTGATTTTAAAGTGACATATCAACATTTCTTACTCATCCTTCGTATATCATCGATTCCCATTGACGTGCGATGTGCCTATTTTTGTTTATTAAAGAGAACACATGAGCGTGTGGCCTGCGCACTCTGATGGATGGAAGGATATGGCTGTACCCTTTAGATCGGGCGGTGGCTAGAGCCATCAAGCTGAAATATTTGATGAAACAAAAACTAGATTTATTTTTTCCTTAAATAGTGAGGTTGACGATTCGTACTTTGCAGCGAAGGGTTCAATTTTCACTCTTGCCGTGACTCCAGCCACCAATCAGATAACCTTCTTTTAGGAAATTCTACCTGCTTAAAGTCTAGTTTGCCCTCACTATCCCTAAATCTTAGTGCTTTGAAACATTCTGCGCCATCAACCTGAACTACAAGGTGAAGCCCTTTACAGAACATTATCAAGTGTTCGGCAAATTCTTCTTCCTCTCCACCACACGCCCTGCATACCGTGTTTACCCATTCTTAGTTAGCCCGATATGTCTCTGTTCGCAATACTCCCTTCCTGGCCTCAAACAGTAGAGAACTACCCCGAGTATTATCATAGATCCTTTCCTTGGCTATTTCCTGCTTAAAAGTATGATAGATCTCTAGTGCGGACTTTTTAGTCATGCCAATTCTCCACATATCGGTCTCAGCTTCCTTAACCTTCTTCTTGATCGATAATTCTTTTTCGTTTGGCCCCCTGCTGTTTTCCAAGTACTTACCAGTCTATTTTCTGGTTCACTTCCGCCATTTTGTATCGACATTTTCATGTACAAGTAGCCGAATACCTTCCTAGCCCAACGCTCCTCTCCCATTTCTCTCAATCGCTTCTTAAATTTTATCTTGCTGCTAACTTCCCTGCCCTCAATTGATGTCCATCCCAAATTACCTTGTACTTTCTGATTTGGTGTATTCCCGTGAGCTCCTAAGGCAAGCATACCTATTCCACGTTGCTTAATTTACAATCTTCCTTGAACTTCTGATCTCACGCAAAAGACCGCACTGCCGAACGTCAGACAAGGAACCATGACCCCTTTCCATATTCCTCTCACAACATCATACCTATTGGAATTCCACAGTGCCCTGTTTTTCCAAAATTGCTGCTGCATTTCTGTTACCCATGATCGACACGTATATTTCATGTTCCTTTAGGTACTCGGCCCCATCGCTTATCCATACGCCCAGATATTTGTATTTATCTGTTATCTCTAGCTTGACCTCCTGTATTCTAAGCCCACTACCTTCATTGTTATTAAAAATGATGACTGCTGATTTTTCCTTACTGCATCTGAAGTCTAGCCTATCTTCCCCATTACCGTAAATGTCCACCAATCTCTGCAAATCTTCCTCGTTGTCGGCCATTAGCACTACATCATCTGCGTACATCAATGCTGGTAGTGCCTGCTCAATGAGTTTTCCTTGTTTGACGAAAGAGAGGTTGAAGCCCAGTCCACTTCCCTCTATTTTGGCCTCTAATCCTTGTAGGTACATCATGAATTACAAGGGTGACAGAGGACAACCCTGCCTAAGCCCCCGTTTCATCTCTGTGGGCTTAGATACCTGTTTTTCCCAATTTATAACTACCTTGTTACTTTTATATATCTCCTTTAAAAAATTAGTGACTACATCTTGCACGCCTAGTGTGTCCAGTATTCCCCACAATTCCTCTTGAACCAAGCTATCGTACGCTTTCCTGATATCCAAAAATGCTAGCCACAGGGGCCTGGGTTCCTTGTCTGCTATTTCGATGCACTGCGTCAGTGAGAACAGATTGTCTTCCAAACTCCTGTGTTTTCAAAACCCATTCTGCAGTTCCCCCGGCACCCTTCATTCTCTATCCATGCCTGCAGTCTTTCCTTTATAATCTGCATCGCTAGCCTGTAGACCACTGATGTCACTGTTATAGGACGGTAGTTGTTTATGTCAGCTTTGTCCTCCTTTCCTTTATAGATCAAGCTCATCCTGCTAAGTTTCCATCTATCGGTAACATCTCCATCGATGATTATTTTGCTCATTGCCTCTCTCAAAGCCTGCTTAGACTTCGGACCTATTGTCTTTATCAGCATAATTGGAATGTCATCTGGGCCTGTTGGTATACTCCTAGGAACCCTTATCTCAGCCCTTTTTCACTCTTGTGAAAATGGAGCCATTGCGCCACATGATTCATCCTTGTCTATTGTGGTGCATAAAGCAGTTCTGTGTTGAAATTTTTCTGTCACCCTTGTTCTTGTATATTCAATAGCTTCATCCCCTTCTGGCCTAGCACCTTGAGCTGTAGTTATATACATCTGCTCTAGGCTCGTCTCATTTCTTAGGAAGTTTAGATGGTTCCAAAATTTCGCAGCTGCCTTTCTATCTTATTTTTATGTACTTTTGCCAGCCACTGGGCTCCCTTTCTTCTGATCTTTTCATTGATCAGAAGGGATGCATCCCTTGTACAGCTTAGAAAGTTTTCCCATTTTCTTTCAACATCATCTGTTGGTTCACCCCGCTGCTTAGCATATCTGTCTTCCCTAGAGGCTTCCTGACGTTTTGCTATGGCTCTCTTAACTTCCTCACCACACCAACTTTTGGGTTTGTGTCTTCTTTTCCGGGGAACTTGTCACGTGCCTCAGCAAGCTCTAGCTCAAACAGTTTAATTAGATTCGTGCATGTCCACACTGCTTTATTATCCTCAGTGATTACTTTCTCAATTTGTTTAGTGGCTATTTCTATTTGCCTTTCTGAATACTTACCAGTGTCATCTTTCATCCGTACAACATCTACAAAATCGAGCTATTCGCGCTATTTTTAACTGTTCTCGCGACAGTAGCGCCGCTCCCTTTCTTCAATGCAATAAAATCTTAACTGTTAACTATCTATTCAGGTTTAATCTTATTATGTTTTTGCATAAACAAATAAGAAATCAACTTTCTGCTAATTTAATTGATCCTAAGATATTAGTTAATACTAACACAACCAGGTTCGCGGCTAATGATAACTTTTTACTTCCTAAGGTTCGTACTAACTATGGTAAATCATCTTCTCTCTTCTGTACCATCACCATATGGAATAATTTGCCAACTTCGCTAAAATGCAAAGTTTCTTTATTTTCATTTAAAAACTCATTAAAAGAGTACCTGTTAAATAGTTGTTCTATCATCTTGTTTGTGTTGTTTTGTTCTGTATTATTTGTTTTTTGATTCCATGCCTTTTTGTTTTCATTCTGCTTTATATACTTTTGCTTCTACGATGCTAACAGCTGCTTGTGCTTTTATTATTTGTAATGATCACCGAGGGTCCCGTTGCAGTCTTGTACTTTGGGACCCTCTTCTGTATATTTTACTCCCTGTAACATAATTTATGACATGATAATAAACTGAGTGATTGATTGATTGGATAAAAATTTTCCTGTAGTTGCTCATCTTGTTTCCTTCGCACTTTCGCTGCTCTTCCAAAACTTAGCTTGATACGTTTGTGATCACTACCCAGACTTCTGGAGCCACCTTCATCTTTGTGAATTTCCATGAGCTTATCATACAACCTATGTTCATATCATACTCCGGCGTCTGCTGACAGCGCGTTCAAACGGGAGGTATAGCAACCACAGCCTCTTTTCGAGACATCTGGCGGTGAGTAAAACAACTATTCTTTGCTGATAACTATATTATATTTGAAATACTGCGGACACGTAGTCCAAGCAGGGAGGGCAATTAAAATGGTACAACGGTGAACATTTCGAAAACAAAAGAATAAATAAAACAAGAACACTACTACAGAAATACAGTCAATACGTTTGGCGAAACGCTATACTTACAGATTCTTATTAATCAGCATTTTGATGTAGATTCGATTACGCTAATACATTCAGTTATTGTACGAGGGAAAAAGAATTTTTAAATGTATTTGTTCTCGCGAAGTAGCGTGTTAATGCATATTGTCTACGGTGACGAGTGGTTCAGGTTAATAGGTGTGACAGATATAATGATGAGTGCTGGTGTGCAATGTTCGTGCAAACGAGTTTAGGGAATTTCATTCTTTGTTTCTGACTTCGCATATCAAGCGGTTCAGTGCGGTCAATATAGGTCCAAGTGCCTTTCGCTGCACTCGCTCGAGGTGATTGATATTAGTTTTTGTATACGGATCCCAAAAAATAATGCGTATTCTAGTTTGGTTCTGATTACGGAGTTATGGCACGGCAGTTTTACATCAGACGTTGCTTTTTGAAGTTTGTGCCTCAGGAGTCACAATTTTCTGAAGGCTTAGAAGCAACTTTTACTGATGTGGTCATTCTATGTTAACGCGTTGTAACGGTTACACCTGGATAGTTGTATTCGGTTACTTCATGCAGAGGGGATGAACCTTTTTTGTACGTTATATAAGTCACACGCAGTAGTGCGCGTTTGTCTATGTTTAATGTCATCCCCAGTGCACGCACCATTCAAGAATAACAATCATGTAAGCTAACTTGATCAGTGATAGAAGTAATGTGATTGAAAAGCACGCAATCATTAGCAAAAAAAGCGAATCTGGACACCACCTTCAACCATAATAACAATGACGTTAATGTATGTTATAAAATAGACAGGGCCCAGAACACTGCCCGGCGGCACACCTGATGTGAATGGAAGTGAGTCCGATTTTTCATCATTATATTTCCACGAATTGATGTCGGTTTGTATGATATGGAGCAACCCCCAAAAATAACAATCCTTAGATTCCTGCGTTTACAAGCTTCAGAATTATTTATTGTGAGAGACAGTGTCAAAACATTTTCGGAAATGTAGAGAAATTACGTCAATTTGTCTGTTTTTGTTAAGAGTTGGCACAAAAAAACAAACGACAGCGATCAGCTGTGTGAGAGTCGAATGCCCCCTCCTAAACCCATGGTGATACTTAGTTAAAACAGAATGCATCTCTAAATATGTAGTTATTCTGTTTGCGAATATACGTTGAATACGTTTGCAGCATGACGAGGTTATAGAAATAGAACGGTAGTTTTCAACGAGAAGACGATCTTCCTTCCTATGATTTGGTGCAATGCAGGCTGTCCTCCAGTCACTCGGTGATTCTGACAACAACAGTGACGGACGAAATATTATAACAAGAAGTTTGGATAAAGTTACCGCATATCTACGAAGAAATGAATTACGGATATTGTCATGTCCACTAGAAGTTTAAGGTTTGAGGTTTGGCAACATAGCAAGTACACACGGTTCCAATATAAAACTTGCATCAAAAAGTTTTTGTGCTGTACAGTTGTGTGAGCAATCACTAGAATTGCAAAAACCACCATAAAAACCTATGAAATGATTGAAAAGTTGTAGCTTATCCGTAACCATCTGTTCGTTCACAGTCATTTGTTATATTGGTGTTTTCTTCTCGGCAATGCAATTTCGATACTTACTTGGATCATTTTCAAAGAAATTGGGCAGGTACGTGGTAAAGTAACAGTACTTTGAAATGCGCATTGCAAGCGTGAGCTCGTTCTGTGATTTTATTATCAAGTTTGACTGCTCATGTGCCTTCTTCAATCGCCTAATTTTGCACTTCATATGAGTATTGTTACGATTGACCCATGGTGTTTGCTTGTGTACTTGTTTTTTCATTCGGTTTGAATTTTTCGAGACAAAAATGACATATCTTCAAAGTGAGTTCAAAGTATGTTCACGATATTCGCATCAAAATGCGTTAGGCAGTTTTCTAAGTAATGAATCACACATGCGTCGTTTGCGCGAGAATAATCTTTGACAAAATGAGTACATGTTTTATCGGTTTTTCTACAGGAAGTGAGCTACAAGGAAATATAGACAAGACAGTGACCTGATAGCCCGGGCTCGATTACCACCAAGAATTCGACAATTTTTGAGCAAAAAATATCATGTCTAAAATGAATGATGAAGAACCTTGCACGTGAGTGAATCAGCTAAAATTTGCACGAGATCGTGGGTTAATATGATCTTGCTAAATATGTTAACATCTCGGTTGTGATTAAGGCCAGGGTCAAGGTAAACCAAGTCTATACCAGGCAAATTAAAGTGACCTACAAGAATAACTTTGCTACACAAGTAGTTATTTAAATATAGGATACTTCATGCGAAAATTCAGGGGTGGCATCAGGGACCTATAAACTGCGAATAGTTCAACGCTATAGCCCCAAAGTGACACCCTAATGCGCAGGCATTCCAACGAGGGTATTATTTCGTGTACAACAACTTCAACAAGATTTTCAACTAGGACTGCCACACACCCTCCCCTAGAAGACCTATCTACTCGATAAAAATTGTAGCAAGGGGGAATCACATTTTGGTCATCTATTTCCTCTCGAAGTCTCAGTAGTAACTGTAATACGGGAATTATGTTGAAGTAACACTATCTCAAGCGAACTTGTTTTAATTGAGACACTTCAAGCGTTACAATATTTATTCGCAGATGCTTATTTTGACGATGTACGGTATTTCATACTTCTGTTTACCGAGAGAGGCTTCGCGCAGCCTGTAGGCGTTTATTTTGTGATTCATTCCGAAAATAGATAAGCTTGTCTACCTTGAGTTTGTTGTGTATAAGTGACACTCTCTTCTCTTGAAGCTTATCATTTCGTGCACTTTCCCCCAGAAACTTGCGCTTCTATAATGTGGATTGCGAATAGTCGTTTTGAATAAAAATGTTAGTTCGCTTCCATTTTTCGCATTCGAAAGTATTTCTTTCTTTTCAATGAAATTCTAAAGATATAAAATTGTGAGTCGCTGGTCGCCTTGCCTGCCTTGCCTATGAATTCGACCAAGGCATTGGCACTGTACATTTAGTTTTTCAATAAATACACCCTTGACCACTCTATATTTCAGTTTATCTTCTGTCTAGTTTGGAATTTCGGGTATCCTATGAATTTTTATGTTCGAACGCCGGCTACGATCCTTGAGATCTGTTAGCTTTTGAGCCTGAAGCGTAATATAACATTCAATAGATTGTAAACTATGATTCCTTGCTGGCGGATTATCTTTTGTTTTAGTGATCTGGTTCTGCATTTTTGCAAACATATCGTGAAGCTATAGAATCAGCTTCTAAGTTTTTATGAAATGCGTTTGCAGCGCCTGGATATCATTAGAAAGCGCAGCCTGCGCATCAACTAACTGGTTAAGCATTTCAGTCTGAGTAGGACCAGGATTAACTTCAACATCGCCGCAAAGCAGAAGTTTGCACACAAATAGACACTCGTAAGCCATAGCTAGACATCGACATGAGCACGGCAGGACCCCAACACCACAATAATCACTTCACAAGAAAGTAGTATCCCGACCACCCTGCACAATGATGAAAATGGCTTTAGCCATTGCCATGGCAGTTCCGGGTCCACCGTGCCCACAGAAGGCGAATTTTTGTGGTACCTTTTTTATATGTGCATCCACCGATGACGTCAGTGCACTTCGTTTGAAAGGGGGCGCTACGAGCAGGATTGCGTCTGGAGATAACGATAAGGTAGGAAGTGCCATATTGCTGTTGATATAGATCCAGCGGCAAGATTTCGACTTCCTCTCCTTTTAGGTGATTGCGTGAGAGCTGTTAATCGCCCTGAAGGGCGAGGCGTTGCAAGCTTGCCATTCTATATGAGCAACGAATGGTTGTTTTGCTCACCACGAGATGACGCGAAAACAGACTGTGGTTGCTATCACTCCCGCTTGAACGCACTGCCAGCAGTCACCGGAGCGCGCAGGCCACGCGTTTTACACGGTACATATGACACTGTAAAGTGACACTACATTTGGTATACATGTAGCAGAGAACGGCGTTTTCGAGGCGACAAACACGGTCCTCCAATGGTAAGTTTTGTTTTATAGAAGGAATGTTCTGAGGTGATCCAGATCTAGAAGAGCAGCCGGCGCTGTGGTCGGGAGAATGGTATGACTACATGGGTTGGGAGTCGCAGGATTGTTAAGGCGCGTTTACACTCAATAGACAGGACACCTAGTTTGGTCTGTGGGCTGTCTTTAGCAGTGTCTTTTCTCTTGTCGTCGGCCTATGTACACTGCAAAGACACAAGCAGTCTGCTGGTGGTCTTTCGTAGGCCTCGCCCGCGCCTTGTCGTGCTCACAACATTTCGTTGGCCAATGCTGTAGTCACATTGGAGGCACACGCAGTGACACCGACTACGCTTGCACGCCTGCACCTCATTTTCAGCCATGACCTCTGCTCTGTCATTGTCCTTCTTCGGCTACTCGGCCCAGCCATCCGCCCTAATCCATAGTATTGAGGGACGAGGTTGGCAATACATAATTAGGTAGTGAAGAAAATACTTCCGTTGGGTGGTATACCTGCCTATTCAGACGCCGTGGAAGCCCCGGGGAGGGCATTGTTAACTCCTTGAAGATTGCCTGCTTTGTGTTAGTTTGAAGCCAAGACATGGGCAAAATTTCACTCAGCCGCCAATCTCCCGACGACGTGCCGACGACAAGTCTGCGGCTGTGTTTTGTAGGGTTTTTTGGTCCCTCAATATGTTATACTATGATAAAATGCTGCCTTCTGAGGCGTCGTCGTCGTAGTCGGCCTAGCGTGAGCATGGGGTATGGCGACTTTGTCGGCGGGCGACTCGTCGGCCTATGGTTTTAGTATGTCTCATCTTTTCGTCGGGTTCATGTCAGTGGCGTGTCCCTCTAGTGTAAACGTGCCCTCAGGGTTAGGGGTGGTGGGTTCAGCCAATGGGCTAGCAGTGGGAGGCCCGGACGATTTCCGCTGTTTCAGTTTGAGAGCTGCGACCTGCTTAGTGACAGCAGCAATTTGCCGCTGAAGAACTGTTTTCTCTTTTGGTAGAGCCAAGAGTTATACGAAATAATAAATATGGGAGGAAATGAGAGGCTGAGGAGCATTAACCCCTGCCCGGCAGCCCGCCTGAGGTGATCCTATGACAACCGGCACGTAGTGCGTTGAGGTGGCCGGTGGTGGAGTTGGCATGCCAATAAAAGGTGAGTCAGGCTTAGCTTCGGTCGCCGCTGGAGGGCCTGTTGATACGGGTGAAGTCTGTTTTGGGGTCAATAATAGCTTAGCTTTCCCAATCTTTCCTAGGCTTTCCTGAGCACCGGTTTAATGTGGGCCGGAGCAGAGGAGGCATGTCGAGTCCCATTGATGTTGAGCTATGCCTTCACGGGTCACTTGGACTTGAGTGCCACAGCGGGTACAGCGGCCGGGAGCAGGTTGTGGGGAAGCTGACGGTCGATAAGCAATGGTGCCGTAGAGAGAGCAGGCTGGATGGTCCTCTTATGTGGGTGCACGTGGGCCACGACACTGTGGTAGAAGATGAAGCTGGGAAGCTTCGTGCCCTCGAAGACCACCACCGCTGCAGCAGAGTCACGACGTTTGCGGACCACCGAGATAGTGTCTTGCGGCCACTCGAGCTCAGATTTGATGCGCTGCAGAGTTTCAGAAAGGTTCATGATGGTCACATCCTGGCAGATTTCTCATGACACCGTGGCATGGCCCCGCAAAGATAGCTGATGGTCTCCAACCAGCAACTGAGTATCCCCAATCTGGCACTGCGCCGTAGATACGGAGGTGACAATGCACAAAAGAACGTTTTGGTCTCACACTGACCAGACGTGTAGTGTGCTAGACGAACATTCTCCCAGGTATGCTCGAATCGCGTCACCACCACTATTGGACGGAAGGGTGGATTTTAGACCGAAAGGAGCGCGCAGTATCAGCACGCCGATGCCATCGTCACGAAAGAGACGAGGTGTTTGGCGCAGTCGCCACTTAACTTGACGCGTCGGCAAGGCAGGAGCTGCGGTGCACGCACCAGCCTTAGAGGAGCGCAAGGATGAGCTAGAGCTAGCCGCCTATTGCTGAGAGACAGCGCACAACCCTTTGTCCTTGGGCGCAGCCACACTGTGGAATATCTCCCATTAGAGAGTTTCACAATGTTAGCTAAATACTCGCTTTCCGAAGGCATGGCTTGGTCAGAGGAGGTGGTCTCCACCATAACAACTTGAAGTGTGGTCGGGTCATAGCCCGTAACAGTGGTGGTGGCCGCCACTGCGCTGGAATAGCCAGGGTGTTGCGGAGCTAGGACTAACGGGACGCGATCTAACTCTGGGTCGCGTCGGCTTGGAGATAAAACACGCAGAAGTTGTCGAAAATGTGGCCCGCCTAGACACGGGTGGAATCCATTCAGAGAAGGGAAGTTGGCGGTGACGATGAAGCCAAGAAATTTGGCCAGTGATATGAAGAACCGCATTAATTGTTGATCATTGACGGAGCCAATTCGGGAGCGTCCGTCACCGTCGAGTGCTCCACGCCTCTCCTGCTCAGATACTTGTACCACGTCTACGAGCCTTGCACCTAATCAGCTAGCGTGGCTAGGAATTACTTTTACTTCTCCGGGACTCTACCACAAGCTTTCTTCGAGGTACTGTGCCCCGCCACGGTGGACTAGTGGTTAAGGTACTCAGATGCTGATCCGCAGGTGGTGGGATCAAATTCCGGTTGTGGCAGCTGCATTTCCGATGGAGGTGGAAATGTTCTAGGCCCGTGTACTCAGACTTGGGTTCACGTTATAAAACCCCAGGTGGTAGAAATTCCCAAAGTCATCCACTACGGCGTCTCTCATAATCATATGGTGGTTTTGGGACGTTAAACCCCATAAATCAATCAAACAAATATTCGAGGTACCACTGTCCTTATTGGGTTCTGCACAAAACGTCACCTGTCCACTATCCCACAGAGCAGCTGGATGCATATCTAGACAAGCTTCACCTTGAAAATAAATCGTATTGTAGACATCTTCTGGCTCAAGCGGTACCATGAACCTTCTGTGCACACCTGCTGTTAGGTTGCAAGAATGGCTCACTGGTTGCCCGTGGGTGATTGTAATGAAGGCAGTGGACACGGAGGTTGAGTGAAGAAAGAAGAAGACTTCTGGAATCGCCATCTTGAATCTAGTTAGCCCTCGCCCTAAATATATATCTGTCGTTCTCCAAGTCAACTTCCGCTTGTAGAACACCCTGTTTCACTGAAGCGTGGTGGTTTAGGTTTGATAATATGAGAGAGAGAGGAAACTTTATTAGAACTTGGCCGGCAGCTTGGTCTTGGTGATAATATGAAAGACTATTATTAAAGCTAAGACCAGAACGACGACAAAAAGACAGGAGTGCTCGTCGTCTTCTTGTTGCTTTTTTGTCGTTCTGATCTGGCGCTATAACAATCGTCACTCCATTTCAGTGATAATTCTTGGTCGAAACGCTGCGGATATACCTCTATCGGGCGAGGCCTCCGCGTAACTGTATAGAGCTGCCCAGAACTAAGTGTAAGAAAGACGCTATGCATGCTTCACCAGTTGGCGCAAAATGCAGCTTATGGAAGCAAATGTCAAAAAAACGCAAGGATAGTAGACTGAGATGCTAACAGTCTCCCTATTTATCTTTTGAACAGCGTTGTATTAAATTCCGTCGCCTGTAATTAATATTGCTATGTTCGTATGTCGCTTAAATAAGGAATAACGCAAGATTCTTTTTAACAATAATTGCAATGCTAACATTGGAGCCACGATGTCCAGGGTTTCCCTTCCTCCTCTAACAGTGCGTCAAAATATTTGCCGAGTGAGGTTAACTTGTCGGGAGCCTGCTTCACGGCAAGTTTATTGGATCTCCACACCGAATAATGATTGATTGATTGATTGATTTGTGGGGTTTAGCTTCCCAAAACCACCATTTGATTATGAGAGACGCCGTAGTGGAGGGCTCCGGAAATTTTGACCCTCTGGGGTTCTTTAAAGTGCACCCAAAATCTGAGTACACGGGCCTCTAACATTTCCGCCTCCATCGGAAGCCACACCGAATGGGGCCATACCATTTGTGTTGTCACCACGAACTAGGCGCTCTAGTTTAAAAAGCCGAAGTTCAATAGTCTATTTGAAGTCTGTTGATTGTTAAGTTTAGGGGCGAAACTCCTTAGGCCATGCGTGGTGCCCTGCTGCGTATGTTTGTTTGTAGCCACCAGAAGTTTATGCCTTGCTCTATAGAAGGCGTTGTGTGTATGTGTCTTTGGGAATAATATACCTAGATGGTAATATACATTGTCTTCCGCAGCGTATCGACATAGTGAGTGATCTCGAGAGGGGCGCAGCGTCTGTTCGTCCGTCCGTGTGTACACCGCCAGTGCGTGCACCCATTCACCCGTCCATCCATCTGTCCTTCAATGAGTTCGTCCCTGTGTCTGTCTGTCCTTGCACGCTTCCGCCCATTCGTACAATAATGCTTCAGTACGACCGAGTATTTGTCTGCCCATCCGTGTTTCCGGCCATCTGTTTGTCCGACCCGTGTGCCCGTTCTTCGGTTCGTCTGCCCACAAGTCTGTTCACCCGTCTGTCCGTCCGTGCGTTTGTGCACGCGTCGGTCAGTTCGTTCATGTGCCCATGCTGTCGATTCAATCGGACGCACGAACGGATGAACAGACGCTTCGCCCCACTGATAATTGTTCACTTCATGGATATGCTGTGTTTCTTCGCTTTGTATACTGTGTTTATCTTT
The DNA here is from genome assembly GCA_013436015.1 of Rhipicephalus annulatus. NCBI lineage: Eukaryota > Metazoa > Arthropoda > Arachnida > Ixodida > Ixodidae > Rhipicephalus > Rhipicephalus annulatus. Next base: position 448,864 of record WOVY01000023.1, read on the forward strand.
TATTTGTGATTTATACACTACCCGTAGTAAATATTTTGTGCTTTCAGTATGCAAATAGTAAAAATAAACAAAGAGGTCAATTTTTCGCAACTCCCGTGTTGCTTGTAAAAGGCTAGAGGGGGAAAATTTTGCTCTTAATACCACGTTATTACTTTTTAAAACTCAATTCTTTAACAATGAAGATATAGTAACAATAACAAGTTTGTTCTTTTTAGGTATAGAACCAGTGATAAGGTTAAATATTTGGCCACGTTTAGCCTAAAATTTGGCTTTTTTGGCTACTGAATGCAAGCCCTGAGTTTGATGTCTATGTGCCAATCAGCAGTGGAGAAGTTTTCCGAGAGCATGAGAATGATCACCAATAAATATACCACTCTGATGGCAGCGAGAAGGAAAAAAGGAAACGAATTATTGTTAATTGACCAACATCATCATGACCTTGATTTCAGGGTCTCGAACAGCATGAGATAAGGTTAAAAAAGCATCGTCAAATGGCTCCCAGCCCTCACCTCTACCGCTCAATCGAGATAATCGCATGAAAAACCGACACTTTGAGATCATACGGCGGTATACGTATTATGACAAACCCCGGCGTGCCATTCTCGGTCACTCAAAGAGCTCAACATAATAAGGAATTTATTTAGTTCATATGGTAACACGAGGAGTATGGCTGGCAAATCGCTCGGTCTAAAGTAGAACAGAAACTCACCTCTCTATGCTTATGCCAACGATCAAGATGGACCAGCTTACTCCAAGGCACCCTCGAACGGGACCATGCAGGGAAGACAAGAACACACTGTCCACCTGGTGATAGGAGGGTGGACACGTTCTTTATAGCTTGTGCTTGGTCTCGTACCCAGTTGATACAGAAAAAAGAGTAGATGCGATCGAAGGTACCGTGCTTGGCGAGAAAATTGTCGACGTTACCACCAATGTCCAGGCATTCATAGTCGATGCGATAATGGGTAAACAATTCGCGAGCATACGACAGCATCTCTTTTGACGAATCAACAGCCACGATTCTTGCGTAAGGCGGGAGTCTTGGTAACAAAAAGCGGCACGTAAAATCTCCCGTACCACAGCCGACGTCCAAAAATCGCAATTCTGCATTGTGTCTGTGTTCTAAATTTTTTTCGACCATGTCCAATGCACTCATGCTGAAGTTACGCTGGTCTTCGTTGTTCCTCGCATAGGACCCAAGATCACATGAGGTATCTTGGAAGCCTTCTTTACTGATGCCCGACATTACCCCGGCTTGAAGGATCACCTGTAATGCAAAAAGACGATAATTTGTAGCTGCTTTGTTATTGATATTGCCGCAATATACTAGTGGTTATAGTGCTCAAGAGATAACCCACGTGTTGAGGGTAAGGATTCAGACAGGGGCGGATTATGTTTTCTATTATTATAAGGTCATATATTAGGCCAAATGAAGTGCGCCTAATTGCACAAGCAAAATTATATATATATATATATATATATATATATATATATAGAGAGAGAGAGAGAGAGAGAGAGAGACAGAGTTATCTTTTCACCCACTTTTCTCAATATTTTCATTCCAACTTGGTCTAATATCTTACCCAATACTTTTCTTTGAATTATTGTCTGTTAGATCACAATAATGTTGTGTAAGAACACGGAAAAACGAGCCCTTAGATATACACTTCTTTTTTAAATTCATTTACAAGGGTCTCATACTGGCAGACTTAGTGCCTTTAGGTTGTATACGAGAAACTATTGGTGAGCTGCCCACTCGTAACATGTTCACGTGCTACGTCATGCCAACCAGGCTCAAAAGATGGTGCCAGACGTGAACTTTTGAAAGATGAGCCGTGAACGTTTGAAAACGCTGCGAAAAGTACTGATGTCGTGAAAGGGGCCACAAGTTCGGACAGCAGAAGGACACCTTATAGACCCAACGGGAATATGCACTGCAAGAATGGGAGTACGCAGTTTCACGTACACTCTCGTTTTATAGTGCTGCCTGAGTGCTCAAAAAGTTTATTATTGGAATGAACGCTTTGCAGGCTAACGGTGCAGTGATCAACTTCCGAGAATCCTGTGTGTCATTTTCAACGAGGCATGCTATCAACGCCTTCGACGCTGAAGAAAACGTCTATGACCTCTGTATTGTGGACAACAACGTCGTGGTACTGCCGAGATCGTGCGTATCAGTTATGGTAACAAGCAGAGCGTTCAGTGACTTTGAAGGAGTCGCTGACAGGAACACGAAAAAGGTATTTGAAAAAAGAATCTGCATGGCACGAGGCCTTGTTCAGCTACATGAACGATGCGCTGACGTCTTGCTCAACAGCTTTGAAAACCAGGTGCAGCACATTGCGAAGGGAACTGTCATCGCCACTCTCAATGAGTTCGTCCAGGTAACAGAGGTGAGTGCTTCTGACACCTCGACACCGGGTGTAACAGATATAGATTCTCCCCTGGCGTCCATAGTCACTTAACCACAATTACTACCCGACCAAAAGAAACAAATTGATAGCCTCCTGAAGGAATTCGCCGCATGCTTCTCAGTATTGTCCCAAGTTCGACGTACACCTATCGCCCAACATCGTATTATTGTGCACGAATTGAGGAGGCTTATAAATCAGCATCCCTACCGAGTGTCACCAAAAAAGAGACGGGCTAAGGGAAGTTAAGTAAAAAATGCTTTGGGACGACGTATTCTAACCATCAGCAAGCTCTGGGCGTCACCTGTGGTCCTTCTGAAGAAAGAAGATCAGATCTTACGTTTCTGCATAGACTACCGGAAACTGAACGCCGTTACTAAACGCGATGTCTATACTCTCTTCCGAGAATTGACGACACCTGGATAAACTACGAGATCTGAAGTACTTTTCCTCACTTGATCTTGAAGTGAATATTGGCAAATAGAAGTAAATAATACGGATCGTGAGAAGACGGCGTTCATGACACCAGGTGGCTTATACGAATTCAAAGTGCTCCCATTTGGCCTTTGTTCAGCACCTGCCACCTTCTAATGGATGATAAGCTCCAACTTTACGTAGCAATTTTGTTTTTTTATCTTCATGACGTTATGGTTTTCTCAAATACCTTCTAGCAACCTGTCGAGCGACTGCGGGCTGTGGTCACTGCCATCAATTCAGCATATTTGATAATAGAACCACAGAAATGTCATTTCAAATATCGAGAGCTTCTATTTAATGGCCATGTCAACAGCTCGGAGGGAGTCGTTCTGATCTAGAGAAGGCAGTGGCAGTGGCGGAATTCCTCAATCCGGCAAATAAAACAGCTGTCCGGCGATTTTTAGGACCATGTGTTTATTACCGACGAACCATTAAAAACTTTTCACCCATCACTGCACCACTAACGAGGCTCACAAAAAAAGACACACCTTTTAACTGGCTCAGTGAACAGGAAGAGGGATTCAAATTACTACGGAAGTGTCTTCAGAGTCACCCAGTTCCTGCTCATTGAGACTAGGAAGCGGAAACAGATCTCCACACTGATGCGAGCAATTTAGGGCTCGGAACCGTACTCGTTCAGGGGCAAAATGAACATGAACGAGTAATCGCGTAGGCTAGTCAAACTATTTTAAAAACAGGTGAACTACTCAGCGAGAGAAAAAGATTGCCTAGCAGTCATGTGGGCCATAAACAAGATTCGGTCATATTTATATGGTAGAACGTTTCGAGCCATTAGTGACCACCCTTCATTGTGCTGGCTCGCTAATCTCAAGGACCCGTCTGGAAGGCTTGCAAGTTGGAGCCTACAGCTACAGGAATACGACCTAACGGTCACCCCGGCTGTTTTCTCAGCGCCAAGAGCTCCCGCAGCAGCAACAGGAAGTGCGACTACCGACACTGTTGGCTTCCATGCGTCGACATGCGCATCAGGACCAGATTTCCGAGGCTATGCCGGTGCCCTTTCAGCAGCACATTGTCACCGCACCTCTTACTTGCGCTCACGCAGTAACGAGGCAGTAGGTACACCAGCCCTCTCCGTTCAATGGACTGCCACATGTTCCCATTCCTACTCAGTCGTCCGTCACATGGGCTCCTCTCCTCACTACCACAGCCTCGACTTAGCCGTACGACGTGTGGGCCGCACGACTTCAAGCTGAAAATGCTTGGCGAATGCACAATAACCGGCCAATTTGCTTTGCATGCGACGGCCCTAACCATATCGCCCGATACTGCCACTGTCGCACTCCTGGCTACACAGACGACCGATCACAGAGCAACTACATGGATGGAACCTCTTTGGTTATCATAACCAAAAGAGGTTAGTCACGTGCGTGAAGCACGTCTTCACGTGACTCTCCAGCAAATTTGTCTTGTCGTCACTCACTTTCACCCAATCGTCACTCTTTCTCACCCATGCTTCGACGACCAGGCCCTCAAAATGAGGGAAACTAGCCGTCACAGTTAAATACGCAAGAACTGCGCTATGAAAACGCTCAAGTACTAGATATTTGCCGTCAAATATCGGCGAAGTTTTTGCAGATGGCGACCATGCATACGCTCTTGTAGATACCGGTGCCGCCGTGTCGCTTACTGATGCTAAACTTAGCCGCAATTTACGAAAAATGACCACGCCACTTGATAGGATGTGCTTGCGTGCAGCGATTGGGTAACCTGTTCGGCCTATAGCCACATGCACTACCCGACTCACCATCGCAGAGGACCCCTACATTGTCTAGTATATTCGTCTCTTGTTCCTGGTCTCATGATATCAAAGTCGAATAGTATTTTTTATCGCGTAATTACGCCGTCATAGATTGTCCCCATTTCGAACTTGAACTGCTCTTGTTGTTCGACCAGCGCTACGACCACACGCATCAGGCCGCACACAAGCTAGTTGTCAGAGAACACACCGACATTCCCCTGACAGCAGCTGTTTTGCTACCCGTGTTCTCCGATGGCATGTGTGATAAATTCGCACTTTTGGAGCCATCAAGCCTCTTTCTAAGTCAGAAACCACTTCGTGTTCCTTATTTAACCCTCTCAATTTCAAATGGAGCCAGTGCTCCCTTCCTCGGCAGTCCCTTTCCGTATACCATTAAACTGTTCGAAGAGGAGTCTCTTGGATGCATGCAGCTCATTGATAAGGAACGATTTTTTACCGTGCAGTGAAATTCATGACGAAGTGACCTCGCCGACATCACTGCCCTTGACCGCTCTGATGGGGAGGCTTCAAAAGTATTCGATACGTCTATCTCAGACGGAATGTCGCCATCTGAGCGATCTGGTATCCTCTGATTACTGTATGAATTCCGAAAATCTTTTGATACTGTTCAACCTGCACTTGGCCGCACGACAACACCGCTTCGATACATCAATAATGACTCCCATGCGCCACTTCAGCAACGACCATACGATGTTTCTACGGCAGAACGATAAGTCATTACCAAACAGGTGGATAATATGCTACAATGCGGCGTAATTCAAACTTCACAAAGGTCATGAGCGTCAACTGTAGTGCTCGTTAAAAAAGGTATGGTTCCATTCGTTTCTGGTTATATTACCACCTCCCAAATAAGATCACGCGAAAGGACGTGTACCCCTTACGCGGGATTCAGGAGGCCCTTGATACTTTACAAGGCACCGAGTTTTTTTCAACAATAGACTTGCGTTCAGTATACTAGCAGGTGGCCTTTGCAGATGCTGATTGGCCAAAAACAGCTTTCGTGACACCCGAGGGTCTACATGAGGTTATTAATATTCCCTTCGTCTTGTGCAATGCGCCTGTAATCTTCTAGCGCATGATAGACTCGGTTCTTCGGGGTTTGAAGTGGCAAATATGCCTCTGTTATCTCGACAATAATGTCGTATTTGCGCCAGACTTTGCGACACATCTCCAGCGCCTAAAACACGTCCTCACGTGCATGAAAAATGCTCACTCCAGCCTAATCTCAAAAAGTGCCACTTGGCTGCGCAGCAACTTATGATCCTCGGTCACGTCGTTTCAGAAGATGGTTAACTTCTAATTTCGGCTAAATGACGTGCTGTCGCCGACTGCCACAAACCAACGACTGTGAAGCAGTTACGGAGCTTCGTAGGGTTATGCCCATACTTTCGCCGGTTCTTGCGCAACTTCGCCTCTATCATTGCGTATTTGACCAAACTACTTGACAGCGCCACCGATAAATCTTCACGGTGTGACCAAGCCTTCTCCACTCTTCGTCGTCTCCTGATATTGCCACCAATATTGCGTCACTTCGATCCTACGGCGACAACTGAGGTCCACGCCGACGCCAGCGGTGTCGGCCTCGGTGCGGTGCTCCCGCAACGCAAACGCTAACTCACTAAGTATATCATCGCATACGCCAGAAAAACTTTCACCAAGGCTAAATTGAACTACAGCGCTACCGATAAGTAAAGCTCGGCAGTTTTTTGAACGCCTCTCAAGTTCCACCTATACCTTTATGGCCGTACTTTTGATGTAGTAGCGGACCACCATGCATTATGCTTACTGTCTTCACTCAAGGATCCATCCAGTCCTCTTGCCGGTTGGGCTCCTTGGCTTCAATATACGACATCCGGGTAGTGTACCATTCCGGCCGCAAGCATACCAATGCTGATGCAGTGTCGCGGTCCACATAATCCCTTAATGTTGCATCGATTCCCTCAGACCACACGTTGTCAGCTCTTAACGTGGACGCCTCCTGCTCTACACAACAGAGGGATTCATGGATCGCTTCGCTTCTTGACAATTCCGACCACTCGAACGGTGCGCTGCCTTGCTCCAAATTTCAGTATTCGGGATGGTCTTTTGTACCGGCGCAACTATTCAGCAGATGGTAGGAAATCGGTACTAGTCGTTGCCCGAACGCTGTGTTATACAAATTGTGCATCGTTTCATTCCGACCCGCAATGTGTTCACGCCAGTGTTTTTTTGAAAACTTACGAGCACCTACGAAAAAGGTATAATGGGCGTGGAATGCTTACCTTCGTCCGCAAGTTCATTCACGGCTGCCACAAATGTCAGCGGAAGAAAAACCCACCACATTCTGCAACAAGTTCATTGCAACCACTTCCATGCGCAGACCGCCCTTCGGACCTCGTTGGAATTGACCTGTATGACTACTGTTATCGACAGTGGCAGGCAATCGATGGGGTATCGTGGCTACGGACCATTTTACATGGTACGCTGAAACTGCCGCTCCCCCCACAACAACAGCACAAGACGTCGTATCTTTCCTCCTTAATCGTTTCGTGCTTCGTCATGACCCTCCTTGTTAACTCTGCAGTGACCGTGGGCATGTATTTCTCTCCTAAGTAATTCAAGCACTTCTTCAACATTCCCATAATGCACACCCGAAAACCACAGCCTACCACCCACAGATTAATGGTTTGACTGAGTTGAGTGGTGTTACAAGGGGTGATGCCAACATGGTCCTGAAGCCGCCACAGCTCCGAAACTCACCTCTGCCAAGGTCGCTGGCTGTTTGGTAACGTATGTTTCTCAGCTAGCAACTGCTTCTGCACAGAGCTGATAGATGAGTGGACAAGACGACGGTGAGTTAAGACAAGGTTTATGTACAGCATAGAAATAGAGGCGTTATATATTCAGCACTGGGGCCGACAGCTTAAGGACTCGAAGAGCCGAGATGTCTTCTCCGACGCATACGTCAGTTTCTCTCTGACGAATACGTCGCCTTCTCTCTTACGTATAGGTCAGCTGCTGGCAACGCGCTGCATGGCTTTTTTATAGACACCGGGTGGACCTTTACGTCACCAACGTCCAATCAGAAGGGCTGCTGGCAGTGATGCCAGATTCTTCCGGTCAGGAACCGCTGCTGGGTTGCGTCATCACCCTCAAATTCGCACCCGCTGCACTGGGTTGCACCTATGGATGAGTGATGTTGCCACGCATTGCCTAAGACTCGCCAGACTGAATGGCACCGCTTGCATCCTCGGGCTGCTATCAGGCCCGTTGGTTGAGGGAGCCCGCTGTGCGTTGCGTAAGACACACCGGCGCGTCTGGTTAGGTGACATCGTTGAGATGATGGCGTCAGGCGGGACTTGCTTGTAGACCTTCACACTGATGGCCTTTGCAGAGGCGATGACATTCAGTCTGGAATCTCAGGCGTAACTGTGGTTTAATCGTACTCTGGGTGACATGCTCGCGATGCATGTCGCTTCTGATCAAACAAACTAGGAACCTCGTTTTTCTATTTGTGACATACTCAAATAACACCGCTACCTAAGTCACTTTCGGGTTGTTCCCCATTTTTTTTCTTTTGTAAGGTTGCCATTTATCACATACCATCGACAATTCGCTGCCGTACACGCTAGATTCCTCTGAATGCGCACCTTACTTGGAAGCTGCTCGTTACGCAGAAGAGTGTTGGAAGTTGTCCAAGAGGCTCACTATAGCCGGCCAACAGCGTCAAAAGGAGACCCGGGACGATGATCATCGCTCAGCACCAATGTCCGTTCCTGGAGCAATTGTATGGCTGCATGTAGTGCCCCGCACTCCGAGTTTAATGCCTAAGCTATGCTTCAATTATCAAGGCCCCTACCATGTCGTCGAGCGTACATTACCTATGAACTATGTCATCGAACCTCTCACGCTACCGAGCGATTGTCGTCAGCGTGGGCATGATATCGTTCGCGTAGACCGTCTCAAGCCCTACTTCAACCCGCTTGTCCCCACATGCCTAGATTGACAAGATGGCTTAATCTTTTTCGCTGAGGGTTATTATAATAAAGAAGTGAGTGAGTGAATGAACTTTACTTGGTCCGTCAAAAGCAACAAAACGCGCACCTGGCTAATCCGACGGCCAAACCGACAAGACTAGCCTGCCGGCTCAATCAAGGGCACGCTGGACTAACAGAATTTGATCCTCGAGGACGGGACTGCGCAAGAGCGTGTACCACTTTTACTTGTTAAACGTCAGGCTCGGCGACCCGCACTCCCAGAGTGCGTGAAGCAAGGTAGCAACCTCACCACAAGCCACGCAAAAAACTATTTGTGTAAATTTGACGGAAATTGTCCCTTTTGACAGAAATTGTCCCAGTTTTGCAAAGTAGGCTCCCTGCTCTCGTACAATGTGCGAGCCCTATTTTCTATTGCGAAGTAGGCACGGCCAGTTTCTCTTGTGCGCTCCAGTGATTTACCACAGCGGTTCGCTCGAACTGGTCGAGGCCGTCCTCGACATCCTCATGAGCTTCTCCGCCGAAGACTTCGGGAACACGAGGAGGCTTAAAATTTACCTGGTAAGAAAGGGTTGTCTAGGCAGGAGGAAGATTCTCAGACGTGGAAAGGGTCGGCAGGTTAGTAAGGGGAGAAACAGTCAAGAGTTCCGGACTTAGGCCTAGTAGGCGTCGGCTGAATCGGTGTACTGGAGTCGTAACAAGACGTTGAGGCCCCGGACAGGGTGCACGGTTCCGAACGACTCTTTCCTGCATCAAGTTGCAGGCCCCAGTACCTCCACCAGTGTCACGACGTGAAGACGGAAGTCGTATTTGAAGAAGCTGAGAAAGCAGCAGCGGGTCGGTCTTTTTTATTTACCGCACGGCAGAGATTTCCTCATCTTCCTCGTAGTTGCCTTCTGCATGAGATGCACTTATGCACCGTCACCTTCGTCGTTCAGGAAGGGCGCACGTCACAATATATATATATATATATATATATATATATATATATATATATATATATATTGTAAGGGCATATTGCCACATCTTCAACACTGGGTGCAATAAAGAATGACAGAAAAAATTAACATGTCATCATGTATGAGGGCATATATATCAGCATAAATAAGGACGCTTTAAGAGGACGCCTAGGCATGCGCAATGAAAGCGTCTAGTAACAAATATTACAACTTTACGCTCTGGTGTTTTAGCTTCTCCCAGATCTGCTGTCGCCAGTTGTAGGTTCTGGTGGCATGAATGTATATTTATGTGGTTAGAACATCACCCTCACTTGCAAGAGGTCCGTGGTTCGAATCTCAGTACAGCGTGGTTCTCAACCTCTAGTAAAGAAATATTTATCCGCATTATGTTGGAATTGCGTTAAAAGGCTTGGGGTGCAGCCTCATCGGAGACTACCACTGGTAACGCACTCCCTCGCAGGAGAAGAATCTATCTATCTATCTATCTATCTATCTATCTATCTATCTATCTATCTATCTATCTATCTATCTATCTATCTATCTATCTATCTATCTATCTATCTATCTATCTATCTATCTATCTAATTATCCATCGATCTATCTATTTATATATCTGTATATCTATCTGTCTATCTATCAATTCTTCTATCTATCTATCTAGACGCCTACGACCTTCAGCTCTCCTGGCCATTTTGATAATAGTATCGATACCAAAATTCATAGGACATTACACGACTGTCTCACGAGAATAAGTGACAACACGTAACATGAAATTTGCGAGATGTATGTCATGATTGCCATGATATACATTTCATGGTCCTGCTGCTCTTCAGTAGTTTAGTTCACATGACATATTGCAAAACTGGTATGGTATGTCATGGCTTTAACGTGGAAATTTAACGTGGAGATTTTAACGTGGAAATCATGACATGCATGTCATGTAAGTCATGTCTACACACCACACTAATGGTGCACCCGCGGTCGTTTAGCTAGCTTCACATATATCAAATTTAGTATTATGGGACGTGAATGGAATGCGAAGGTACATGACTGGTGCAAACATGATAATCATGAGATACGTGTCATGAAGGAACATGACTACATGCCATGCTCATGATGCGCTCGCGGGCATTTCGCTAGCTTCACATATACCAAACTTCGTATTACACGAGTCAATGACGAAGGCAAATGACACCTTCAAAGATGATAATCATAACAACCGTGTCATGTAAAACATGACTGCAAGCTCCACTCATATTGCGATCGCCTTCATTTCACTAGCTTCGCGCATACCAAATTTGGTATTACGTGTAGTAAATGAATTACGAAGGTGAATGGCACGTCCAAACATTATATACATAATAAGGAAGTCATGTCCGGCTTATGTTACGTCTGGCTCGTAACGTTGTGTTTATTTTAGAGTGCTTTCTCAACCTTCCTCGTGCATCCTTCGCATATCATCGATTTCCTCTGTACGGGGGATCTGCAAAATTTCCTTGCGAGTTTCTTTGTGGCTTTTACGGCGAAAATTGTGTATTGCTAAGATAAAAAACTACCAAAACAAAAGTCTGGCAGCAGATCACGAGTGGCCTGCTTTACCTCTGCTATCAGTAAGGTCATTCACAGCGTCGTACCTAAGCACGCGTGTCATTGGCTGCGTTGTGAGTGACCTCGTTAATTCAGTCGCAGGCGTGGTGCTGAGCAAGCACGCATCAGCTTCTCCTGAAACCTTTCAAATATGTTTGCCATGAACAGTTTCATTTGCGCAAAGACAGTAAAAACAATAGAGAGCTCGCATCGCATTGGGGGAGGGGGGGACCGTCCGGGCACAAGAAGGGGCCCGGGAGGCCAATTGCCACCAGTACCTGTGCAGCGATGATCCGACAGCCTTTCAAGCCGCGCTAAAATGCGAAAGGAAATGGAAGCAACGGTGGGGGGGGGGGGGAGTGGATGCTGCAAGCTGCAAACTACGCCGCCGAGTTACCTCGCAATGGCAAACGCTTCCAAGAACTCGGCTTTGCGGCGTCAGTGTGATGCTTGCGGGAGCGCATTCTCTGGGTCGAACGCCCAGTTTCGGCGGAAGTTCCTTCAGTGCCACTTTCTCTTCGGCAGCGACGTCTGCGACTGCCTGTGGTTGAAGAACCACCACTGATTACCGCGTTCCTGAACGCATTTAACCACTCATTACTGTCCTCCATCACCATAATCGTGCGATGCACAATGGGCGAAACGTGAAATAAACATAGTGGTAAATAAAAACTAAACGCGTGTCTCAACTAATTAAGAAGTACGCACAGGTAACCAATAATTGTAAAAGCACACATTTCCTAAAATATACCTAGAAGGAAATCTGGGGCCACCGTCTATGCGAATTATGTAAGGGCCTCGTTGAGCGCTGGGAATGACGGTATATGTGTCTGTGAGGCTTATGTTGGCTTGTGTTCAGCGAGGGTTCTGCTCAAATTCTGATACGACAGTGCAAATAAAGCTTCCCGAAAAGAAATTTATTATAACCTCATCGCTTTGACATGTGATATATCTTAAACTCAAAGTACACTCACGTTGACCGCACAACTAAACAGCGATAGAAAGAAAGTGACAGTGAGAATGCTAGCGGTGTTGCTTGCCTGCCAAGTTTAGCGGCCATTCGTTACTTTTTACGCTTCATAAAAATGTAAGTTGACGCAGAAGTTATGAGCTTTACATATAGCATATTTGTCGCAAATAAAAAAGCATAAATAGTTTATTAGGTGTCCTTTACTAAAAAACCATTCAGTGCAAATTAAAGCCAGACACATTTTTTAAGTATACAAATCCGAGTCAAGTTTGAAACTAACATATCTCGGCATTTCCTTGCATCCTGCATCTCACTATGGTTAGATTTTTCTCGGGGTAATTTTGTGAGAAACTGTAAGGGCCGTTTCAAGGTAGTGGCAAGCCTCCCGTAACGGTGCAGTGCCATAGACCAGCGGCTGGCGCTACCCACTGGAGAGCTGTTTCAATTGCACGGCAAGCTCCTCCGACAAACATGGCTGCCGTTCTGAAGGTACTTGTCGACCACCTCAAATCTATCAAGTGGCCGCCGAGCTCTCTGTAGCTCGTATGCTCCGAAATGGTGCTTCAGTTTGCTTTAGACTCATGTCCTCCAGCTCTAACAGCACAGTACTCGAAGCGATACGGCACCGTTTTTGAGAACCATACTCAAATAATTGATGGTATAGGCCTAAGCAAGGTTTCCTGAGTTTCAGAGGGCGTACAATACAAGTTTGTATGTTGTTCCTAACGGTGGATAACTGAAGCTACAAGTCGAAGCGCCTGCTTTGGGGACGTCGTTTTGAATTGCTGTGTGCTTTTTTAAATACCGCACATGCCAAAATGCTCTATTCACTGCTGGAACGTAGTCTGAGAACAACACATACGGCATATCGTGAGCACCGTGGTGCAAAAAGCAAGCAGCTCGAAGTGTCCCGCAGCAGACGCAGACAATACGGTGGAACAAAAGCAGACGACGCGGTTCAGCCATGTCGCTCCTCCGTCGCTGATTGGCTAAACCAGTCTCCGGCAAACGGCAAACGACACAAAAGTGGATCTCGGACGCATTTTTAGAACGGCGAAGAACGGCACATTCGCGCAAAGCAAACAGCCGTACACGGCTGCCGGCGAACGTCAAACGGCGAGGCATGCTTGCCGCTAGAGTGAACCAGCCCCAATTGAGAACGACTTCAGTGCCGTTTGAGGTTGAATGCACTCTGCTGAACACTTCCGCCGCACGTTTCAACTTTGGCTGGTTCACCATACTGCGGAATGCTTGGGCGCTGAGTATATATATATATATATATATATATATATATATATATATATATCTATATATATATATATATATATATATATATATATATATATATATATACATCGAAAGACGCAGGAACTCTTCACCGGGCAGAATAAGCAAAAGAGTTATTCCGCGATGTCTGTCTCGCCTCAGAACAGAAACAGAAACGAGCCCAATCGTGCTAATGATGCTTGTATACAAGTGAGAACAATTTAGTACTATAAATGTGCTTACACTAACGTCTCCCCTCTTCGAAGCGGCCAGCCGGGCCGCAACTCAACGATCAGCTGATTGAGTCATATGTGGGGTTTAAAGTCCCAAAACTACCATATGATTATGAGAGACGCCGTAGTGGAGAGCTCTGGAAATTTCAGCCACCTGGGGTTCTTTAACGTGCACTTAAATCTGAGCACACGGGCCTACAGCATTTCCGCCTCCATCGAAATTGCAGTCGCCAAACGATCAGCTGAACGAGTAATGAAAGGCTTTATGCGTGACATGTAAACAAAGTCTGTGCTGTGACGACAGTGGTCAGTGACAGACTGACGCGGGGTCACGAGATAGTTCTTTAGGGAAGTTTGTCGTAAAGAGTTTTTTCTCAGAGCCCTGACGCTCGAGTCGGGGCCCACAGTAAGACGTTATCTCCGGAATTGAATGTCACGCCGCGTCCTTTGCGATTGTAGTGACGTTTTCGTTCTTCTTGAGGGGAACTTCCGTGTTGCGCCTAGCGATTTCGCTACATTGCGCGCACCTCGAGTTGCAAACTATTCTGGCAGGGATTTACAGTCGAGTGCATAATTTTAGAGACCACGTGAGTGCGTGCCGAGGCACGTCGCTGCACCTTCTGGTGGCTGCACGGCTCTGTCCGAGAGCGCATACTGAGCACGCTCGTCCCATATCACCCGGCAGCCTGCCCTTTTGCTCGTTTCAGCGGAGCGCATCTCGAAACGATGCGGACGGCACAAGGTGCCATTTCTGCAGTCGCTCTGCGTGCACCAGTACTCCCGAGCGATAATATAGCGGCGAAAATGCCTCTAATGTAATAGCATGGCTCGAGCGCGCCATGAAATTCGCTTTCTTCCTTGATGCAGCGCGGAAAACATGCAGTTTCTCAGCTCTTCGCAAACAGAGTTGCGTGATATGCTCATCTTGCAGTGATGAATTTCGTTCTCTGTCTCGGAGACGTTATGCCAGCTCCGTTTCTTGGTGCGAATATCGCGCAGTGCAGTAGTAAGCAGTAAACCGCTGAATATCGCACGTCCAGAATGAATAGCCAGGAAACGCGATAAATAAACAGTTTATTCTTATAAGCCAGAAAAAAAAGAAAACATTTCCGATGGAGGCGGAAATGTTGTAAGCCCGCGTGCTCAGATTTGGGTGCACGTTAAAGAACCCCAGGTGGTCTAAATTTTCGGAGCCCTCGACTACAGCGTCTCTCATAATCATATAGTGGTTTTGGGACGTTAAACCCCACATATTCATCAATCAATCAATGAGGTCCGCTCCTACATGTGGCCATTCCAATGTGCGAACAGCAAGGACCTCCAGCAAAGATTTCACACTGCGAGCAATGTGAATCGGGCTCCTGTCATGCTGGTACACGAAACAACCGTCCTTGGATGGCCCATTCAAGATATAAAGAAGCAATTCTCTGTCTATTATAAGGGAGTACGTGGAGGCTGAAAGGTTCCCATCAATAAAAACCAGTGGTCCAAGTCCTTCCCTGGTCATGTCGGCCCAGACACTCACAGAGCATCGGCCACTGGCAAAGACCGACTGCGTGTACTGTGGTGAATACATGGCAAGGAAGGAAATGCTGGATTAGTTACACTGATTTATAAGAACGACAATGGCACATAGTAACGTTATCTCCGAACCATTTCGTCTTACTTAAAGATTTATATAATAAAATTTTAATTATGCTAGATCGCCAAGATGGTGCGAAATATTTGACTTGTTGGTAAAGCACCCTCAGTGCATTCCAGAAAGCCTCGCAAACTCAACTGTATTTTTCTAAGGTAATAAGGTACATTATGCAAACATTGGCTAAGGTGCTTAAGTTTGGCGAGCTGCTCACGATAAGAAGTAACACAGCTTAAAGAGAATCGCAGCTAAGCAACGTTCTACAGCAAGTGCGAAGACAATAAAGTGCTGGGCTTTACTTTCTTTAAGCACAACGTAATTAATGCGCACTGTAGTGGGTGACCTGCCATTAATTTTTACCAGCTGCGGTTACTTACCCTGTGCCCTACTTTTTCTACACTTTAAATGGTAATAGTACAAGGATGACATTATAGTAGAGACAAATCGCAAGTGCTACCTCGAGTTCATTGGGCGCCGTACTCGCCGTTCCTGATCCCAGCGACTTGAAAACGCCGATTCATCGCTGACCACGACTTCTCCCCACTCTTCTGATCTCCATGCCTGAACAGAACGCGCAAACTGCATTCGCATGGATCTTTGCCTCTCCATGAAGTGGGGCTTCGGGGGACGCGACGCAGTTGGCAAGCCCTGGTGCTGCCAACCTCCTACGGAAAGTCCAGACTAATGCGTTGACAGGCTGTGCATCTTTTAGGCCTTTCGCTGTTATATGGGGATCAGCTACTACGGCGGCGATAATTAGCCTGTCCACTTTGTCATCCATGCAACTTGACCTTCCAGCACGGGCTCTGTCACTGATCCCCTCTGTTTGTTGGTACGCTTGGATGGCACGACTCACCGCATTTCTTGACCTTTGAAGGAGCCGGCAGATGACCCGCTGAGAAAAGCCTTGGATGCTTAACTTTACGATGCGTCTCCTTCCATCAGCTGGTACTCGTGGCGACATTTTTGAAGACGAATGCGGGGGCTTTGAAATTCCCGATATACTCTTTCGAGAATGGCTTGGTTCAATAGCTGTCTAACAGCTGGGCTGTGCCGTGATATGCTGCCATTCAACATTTGCTGTACGAGATAATCTCTTATCGTCACCAAGCCCAAAAGACCACAAAACAAGGCAAAAATTGACAAAAATTGACAAAATGATACTGCGCCTGCGTCGCAAGCACGCGTCAACGTTCTGAGTGCCCAATTTTTCTGAGAGAGTTATAATAAAGAATCACATTTCCACGCAGTGAGTAATTGTGATGTTGTAGCTTAAAAAATGCGAGCATAGCAGACGACAGCGCCACATCACCTGGAAGATGAGAAGAATGAAGGGGCATTGCAGTGTGCTCCTCGAAAAAAGAAGAGGAGACGCTCGCGGAGAACGAAGCTGTTCGGACGCCGGCAAGACGACGCAAGGGAGCCTAATGCGCAACTACGCGCGAGGTTCCAAAGGCCGGGTTCCTGTCCTCGAGCCATTGACGTCCTTCCTCGGGGCACGGCATGTCGGCGTGGCCAGGCGCGAGCTCTGGGTGAGTGGTCCTGTGGACATCTCCGGTACGCCGAGCGCCCTCTAAAGACCGGAGCTGCTGGTCATGTCCACCGAGCCAACGTCGCTGACAGTATGTGGCTACGCCTAGACCTGGTGATGCCCCTTACAGTGGTATGCTGACCTGGAGCCCAAGCGACGACAGCATCTGAGCACGGAACGGGTCCCACTTCAACGCACCGGGCTACGGCACAGGCTGTGAGACTGTTTACTTTTTCCTTTTGCGGGTGAACTGCGTGTGTGTACGACCTATAGTACCATATGTGCAATAGTTTTTTTCGTTCGTCTAGTATAACTCCCTTTTGTTTTCCTAACGGTCTCCATCTTCCTCGCGTCACACGCCTTGCTATGTGACGAACCTACCAACAACATATCTGGCGTCCGCGAGACAGGACTGCTCTTGTTACACCTAAGAAGAGCATCACATCGCATATGATGGTCGATGATGGAGGCAGATAAGCTGACGGCGATCGGAAAGGAATTGGGGTTAAGTGGGTCAGCAGTAAAAAAATGGATAGACCAAGAACGCGCACGCGAAAAAGAGGCACGTGACGCTTGTCTGGCTGAACGAAATGCCGCGAAAGAAGCCGAGGTAGATGCAGTCGCTAGATTACAAGCAGAGAAGGAAGTTCTTGGGCTTAAGTTAAAGTTGCATCAGTTTGGTGTGACAGCAGGTTGCACAACCACTGGGAAGCTTACCGAGGGTGTGCCAGTAGGCACCACGCAGAGCTACCCATGTCCACATAAACTCATTCCAGCCTTTAACGAGGAACACGATGAGCTGGACGCATATATACAGCGATTTGAGCGCGTCGCTACTAGTCAAGACTGGCCGCAAGACAAAGGGACCCTATCACTAAGCCTTTGCTTGAACGGAGAAGCCTTGGGTGTAGTTGGTAGGATGGCACCTGAACATGCCACAGACTACGTAACGTTAGAGAAAACGCTACTACAACGCTTTAGGTTCACAGAAGAAGGCTATCGGACAAAATTTAGATCAGCCAAACCAGATAATTCTGAAACGGGCACGCAGTTTGCCGGGCGTCTATTAGGTTATTTTGACCATTGGCAAGAAATGGCAAGACAGACCGGACCTACGATGCTCTGCGAGACAAAATTGTCTCGGAGCAGTTTCTCGCACAATGCCATGAGAAACTCGCTGTGTTTCCTAAAGAAAGAATCTGTGAAAGCTTTGGAAAACTTGCGGAGGCTACAGACCACTACTTGGAGGCCCAGGGTAGGGTTTACCTTGGCAAATGTAAAGGCGTTATCCTGAGCAAGCCTCCAGGTCAAACTCGAACGTCTGATCGCCAAGATGACAAAGAGAGACCGCAGTGTTTCCTTTGCAACAAAAAGGGTTACAGAGCTGCTGATTGCTGGACCAACATAAAGGGTCCTGGTACAAAGCCACCCTTTTGTGGAAAATGCCGCCGCACTGGGCATAAAACAGGTGACTGCTCCAAAAAGGCCAACAGCGTTGAGAAGGCCTCATGCTCTTTTCAACAACGAGATTGAGCCAAGATAATTTATTCAGAGTCGCAGGCTTCCCTTTGTGTTCCTTATAGTCTTGAGTGCGCAGAAACGCACCCAGCCAAGCTGAAAGAAAAATCGATGCCCACGGACGAAGGTGTACTGGAAGGATATCCGCAACAGTACTGCGAGATACCGGATGCGATTCAATCATTGTCAAAAGGTCTCTTGTGGCGGATAGCAAGCTGACTGGAAAAATTTCCTCGATTTAATTCCTGGATGGACGTTTGAGGAAGCTGCCTGAAGCAATTTTTTTCACTTTTCTTCACTGGGAAAACTAGAGCCCTTTGTATGGATACTTCTTTATATGATGTTGTCTTAGGAAATGTTGAAGGCGTTGGAGATGCTCACAATTCTGATAGCAATTGGAAGAGCCTATTTACACCCGGAACACAGCAGAAGCGTATTCTGGCGCAGAAAGATCCGGTTCTGCACACGGACCCTTGTATGCGAAGAAATGGATGTCGGCTGCCAGGCAAACACGCTTTAAGACAAAAGTTGCTGCAGTAAACCGACAGGCAGAAAATCCACATTTATTTCCGGCTCCAGGTATTAACCCCTTGGACATCAGGCCACAGGACTTTAGAACCAAACTGGAGGAAGATAGCAGCCTGCGGAAATGCTTCGAAGCCGTTAACAAAGAGGTCAAGACAAGGTTTGCTAAAATATTGTTCTTTATGAAGGACAGAATCCTCTATCGCAAGTACACCCTTCACGCTAAGAAGCAAATGAATCAGCTTGTGGTACCAAGGTGCCTCCGACAATTTGTTATGAAAATGGCTCACGAAGGCATCCTTTCGGGACATCAGGGAATTAAACGAACTACAGACCGGGTACTCGAAGAGTTCAACCAGCCAGGGGTTCAGTCAGACATCACAAGATTTGTTAAATCGTGTAATATATGTCAAAGAACTATTCCCAAGCACTTGGTGGGTCGTGTACCTCTCGGCAACACTCCTATAATTGACACCCCGTTTAAGAGAGTAGCCATTGATATTGTGGGTCTATTATCACCAATGTTAGAGGGTGGAAACAAGTACGTACTGACAATGGTGGACATGGCAAAGGGTTATCCCGATGCTGTACCACTGCCGAGCATCGAGACGGAGAAAGTCGCTGAGGCACTTCTGGAGATGTTTTCTTGTGTAGGTGTCCCACGGGAGATAATGAGAGGCACGTCATTATTGTCACGCCTAATGGAGGAGCTAAGCCGACTTCTCTCTTTCAAACAATTGCCAAAAACGCCTTATCATCCAATGGCTAATCGTCTTGTAGAGAGGTTGAACGGCACCATGAAACAAATGATAAGAAGGATGTGTCAGGAGTGTCCGAAGAAATGTGACCGGTACCTGGTGCCCCTACTCTTCGCTTATCGCGAAGTTCCCCAGTCGAGCTTAGGCTTCTCTTCGTTCGACTTGCTCTACGGCCGTTACGTCAGAGGTCCTCTGACGATATTGAAAAAATTATGAGCCACTGATCATCTTGATGATGATGTGAAAACATCCTATCGGTACGTAGTCGAACTGCGGAATCGTCTTGAAGACACCTGCCGATTAGCTTCAGAAAGCGAAAATTATACAGAAGAAGCATTGAGACCGAAAGACCAGACCACGTCAATTATCCCCTGAAGACAAGGTTCTCCTACTGCTTCCATCAGATACCAACAAATTGGTTCTGACGTGGAAGAGACCATTTAATATCCTTGAGAAGAGAAATAATATCGACTATTTAATTGACCTCGGTACCAGAAGCACGCCAATTTATATAAACCTACTGAAAAAGTATGAGGAATGGCCGCCTGCACCACTTCATGAAGCATCAGCTGTTTGCTGAGCGGATGACACCGAAAGCGACGAGCTACCATGCGTTCCATTCCAAGGAAATAAATACTGCACCAATTGTCATACGCAAGCCGTAAACTGCAACCACGCAAAGCTGCTTACTCTACAGTGGAGCGAGAGGCCCTGGCTCTTACGTAGGTGGTTCGCGAATTTCCCATCTACCTATTTGGACGCACATCCGTTCTACAGAGTCACCACAAACCGCTTGTGTACAACAAGTCGGCCAAGCGTGTGAACAGCCGAGTCCTACGACGGAGCCTCATTCTTAAAGAATAGGACTTTTTGTTCGAGTATATAAAAGGCAGAGACAACATAGGCGCAGATTACATGAGTCGTTTGCCAACTCCGTTAGCAACGTCTGTATGAAGAATCGATGCTCAGTGTTATTAATAGCTTATAATGTGAACCTTACAGCGCGATACAAGTATCGTGACGCTTTAGTTCTGTGACTTGTTTCTTTTTTTGCTGGTGTGTACTTTTGTGACCGAATGTGCCGAGTGTGCGGGGCTCCGAACTGCTACAGTGTGCAGTGGTGCTTACGTGAGTGTTTCCGACAGCGAACCAACGTGTCCCCAGTGCCCTCAAGTTCTTCTACCGGAAGAACTTTCTTAAGTGGGGGTGATGTGATGTAGTAGCCTAAAAAATGCGAGCATAGCAGACGACAGCACCACATCACCTGGAAGATGCGAAGAATGAAGGGGCATT
This sequence comes from Rhipicephalus annulatus, assembly GCA_013436015.1. Classification (NCBI taxonomy): domain Eukaryota; kingdom Metazoa; phylum Arthropoda; class Arachnida; order Ixodida; family Ixodidae; genus Rhipicephalus; species Rhipicephalus annulatus. Next base: position 469,788 of record WOVY01000023.1, read on the forward strand.
GCAGTGCGCCCATTGAAAAAAAAAGAGGAGACGCTCCCGGAGAACGAAGCTGTTCGGACGCCGGCAAGACGACGCAAGGGAGCCTAGGGCGAACCCGCAACTACGCGCGAGGTTCGAAAGGCCGGGTTCCTGTCCTCGAGCCAATGACGTCTTTCTTCGGGGCACGGCGTGTCGGCGTGGCCAGGCGCGAGTTCTGGGTGAGTGGTCCTGTGGACATCTCCGGTACGGCGAGCGCCCTCGAAAGACCGGAGCTGCTGACCATGTCTACCGATCCGACGTCGCTGACAGTGTGCGGCTACGCCTAGACCTGGTGATTCCCTTACAGTGGTATGCTGACCTTGAACCCAAGTGACGACAGCATCCGAGCACGCAACGGGTCCCACTTCAAGGCACCGGGCTACGGCACAGACTGTGAGACTGTTTACGCTTTCCTTTTGTGTGCGAACTGCGTGCGTGTACGACTTATAGTACCATATGTGCAATAGTTTTTTTTGTTCGTCCAATATAACTCCCTTTTGTTTTCCTCACGGTCTCCATCTTCCTCGCGTCACACGCGTTGCTATGGAACGAACCTAACCACGACAGTAATGTGTACGATATGAGAGGTATGCCACCGTGCGAGGTATTTGGTCGAACTGCTTAAGGAATTAACTTTTGTTTCCTTGCGGGGCCTCCAACATTTCAGCACTTCGAACTGAAATGTGCTCGCCTGTAATTCACTGCAGTATTTTACAAAACAACGTGACCAGAATACCACAATACACGCTGATGCTCGAGCGACCGATGGTAATGGAGGCAGTCTCAATTCCCGACTACTTCGCGCTAGGTAATGTTCTGTGTATAGTGAAGGAATGATGACAACAAGAGGGAACAGTAAGCATCATCGCAGAGTATGGCACCACGAGATCGGCGCTCGAGCTCCTCCATCTTCCTCGTCCTGTCGCTATCTCCAATCTCCCACCTGCCCGTTTGGTTCGCCCAATAAACCTCGTTACATTTGGTGGATCGTGCTGGGTAACCACATCGCCTACAAGCTGGAACTCCGATCTCGCACCCTGCCATCGACCATGCAAGTTGACGCTGCCCAACAGACAACCCCTCTCGCGGCTCCTACTTGCCCCGGCCCGGTTCACCAGCGAGACCCCCCGATCTTTGCCGGCACCGAACACCAGGACGTCGAGGACTGGCTGTCTTCATACGAGAAAGTCAGTGGACCCAACAGGTGGGATGACGCTGCTAAGTTAGGCACTGACAATTTTTATCTCACCGACGTAGCCAAGCTGTGGTATACGAACCACGAAACCGAGTTCGCGAATTGGTCCGCCTTCAAGGAGGCAATACGTGCCGTTTTTGGTCGTCCTGCCTTACGGAAGCTACGCGCCGAACAACGTCTGCGCACACGGGCACAGGAGCCAGGTGAAAATTTCACATCATATATAGAAGATGTGATCGATCTCTGCCGGCGCGTCGATGCTTCCATGAGCGAGAGTGCGAAGGTACAGCACATTATGAAGGGCGTCGACGATGACGTTTTCCAGATGCTTCTCGCGAAGTCTCCAAGCACTGTGGCAGAAGTAGTGACTTTGTGTCAAAACTATGATGAATTGCGGAGGCAACGAGCTCAGACGCGACGCTCATTCCAGACAGTCCAACCAGTGACCGCACTGGACGCTATGTCTGACCAGACAAACCTTCTCGCACAAATGAAAGACTTCGTGCGAGAGGAAGTGGCTCGGCAGCTTTCTCTGCTACCTTTTGCTCAACGCCAGGAGCTCTCGCACCAACAGCCACTGCGACACCCACCACCATTGGCTCCCATGCTCCGACATGTGGTCCAGGAGCAGATTTCCGAGGCTATGCCGGTGCCCTTGCAGCAGCCCCCCGTCACCGCGCCTCTTACTTACGCTGAGGCACTAAAGCGGCAGCAGCGACACCACCCCCCGTCGTTCCAGGGACTGCCGTATACCTCAGCCCCGACTCAGCCGTCCACCGCCTGGGTTCCTCCCATTGCCACCACAGCCTCGACTCACCCGTCTGCCGCATGGACTGGTCCCCTCGTCGCCAATACTTGGGGAACGCGCGATAACCGGCCCATCTGTTTTGCGTGCGGCGGCCCTGGCCATATCGCCCGTTACTGCCGTCGTCGCGTGCCGGGATACACAGACGGCCGTACACAGAACAGCTTCATGGACCTTTCCCCATCCCGTCTGGAAAATTCTGACCCTCAGTCAAGCTCGTCTTCACGGGAATGTCCGCGTACTATGTCTGGTCGCTCACCTTCACCCCGTCGTCGCTCCCTGTCACCCATGCAGTCGTCGGCCAGCTCCTGAACACGAGGGAAACTAACCGCCGCAGTTCAGGAGGCAAGAACTGCGCTGTCGAAATGCTCAAGTCCTCGGACATTGCCGTCGAATATTGTCGAAGTTTTTGTAGAAGGTACTCGAGCATATGCTCTAGTGGATACTGGTGCTGCCGTTTCCGTGATAGACGCTAAACTTTGCCGCAAGCTCCGAAAAGTGACGACGCCTCTTAATATGATGTCCTTGCAAACAGCGAATGGGGACCCGGTTCAGCCTGTAGCCGCCTGTACTGTCCGACTGATGATCGCGAAGGACCACTACACTGTTGAGTTTATTGTCCTGTCGTCGTGCTCACACGACATCATACTTGGATGGGATTTTTTATCGCGTAACCATGCCGTTATAGATTGTGCAAGGTCGGAGCTTGAACTTTTCCCGTTTTACGACCAACCAACCAGCCGCATTCAGCCCGCCGTACACAAGCTCGTCGTCAAAGAAGGCACTGAAATTCCTCCGACAGCAGCTGTGTTGCTCCCCGTGTTCTGTGACGGCATTAGGAACGAAGCTGCATTCTTTGAGCCATCAAGCCTCTTCCTTAATCGAAGATCACTTCTTCTGCCTTATTCAACCCTCTCTATTTCTGAAGGAAACAGTGCTCTTTGCCTCATCAATCCCCTTCCGTATCCCGTTGAACTGTTTCAAGGTGAATCTCTTGGACACGTGCATGCCATTGATAAAGAACAAATTTTTATCATGCCGCCAGATTGTTCCGGTGACTACGACGCCATCAGTGCCCTCAACCCTTCCAATATACCACCTTGCGATCTTTTCGATTCATCGATTGCCGACGGACTATCGCCATCTGAACGCTCTGAGCTCCTTCAGCTGCTCTACCAGTTCCGTGAATCCTTTGACGTTGCTCAACCTACCCTTGGCCGAACTCCCAGTTTTTCCCACCGCATCGACACAGGTTCCAACGCGCCAGTACGACAGCGACCATACCGTGTGTCCGCCACGGAACGTCAGGTTATCACCGAACACGTTGACGATATGCTCAAGCGCGACGTTATCCGACCTTCCCAAAGTCCATGGGCATCACCTGTCGTTCTTGTTAAGAAGAAGGATGGTACAATTCGCTTCTGCGTTGATTACAGGCGCTTAAATAAGATCACTCGCAAAGACGTATACCCTTTGCCCAGGATTGATGACGCCCTTGATTGCTTACAAGGTGCCGAGTTTTTTTCGTCGTTAGATTTGCGTTCGGGGTATTGGCAGGTGCCCTTAGCAGATGGTGACCGTCCAAAAACAGCATTCGTGACACCGGACGGGCTATATGAGTTTAATGTCATGCCCTTCGGCCTCTGCAATGCGCCGGCCACATTCGAGCGCATGATGGACTCGGTTCTGCGGGGTTTGAAATGGAACATATGCCTCTGCTACCTCGACGATATCGTCGTCTTTGCACCCGATTTCGCAACACACCTTGTACGCCTCAAACATGTCCTCACGTGTCTGAAGAATGCGCATCTCCAACTGAACCTCAAGAAATGCCACTTCGCTGCTCGGACGCTCACCATTCTCGGTCATGTCGTATCAAAGGATGGTGTTCTTCCCGACCCGGCTAAACTACGCGCTGTTGCTGAATTCCCCAAACCAACGACTGTAAAACAGTTACGCAGCTTCGTAGGATTGTGCTCCTACTTTCGTCGGTTTGTGCGCAACTTTGCCTCCATAATTGCCCCTTTGACCCAACTTTTAAGCAGTGCCAAGGACATCTCATCATGGTCTTCCGAATGTGATCAAGCATTTAACACTCTTCGCCGTCTCCTGACATCTCCGCCTATATTGCGCCACTATGATCCCACGGCAGCAACTGAAATCCATACAGACGCCAGCGGTGTCGGTCTCGGTGCAGTTCTCGCTCAACGCAAGGCTGGATCCCCTGAGTATGTCGTCGCCTACGCCAGCAGAACGCTCAACAAGGCTGAGGTAAACTACAGTGTTACCGAAAAAGAGTGCTTAGCCATACTTTGGGCAATTGTCAAATTTCGCCCATACTTATATGGCCGCACCTTTGCTGTAGTTACAGACCATCATGCCTTATGTTGGTTGTCGTCGCTGAAGGATCCATCAGGTCGCCTTGCTCGTTGGGCTCTGCGACTTCAAGAGTATGACATCCGCGTCGTGTACCGTTCCGGCCGCCAACATGCCGATGCTGATGCACTCTCGCGATCACCACTGTCGACTGAGGCTGCCTCTATATCTTCTATGGAACACGCGCTGTCCACTCTTGACATCGACACAATGACCTCTGCACAGCGCGACGATCCATGGATAACTTCGCTTCTGGACGTCTTATCTGGGGTACCGACACTTCCCATCACTCGAGCATTGCGACGCCAGGCTTCGCACTTCACCATTCGAGGTGGCCTTTTGTACCGGCGCAATTAATCACCAGACGGCAGGAAGTGGCTACTCGTTATTCCCCGAAAGCTGCGCTCTACAATGTGTGCATCATTTCACTCCGACCCGCAATGCGCTCACGCCGGTGTCTTCAAGACCTACGAGCGTTTAAGGAAGCGGTACTACTGGCGTGGGATGTTTACTTTTGTTCGACAGTTTATTCGCAGCTGCCACGAGTGTCAGCGACGAAAACAGCCACCGAATGCAGGGGCAGCTCCACTACAGCCGCTTGCGTGCCCTGACCGCCCATTCGATCGCGTCGGAATCGACCTTTATGGACCACTGCCATTGACCACAGCAGGTAACCGGTGGGCCATCGTTGCTGTAGATCACCTGACACGGTACGCCGAAACCGCTGCTCTTCCTACGGCGACCGCTCAGGACGTCGCATCGTTCATCCTCCATCGGTTTGTGTTGCGTCACGGCCCTCCTCGCGAGCTCCTCAGTGATCGGGGCCGTGTATTTCTATCCGACGTAATCCAAGCACTTCTCCGTCAGTGCCATATTGTACACCGGATGAGTACTGCTTACCACCCCCAGACGAATGGCCTGACTGAGCGGTTTAATCGGACCCTGGGTGACATGCTCGCGACGCATGTGGCATCTGACCAAACGAACTGGGACCTGGTTCTTCCGTTTGCGACCTACGCGTACAACACCGCTACCCAAGTCACCACCGGCTTTTCTCCATTCTACCTTCTATACGGACGTCAACCAACGCACACAATTGACACTTTGCTGCCATACGCACCAGATGTATCTGAGTGCACGACCGTGTCTGAAGCCGCCCGTCACGCCGAAGAATGCCGCCAACTAGCGAAGCAGTTTACTACGGCTGACCAGCAACGCCAGAAAAAGGCCCGCGATGACGACCACCCTCCTGCCGCCAAGTTCGCCCCTGGAACCCTTGTATGGCTGCATGTACCACCCTGTGCGCCTGGTTTGTCTACCAAGCTACTTTCAAATTACCATGGCCCATACCGCGTGGTAGAGCGCACATCGCCCGTCAATTACGCCATTGAACCGCTTACGCCACCCGGTGACCACCGTCGGCGTGGACACGATATTGTTCACGTGGACCGCTTGAAGCCGTACTTCGACCCGCTCGTTCCTACTTGTTAGATCGCCAGGATGGCTTGATCTTTCTCGACGGGGGCAGTTATAGTGAAGGAATGATGACAACAAGAGGGAACAGTAAGCATCATCGCAGAGTATGGCACCACGAGATCGGCGCTCGAGCTCCTCCATCTTCCTCGTCCTGTCGCTATCTCCAATCTCCCACCTGCCCGTTTGGTTCGCCCAATAAACCTCGTTACATGTGCAAATGTCGTGGGTAGAGTTCTATTGAAATACTGAAAGCGGTGACGCCCCTTGCCACCTTCGTGATTTTCCCTGGTTTGCGAAAAAAAAAACATTCCTAGATACCCCCAAATATGAAAAGACTCGAAAGTGAAAGCCTGAGACATCTCTTGCACGTCTCCAGCAGCATTAATTCACGCACTATTGTCTTAATCTACTATAACGCATCCTCTCATTGGGCTGACTTCAATCGGGTTTTATGGTTCGAGTAGTAGCAGATGACACTTGAATATCTGAAATTCGAATCCTAGAAACTCTTGGGTCGAGGCTCGACTCCTATCATTATAAGTGCGGGCTCTCGACGTGATAGAACCACGATATAGGGAGAAAAATAAATTTTATTATATAGATATGACATAGAGCTTCACCAAATTAACGCTTTGGGAATGTTTGCTCATTCCGGGTTCTTTAACGTCCACTAAGTATACTAGCTTCAAGTATCTCTTCTCTATCGAAATAAGGCATGCGCGACTAGACTTGAAGAGGCGTCTTTTGGGTCAGCAGCCGAGCATCGAAACCACTGCACCAGCGCAGCGGCCTTAATAAAGAATTTATCCTTAATAAACCGAGTTTGTTTTCACCTTTCTTCCACGGCTCTTTTCTGCAGCTGTTGGACGTTGGTGGTTTCATACATGTTCATAAACACATGATATTTGGACCGAGTATTACTACGTGCGTTACTTCAGCGAGTGAGAGCTTGAAAGGCAACACTGCTGGCTGAGGTTATTGATTGCGTAACTCGACATTCAAAATGTGATTACGCCGCGGATCACCTAGGAGTAACGTGCACTATGTGCAAAACGCCAGAACCCGCAAATGATGTGCTGTGGTCACATTAGCGCTCGGCTTTTTTCATTGTCTTCACAGCGACTACAGAAGTGACACTTTGCACCGTCCGCATCGTTTCGAGATGCGCGCCGTCGAAACGAATGTAAGGGCAGGCAGCCGGGTGATATGGGACGAGCGTGCGCAGTACGCGCTTCCTGTCAGAGCCGTGCAGCCGCTAGAAGGCGCAGTGACGCACCTCGGTACACGCTCACGCGGTCTCTAAAGTTATGCAATCGACTGTACTGGACGGAGCTAGTGCAAAGAAGACTGCTGTGTCGAAGTCTGAGGATGCAGATCATTCACACTCAAGGAAGAAAGGATTGTAGTTGAAATATCATCTAAAAAACGAAGGCAGGTAATCTACTTTAAGCCACGAAGGGCTTAATATATTGTGCGCTCAAATGTTGCGGGAGCGCTGCACAGGCAAAATGGCATTACAATAATTTCGTAGAGCCCATCCGGCTTAGCAAAGGCGGTTTTTTCTTTGTCAGTCTCATTAATAGAAATGTGCGAATACCCGAATCCTAGCTCAAGGCAGGAAAAAATTTTCACTCCTTGTAGTATGTCCAACGCATCATCCATTCGAGGCATATGATATTGTCACAGAACGAGCGCTTAAAATGGGCGCGCCGCCGAATTCTTGCGATAACGGGCGGGAGAAACGCCGCGAGGTCAAAAGAAAAAAAAAAGAAAGCAAACATCCAAGGCTCCCCGGGCGCGCGCTCTTCCCGTGGAAGCGTGGCTTCACCGATGAACCTCCTCACCCCACAGCGGCGGCCGGGAAGCGCTAGAAATTTCCAGAAGGAACGGGGCGTGTATGCCGGGTGGACTCATCTGCCGGGGACGGCCTCCGTACAGTCTCGCGCCTCTTCCCAGCTTTCGCTGCGTATCGCGCCGACGAAATGACGAGAACCGTCTGGAATGTCGCGCGCAAGGTATTTAACCGAGCAGCCGAGATGAGAGATCAGGAGGAGACGGAAGTGAGCGCCAGAGCGCGTAGGGATTCCGCCGTGTAGTCGGCGAAGGTTTTGTTCCGTAGGGACGAAGCCGGAGATGAAGAGGATTTCCAGCTGATGGGTGAAGGCTCGAGCTACAGGCAAGAGCGTGTGTTTACGGCTATTGAGCGAGGACGCGTGGCAACAGCTGCGTGTGTGAAGCCGACGTGTTTCCGGCGAAAAAGTTTGAAGCTTGGAGAGTGGCCAATTGAAGACGCGAGGTTTCCTTAAAGAGAAACTTCGGGACAGCGGAACGGCAACAACGCTGGACTTTGAGTGAGTGATTCTCGGAAGAGTATCATCCAGACTTTTGTTCCAAGAACTTTGGACTGGATAGGTTTTCTATCTCTTTAGTCTTTAAATGTCTTGGTTGTTCAATGCATGCGACTGCATTGTAGTGCGTATCATTGTCTGTGTCCGTTGTTTTGAGTGTGGCTGGTTGTACCGTGTAGTACGTTGTTTGATTGGTGACGTATTGTACATAACTAGTGTGGAGTGTGCATTCTTGTGTATTGTTCTCGATCTGCCATTGTTGAGAATATAATATTTGTTTGTTTATCAACTCCCGGCTCTGACTTGTTCTTTGGGCCACAGCCGGCGTCCGCTGGCGCGCCAAAAAGGACCACTTCTAATTTGTCCACGCTTTCGTGGTGCGGTTCGGGGGGCCGCTACTTCGGCTCTTGGAATTAGCCCGGCGATCGCCTCCCTAATTAACGGGACCGGTGTGACAATTCTTCTGGCGTCCGCAAAACAGGACCTTTTGGTGCACAGTGTGTCCAAGTAGTGAGAAAGAGCCTCAAATTGTTGATAGTGCTATCGGAACGATTTTGTGTGTTGTTCAGTGTTCTCGTTAACGAGTGCAGGAAAGTGCTCCGATAGACTGATCTAGGCAGATACTTTTTGCACGCGGCAAGGTTTTATTTGCGAGACACCATGGATCTCGAAAAGTTAGTTGCTCTTGGTGAAAAGATGGGTCTTTCTGGCGCCGAACTACGGAAGTGGGTCACCCAGAAGGAAAAAGAAGAAAAAGAAAGAGCCAAAGAAGAAAAAGCAGCCGAGCTGGAAAAAGAAAGGTTGGCGGTCGAAAGAGCTAAAGCGGAAAAAGCAGCTGAGTTGGAGAGAGAGAGGTTGGCAGCTGAAAGGGCGAGAGACGAAAGGGAAGCAAAGGAGCAACAGCTGAAAGAAGAAAGAGAGGAAAGGGAACGGCAGCGGCAGCACGAGATGGAACTCGAGCGGCTCCGTTTGCAACAGCGAAGTGAAACTCCGGTCCAAGCTAAAGTTGAAAGCAGTTAACGGGAAGATCATTGCTTCCGCTTGAACCCAAGCAAGCTGCTCGTGGCGTTTGATGAAAGGAAGGACGACCTTGATGCGTACCTTCACCGATTCGAGACGATTGCGAAGAGCCAGAATTGGTCGGAACATCAATGGGCAACTGCTTTGAGTACTTGCTTGAGTGGTGAAGCGCTCAGTGTGTACGGAAGGCTGACGCCGACCGATGCAGCCAACTATGCCAAGGTGAAAGCTGCTTTGCTGAAGCGATTTAGGTTTACTGTAGAAGGTTTCCGGGACAGATTTCGGACAGGAAAGCCAGCTGATGGTAAGGCGGCTACGCAGTATGCCGCCCGACTTTGTCATTATTTCGACAGATGGATTGAACTTTCAGGGACAGCGCAGGAGTACGATGAACTTAGAGAGCTCCTATTTAGAGAACAATTTCTTACTAGTTGCCACCCAAGCCTGTCGCTGTACTTGAAAGAGAGGATGGCTGAATCACTCGAAGGAATGCTTGACTTGGCTGATCAATTCTTGGAAGCGCAAGGTGGAACTAATTTGGCCAAGGTCAAGAAGGAGTGTCCCGATGATTCGAAGAAATTGGCTCCCGAAGAAAAGAAGCGTGCACCAGAGATGATTCAGCGATGTTTTCTGTGTAACCGAGTGGGTCATCGCGCGAAAAACTGTCGAATGATCTTTACGAGCCCTACGGCAGTAAAATGTTTTAAGTGTGGTCAGACTGGGCACAAAGCAGATGCATGTCGGAACGGAGTGAGTCAAACTCACCAGGTATCCTGTGTGCAAGCGGCACCGAAATCTGATAATAATGCCGTCACTGATGGATTCGTAGAGTTGAAGAATGGGGAGAAAATTCCTATTGTGGGTGCTGTAATGTCAAAACAGCCACCTGGTGTTACGAAAGGAATGCCAACGCTGCCTGGAAAAGTTGCGGGCAAAAAGATTACGGTGTTAAGAGATACCGGCAGTTCCACTGTTATCGTGCGGAGAAATTTGGTACGGGAAAGTGAGTTGACAGGCAGAACAAAACCGGTTTGCCTAATTGACCGTACGGTTCGGATGCTTCCCGAAGCAAAAATTGAGGTTGAAACCCCGTACTTCAGCGGGAAGGTTACTGCTTTATGCATGAGGACCCCCCTGTAAGACCTTGTCATCAGAAACATCGGCGGGGCGCGAGGGCCAAGTGATCCAGAATGTTTGGGAGAAGACCCGAAGATAGACCCCTCACCAACACAGCGGCCGCGAAATACAGTGGAGGAGCATCCCGTGACGGATCTCACTAGAGCCCAAGGTGAAGCCGCGGCGCTAGAGACAGTGAAGGAGAAGATGATCGTGTTGAATGAGTTCACGGGCCGAGCAACCGGACTTACGTCGGCACGACCTCAACCGACCGACAGTGTAAAGGTGACGGAGTCGGCCAGCCGGGCCAAATGTCGAGACATGAACAAGCTGGTAAATAAACAGACAGGACCCGTCGAATGTTATGACCCGTTAACGGTGTCGGAAGTGACAACGATGGCTGAGACGCCACCTCAGATATCGTCGTTGGAAAGGGCCCGCCGAAAAAGAACGTGGAAACACAAGAAGAGATCGAGCGAGCACCGCAAGAAAGGGCGCAAGCGCCGCTAAAGTACACAGGATAAGTGCTGAAGTCGAATCAGAATGTGTTTGGCAGTGCTGAGTGCCATATGTTGTGTTAATGTTGTGTTATCCTGTGTCACAAGTGTCGAAGTGTCTGTGCTGTGATGTGATGTATAGTGTTGTATAATTGTTGTAATGAGAGAACTTTGTACGTTTGTATTGTTGGGAATGTGTGATGAAGTGTTGTAGTCATGTACCTGTGGCTACATTTCATGTGTTGTGGAATTGAACTACAATGTATGATTGTATTGAGCGATCTATTGCGAATGTGAAGTGTCATGAGCGACGGTTTGTGTTACAGTCTTCCAAAGTGTGTGGTGACTGTTCGCGCTCGTTTGTGTGGTTTTGAATATTATGAGATAATATTCTTAAAGTGGGGGGCAGTGTCACAGAACGAGCGCTTAAAATGGGCGCGCCGCCAAATTCTTGCGATAACGGGCGGGAGAATCGCCGCGAGGTCACAAGAAAAAAAAAGAAAGCAAACATCCAAGGCTCCCCGGGCGCGCGCTCTCCCCGTGGAAGCGTGGCTTCACCGATGAACCTCCTCACCCCACAGCTGCGGCCGGGCAAGCGCTAGAAATTTCCAGAAGGAACGGGGCGTGTATGCCGGGTTGACTCATCTGTCGGGGACGGCCCCCGTACAGTCTCGCGCCTCTTCCCAGCCTTCGCTGCGTATCGCGCCGACGAAATGACGAGAACCGTCTGGAATGTCGCGCGCCAGGTATTTAGCCGAGCAGCCGAGATGAGAGATCAGGAGGAGACGGAAGTGAGCGCCAGAGCGCGTAGGGATTCCGCCGTGTAGACGGCGAAGGTTTTTGTCCGTAGGGACGAAGCCGGAGATGAAGAGGATTTCCACCTGAGGGGTGAAGGCTCGAGCTACAGGCAAGAGCGTGTGTTTACCGCTATTGAGCGAGGACGCGTGGCAACAGCTGCGTGTGTGAAGCCGACGTGTTTCCGGCGAAGAAGTTTGAAGCTTAGAGAGTGGCCAATTGAAGACGCGAGGTTTCCTGGAAGAGAAACTTCGGGACAGCGGAACGGCAACAACGCTGGACTTTGAGTGAGTGATTCTCGGAAGAGTATCATCCAGACTTTTGTTCCAAGAACTTTGGACTGGATAGGTTTTCTATCTCTTTAGTCTTTAAGTGTCTTGGTTGTTCAATGCATGCGACTGCATTGTAGTGCGTATCGTTGTCTGTGTCCGTTGTTTTGAGTGTGGCTGGTTGTACCGTGTAGTACGTTGTTTGATTGGTGACGTATTGTATGTAACTAGTGTGGAGTGTGCATTCTTGTGTATTGTTCTCGATCTGCCATTCTTGAGAATATAATATTTGTTTGTTTATCAACTCCCGGCTCTGACTTGTTCTTTGGGCCACAGCCGGCGTCCGCTGGCGCGCCAAAAAGGACCACTTCTAAATTGTCCACGCTTTCGTGGTGCGGTTCGGGGGCTGCTACTTCGGCTCTTGGAATTAGCCCGGCGATCGCCTCCATAATTAACGGGACCGGTGTGACAGATATACATCTTTGCACGTGATCTTAGCACACGCTAATAAACGCTAAAATGAACGGAGCCATCTTTTTTCTTCATTAGGAGGACCGCAGAAGCAAGGGAGCTGAAAGATGGCCATATTATCTTGTGTGATAGCATATAGTCAACTTGTTCTTCAATTGGTGTCCTTTCCAATTGCGAGACACGATGAGGCCAATGGCATATAACAGAACCACCCATTTTCATTGCGCTGTACAGCTACGAAAGGTGTACAGCTACTCAGTTTCGTGACACAGCAATCGAAGCAGGCCCTATGCTTAGCTAAAAGCGCCAATGCCACTGCGGACTGGGCAGATGTTAGATCAAAACCAATGACAGCGCGAAAAGTGGAGAAACACGCACCTGACGCGGGCAATGGGGATGAAGACGGGAAAAGTGCTGTAGTGGAGGACTGTGGAGATGCGTCTGTCGTCGCTACATTCATCATCTTGGGAAACATCACGGATTCTGCAGTTGCGTTGCAAATTTGTAGAAGCGCGTGGTGATGCGACAACCGAAGCATACAGGAGGCGACGAGAATTTACGACGAGAAGTGCAGCGAAGAGCAGGGGGGGCAACTAGGACGTTACCACCGGCTGCTTTAACGTCAGCCAAACAGTCTTCAGCGACAGCCAAGTTGAAGAAAAATGGAGGCGGATCTGACAGAGATGCGTCCGATGCATCTGGGATGGGAGCAACGTCTTCTTTACATGATATGGCAGCAGAGGCAGAATGTAGGAAGTGCAAGCCCAGAATAAATTCATGAACGCACGTGCGTAGTACAATTTTTTCATTATGGTAACAAAGCCGTCGATGAAAACGCGAGCCGAACACTGTCCTTCATGTTAGAAAAATACGTCATTTGCGCCACGCTGCACTGGTCCTAAATAGGTGTTCTGACATTACATAGCCGCGAGCACGTCACAATATATAACAGAAGTTGTGGCACCGCTATCAAGAAGTGCTTGCACAAAAACACCTTCAATATTCACTGACAAAAGGTTGGCCAGGGAAACAAGAGGCATTTTTCATGGTCAACGGAACGCAGTTTTCGCATCGAAAACTGGAGTCTTTTGTTTTCTGAATGTTGTTCAACCGTGTGGGAGGGGCGAAGCGGCGATGCAGAGCGGTGGTGGGGTGATGGAGAGCGTCATATGCAGGAGCGGTATTCCTGATGTTGACGCGGGGACACTGAGGAAGACTGAAACTTGTGTTGCGTGAATGGATAGGAGTCTGAACCATAATAATTGGGTCTTAGAAACCATTCCCGCTCAATGTATATATATATATATATATATATATATATATATATATATATATATATATATGTGTGTGTGTGTGTGTGTGTGTGTGTGTGTGTGTGTGCGTGTGTGCGTGTGTGAAGAACGTCTCGTTGGGTCCATGGGGAAATATATTACGGGGATAGGCCTTCATCACAAAAAACGTGACAGGAGAATGTGCTTTTTTAAATCTACATGGTATATAAGGGGGTCCGGACATGTGAACTATCACTATCATACACTATGTACTGCGATGTGGCGAGCAATAAACGGTGAGCAAGGAATGTCAAAGCAATGTGAAAATAATGATATGAGAATGTATGAATGATGTTTCATCAAGTAGACCACATGAATAGCAGTTTGAAAAATTACTGTAATATCTACAAACAAAAATCAAGCTATCAAACCTGTACAGCAAATCGCACACACAAAAACACAAAAGATATAGCAGAAAACGCTCGAATGGAACAAGATGCGTTACTAACAATTTTACGGGGCACAAAGAAAATCGATAGCACAAATTCAGGAAATTCACTTCACCGAGAGCGTGTAGTGAAAATCTGCGTTTATAGTGATTATGATCAAACTGTGATGAAGTTAGAACTTAGTGCTGCGCCGAACGACACATCAGTTTGCCTGGATTTTCATTCACACCAAATCAGATTACGTTGAACTTGTGTATAAGAAACGACTCGCGCAGTTCCCTATTATAATGTGAAGGGAAACAGTAACTGTTAGTTTATCGAATGACTAGGAATGTTAACGTGCCTAGACAAAAGGACATTGGATAGCCTTGTGGCATGTGACTTATGGATAATAAAACCCAGTCTAAAAGGCGTTTCAGTGTGTCCGATGTATTGAAGTTTGCACACAGACCATTCAAGCATGTACTACGTCAAATGAAACGGGGAAACGGAGTGCGTGGTACAAGCTTTATCAATGACATAATGCATGCCGTCGGCCAGTCATTGGCACAGACAGGTCCGCACATCCGGTGTGGCAGCATTGCGTGATCCCCATATAGTGCAATATTTCTACTTGTGTTCTAGGTATGAAATTTGAAAAGAACAAAATAAAAAATACAGAGTTCAAACAACTGCAACCGAAGGCGAGTATTTTAGCATGGTTTGTCATGACAGACTCCATCAACATGGAATTCCTGGCTTATTTTTATAGTACAGAAAAGTCAATTCATAATGCTGGAAATTTCACGCTGTTTTACTTTGTGCTAGTAAAGCAAAACAATCTGCGCACTCTCTTTCAAAGAAACGCTTTGCATTTTACGTTAAAGTGAAGCGTTTTTGGGTCGGTCTCTGAAAGTAAGGTGCAGGTGAAGCAGCGCTGGCGAACGAGATAGCCAATTGTTAGAAAATCAACCGCAAACCGATTATATTTTTTTTCGTTTTATCATGCCAAGTCACCAATTTCACTGTGATGCTGAAGTAAAAGCAAGGAATTGCGAGTGATACGATCAAAAGCGCTTGCCACGCCCACGATGGCCACCAAGACCACCATACAAAAACTAGAGAACAAACGGAAATAACGCACTGTAGGTGGATTGTGCAGTGCTGCCACACCAGCTTTGCACGTGTGTCAATGGTTATGACTGTACGGCCAACACTATACTGTTTCTAATACTTGAAACACGTGCTCCGCTGTTCGGGTTTTCTTTTATGCCGATAGTACATAATGTTCCTTGTGTCGCAGTCCAAGGTTCCTTTTATTTTTAAATCAAAGTTTTATGCTGTGCTCTTAAGCAAAGTTGTCTTTGTCACGTGGTTGCAAACTTTGCAAGGGGGTTCGTTGCATGGTTGACAACCAGAAAAGATGGTGGGGGCAATCCTTGATGATGTTAGTATGTCGCGTAAGTTCTTCTATCTGCGATATACCACAAGCAGGGGATCAGGAAAGATGTTTTTAAAGATATCACTTTGTAGTAGTATAATGTCATGCTTCTGAACAATGCTGTTGATGTTTGGTGTAATCTTGAGTGTGTTAGAACCAGGTTTGTGCTTGAGGGCGTGGCGTTTTTCTTCGGAATAAAAAGTTCCTTACGGTCAATCTCCTCAGCCTGTTTAATAGCATCGTTAATGATTTGTGGTGAATAGTTTTCTTTCTGTAAGGCCTCCCGAAGTTTGGTGCAGTTGTCTGTAAAATCTGAATTTGTTGAACATATTTATTTAAACGTAGTGCTTAGCCATATGAGATTGTCGTTTTGTAGTGCTTTAGATGTGAACTTTTGAAATGTAGGTATGAGTGCCTATCTGTGGGTTTCCCAAAAGTTCAGTCGTCACTTGATTAGCACGTATAGTAACCACGACGTCAAGAAAATTTCTTGCTGTGCTTGAGTAAGATTCTGAAAAATAGATGGTGGGATGAGCATTGTTGAAGTCTGCAATGAACGACAGAAGTTCTGTCTCTCCGTGCTCCCATGTTAGAAAGACATCGTCAATAAAACGCTATAATAAAGTGGTTTGAGACTGCATGTGTCTAAGAGTTTATCTTCGAGTTGGCCCCCCAAATTTTGCATAGCTTGGTCCTAATTTTGTAGCCTTATAAGTGCCACTAATCCGTATATAGTGTGCACCATCAAATTCACAATTATTCAAAGTCAGGATTAGTTCTAGTAACCGCGCTAGTGTGTTGCGTTGCTGTCCACCGTTGTGTTTGAAACGTCGACAGCCATATATATATATATATATATATATATATATATATATATATATATATATATATATATATATATATATATATATATATATATATATATATATATATAATTATAATGTGGGCATTTGTTTCTTATATCGTCCTCATCCCTGCATGATCACAATCACCATCGCCCGCTTGTCTCCTTGTCCTTATTGCCACTCTGGGTCATCATCTTCGTCATCGTCTGTGTACTGGCTCTGCCCACTCGTTTTGCGAGGTCTTTCCTCAAATAAACGCTGACGCAGCCAAGACTACCAAGACTTCGTACGTAGTGGAGGTGTGGGGCACCTGGAGATAGCGCGGTCAGAGGTGCACTATATGTATATATATATATATATATATATATATATATATATATATGGGATATGGCACAACGGGAGCGTTGTCAACAAGGATAAATATATTTATTTCCCAACAGTTTCGGGAGGGGACCTCCCTTCATCAGGGGATGAGTTATACTGACATGAGCTTCCAAACTTCGTTGCTGCCGCGTCCCTCTCGCCTTGAAAGATGTTTCCGAGAGTGAAAGGGAACTAGAAGAAAAAAACAAAAAAGGGGGAGAAAAAGACAAAAAAGAAAAAAGAAAGAAAAGAAAGAAAGTAAATATATATATATATATATATATATATATATATATATATATATTGTAAGATGGCGTCCAGTACCCTCAAGGCTCTTCTTAATTGTCTCGAGTATGTGCCCCACAACCTAAGCTGGAGTGGTGATGATCAATATGTACAGAAGAAAGTATGGAACGAGTAATGATGCTCACACCTATTTTCCCTGCGCACTTGAACAGCTGGCCCGGCCGAGACTTAGGCGGGAAAGGTACGGCGAACAAAGGGTTTAAGGCGTGAAACGTGAACTATTTCAAATGCACGGTTACGACGGTCAGAGGAACCCTCGACGGGTGTGACAAAGTAATTGACAGGGAATGTTCGTTCTCAAACAACGTAAGGTCCGAGAAAGCGTGACTGAAACTTTTCACACGATCCGGGTGTACGAACAGGCGTCCAAAGTAGTACTTCATCTCCAGGACGGAAGGTGATGTCTCGACGAAAGCTGTCATAGCGTTGCTTGCGCTCTAGTTGACTGGCCTCCGTGTTGAGTTGAGCACGTTGCCGTGCGTCAGCGAGCCTGGAGACGCAATTTTTTGGCTTAGTCGTGGACGTTTTTGTCGTTACATTGAAGAAATAGACGTCAATATTGATTGTCGGCGCACGACGAAAGACAAAGAAGAAAGGTGAATACCCGGTGGTTTGTTGAACAGCGGTGTTTTGTGCAAACGTTACAAACGGCAAGATTTTGTCCCAGTTATCGTGGTTCGGTCCGATGTACATGGATATCATGTCGATTAGAGTCCGGTGGAATCGCTCTGTCAGGGCATTTGTCTGCGGGTGGTAAGCGGATGTGGTCTTATGAACTGTGCCACACGTTTTTAGAATTTCGTCAAGAATTGTCGACATGAAGGCCTCGCCCCAGTCACTCAACGACGTGCGAGGTGCACCATGACGCAACACAATGGCTTCTAAAGAGAAGGCGGCAGCGTCTGAGGCGGAGATAGTGCGTAGAGGAGCGGTCTCCGCGTATCGTGTGAGGGGGTCGACGGCTGTGACGATCCAGCGGTGGCCCGCTGGCGTTACGGGAAGTGGTCCGTCGAGGTCTATTCCGACAACGACAAAGGGTGTATCGGCACATGCAATGGGTTGTAATAATCTAGCATGAGCAGAAGTTGGTTGCTTCCGGCGTTGACACAGTGCACAAGAAGCGACATAATTAGCCACAAAGGTAGGAATGACCAGGCCAGAAGAAACGGCCCCTAACGCGGTTGTAGGTCTTCTGAAATCCCAAGTGTCCAGCTGATGGGTCGTCGTGGAGTGCTTCGAGAACTTGTTTTCGCAGTGAACGGGGAAGTACTGGCTCCGACCGATGTCCATCCGCATTGAAAGTATAGCGCTGCAAACATTGTTGTCTAGCTTGAACTGCCGTAGACGTAGTCTGGCATTATGTGGAGAAGGCGAGTCATTCAAGTACCCGATGATGCGGTTACTGTATTGGTTGTCACGTTGGCGCGTGGCAAACTGAGCGCTGCTGTTTAAAGATAGTGACCCAGCAACTGCCAGGGATGATAACGGGAGTGCAGAGGAAGCCGCTTGATCACCTGAGTGGCATCGAGGATGCGTGGTTGGAGATGAAAGTGGCAGAGGGCAGCGAGAGAGATCGTCGGCATCCTGATGCTGTTTGCCAGACCTGTACACAACGTCAAAAGTGTACTATTGCAAACGGAGTATCCAGCGACCGAGTCGCCTAGACAAATTCTTCAGCGAGGACAACCAGCATAGGGCATGGTGGTCGGTAATGACAGTGAAGTCGCGTCCATACAAATAAGGTCGAAACTTCTGGATGGCCAAACGACAGCAAGACATTCCTGCTCTGTTATCGAGTAGTTCTGCTCCGCAGGTGTTAGTGCGCGGCTGGCATACGCAACTTCTCGCTCACGTGAAGTGTTTTCGCGCTGGAGGAGGACGGCACCGATTCCGTGGCCGCTGGAATTTGTGTGAAGGAAAGTGGGTGCGCTCTCATCGAAGCGACGGAGGACGGGGTCTGATGTCGAAGCACGTTTAAGGGCTTGGAAAGCACACTCGCACTCGTTAGTCTAAGTGAAGGCCGTTCCTGACGTCAGGAGCTTGTGTAACGGTTCGCAATGGTAGCAAAGTGACTGATAAAGCGGCGGAAGTAAGATGCGAGGCCCACGAAACTTCGCAATTGTTTTTGATTGCCCGGACAAGGAAAATAGTTACGGCAGGAACCTTGTCGCGGTCGTGTCGAACGCCATCTTTGCTGACAAGGTGACCGAAAAATTTGATGCTCCTTCCTGCTGGCGAAGTGGCCCTTCTTTGTATTGAGCTGAAGCCCCGCGTTCGAAATGCACGTAAGGACTTCGTCCAAACGCTTAAGGTACTCAGGAAAAGTAGAAGAATAAATTACAATGTCGTCCAAAGAGCATAAGCAGGTTTTCCACTTGAGACCACGTAACCCAGTATCTATCGCTAAATTCGCTCGAATGTTGCTGAAGCGTTGCTTAAGCCAAAAAGCGTGACGTTGAACTCGTAAAGCCCGTCAGGCGTTGCAAACGCTGTTTTCTCCTTGTCTGCTTTGCGCATTGGTATTTGCCAATACCCAGATTGAATGTCAAGGCTGTAGAAATATTCTGCGCCTTGTAGGGAGTCCAGGGCATCATCTATGCGTGGCAAGAGATATACATCTTTTTTCGTTATCTTATTGAGCGCTCTATAATCAATACAAAAGCGGACAGAGCCATCCTTTTTCCGGGCCAACACCACAGGAGACGACCAAGAGCTGGATGAAGGTCGAATAAAATCCCGTTTGAGCATGTCGGCGACGTTTTCCTCAATCATTTGCCGTTCCGCTGAAGAGAGACGGTATGGGCGGCGGCGCACAATGGAGCTGCCTTTGGTTTCGATGCTGTGCTCTGCAACACAGGTTGTACTTTGGAATGTACGTCGAACGAAATGCTGTGCTTTTGGAGAAGGTCTAAAAGGTCTCTCTTTTGCTCAGCAGTGAGGTGAGGATTTATGGTAGCATTTAAAGCAGCAGTGGTTGCCTTGGTATCGGTTGTAGCAGACAAAGGTGGTGATTCTGCGTGAAGAGGAAGCAGCGAAGAAGCCTCGCTGTCAGCGAAGCAGCTCAAAGCAGTGCCTTCGGGCAGCATCACTGGCGAAGAAGTTCGGTTCAAGGCGGTGACCAATGCCTTACCGCCGTTAAACCGAACAAGACCGGGTGAAATGGTAAGCCCCACAGGTTTGGAGCAAACTGATGGAGCAATGAACACGTCACCGTTAACAATAGTGTCCAAAGCGAACGTGAGAATTCGTTCATCTCCTGCCGATTGAAACAATCCGCAGCAGCAACAAAACGGAAGCTGTATGGATCGACATCAGATGAACTCTCAGTAGCTGACATATGAACTACTCGCTGACGACATGATATGAAAGCTGATGCCGAAGAAAGGAAGTCCCATCCTAAAATGACTCTGTGAGTGCACAAAGGAAGTACAAGAAACTGAATGAGGTGAAGGATGCCATCTATGAAAACGCGGACTGTACAAACACTTGAAGGCTGATTAGGGACTCCATCTGCGCAACGAAGGGGAGGGCCATCGTATGGCGTCCTAACTTTTTTCAAGCGGACAAAAAAGTCTGCACGAATTACGGAAAGTGATGCGCCTGTGTCTACTAGTGCCTGTGTCTGTATACCTTCAACATACACCAATAAAACATTTGATGGGTGGTCTGGAAGAGTTCGTTGCAGTTCGAAAGATGCAGCTTTCCCTCCCGGAGCTGCACTGTTTAGTTTTCCAGTTGGCGGTCGGGAATCGAAGTAGAAGGTCAAAGGGGAGATGAGGAACGCCAATTCGGTGAAGGTGAGCGGCGACGTGAGAAACGGGAACTGCAAACTGAGGCAAAGTTCTGCGGAGACGGCAACCGGCGTGTGCTTTTCTGATACAGTCGGTGATAAAGTGGTCCAGTTGGGTAGAAGTCGTCCCGTTCATAGTCACCGTAGCTTCGTCTTTCGTCTTGTTGACAGCGTTGGCAAAACATTGAACTATGGTCACGGATGCCGCTATAAAAGCAAGTCGGTCGTGTAGTGTGCCAGGTGTTGTAAGGCTGGGAAGATGGTCGTGGTGCGAGCGAGTTGAGCGAACCATGCACATCGAGCGCTGGTTGCTGCATTGGTCTGTGCTGGGGTGCAGGTGTCCTAGCAGCAACCTGAGCATAAGTTCGCATGGCCAGAGGATATGAACTTGGAACAGGTGTGACAGTCATCGAGGCCAGGCTTTGGTGGGGCGCAAAGGTCTTTGCAGCAACGTGAGCATAACTTGGCGTGGGCACGGGATTTGAGCTCGGAACTCGTGTGCCTGTGATCAAGGCCAGTTTCTCCCCCACGACGTCGCGTAAACTAGTAGCAGGTGGCGTCGTTCGAATATCAAGGTGGCGAGGTGAAGCCTACGCATAAAGTTCCTCGCGGATGATAGGGTGGATCAATGCACGCAGTTCTGTTGTGTCATTACTCGAGGTAAAACCAGGCATATCAGGTTGCACCCGAGTGGTTTGAAGCTCCTCGAGGCGCTGACAGGTAGCTACAAAATCGGCTACGGTCTGGGGATTCTACACCACAAGCGCGTTAAAAGCGACAGTCACAATGCCTTTTAGAAGGTGGCACACACGGTCGTTTTCCGCCATATGGTTGTCGATGCGGCGGCAAAGGGCGAGAACATCTTGAATGTAAGAAGTGTAAGACTTGCCAGGGCGTTGAACGCGTGCATCAAGCCGTTTCTTGGCGATATTCGAGTGCACTGACGTGTTGGCGAAAATCTGGCGAAGCTGGCGCGTCAAGGCGGGCCATGTAAAAAAATCTGTAGCATGGTTAAAAAACCACGTTTTCCGACGCCACTCAAGTAGAATGCGACGTGGGTGAGTTTCGGAGGCTCATCCCAGTTTATGATGGCGCTCACGCGTTCATACTTCTCGAGCCAGTCTTCTACGTCCTCACCCGGAAGACCTGCGGACAACGGAGGATCCTTTTGAGGGCTGGTGACCAGGTGAGAAAGGTTTCTTGGCGCTGGGAGCGGTGGCGCAGCTGCTGCGCTGGGCTGGTCGGCTTGCGACATTACCGAACCCAGGTTGTTTAAGAGGCGGCCTGAACGGTGCTCCAGGGATGTGTTCTAGAAGACGCTGGGGTTGTCCGAGAGCACGAGAGGACGCAAGAATCGGGCAGCACTCTCCACCACTTGTAAGATGGCGTCCAGAACCCTCAAGACTCTTCATTATTGTCTCGAGTAGGTGCTCCACAACCTAAACTAGATTCGTGATGATGAAAATATGTACAGACGAAAATTTAGAACAAGTAATGATGCTTACAATATATATATATATATATATATATATATATATATATATATAGTGGAAGTAATTATTCAATGGGCCAGTTAGTCTTCGTGAAGTTATGGGATATGGCACAACGGGAGCGTTGTCAACAAAGTTAAATATTTTATTTCCCAACAGTTTCGGGAGGGGTCCTCCCTTCATTAGGGGATGAGTTATACTGACATGAACTTCCAAACTTCGTTGTTGCCGCGTCCCTCTCGCCTTGAAAGATGTTTGCGAGAGTGAGAGGGAACTAGCAAAAGGAAAAAAAAACAAAAAAGAGGAGAAAAAGACGAAAAGGGAAAAGAAAGAAAATAAAGAAAGTAAAAAAGAGGAAGAACCACTGTCAACACTGAGAACAAAACCACCTGTCCGTCTACATCCACATACGGTTCATAACACGTGCTGTTCAGTTCTTTACATGTGTCGGGCCACCCAAGATTGCCGCCGCCGGTGCCGGGAGTGTCCGTGACGGCGTGCGTAAAAAAAGGGTTTCCCCGTAATGGGTTGGTCGGCGTGCGGCGTGCGTAAAGGAAGGGTTTCCCGTTAATGGGTCGGTTAGCTATTTACCTTTAATCTTCGTCCGTTTCCCTTCAATGGTCATCAAGTGGTAGGCGAACGTAAACAATTTGTATGTGCATGTGGAAAAAAAGCTTCTCTTTTTCTATCGTTATGGTAACATCAAGAAAATTTACGGTAACTTGCGAGTATGTGTGTGTGAATTGTATGTTGGGAGTGCCAGGAGGGGCCGTCTGATCGGGAGGAATGCGTTGGTGAACGGAAACATACACAGACCGCTGACATCAGAAAGGTGAAAGGGAGAGGGGGGAGAGAGATGAGGGGGGAAGTGGAGGAAGAGTGGAAGGGGGGCACCCGAGGGGCGTCCACCGTATGTTATTTTTCTATTCTTCTTCTCTTTTTTCTTCTTTTTCTTTCCTTTTTCTTTTTTTCCCTTTTTTCTTTAATGTCTTTTTTTCCTCTTTCCTTGCCCTCCAATTTGAGATTGTATAAAGCTGAGCACCAACAAACTGTATCTTTCATCCTGATGAATGCCAGACCATAGGCCGAAACGTCGAAATAAACTACGTTGTGACCACTCACGGAGGATCTACTGGACTATATGCTACGCTACGGCAACTCAACCACCATGCCTGCCTACAAAAGACCGGCCACAGGCGCACCTCCAGTCGAGCAGGTCTCACGGAATTTCCCTAAAGCCATCATCGGAAACTCGCAAACAAGGTATTTACATCGGCATTTCAACCCGCATGAGAAGACGACACCTGCAATCATTTCCATCCGCGGAGCCTCTACACTCGACATCGAGAAAGAGCTTGCTGGCATACCACGATCTGTGACCACGCTCGTTTTTCACCTCGGTACGAGCGAGCTGGCGTCGTACGGCCTAGAGGAATCGCTACACCGCCTTCGCCGCCTAGTGAACAACACGCTTCGGCCACGCCAGGAACTCGAAAGGCTCGTTGTTTCATGCGTGCTGTCCCGTTACCTCAACCTACACCTGGAACGATCAAACGAACAATTCGTGCACCGCTTCAACCGGTACGCTTGTCAATTCAACAAGACAGTCAAGGCCTACTGCCGAAGACCCAGCAAGGTGTCATACATTGACTACCAATTCGAGCAGTTGCCACCAAGACGCTTTCTTGCTGCGGATGGGCTTCATCCGAGTTTTATGGGTGTCGCTTTGATTGCCGAAACCATCAAGAAAGCACTCGGTCGTGGAGATTTCGAAGCTACCACGGGGTGGTCGACTCAACCAGCAGCTCCCGTGAATATACGTTCAACACAACGAGACACCCACGAAAAGACTTCTGCATATCAACATGCACCAGGAGCCCCACACCCACCCAACATTACAGATGAGTTCCCGACGATCAGCGAAACTGTGACTCCCGCGAGCCAAAAGCACCCCCTCACCATCATCAACAGCGCAACACTATTAGGGGCGGAGTCTGCAGAACAGCCAAGACGCGTCCCTCCATTGCGGATGTCGAGACCAAAAGCACTACACGACAGCACCACTACACCACTCCTCAAAGGGAAGCCTGCCGAACTAGGAAACCGTGTCCGCCTATTGCGGACCCCGGAACTGCCAACGAACACATTCACCGGGAGCCCAACGCCAAAATCCTCCCCACAACGACGAAGGCCTGCCGGACATAACTACAACCTGCGCACCTCATCAGTGCCATCCCCGCACCCAAAAGAAGATTGACTTCTGAAATGTAAGTCCAGCTCATCGCTTCCCAGTTGCAGTGCCACTTTCCTTAATGTACGAAAACTTGCTGACAAAAGAATTAGACATGAAATGCATAAATCAACATTGCAAGTGTACCTTTGTACTAGAATGGCCCCCAAGGGTATGACACTCTCCCTCACACCAGCCGCTACAAATCTAGATGAAAACGACCAAATAACATGGAAAAACGTCCTCCTTGAGGCATCTCTTAAATTAACAGAAATCGCTGTTAATCACAGTGGTAAGCAGGTAAAGAAACTGGTCGCTATGACCAACACCATTCTCCGCCACAACACTTTATCGAACAAAGAAATCACGCGATTAACAGAATTTGAACAGAATAAATACCAAGCCATTATGACCAAAAAATTCATAAACTCAAAAGAGACCATGTGCCTAAACCCGCGTTCCCTGATATAGTTGCTTATCACTACAACACCACCACCCAGGAAATAACTAATGGTACAAACGAGCACCCATCTAGGAACACTCCCTGTGACACTGTGGTTGTAAACTTATCGGATACGAGCTTGTCACCTGACGAAGAAAAACTGCTATCTAAGGGCTAAGCTTCTACCCGACCACAAAATTTTTTGATGAATTCCATTGCTCCGAGGCCTAGACAACTTCGCTCGAAGCTTAAGCTTGCGCGAATATTTCTTGGACAGGCCTTCTAACCACGAAACAATTCACCGTAGTAAATCAAACGATTGGACACCGAACAGTAATCGAGACAAGTGCTTGGACCTTTATATCACCGCAGTACAGAAAGATATAGTACACGAATACCACAGACAGAAAGGAAACCGAGAAAACTTGACAAAATTTGAAAAAATAAGTATGAAAAATTTGGCATCTAGGACAGACATAACAATAAAACCCGCTGACAAAGGAGGAGCAATTGTAGTGCTTAATACAACCAACTACTTACAAGAAGCATACCGCCAACTAGACGACTCAAGATTTTACGGACGCCTCCCAGGTGATCCGACACACGAATACAAACGTTTCGTATCAACAGAACTAAAGAAACTGTTGGATGCAGAAAAGATAACCAACACTGACCACAAACTGACGCAAGCAGCATACCCTCGTCGAGGTAGCTTCTACATCCTCTCAAAAATTCATAAACCCGGTAACCCAAGTCGACCAATCATATCAGGCATCGGTACAATAACTGAACCTATATCAGGGTACGTGGACAAACTAATAAGCCCCATTCTATGCACCCCTGCGTCGTACATAAAAAAATTGCCCGCAGCTTCCCTCGGGGGAACACTGAGGAGGATGCGGAGCATATAATTGGTAAACGGGGTGTTAAAGTGCGACTTACTTGGGTCGATGGCTAAATTGGTTAACGTGGTTGTGAAATGGGGTGTTAAATTGCGACTTACTTGGGTCGATGGCTAAATTGGTTAACGTGGTTGTAGGAGGGGGTGTTAAATGAGTGAACACGTACACACGTATGCGAAAGGGCGGCGCTGGTCGAAGAGACGTCGATCATTGTGTTTGTGGATTCGTTGGAATTCATTTCACCGCGACCTTGGACGTCGACGCGCCGTACAAACCAACCGACGAGCGGCCACTGAGCGAGCGAGCGCCGACCTTGAGTATATATACAGTGCGACGGCGCATGCACTGTCAGCTGTTGAATGTTCTCGAAGCGCGACGGTGCATGCGCGTCCACTGGAGAATCAGGAAAATTGTAGATGTCGAACGCGGTGTGTAGAGGAGGAAGGGTGCACAGATGGTGGAGGAGTGAAGCACGCGCGGTGTGTAGAGGAGGAAGGGATGCACAGATGGTGGAAGAAGGAGGCGACGGCGCATGCGCGCGCGTCAGCTGTCGAATGTTCGAGAAGCGGTGCGGACGGCGCGGACGGCGCACTACAAGGCGCGAGTATAAGATGCTTCCGCATCTAAAAACACCACACATGTTCTTCGAGACATTGAAGGTATCTGTGTGCCGAAAAACTTGTACTTGGTTACTCTTGATGTCTCTTCATTATATACAAATATTCCTCACGATGACGGCATAACTGCATTACAAAACATGTACACAAACTATAGACAATCCAACACCCCAGATTTCTCTGTCATTGCAACTTTGACGAGGATGGTCCTCCAATTAAATTCATTCAAGTTTAACCAAGAGTATTTTCGACAAATCAGCGGAACAACTATGGGCACCAAAATGGCACCTAATTATGCCAACAAATTTATGGGAAAGCTAGAATCTGAATTTCTTTCACAAAATTCCTTGAAACCAATGTTATACAGAAGATACAGAGACGACACCTTTCTTATTTGGACCCACAGCGAGGACGAACTTCTCAGCTTTATCGACACTTACAATGCTGTACATCCCAACATACACTTCATACACACATACTCGCAAGTTACCGTAAACTTTCTTGATGTAACCATAACGATAGAAGAAGAGAAGCTCTCTAAAACCCTATATCGCAAACCAACGGATCGACAACAATACCTCCATTACCAAAGCGATCACCCACGCCACTGTAAAAACAGCATTCCATACAGCCAGGCTCACCGATTTAAGCGAATCTGCTCTAGAGACGCTGACTTTGACACGAGCTCAATAAGGCTAAAACTTATGCTCGAGAAACAAAAATACCCCCCTCATGTAATTAATGACGCTGTTCAAAAAGCGAGAAAACTAAAGCGTGAAGACATACTTATGAAACGACCACCACGAGAAGACCAACAACGAACAAACCTCTGCTTGACTTACAGCACAAACTTCCCCAATGTAAACAAAATCCTTAAACGACATTACAACTTTCTAGAACAAAGTGAACGTCTGAAACGCGCATTCCCATCCTCTCCAGGCGTCGTTTACCGACGACCACGTAACCTCAAAGACACCCTTGTCCATTCCCAAATTAACACATCACCCCCCAATAATTCATGCCGCCCTTGTTTAAAGCCACGATGTCTTGTATGTAAGGCGATGCGAGAAACAGACAAAGCAACCAGCACGCAATCCATGTTTTCGATTAAGATACGAGGAAACCTAACATGCGATTCCCCTAATGTGGTATACCTACTCGAATGCAACGTGTGTGGTATGCAGTACATCGGACAAACAGAAACACCATTTAGGATTAGCTTCAATAATCACAGAGCCCATGCGAAATCAGCCCCAAGTCTACCTCTATCAAAACATCTCAATCTTCCCGACCATGCATTCGACAAACTATCGGTAACGCTCTTAGAGACGGGATTTTAATCAAATCGAGAACGTGAACAACGAGAGTCATACCTAATCCACCGATTTAACACCCTCGATAGAGGAATAAATGAGAATCCTGGTACACTTGCAGCAAATAAAGCATTAGAAAATAATAAAGGCAACAATGAAAATAGTAACTGAGTTCACGGCACTGCAGCTGCGAAGGGCACTTGACAACCCAAAACAATTCCAAATGTAACTACTCTTCCTAAGTGCAGCTGTCGTCTGTTTTCTGTTTAATTTTACTACCCGATAACTTGTGCCATGCATGACATGCCCAACAGCAACCCTCTGCACAGCCGGGAGGCCCCCACTACTCGCGTAATCTAGAAGCGGGCAAGGAATTCGCATTGCACCCGCTTGCACAGCCTACCGCAATACGGAGCACCCCTCTTTTTACGACGAAATGTTGACAGGACACGGAGTAGTTAAAGGCTTAGAACTTCCTAAAATGCCCGCTTACCAGCCTCTGCCACAATACGCGGCACCCCTCTTCTACGACGAATTGTTTACGGGACCCCGAGTAGTTAAAGGCTTGGGACTTCCTAAAAAACTCTTTTTTGCCCCACACCGAACCGCCAGTGCCAGGAGGGGCCGTCTGATCGGGAGGAATGCGTTGGTGAACGGAAACATACACAGACCGCTGGCATCAGAAAGGTAAAGGGGAGAGGGGGGAGAGAGATGAGGGGGGAAGTGGAGGAAGAGTGAAAGGGGGGCACCCGAGGGGCGTCCACCGTATATTATTTTTCTCTTCTTCTTTTTCTTTCCTTTTTCTTTTTTTCCTTTTTTCTTTTATCTCTTTTTTCCTGTTTCCTTGCCCTCCGATTTGAGATTGTATAAAGCTGAGCACCAACAAACTGTACCTTTAATCCTGATGAAGGCCAGACTCTAGGCCGAAACGTCGAAATAAACCACGTTGTGACCGCTCTTTCTCGGAGGATCTACTGGGCTATATATATATATATATATATATATATATATATATATATATATATCTTGATGAAGGGAGGACCCTTCCCGAAACTGTTGGGAAATAAATATATTTATCCTTGTGGACAACGCTCCCGTTGTGCCATATTTTAAACCTTCACAAAGACTAACTGGCCCATTGAATAATTACTCCCATGATATATATATATGTATATATATAGTGACGCCAAACATGCGCATAAGAGTGTTTTCACAATCATCGTTTGGCTTATAGATGGCGCTGACTGTCACTCCTACTTCTAAATTCATAAGTAAACCCCAAAAACATGGATGGAGGGAAGGCCGCTGTGGTAGCTCAGTGGTTAGAGCATCGAACGCGTTATTCGAAGGTCCTAGGTTCGTTTCCTGCTCACGGCTGGTTATTTTTTCGTACACTTTTCTTTCTTCTTATTTACATTTCATTGGTTCTAATAACTTCCCCTGTACATTCCTTGGCATTACTGTCTGTTAGATCTCATTAATATTGTGTTAAAACACGGAAAAACGAGCACCAAGGCACCTGCGGATTGGATCAACATTAAACTTTCAGGCAGTGTCGTAATAAATAAAGTTGGAGGGGTTAAACTTAAGTGGCAATAATAATTAGGGTAGAAAGCTTTTAATGGCTACAAATATTATTAAAAACGACCTTCCAGGTAGGTTTTACTGCCTTTATATATACACAATCGCCATTCACTTGAATGAGGTGCTTGAAAATGAACTGCGGCTGCACGGTGCCAACAACCAGAAACAAAACAACCTGCGTTCAGAGATGCTCACACAAATGGTTAACGGACATTTAGTTGTGAATGTAAACCAAAACTCCGACGCAAGCGAGTTGGTATGTCATATAATAGAGCCATATATACGCCATAGAATACGCTATATTGAAAGTAAGTAAGCACAACAAAAAAGCGCGTGAACAAAAAGACATTATTTACCTTGACGTGAGAAGTCTTGGTTACGTATTATACTGGTATTTTCCACCTCACACTCTTTGTATTGTGTATTCTAGAGTGGAACATGCGAACAAGACCGCAGCTAGCAGTGACTGAGTAACCCTTATATTTATAAGAGCTCCTATCATAGAAGTGGGTGGATGCAGGTGCAAAAAATGTGCAGGTATTGTATGTCAATTTTTTTCAGACGTTCTCCGACACTTCATAATGTTACTCTTGTCGCGATTTATACATTTCTATTCTCTATCGCACAGGATGTTACCGTGAAAAACAAAAGGTTAACATCGCAGCGCAGGTGGGAAGGTGAATGAATTTAAAAACTACATTGAGAATTGTTGCCTGTCATCCGGTGGAAACTATTCACAGTATCTTCACTCACTGCATATTTTAAGTGTAACTTTCCTCCTGTTTATCCAAGGCATGCTTTGGCTTAGGAACAAGCGTTTATCAGTATTGCATAGGTAATAAAGATTTATAGAGGTTAACATGAGCAGTGATGACCAGCGAATACTAAAGATCTCTTTAATTATCACTGTTTTTCTCAGTCCCAAAAAATAGGGTTTAAAAAAGAAATTTTTTTGAACGTATGCTATTTGGATCGCTGCCCATAGAAAACGATGTCGACAATTACAATTCAAAAATTTAACTGTTGTACAAAGTACTCTCTGTCAATGACTCTCCTAAAGTACTCTCTGTCAATGATTGGGAAACATGTTGAAGCAAGTGTGATTCTGTAACCAGAAAGACACCGCAATTCTATCATCTCACTCTTTATTTACCACCCCACAATGGGTAGCGGCCCCCTGCTTGAGATAGGAGATTTTAATCTTATTTAGAGTGTCAAACCTGGTGGTGCCAAATGGCATCAGGAGGAAGGGGAATCATCTTGCTTTGCTCCACAGAACACCTAAATGCCGGCGTATGAAGCTGGGTCTTACGTGCCATTCACTGTCAGCTTTGAGGAGTAAGTACATTTTCTATGTTGAATTTGGAATCTCTTTAAGGTGAAGTCTGTCTCTGGAGACAGATCCCTTCCGCAGTATTCCTAGTATTCAATTGTATTTTGAGCAAGTAAGAACATGAAAGCTTGCCAAAGCTTAGAGTATCAACTCGTATTTCCGGAGAAAAAATATGTAGTATGAGATACAGTATTGAATTCAATAAACGGATATTTTTCTATGCATTAAAACTGTTTCTACAATCCCCAAGTGCCGAAAATTCATCTCAATCAATTAGCTCAAAATGCAGCAACCAATCAGCTCCCCTATTTTGTTCGTATTGAATTTCCTGACCACGTAACTGGTCAAGCACTAAACGCCTACTGCTTTCGGCATTAGCAGAAAGTAGTAGAAATATTTATATGCTACTACTAGTAGCTAGCATGAAAAGGCAGCTAGCCAGGCACCCAGCTGAAAAGTGTTAGAAGCCTAATTGGTAACCCCGGTGTACACAAAAGAATGTCTCGCACTTTTGAAGCCATTGTGACGGCCGGCAACAAATTATAGGAACGAAAGTACGTTTCATATCAGCTTTCGGGTGTTCGTAGTAAAATGAACTTACTTTTTATATGGTTTCGTGATGTCACAACTAAAATTGAACGCATTCAAAAACTAGTGCCCAGATTCATATACTATGGGCATTGGAGATAGTGCAGCGTCTAAGAGCTATTAGCGAAAGCAAACCTTGAAGAACCTTTACAGCGAAGAATAGTTTCCAAAATTAAATTCATTAATCTTCTGTCCCGCGATCGTTTCAAAACTCTCAAGTCACGTTATTTACGTCATCCTTTTCTGCACTCATCGAGAACTAACCACAGTAAAGTAATCAGAGAACATTCAAGCCACATTATTATTTTCTAATATTCACTGTTTCCCTCGGCAATTGCTCAATTTAACAAGTTACCGGATAGTTTTGTGAATTGCATTACTGTGGAATCATTTGTTGCTGAGGTGCACGCCCTTCATTTATGTTCACGATTGTGATTTTCTGTTTTTTTCTTTGAATGGCTTTATTTTGTTCTAGGTAACCACTCCTGCAAGAGCCGATCAAGGCTGCAGTATGGTGAAATAAAAAGAGCAAAACATTCACTTACCACGAGAAAACATCTAAGCACTGTTGGCATACGCAACCATTCTCCTTCATGCCTAATTTTCATTTCATTTCCATGCTTGTATATTCTTCAGGGGCAGACAGATTACAGAACGAGAACACTAAGCAAACAATCATAAATGAAGAAACAAGATATGCACGCACAACAAAACCATAGGATAACTTTGAAAGAGCCTCATTACAGAATATCAGCTGTCGCATTATTTTATATCTAGTGATTTTAAATTTTATATCAAACTTTCACATCAAGTATTGTTCTCAATGTTCACACGAATGCTATTCCAAAGCGAGAAGTTCGTGGTAGAAATTATCAGTAACGGTAAGTTCATAGTAGCGCATGCAGCAAAGCCTACTTTGTGACGTCGGTCAGCGCGATGTGAGACACATGAAATGGTTCAGGGATTAAACGGTGACGTATTGTGGCGCAACGGCATACTTTATGAAACACGGCAATGCGTGTAAGTTCCTCAGCAGCGACAATAATGAGATAAAAAGCTGTAATCACAGAGACGTAATACTGCCAATAAGGTTGTAATTATCGCAATTTAAAGGTTCGGAAATATTCTGCAACTTTTTTTAGAACAGCAATTGCATTCACATGGTAAGATTGCCACACCAGTGTAGCATACTCTAATTTCCATCTAACTAGTTTTTATACTGCAGGCGCTTCAAGGAAGAAGGCATATGTTATACGTTTTCACAAGAAGAGCCTAACTTGCAATTACTTTTTTTAAACTACTTAGATTAAGTGTTCGACACGAGTAGAGCTGTCTAGCTTAGCAATATTGTAAATCTTATAAAAATTTTTGCTGGCTATTTTCATAAAGTTACTGATCTTAAATGAACGTGATCCGTGTTGTACAGTTGTGGCCATGAATTATTTTCAAAGAACGCCATAACTTTTAACTAATTGTTATTATGTTGCATTAAATGCAGCCATAACCATTGCTTACACAAATTTGTGTATGTCATAAAAACAGACTGAATTAGGGAAGAATGATTAGTATCAGTTAACCTCTCCGAAAAAAACGCTGTCATGCGTGAATGGGAGAAAATGAGAGTTCACAACGGAAGGATGATCATTATTGTATATCTAAATATATATTGCCCAAAGACTGAGCATTGAGAACACATCCATACACTCTGTTAGCCCACAGCTAAAGCTATCAAAAAATGAATTGTGAGTAGGCTAGAGCAAGACACTAAATGTATCTCAGTAATTGCAATGAATATTAAGCGTGTATATCCTAAGCAGTAGCCGTATGTGGCACAGCTTCTTGGATGCCCTATAAAGTCTGAGAGTATAAAAGTGCACACTGATCATCAATATAGAACTTGATATAGTAAATAAGCTTTTTTTCCAGAATATCACATGAGTAATGTTATCTAAGCGTAATAGTAGGAACAGCCTAATAGGCTTGCCTAAAAGTAGGAGCAGCCATCAGGAAAAAACCAACAAAGTTGGTGAAAATATTATCCTGAAACATTTCACAAATACCTCTCCCCTGATTAAAAAAAACCAGGCCTAATTTAAAACGAAATGATTTGCTGCCAGACGTGTGAATATGAATAGGCTTCAAATTTCGCAATCATTTGGAAGAAAAGACTTTTGAAGAACTTGCTGAAAAGTTTGGTTAGAATTGATGCAGCTTAGGTTGAGGTGTTTCTCAGTTTTCATACAAATACCACCACAGCTAGGAGCTGAATGTACACTGAGTTCCTGAATGAGCTCTACAATGCCAAGTGTAATGAATAATTTTGGGTGGCATAGTTTATTATATATTTGACTATTAGGGGCAAGAGCCATTAGCGACGCCGCTAATCCGTTGGTAAGCACGTCACTGAGCTTGCGCAAAACAGTTCCAAGGGAGTGGCTTTGAAAGACAGAAAAATCAAGAAGAAAAATTCGAGTTGTCTCTCAGTTAAGAAGAGTCACCCCGTGGGTGGACAGGCAGGATCGAAGTAAACAAACATCACGTGTTGGGCTCACGGGTGCCTGAAGAATTTTGCAGGAAGGTTCAACGCTGCGTTAATCAATAAAGGGCTACGTTACAGACAGGCAAGAGGTTGATGTAAAGAAACATCGTGTGATAGAATCATGCGTACCTGAAGAGTTCTGATTTGCATGAATGATCAACGCTACATTACTTGACAAAACGCTTCGTTACTCCATTGCCTTTGTTACTCGACATATATGTAACAAACATTCATTCACGAGACTGTATCGCTGGACTGCTAACGACTGAAGTGACTATCTACCAGTTTTTTGTTACTGCCAAACACGCAGGTTAAACGCAAAACCACAGTGGAAGCCTTATCTCACAGCGTCAGTGGTGCTGGCAAGGAGGCTTTCTGTTTATATATTTGTACATAAATTGGGCATGCGTGCTTGAACAAAGAAACTCCAAAGTACCATACGGGGTATTTTTTAAACAAATCAAAGCATGGTATAATCAAGCGTTTTCTGATTGATATGTGGCGTTTAACTTCCCAAAACCGCCATACAATTATGAGAGACGCCGTAGGGGAGAGCTCCGGAAATTTAGATCACCTGGGGTTCTTTAACGTGCGCCCAAATCTGAGCACATGGACCTACAACCTTTCCGTTTTTATCAAAAATGCAGCCGCCGCAGCCGGGAATCGATCTTGCCACCTGCGGGTCAGCAGCCGAGTACCTTAGCCACTAGACCACGGCGGCAGGGCAATCAAGCGGTTTCTATGACTTTGCAAATTGAGAAACACAAACGGGAAAATAGGCTGTGCATTGACGGAAACTACTTAAAATAATAACACAAAAAATTATATGTAGGCACTTTCGTTGAGACAATAAATTTGCAAGCGTTGTCAGAGTTTAAAAAGTACCGTAACAGGTTGACTACAAAGTTGAAGTGAACGAAAGAAGTATGTTATGAAAGTGGGTTATGAATATAAAAACTGACTCTAGGAATGTTTGGGGGTGAGAATATAGATTTAGAAACTCTGAGTCTCTAGTGCAGTGACATCAGAGGGAGTAATGGAATTGATAAACGTAATTAAAAATCATTTAGCAGCTGGTTTTGATAAGATAGCGGCAAATGCGCTAAAATACGTTGCTGATATTGTAGCTCCAGTCAATGTGCTTACAGTGGTACATTGTTCCAGAGTAGCGTTCGCCCCGATGGCCTAAATTTAACCAAACTCTGCCCTGTCTGTAAAAGTGGAGACAGAGGGCAAATATGTATACTATTTAAAAGTAACCTTTAAAATTAAGGTATAAAGGTTTCAGGAAACCTTTAGCCCTAGGTTTGCGCATCACGAGGTTGCACATGCAGGTATGGCACTTTGTTACTATGACAAAAACTTTTCTTGAAGCTGCAATGTTTTCAACATGAAATATAACGCATGCGAAAAACTTTGTCATTAAAAAGTTGTAATTATAGTCATGAACAGTGACAGCGTGACGGCAGTGCTCCGTAAAAGGAAAGAGTTTAAAGGTAACATTTTCACGAACCAGCACTAATTTTACCATTGTGAGTCGCAACAATAACGATGTATTTGCTTTAGCAACACATCGCTTGGTTCACGTTATTGCCCATTCCGCACTCGCACAGCACAAACGCTGAAGTTGTGCGTGTAGCATGCGTCAGCTTTACTGCGAAGATTTGGTGCTAGAAAAACGAGAGACCTTCACTACCCATCGTCGTGTCTCCTGTCAGTGTACGGTCCGTTGAGGTCGCACACAGTTCCGTGGGCACCAATTACAGCCCGATATTTCATGAGAAGTACTCCCTCTGGTCGACAGATGTACAACCGTTCGGTTGTGCAGTGCCGTCGAGAAGCCTCAGCAGTTAGTGAAGGGGTCGCCACAGTTGTGCACAGTCTGCATTGGTGAAATGTGAAGTAACGGATGGTGAAGCAAGAGAGAACACAGGTTTAATAATTTTGTCAGTTATATAGGCAACTCTAGTGTGACGTCATGTCGCTGACATTCAAGCATGCGCTCTTGGCGGCTGCTAAAATCACAACAACTCCTCTCCCTTATAGGCAAATCCAGAAACGGTCTGGTGCCTTGCGACACCGAGTTGATCTGCGGAGGGGCTTGTCCAGTGGTTCATTATTTTCAGTACGCATCTCAGGCTGTTCCAGAACTCCAGTGGTAGCAGGTCCTGTCTCCTGCTCGTCAACCTGCAATTGATTAGGTGTGGTAAGTGGAAAGCTTGCTCGCGCATCTGCGTTTACGCTGGTCGGTGCCGACACTTCCCCTTCCCAGTCTGACAACGTTAATGGCTGCCCATCAAAGTGGTATCTCAGCTGGTCTTCATGGCGCTCTCAGAGCTCCCCATCCTCTGTTTTGACCGCGCTTAGGTGGGCAACCCTGGTGGTCTGTATCACTGAAGGTCTCCAGCTGGCGCCTGTCCCATAGTTCTTGCACCATGCGGGTTCTCCGGTCAAATGTCTGCGGGGAAGTGAGCCTGCGGTAGAAAAAGGTCATGACACAATACTGTCCAAGAGTTAACGTAGTTCAAAAACCAGAAGCATGAAGCCTGGCTCATTTTCGCTGCGGAGAGGCGTGCGTCAATAACGCAGTAACCAGCAGGCCAGGCGCTTTTCTATGGTCCCGTGCATGTTTTTTTGCAACAATTCTTTTACCATTCTCACCGCCCTCTTCACCAGCCTGTTGGATTGCGGGTGATATAAAGGAGACTGTCGATGTACGATCCCATTTCATAAATTGGTGGACCTGTCTGCTTGCCAACTGGGGGCTGCTGTCGGAAACTAGAGTTCGTGGCAGTCCAGACCTGCTGAAAATCAACCGCAAGGCTTCGATACTGTTATTTGCGCTGGCTGTTTTCATTGGAACAACCTTGATCTATTTTGTATGAGAATTCAATAGAATCAACAACATTCGCCCTTCCACTGGTCCAGCAAAGTCAACGTGGATTCTCGAGCATTGCTCAAAGGTGTCCGGCCCCAGGATCGGCTGTTTTGCACGTAGCATGCTACGATTTTGCTGGCACACTGCACATGCGTGCGCAATGCTAGCGATATCTTTGTCAAGCCCCATAATCCGAAAAGTGCCCGAGCCAGATTCTTGATTGCTGTAATGCCTTAATGCGTGTCGAGCAGCACCTGTACCATTCATTTCTGAGCTTCGGTGGGTGTCATGGCATGATGGCCCCAATAGACAAGACCATGGCAGCAAGTCACCTAATCTTTCTTCTAGAACAAAAGATGCAACGCTTTTTCTGTTGATGACAATTTCTTTGGCCAGCCTTCGCAAATGTAACGCATAAATAGCTTCAGCATAACATCACATGCTGGTAAATCAGCCAGTTCTCGCGACGACACCAGACCAGTGTTTAGCTTGTTTGCAAAGAGCACATACTTTCGTTCGTCTTTCAACATTTAATCCACTGCCTTGTCATCGTTTGCCAGTTGCACGGGCACACGACTCAATGCATCGGCCACAATCATGTCATTTTATAGTTTGTACTGAATGCAGTGCTTGTTGCCACTGCGTAAAAGAGCCAAACGCTGTATTCGTGCCGCTGCCAAAGGTGGCATTGCCTTATCGGTATTAAAAAGGCGCATCAGCGGCTTATGATCCGTTACCAATGTAAATTTGTTTCCCAGCAAATATTCGCGGAACTTCGCCACGCCGAACACCGCCGCTAAAGCTTCGCGCTCAATCTTGGCATAATTTCGCTTGGCTGAACAGAGGGTGCGAGATCAAACCGATTGGTTGGTTTACGCCATTAACTCTGTGACAAAAGACCGCCCCTATGTCCGATGAAGACGCATCCGTCTCCAAGATAAGGGCTTTGCTCAGGTCATAATGTGTCAAAACCTGCATCTCTTTTATGAACCGCTTCACTGCCTCGAAGGCATCCTCTCGCTTAGCCACCCATTGTCATGGAGTGTTATTAGCAACTCATACAGCGGTGACAGTACGGAAGCCAAGTAGCCCAAAATTGCGTTGTAATACGTGACCAGGCCAGGTAACGCGCGCTTCTCGGCGACGCATAAAGGTAGAGACATTTGTAGCAGCACGCCGATGTTCGCAGTATTTGGCCTCAGAGCATCGGCGCTAATTCGGTGCCCAAGGAATTGCACTTCCGAAAGACGAAATTTGCACTTGATCGGGTGAAGCTTAACACCGGCTTCTATGAACCGCTGGAACACCTTGCGCAGAGCTTCACGATTTCCTCTTTTATCGAGAGACCACCACATCATCCCAGTACACTTGTACACCTGTCAGACCATTCAGTATAGTTTCCATTCGCTTCTGAAAAAGCGCCAGTGCTAACACAACCCCAAACGGTAGGCGGTTAAAGAAATGCAGCCCTTTTAGAGTGTTTACTACTAACAACTTCTTTGTCGCGTCATCTATTGGAAGCTCGTGGTATGCGTCCTTGAAGTCTATTGTACTGAATACTTCCCCTTTTCGAGCTTCGAAAATATATCTCTTATCTTCGGCAATGCTTATTGCTTGGTGTGGCATGCTGTGTTCATGGTCGTTCTAAAATCAACACACAGACAGAAGGATCTATCTTTCTTGACGACGGGAACAAGAGGCGCTGCCCACTCGGCGCTGGCAACCTGCGTCAAATTTTCGGTGTCAACCAGCCTTGCGATTTCTTCATTTACAGCCTTTCGTAGCACGTATGGTACAGAACGGGTCTTACAGAATTGCGGTACGACTCCCTCACGGAACTTTAAATGAACCGGATAACCTTGATTATTCCCAGCCCTGGCGCCCACAAATCAGTCTTTGGTAGCTTACCGTCGTTGAGGTCCACGTTGAGCACTGGGCCTTTAGTCAGCTGGAATGCTTGAATTATGTCCCGCCCACACAGGTTTGGGCCAGAGTAGCCGAGAACCACAAGCGGCACGTTGATGGTTTTCCCAGCGTAAGTGACCGGAACTTGCAGCTGTCCTTTTACAGGCAATTTTCTCAGGAAGCAAGTCAAGTGGAACTACGACTTTCCAAGCTTGGGGCAATGGTGACGGTGATAGATATACGTTGGCCACGTTACTATTGACACTGATGATCCAGTGTCTACGTGTATCTTCACCGGTACGGCTTTCCAATGAAACGTTCGCCTTATTGGCTGGACTAGATGACTCACGGAGGTGTAGTAAAAACTGTCCGTAGTCCACGTTGTCCGAAGATGGTTCCTCACAGTGCGCTACGTTTTTTTGTTATGGGTCGGATTTGCCCATAGAAGCCTGGTCCCCCGCCTTAACGACAACGGAAACATTCAGCACGGCGCAACCTACTCTTGGTGGTACTGTGGTGGTCACTGCCACAGCAAAGCCATCTGTTCTGGTTCTTGTCGCTGGATTGTGTCATCCGCCTTAGCTGCGGCGTCCTTAAGAGCTGCCCCTCTTGCTTTTTCCGCAGTGCATTGATGCCGTTACTCATTTGTACATTTACCAAGATGTTGTACATTGCGCGCCACCAACTCAGCCACTAACGCCACTTCTTAAGCATCCTGCAGCGATAGCGTGGACCGTACCAGCAGTTACGACAAACTCCAGCATCGTGCAGGCCGCTAACAAGTCTGTCGCGCAGCATTCTATCCAGCGCCTGGCCAAAATTGCACCGTTGGGTCATCTTTTGTTGCTCGACAGTGAAATAACTCGTTGACTTGTTAGCTTGCTGATTTCTTGTAAAAAACCGATACGACTCCGTTTTCTCGTTGCCTTTCGTTGCAAAGTACTCGGCCAATTTTTGAACTGCTGCTTCGTACGTCAGATCCAGAATCTTTTCAGGTGGACAACGGCCTGCCAGAAGGTCTCTGGTCATGGTACTAAGGGCACTAATCAGCAGAGCCTGACGCTTCTTAGTATCGACAATTTCATGGGCTTCGAAGAAAGCTTCTTGTAACACCTGATAAGCTTCCCACTTGTCGTCCCCTTCGTCAAAATTAGGCGGTCAAGCATGCGTCGCCATGCCGTTCCCTGGGCTTGGGTTTGGGTGTTAATCGCCCCATCGCCACTGAAGTAATGGATGGTGAAAGAAGAATGAACATAGGTAAATTGAGTTAGTCAATTATATGCCAACTCTAGTGTGACGTCATGCCAATGACATTCACGCATGCGCGTTTAGCGGCAGCTGACATCAGAAGGAGCTTGCCCAAACAGTGGTTAGAGGTCATACCATCAGTTCCGATAGGCAAGCCGTCGCATGGTCGTTAGAAGTGCCTCCTCCTCAAGCACTACACTCAGCGCGCTTTGCGCGACGTAAGGAATGAGCAGACCACCATCAGTTGTTTAAGATGGTCCTTTCAAAAAAGAAACCATCGTCGGAAAGTTTGGGGGTCCAGGCAGCTGGTGTTAAAGCCGCCAGGAGATTTGTGGAAACGAGGTCTGGGTATCGCAAGTACTTCAAATATTGGGTCTTCAAAATAATTCCACGACATGAGGAAATAAGTCATTGCACGGCACAAAACGCTGTGACGCATTTGTCAACGCCGATGCATTATGGCGGCAGAGAAAACAGCCAAGCGTCACTACACCATGAGCTACAGAAAAAACAAATTGAGATTGCATTATCTTGGCTGCGATATCCACTAAGTGTCTCCGAACAAAAAATAACACCTGGAAAACATTTTACACGTGCGTATAGGTATATACAACATAAAACTCATAAATAAATACTTCACTGTGCATGTGAATTATTTATACGTTTTGCTACGGTATCACTGTGATCGTGCGTTTGAGTTTGCAGGGGGGCAAACGCCAGTCTAAAACTCATATGGCACCCATACGCAGCCGCTGCGCCCTCAATGCCCGCTACCGCAATTCTAAAGCTCCCTAGTACGTTTTGACCATGCACGCTAGCTAATTGAGCTGGAAACACAGCAGAACTGTACGTGCGGCGAACGCCGCTATTGGTTTCAAGGTGTAAGAAAAGAAAAGAAAAGAAAACATGATACTTTTAACGCTGAGTTCTCACGTGCGCAACGCCTTTACTGACGCGACGCATGCAGCTCTATTATAGTACATGCGCTGGCTGTGACTGCGTAGGGGGCGCTGCGACATGCCAGCTGATAGAGAGCCTACATGACCACTTTTGTCAGGGTGTAGATATCTCGAAAACTTCCATAAAAAACTTACCCAAAATCAGTGGGCAACTGGCCACACCGCTGCCATCTTCCGCCAAATTTAACATAAATTCTTTTTGCGCGGCCATTTTGTGGCCAATCGTACAATACCCGCCTCCCCCCTTCGCCAGTTACTCAGGATCTGCAAGATTATTACAGACTTGCAATGTATTTTCAAAGGCCCCTTTTCAGGCAAAAATCTTATTGAGGCAAAAGCCTTCGATACATTACGCGTGAATAATCGGTGGCGTTTAGCGTCGCCGTCAACATGAAGTACTAAGTGCATCAAGCGTGAATTGTAACGGTCGGTGGCGTCGTCCAGCATCGCCGTCAGCAAGTAACATGCAAAGCTCAAAACGTAACCATTGGTGGCGTCGTCCAGCGTCGGCGTCAACACGTTATGCATCATGCTCTATACGTAATCATCCGCGGTGTCCGGCGTCGCCGTCAACACGTTACATGCGTCGGGTGTGAAACGTAACCGGCAGTGGCGTCGTCAAGCGTCGGCGTCAACACGAACACTTCGGTACATCAAGCTCGAAATAAAACCGTCGGTGGAATCCAGCATCGTCCATACGTCCGTGCTCGTGTCCGTCCGCCCGTGATTCTCTCCGCCTGTACGTCCATTCATCCGCCCGTCTGCCTGTCTCCTTGTCCAGACGTCCGTGCGTTCATGCGACCATCAGCGCGCCCATCCGACCATTCGTCCGTAGATCCGCCCATGCATCCGCTTCACTGCACTCGTCATTATTCACCTCAAGGATAGGCTGTGATTTTAAGGGGCGAAGCTCCTTGTGGCGAGGGCCAGTCACTAATCCATGTGTACGTACGTACGTACGTACACACGGATTAGTGATGTATGTATGTATGTATGTATGTATGTATGTATGTATGTATGTATGTATGTATGTATGTATGTATGTATGTATGTATGTATGTATGTATGTATGTATGTATGTATGTATGTATGTAGCCACCAGTGGCACATACCCGCTCTAAAACGGGCATGTGCTACAGGGGTTGCAAGATGGGAGATGGCGGTACTTTCATCCTTCGGGTCCTCTGGGTGCCAGCCAAGTATTTAACCCCTAAGCTTCACCGGGGCTCGTGACTTGTCACAATTTCAGCTAGACAGGCTTGATGTCGGAAAAGCAATCGCGTTAATACGACTTACAAAGCGTTTTAAAACAGCGAATGAGCAACTAGTCGTCGCACAATGCAAATAGGGTATCGAGTGGGTCATCGAAATCACCAACATATTACAAAAGCTTGTTCTTGTTCACCTATTAACTGTGCCGCATACCCGCTTCAGCCATAATTCCTCATTGTCGTTAGCCGCTGCATGAACCATTGGAATTCATTTCTTGCAAGCGTTTAGTGGATACCACACTTCTCAGAAGAATGACACCAAATTGCATAGCAAATGCCTCCATACTTACAAATATTTTTAATATTAATGCTCTAATGGGTATCAAGCTTGTGTTTTGCAGTAGTTACCCAATGAGTGTTTGAAAAGGCTCTGCAAGGCTGTTTTTCAAGGTTTCACAGTGACTGTGCTGCGCCTTCCGCGTAGGCCTGGCGTTTTTAATATTTATTCGTTATAATCTGAAAAACTGGCGGCAAAAAATAAAAAAATGAACGGTCTGGTGTACCTGGTCACGTGAACGTTGATTGCTGTACGCAGTCGACAATTTGTTTTCCTTACACCGTGGTCCTGCTGAATGACGCGCTGTACCGTCAAAGCTTCAAGCATAATAGGTCTGAGCTCGTTCTTGTCATGCCAAAACATCTGCGTTCAACACCTACGACAGGGTTCGTCATCGCTTAAATTGGTGCGGTCTCAGCCGATCTGTTCGTCATTACGCGTCCTCCTACAATAACCCCCGAATGCAGAGATGTTACTTGGCTCGCGATTTTGACTTGACTTGAGGAAGTCGGCGTGAAGCAAGCAGTGGACTTAAAAACGCCCAAGTCAGCCTTCACGTTTCATAGATGCTCAGGCTCTCTTGCTTGGTCAAGTCAAGAGCGAGCTTCAAAGCAGAAACAAGCTGCTCGCCTGCTAACGAGGGTAATAATGAAGTTAATCGCGTCATGCATGTGTTACAGCAAAAAAGAACATACATTTTAAAATAACTATAAAAACGAAGGGCCACAAGCACATTTTGCGATTTTACGGCTAACGAGCGTTACGTGGTGCCTGCCGCCATAGCGATGCGCAGTGTTGCTTCTGTGAAGCGTTCATTGCCCCCTGGTTTTAGTGCCCACCCAAATGCGGCGCGTTTCTCCACGGTTGCTTGTTTGGAGGCAAAACAAGCATCGCGTTGGGTTCTTTCGTCGTTTTTTTTCACTCGAATGATATGGCGTCTATTTGTGCTGACCTGGCTCACGAGGGAACGCAATTTTCACGGTATATGCCTTCCTGTTAGCCTGTGGACATGCTTGTAGTGGGCTAGGTTGCAGTTATATATGAAAAAAAAACAAGTTCTGGGAACAAATGTGATTCGTATCCTTTTGTTTAGCTTGGTAAATAAGACAAAAAGCGGGGTCAGGACATTCCCTCAGTAGAATTTTGTCTCGCGGGGTGCAGCAATGTCTCGCTGCATGGTGGTGAAGCGGATAGAAAAACCCGCGATAGGGGCACCTCTTTTTTATGTGTGTGGAATTTTAAGTAGCGTTGTGCTACAAACGATGCCTTTCTGAGCGAGAAACAGTACCCTAGACAGGAAGAAAGGATAGACGAGGCACACAGACACAGCACCGAGTCAATTTTGTACCGAAAGAGACGGAAAATGTCGTCGTGTTTTAGAAAAAAACAGAAATAGCCTAT
Organism: Rhipicephalus annulatus; assembly: GCA_013436015.1. Lineage (NCBI taxonomy): Eukaryota > Metazoa > Arthropoda > Arachnida > Ixodida > Ixodidae > Rhipicephalus > Rhipicephalus annulatus. The sequence goes on from WOVY01000023.1 coordinate 513,595, forward strand.
GCGGTTACGAAACACTTCGGCGTCGTCACTACCGGGGCTATTAATACGCACGTGTGTGTAGTCGACACAACCTATAACGCCAGAAAACTCAGCAACTTCACAATAGTTCCGCATAAGTACAGAAAGTGCTGCCGGTTGCGGAAACCGCACCAGCAACGCATACAAGTAACTTGCGACGAGTAGCGTAACTTTTTACTCCACGGCAAACTGTAGACTACGGAATGCGGACGAGATTTGAGGTGACTGTTTGGAATGTGGCAGCGCCGTAAAACCTGACAGCCATCAGTAGCTGTAACACTGGAGGCACAGGGTGTCTTCGGTTGTCCCCACTTTCACAGAGCGGCAACATACCCAGCAGCTGCCACACGGCGTTCTTCGTGAATCTGTATCGAGCGTGGAATTGTTCCTCGTCGTACAACTCCATCGGATTTACTCGGTCGCGTAAAGCGGGTCCAAGAATCTTTGGCAGGCAGTGCGCCTCACAAAAAATGCTACGCTTATGGCAAGGTAAGCAAACTCAAAAGCGGCCACCCTCCGCGCGACGTCCATTCGAGAGGTGGCCATGTTGCAATAACGCGTGAAGTCGCTTTAAAGGTAGCCCTGCAGCTGACTTGAAACTCGTCCTGACTTCGACCGAACCAAGTCGCCTTCAGGTCGTCCGCAAGTTCGAGAGCAATTTATGGTGACCGGCAAGACTATCTTGAGCCAAGAACGAGTCAAGTAATATCTCTGCATTCGTGGGTAAATGCCGACGTAGAAAGTGACCTACTCGGTCCCCAGATGGACTTCTTCAAGCAATCTCCATCTCAACCAATCATTTCTTCGGTGTTGGTATAGATCTTCTCGGTTTTTTTCTTAGTGAAACTCGGGAAACAAGAGAGTCGCCATTGCTATAGACTATGCGAATGAGTATGGCATCGCTCGAGCGCTTCCCACCAGCCCATTTACTGACTTTGTGCACTTTTGCTAAACCGTTGCGCTCCTCGAGTCGTGGCTGCGCACTTTTGTCTTGAGTATTTTGCAATCTCCTGCGCTCTTCCTCGACAAAAGATAGGTGGACCCCGTCCTACCATCCCCAAACAAATGGCCTCAGTAAACGCCTGAATTGCAACCTAAGGGATATGCTCGCCATGTGTGGGGCCTCTGGCCTTCATTACTGGGACCTAGCGCTACCCCATGTGACATTCTCGTACATTTCTTTGAGCCATGACACCACTGGTTATTCACCCTACTATTTGCTCTATAGCCATGACCCGACGTCACCACTGGAAACCCTTATTCCGACCGCTGCAACCCTGCCAACCAAATATATACGTGACGCTATTGCAGGTGCCTATCACGCATGTCAGATCGCCCGCTCTAGACTTTCGGCTTCTCAAGCCACCCAAAATGCTTTCTACGACAGCCGGCGCGTCGACGTTTACTTCTCACCGGGTTTTCTCGTTCTCCTGTGGTGCCCAGATTATAGGGATGTATTATCAGAGAAATTTTTATCCCGGTACACGAGTTTCATCGTATTGTCCGCCACGTATTCGACGTCACCAATGAGATCGTTCTTGTCTCTGAGGCCACCCTACTTGCAACCATGCCCAGCGATGTAGTGCACGTCAGAATGCTGAAACCCTCTTACCTGACTTCTGAAGGCCGTGATTAAGGTGCACCGAAACGGTGCTTTCAGCACCCGGGGCACGGTGTAACGTACGATTGATTCAGTTGGGGACAGTTCTCGGCTTCTTAAACGGGCCACTCACCAGTTTTTACAATTTTGAGCTGACAAGCGCAGTACGTAGATGGTGCGTTGAAAATCGCGTATGCCGAAATTCGCGACGCTACGCGCCACGCAAATGGCTCAAGTTTCGAGATACACGCTGCTCCTCCTTGCTTTTGCTGGCACAGCCCAGAAAATGAGGGCATGACGTGCACGTATATGAATGGCCCTATGTTCATGGCATTGCAGTTAGGTAGGACCATTCATATATACGTGCTAGTTCATATATATGTTGTAAGGGCTCAGCAGCGTAGACAAGGCAGCGATAGGGTGAAAACGACTTTAATAAACAAGAGCTACGGCATCCGTGCAGTCATCGAGCATGCGCGCTTAGTAGCAGCTCCGAAATCGTGGCCCAACTAGCTCAACATGGTGCCCAAGGCTTCCAGATTACGTGAGGTGTCACATCCGACTCCTCTACTTTATTGGTCGTTAGACTTGCCACCCCGTTTTTTTATGTCTGATAGTCTAGCAGTAATAAAAACACCACTCTTTTCCCAGAATCTTCGAACAATTTGGTCCTCCTTTTGGAAACTAATGTTTGTCTGAGGCTTGGTCTTTCTGCGTGCCGCAACGTTGTCCCTAAGTTTCTGCTGGCGATCTATCTGACGTTGTTCCAATTGCTCAGTACATAAATCCAACATTTTGCGCTGGTCTGCTGTCTCTTCTCGCACCGTTTTAGCAATGACGTCAATCGAGAATATGAGCACCTCTGACTTTGATCTTTTCTTTCTTTTCCAGAGCCCGGTGACATTCCCGCTTCTTCTGAACTTCTGCACAGCTGTCACGGCAGAAGGCAGCTGCCTCATGCAATATCTTTTCTTATTTCATGTAGTGCGCAGCAGCTAGGACTCATCGTCTCGGCTTGGGTCGCTTATTCTGGGTTGGTTTAGCAGCTGGCTTGGTGGCTTGTTTCTTGGCCCTCCGCTCACCACGTGCTGGTCGCTCATTTCTGAGAGCCTCAATCTTACAGCTGAGATGCTATCGGGGCTCATCCAGAAACATTACATGTTTTAGTATGGCTGAGTGCATGATTCCTTTGGCTTCCTGTTGTGTCTGTATTTTGAATTCATTAGCCCGCAGTGGCTGGCTATCTCTCTGGTGACGTTCTGAGACCAGCCGTCCCGTATTGATGCTTGAGTCTTTAGCATGAACCTCTTGACAATGTATTTGAATGAAATCTACATTCTCCTTGCTGGATGTATGCAGAAGACGTATGTATGATAATATATCTGGCTAAAATGCAGTAAAGTGGTCAGTACCTTTGTAAAGCCCCAAATCATTGTCATCTGTGGCAGGGACGTCTAGATGCTGGTGCAATACGTGTTGAACTGCAGTGTCTTCTTGTTGTAACTGGGGACTTGCGTGCGCATCACGTGGCTGCGGCAATCACTATTTCAACGTTGTATAATTCGAGCAAAGTTGGACCGCGTTTAATTTATGTAGCATCACAATAGGTAACCCTTCATATGATTCGATAAATAACCATGTGGGCTGGGTTTTGTGCGGCAACGGCTAAAACGGGGAACAAGCTGTAGAAGACGTCGTCTGTGTAAAACAAAAGGCGTAGAGCTGGGTAGCACAACAGCATTGCACATCTGTGGTAGTACTTTTTCGAGGCATCGCCTGATAATACCCTTGTCAGAATGGTGGATTTCTGGTGCATGATACGGCCGGACAAGGAAATGAGCGCGGACGGCTTCAAACAAGCCTTCCCCGAAGATTAAAGGCAAGGGGTTTCTAGTCAGAACGAGAACAAGTATTCCCGAGATAGGCCCCACAGCGATCCGAGTACAAAATGTACCAGCCAGCATGACGGCACCACAACCTACAACAGATAAGAGAGGTTTGGTTCATGGTAGCAGGTTGGCAGATCCAATGACCTCTAGCGATAGAATGGTGTGCTTTGAACCACTGTCCGGAAATGTGCCTACAATACCGATTAGTGGAATGTCTGCTGGAATCACAGAGCACTGTACAAGAGAGCCTTCGAGTGGTTGTGAATGTTTTAGGCACACCATGGAGGGAAAACTTGTTTGCTGGCTGGGTAGCGGGGCACTCGTTCCGGAACGTGGGCATTTCGATTCAAGATGGCCTGGTTGTCGATAGTTTGACATATGACCTTGCCTATATCTTCCCCGGAGCGATACGCAGGTGCGCCATTTCGGGAACTAATTGCAAGATAATGAATGTCTTGCTGATCCAGGAGTAACGACGAAATTCGATGTGGCACTGATGAAGCAGACAGATTGACTTGTGAAGAAGCTATGTCATTCCTAGAACCAATCTGCAGCACTAGTAAGAGGGGCACTCGTAACGTTAACGATCTGGCTGCAATGGGCGGCCGACTTGTAAAAACAGAGGCATGCTCTATAATTCGGTCGAGTTGGGCGTTGATGGCAAGAAATGCGCTCCCAGATGGTGGTAGTTGCGCAGCGATAGTTGTTGCCACGTGGGCGTCGCGCACACCCTGATAGGGATATTCATTACGCTGAGGATCTGTCAGCTGGACGGGACATCTTGAAATTAAGCACAGCTTCGCCAAAGTGTAGTCAACGAGGCTCTCACTGGTTGATTGGACGCGTCTGGTGAACATGTGCTGCCACTTCAAGAGCGTATGGTTGTTTCCTAATTTGCTCTCGAAGGCAGTCTTGAAATTTTCCCATATGTCGAAACAGTTTCCTGCCAGGCTCTTCCATTATGCAGCCGAGCCACGGAGCTTCCCAAGCGCTACGGCGAGGAGGGTAGATGGTATTCATGACGCCAATACTTGGGTACGCTAGAGCTCTTCAAGTCACCGGTGTGATGAAATGCTACCGTCACCATTAAAGGTTGGCACTTAATCCGAGAAGTCAGGCAACGTAGCAACTTAGACTGAAACCATCAGCCGCTGTGACAACTTCAAAAACTGTTGCAATAAGTCACTCAGCACTTTATTACTGGAAAACGACTGCTCAGCTGTCCAGTCGGAGCCACCAGATGGCTGACGGTCGTCGGCTACGTGATGAAGCAAGCGTTCAATGATTTCATCCTTCGAGTCAATCGTCTCCACATTATGGCGCGAAAGTTCATGCCGAATGAAACCCGTTGTGAACCGTTGAAGGTCTTCTACAGTGAACTCATTCCAGTTTGTAAGCGGCATTTCGGTCGATGGATGGGTGAGCAAAATCGGAGGCTTAAGGCAGGCAAATGCAATGAGGTGGGCAGCTAGCACAAAATATTTCGGCAGATCCCAGGTAGCTGGGAATCAAAGTTATGCGAAGTATGCTTAGGGAAGGTGACCGTGTTACAATTTTTTTATTGAGTGACACCTGTTGAAAAGATGGTAAATAATGTATTAGTGTTGCACGCACAGACATAGGTAGAATAGTTGCAGATGTTTACAAAACCAGTTCTTTGCTTTTGCGCAAAGATGCCAACTGGATCGTGCGTTTTACCAACACCAGAAGCTGATATGAAGCACTGATGCTCTCGAGGATGCTGGTCTTGGACACCACGACAAAAATCAACTTCAGCGCATGGCGACTAACCACAATTGACGTTAACTCGATATGACGGCTTTATGAAAGGAGTACATATGTAAAGTTCATAACAATGCGTAGGCAGCACTACAACCACTATTGACGTTCCATGAACATTAGCGTCTATTTTAAAAGTAGTTACGAGACCTGGCGCAGCTCTTTGGTGAAATGCTTCATTGCTACGAAGAATGCTTGGGTTCGGTTCCAGCTGCGACCCTGAAATTTATTCTTTGCATTCGTCGGGTCGACGCTACTGATGTTGGGTTTTTCTTTACGCTCGCGCGTTAAAATTGCCCATGTATATTCTCCTCTTTTCTGGGTAGATACTAAGTGTCAATCAACTGTGGCGCATACCAGCTGCACATAACCGCCCCTTGGCGTGTGCCTCTGTTTAGGCGGAAGTACTTAACGACGTACGCGACGGGATCATGATATTATTCATGTCTTCACCAGCGCGTCACATTCATAAAACATGTTACCCTCCCATGCTAACTTTGGTTAACGCCACGTTAAGGGGGTGACCACTAGAGCACCCAAACATATATATAACTAGTTATAACATATATATATATATATATTGTGAAGAAGAGGAAGTACTACGGCACCGAGGCAGCAGCATCGAGCGCGCAGAAGCGGCTTGAGCTCGGAAGTTGCGACTGGTGCATCGCCTTCCAAGTCTTCCAAGCACCAATTTTTCTGCTCAATAAATATTGCCACTTGGCCGCTAGTTACGGCGAGCGCAAGCCATGGCTGCCCGCGAGAATGGGAGACAATGTTCTGGGGCAGCGCGTGCTCTGGCCAGTTGTTTATTATTGAAGCAGCCATCTTGCCAGTTTTCGGTGCGTCTCCCCGCCGGCTCATTTCTTCCTAGTTGAAGACCTTTTGTAGCACGTGATAACTGGTGGAGGAGCTGGGTAACCCCCAGCCGATGTTCCAAACGCCTCCAGGTAGCCCTGTACCTGCAGTGACAACACCTGTCCACCGCTCAAGCCGAAGACTCCAAGGGCTACCTCCTGAGCGTGGCCCTCTTCCTGAAATGACGTCTGTCACACCCCCGAACGCTATCGAAGGCGCTGCAGCCTCCAACGCAGAGAAAGGCGGTGCGACCACGCATCATACGCTGTAGAAGCCACGTGTGTCGAAGGTGTTCCACGGTTCTGTCTTGGAGGATGTCGAAGGCTGGCTGGCCCAGTTCAAACGGGTTTCGAATTACAATGGTTGGACCAACTTCGACAAAATGAGGAACGTGTATTTCAGCTTGGAGGACGGCGCTCGTACTTGGTACGAAAACCGTGAGCCTTTTCCCTCGTGGAGCGTCTTTCGTCGATACCTGCTGGCAAGTTGGGCCAATCCCGGTTGCCGCGAACGAGCCGAGCGAGAGATTCAGTCGCGCCTCCAAATGCCGAATGAAAGCCTCATGATGTACGTCGAGGACATGACGAGCCTCTTTCGTCGAGCTGACTCCGACATGGCAGAAGAAAAGAAGGTCCGTCATTTAATGCGAGGAGTGAAGGAGCAGCTTTTCGCTGGCCTCGTTCGCTGTCCCCGAAAGACCGTGGAGGAATTTTTGACCGAAGCCACAACCATGGAGCAAGTGCTGCAGCAGCGCTCTACTGTGTACGAGCGGCAAGTGAGTGCCGCTTCGTCAATAGGTCAGATCAGAGGTGCTGTAGGCAACATCAACATCGAGTCTCTTTGCGATCTCATTCGATCGGTGGTGCGCGACGAACTACAAAATATTCAGTGGCAGTCCCAACCTACTGCAGAGTCTATTTGCAGCATTGACAGAAACGAAGTACGACAGGCTCTCCAAGTCCAGCCTTCCAGCTATGTCCCACCTGTCCCGGCGGGCCACATCGTGCATCATACGCAGAAGATGTAAGCCGGTATATTCCTGCTTCACCACGCTTCGTTAATTCTATGCATCAGGATGCACTTCCTTCGCTGCAGCCAATTCAGCACTTAGAAAATCGGCAGCCACTTCCCAGAAAATCCGACGTATGGCGCACACCAGACAGACGGCCACTGTGTTACCACTGTGGTGAAGCTGGACCTGTGTACCGGGAATGTCCCTACCGTCGCCTCGGACTACAGGGTTTTGCCGTCGACGCACCACGACCGAGATTTGGCAAAAGACCAAGAGCAATTCAAGATTACCTCACACAGCAGCGCATGCCACTGCGGCGGCAGTCACGGTCCCCATCCCCAAGGCGAACTTCTCCGAATTTTCGAAGCCTCCCAGGAGTGGCGCCGGCGCGCTCGCCAAGCCCTAAGCGGGAAAACTAACGACAGCGACCTTCGGTAGCGAGGCCGCTGACACTCGACGCAAGCAAGGCCTCCCACCGACGCAAGCACGGACACGGAGCGATCCCCGACGACAGCGACGAAAGCCAGAAGCAGATTTTCTCTGGATATACATGTGGTAGTCAACGGTCACCACGACGTTAGTGCGTTATTGGACACAGGTGCGGACTACTCGATCATAAGCGGGAAACTAGCAGCGCACATAAAGAAAGTTGTAACGCCTTGGTACGAAGCACAAATTCGTACTGCCGGCGGGCACGTAGTCACCCAAATCGGCATGTGCGCTATCAAAGTGAGCATTCGGGGATGTACGTTTCTCGCCAGCTGCCTCGTACTTCGTGACTGTTCCCGAGACCTAATTCTCGGAGTCGACTTTTTGCGGGAGCACAGCGCTATTATCGATCTTCGAGAGCGTACCGTGACGTTTTCGACAGCTGGATCCTCCGACATACCTGACGACATCCGTGACAGCACGCTTCGCATTTCTGCCGACAGCATCACGTTGCCTCCGCGTTCAAGCGTCCTGGTTGATGTGGTGCCTGACAAGTTACGGGATGGTGAGGTTGTCGCCGAAGGCAACTTGAAGCTTTTGTTCGCGCTAGGTATCTGCGCTGCGCGCAGCCTGGTCACGCTTTATGACGGACACTCTGCCCTACTTGTGACTAATTTTAGTAACGAGTACCGGCACCTGTTTCATGACACCGCCATCGCTTTCGCCTACCCTATCGCAGACGTTTCTGAATGCTTCGCATCTACATCAGCCAACGACGGGCTTTGACCGACACCAAGCGACGTGACTTCACTACTTGGAAAAGTCGACATCAACTCGACCCTCTCGGAACAACAACAGACCGAGCAACGTGAACTGCTATATCAATTTAAAGAATGCTTCGCGTCCACCACGAAGGTTCGTCAGATATCGATCGCCAAACATCAAATAATTACGTATACCGACGCCTCGCCCATAAAACAACATCGTTACCGCGTTTCGGCAAAGGAACGTGACGTTATAAATACTCAAGTCAAAGAGATGTTGCAAGATGACATTACCCAACTTTCGAAAAGTGCCTGGTCATTTCCGGTCGTGCTCGTGAAGAAAAAAGATGGATCACTACGCTTCTGCGTAGACTACAGGAAACTTAACTGCGTGACTAAAAAAGACGTCTATCCGCTGCCTCGAATCGACGATTCCCTCGACAGACTGCGGCGAGCCAAGTATTTTTAATCAATAGACTTGAAAAGTGGCTACTGGCAGATCGAAGTTGATGAATGAGATCGTGAAAAAACCGCCTTTGTTACACCGGATGGCCTATATGAATTCAAAGTGCTTCCCTTCGGCCTCTGTTCTGCACCTGCGACATTCCAGAGAATGATGGACACTGTTCTTACCGGTCTAAAGTGGCACACGTGCTTAGTTTACCTCGATGATGTTGTCGTGTTTTCTTCCACCTTTGAGGAGCACCTGAAGCGTCTGCAGAATGTGCTGGAAGCGCTCCGCTCTGCTAACCTCACACTGAAGCCAGAAAATGCCATTTCGGTTATAAGGAACTTACGTTTCTCGGCTATGTTGTCAGTGCGGATGGTATTCGACCAGGCCCTGACAAAAGTATCGCCGTGGCCTCGTTTCCTGTTCCACGTGATAAGAAAGCAGTGCGTCGCTTTCTGGGGCTCTGCGCGTACTACCACCGCTTTATAGCCAATTTTCCTGGGATTGCTGAACCACTCACTCGACTCACTCGTGAAGATGTTCCATTCGTCTGAGAGAAAGAACAGGACGCAGCTTTCTCCGAACTACAGGAGCGTTTGCAGACACCACCAGTCCTCGCTCACTTTGACCAAGACGCTGATACTGAAATTCATACTGACGCCAGCAACGTGGGTCTTGGTGCTGTCCTCGTACAACAACAGGAGGGCACAGAGCGAGTGATAGCGTACGCTAGCCGCACTCTTTCCCGCGCCGAGGTCAACTAATCCACGTCAGAAAAGAGTGCCTCGCTGTTGTATGGGCCAGTATGAAATTTAGGCCTTACCTTTACGGACGCCACTTCAAGGTAGTGACCGACCATCATTCGTTGTGCTGATTAGCCAACCTACGGGACCCGTGTGGGCGACTGGCACGATGGAGTCTTCGTCTGCAGGAATACGATTTCACGATCGCTTACAAATCGGGCCGCAAGCACGAAGATGCTGATTCATTATCCCGTGCACCTGTCGAAGTTTGTGGCCACGACATCGAGGATGACGATGGTTTCCTTGGGGCCCTTACAACAATAGATCTGATTACGCGACAGCGTGCGGACGATGAAATTCGCACAGTTATCGAAAACCTTGAAGGACGCAACTCGTCCATACCTCGATGTATTTCTTGAAGTCCGTCATCGTTCTGTCTGCGAGATGGGGTCCTGTATAAGAAAAACTCCAACCGCAATGAGAGAACCTACCTTCTAGTCGTGCCAACAGACATGCGTGACGACATTCTTCTTGCCTACCACGATGAGCCCACATCTGGTCATTGAGGTTCCTCTCGAACTCTCGCTCGTGTTCGACAAGCATACTACTGGCCTAAGCTTTCTGCGTCAGTTAAGCGATACGTGAAAAGCTGCCGGGAATGTCAACGCCGCAAATTCCCGCCACTAAATCCCGCGGGGCTTCTTCAACCAATACAACCACCCAGAGTGCCATTTGATCAAATAGGAATGGATTTACTGGGGCCCTTTCCACTATAATCTGCCGGCAACAAGTGGATCGTAGTAGCCACCGACTATTTGACGAAGTACGCCAAAACAAAGGCACTACAACGCGCTACTGCTTCCGACGTCGCCCAATTCTATATGGACCAGATCGTTCTTCGCCATGGCGCCCCGTCGTGCGTAATCACAGACAGAGGAAAAGCATTCACGGCCCAGCTCATTCATGACGTATTCAAGCTCAGCTACACGAGCCATCGCAAGGCCACGGCATATCATCCACAGAGCAACGGCTTGACAGGGCGACTCAACAAGACCATCGCTGACATGTTATCTATGTACGTAGATGTCCAGCATAAGACCTGGGACCAGGTGCTACCATACGTCACATTCGCGTACAATACTGCAGTCCAGAAAACGACTCGATTCACGCATTTCCGTCTTGTCTATGGACGTGAGGTTCAGACCATGCTGGATGCGATGCTTCCACACGATTGCGACGCTTTGTTAACTTTTGATGCTGTGCAGCTTGCCCAGTACGCCGAAGAAGCACGCCAGTTACACGCCTACACATTACACACCAGCAGAGTACAGACGCATGCTATTACAACGCTCGCCATCGACAAGTTGAATACCATCCAGGCGATCAAGTTTGGGTGTGGAATCCAGTTCGATGCAAGGAATTGTCTGAAAAACTGCTAAGTCGCTTCTTCGGACCAAAGTCTTGCGACGCGTGAGCGATGTGAACTACGAGGTAGTCTCTGACGGCGCCTTCTCACCACGACGGCGAAGGTGCTCCTCAGAGATTGTCCACGTGGTGCGCCTGAAGCCGTACTTCACGTGGTAGGGCGACTGCGCATGAACCATATCGCTGTTTTTGTGTATGCCCGTATTTTCTGTTGGTTCGCCCCGACTTTGCCTTTGTACTTTCCGAGCATCAGAGTGATGCCTTTTTTTTTCTCAGAGGGGGAATAATGCCACTTGGCCGCTAGTTACGGCGAGCGCAAGCCATGGCTGCCCGCGAGAATGGAAGACGATGTTCTGGGGCAGCGCGTGCTCTGGCCAGTTGTTCATTATTGAAGCAGCCATCTTGCCAGTTTTCGGTGCGTCTCCCCGCCGGCTCAGTTCTTCCTAGTTGAAGACCTTTTGTAGCACGTGACAATATCCTTTATAATTGGTGGAGGTGCTGGGTACCGTCCCCTACACCTTCCCGCTACCATCCTGGAACTCCGTTCTCGACGGCTACCTTCTGCTATGCCGGACGCCGATCAGCAGACGCTTCCATCTCTTCCGGCCACCTGTCAAGGCAGTGTTTTTCAGCGGGAGCCTCAAATTTTCAGCGGAACCGACGACAACGACGTTGAATATTGGCTCTCGCCTTTCAAACGGGTGAGCGCTTTAAACAGATGGACGGACGCAGATAAGTTGACACGCGTGTCGTTCTACCCCGCGGGTGTAGCCAGCCTTTGGCTTAAAAACCACGAGGCAGACGTCCGAACGTGGCCGCAACTTAAAACGTCGATTGTAGCAGTATTCAATCGACCTGCCGTCCGAAAACTTCGTGCCGAGCAACGTTTACACACACGCGCACAAGAAACGGGTGAAAGGTTCACTAGTTACATAAAAGACGCCGTCGATTTGTGCAGAGACGTGAATGCCGCAATAACGGAAGCTGAAAAATATAAGCACATCCTCGAAATGATTGACGGGGACGCTTTTCAAATACTCTTGGCGAAAAGCCCGACCATTCTTGACGACGTAATTAGCCTCTGCCAAAGCTACGATGAATTGCGGAAGCAGCGAGCTCTGACAAGATGTCCTCCACCGCACGATTTGGTATTACTGTCTAGTGTGATCAATGGTCACGACCAAGCGTCACTAATAGCCGAAATAAAAGCATTTGTCCGTGAGGAAGTCGCAAGACAGCTTTCCTTGGTGCCCTTCACACCAGAACCTACCACAACATTACCGTCGTCTCTTCGTGGCGTCACTTTCACTTTCACTTTCACTTTATTTCCTTAAAGACCCCACAGGGGGGATGTTACATAAGGGGTGGGTTGTACAACAAAGATACAAAAGCCACAGGTTAACATTGCAGATGCATTGACACACATTGAATAAAACGTGATGGACAGGTTATTGAAACAACATCGTGGGGAAGGTCATTCCATTCTTTGGCGGCGCGGCAGAGAAATGATGCAGAAAATGTTGAGGTGCCAGATCGGGGTCGGAAGACTTGAAGTGGGTGGCCAGTGCGCGGAGAAATGCGTGCGGCGGGAGCGATGTAAGGTGGTTGGTGGAGTGAGCTGTGATACAACTTGTGGTACAGTGACAACGTAGCAATTCTGCGGCGAAGGGAAAAACTTAATAGACCGGATTGATTTTTAAGGGATGAAACACTGACATCGTAAGAATAAGAAGAATGAATGAAGCGAGCGGCACGATTTTGAACTGCTTCGATAGCGTTGATCAGATAAACTTGGGGAGGGCTCCAGATGGGTGATGCGTATTCTAGTTTGGACCGGACTAGCGACTGATAGGCCACAAGACGAACGTGATACGGTGAGTGACGTAGGTGACGTTTTAGAAATCCTAATGATCGGTTGGCTGATGAAATCATGTTAGTGATATGCGTTCGCCAGGAAAGATCAGGGGTGAATGTTACACCAAGATACTTATAGGATACGGCTGTTTCGACTGGCGTGTTAGCAATTTCATAGGAAAATTGGAGTGGGTTTTTGCGGTGGTGGAAGGAAACTAATTTGCATTTGTTAGGATTAAGGGTCATAAGCCAATGGTCACACCAGTTTACTACTTCATTAAGGTCATTCTGTAGTGCTGCTTGATCAAAAGTGTTGGTTATTTTGCGGTAGATGACACAATCATCAGCAAACATACGAAGGTTGCAGGATAAATTGTTAGGTAAGTCGTTAATGTAGATTAGGAACAAAAGCGGGCCAAGGACAGATCCCTGTGGCACTCCAGACCTAACAGGAAGCGAGTTGGATTTGACGTTGTTAACGAAAACAAACTGAGAGCGGTTAGTCAGAAATTGAGCAATCCAATTAAAAAGTTCAGCTGGTAGATTTATTTGAGAAAGTTTTTTTAGTAGGCACTGGTGAGGGACTTTGTCGAAAGCTTTAGTGAAGTAAAGAAAAATAGCATCACTTTGGAGGTTACCATCAAGGTTAGCATGCAGGTCGTGAAGGAAAAGGGCTAGTTGGGTTTCGCATGAGCGGCCTTTTCGAAATCCGTGTTGAGAGGAATGAAAGAAATTGTTAGAATCAAGAAAATGCATGACATGAGTGTATATGACATGTTCCATGAGTTTGCAACACACGCTGGTTAAAGATATGGGACGATAATTTAACGGGCAGTCTCTTTTACCTGTCTTGTGAACCGGAATGACCTTCCCACACTTCCAGTCGAGAGGCAGAATACCTGAGGAAAGTGACTTGGAAAACAGCAAAAACAAAAACTCGGCTGATATGTGCTTTGTGTTCTTTAACAGCATGGATGTATTTTGGTCGGTACCCGCCGATGATGACAGTTTCATTTTTTCTATTAAAGACAGGATACCATTGGAACCTATGTTAAAGGGTGGAATTTCAGGCAGATTAACAGAGACTAATTCTGTTTCAACGGGGTCAGATTTAATCGTAAACACAGACGAAAAGGCGGCATTGAATATATCGGCACATTCTGAACAACTTAATTCTTGACCAGTATCATTAGTAAGGGTGATGGGGAGCGTGTTAGGAGGGTTTATTATTTGCCAGAAACGCTTCGGTGAATCAGCTAGAATTTTCGGAAGTTCCATATGAAAAAATGAGTACTTGGCGTTGCGCACTTCACTTGAATATGCTTTCTCGTCAACCTTGTATTTTTCCAATGCAGAATCAGTGTTTTTATTCTTCGCAGCCCGAAAGAGGCGTTTTTTCTTATTTTCAAGTCTTTTTAATGTTTTAGTAAACCAAGGTTTTTGGCGGGTGGGACGAAACCTTATTTTAGGGATAAATTGGTCAGCTAGCTGGTTTAACTTGTTTTTGAAGATTAACCAGTTATCGTTAATGGGTCGCTACCAGAAACCATCACGGAACGTCGGAAGAAAAACTTCAAGTTCTCGAGTGATGGCCGCGCAGTTACCCTTGTCATATGACCTAATAGTTTTAGTGCAGGCTTGGCACATTTCAGGAACGAAGGTAAAATTAGCGTGAATGACCTTATGGTCACTTATTTCATCAAGATATGTTATAGAAGAAAGGCTCTCAGGATTAGTTGTTAAGATTAGGTCAAGAATGTTAGCAGTATCTCGAGTAGCACGTGTAGGTTGTGTTATCAACTGAGTGAGATTAAAGTTGAGGCAAACATCAAAGAAATCGTTGGCCTCCTTTGCATTGGGTGCAGGTGAAGTAAGATTACACCAATCAATGTTAGGAAAATTGATGTCCCCCATCATTCAAGAAGAGGTCGCCGAGGCCTTACCAGCTGCTCGCGAGCAGAATCTTGTGGCTGGTCCTCTAACCTACGCCGCGGCTGCAGCCATGCCAACTCGCAAGGCTCCTGCGCCTCCGTTACAGCCTCGCGCGAGCTATCCGCCAGCTCCAGTCCACTGGACCAGTGCTAACACCGCCAACCCGTGGCCCACCCTCGACAATCACCCGATATGTTACGCTTGTCGATACCTCGGACATGTCGCAAGGTAATGCCGCCGCCGGACCCATATCACCAATAAAAACCGCCGTGAGCCTTTCTTCCCGCTTGACTCCAACGCGCAACACGGTTCTTTCACTCCAATGCCAGCCCGCTGACAGGACAACCACCGCCCTCGTTCGGGACGTCTTCGCTCGCCCTCTCCACGCCGCCGCTCGCCTTCTCCTATGCGTCAACAGCCCGCGCCTAACAAGAAAAAAAACTAGACGACGCAGTTCCTGAGGGAAGAACTGCGCAAGTTTTGGTTTGCCTAAGTCCTCATTTGTCACCTACCGATGTTATTGATGTGTTCGTCGAAAATATCCCTACTGTCGCTCTTGTAGATACCGGTGGAGCTGTTTCTCGCATAGATGTTAGATTTTCCTGCTCTATTCGTAAGATTACGACGCCTTTCTCCGAATTATTGCTTCGCACAGCCAGTGCGAAGCGATAATCTGGACCTCTTCAACCGACCACAGTATGTACAGCGCGCGTGATAATTCAGGACGTTCTGTATACTCTAGAGTTCATGGTTCTTTCATCGTGTTCCCATAGTATTATCTTGGGATGGGACCTTTTGTCGCGTCATAACGCCGTAATCGACTGTGCTAGGGCTGAGGTTGAATTTTGCTCACTGGATGACCAAGCGTCCGTCGACACCCAGTCTGCCGCTAAACTTGTCGTTAACGATGACACCTACATCCCTCCATGCTCTTTTATGTTCGTGCCAGTTTCATGCAGCGCCATATCCGACGGCAGGGTCTTCTTCACACCATCTCCAATATTCGTCACCCGAAGAGCCCTCCCCCTGCCTTTTGCTGCTCTCGACCTTGTAGAGCGCTCAACCACAATGTCAATTTATAATCATGAGTCGTTGTCTTTATCCCTACTTTGTCACGAGTACCTTGGCCACGTCGGGGCAATCAGTTCTACCAGAATTATATTCGTTCCCGATGAGGTGCCTTCTACCTCCGTCTGTGAACTGGCTGTCGTCTCAGCGGCTGACTCAACGTAGGCAAACATATTTAAACCATTCATCGCTGCAGATTTGACATCTTCGCAGCGTTTACAACTCCTTATCATTCTTGAGTGGTACCGCCATTCTTTCGACGCTGAACAAACATCTCTCGGCCATGCCTTAGCAGTAGAACACCACATCGACACTGGGTCCCACTCACCGCTGCAACAACGATCATTTCGCGTGTCCGCTACAGAACGCCGCGTCATTGCTGACCAAAGAGACGACATGCTTCGCAGAGGCGTCATTTCGACCTTCACAGAGTCCATGGGCGTCTCCAGTGGTCCTCGGCAAAAAGAAAGACGGTTCTATTCATTTCTGTGTCGATTTCCAGCGATTGCACAAAATCACGCTGAAGGATGTCTATCCACTACAGCGCATTGACGATGCTTTGGACAGTTTACAGGATGCCGAGTTCTTTCCCTCGTTAGAGTTGCAGTGAGGCTACTGGCAGGTGCCTATGGCGAGGTCGGTCGCCCCAAAACCGATTTTGTCAAGCCAGACGGCTTATATGTATTCACCTTCATGCCCTTCGGACTTTGCAACGCACCTGCAACGTTCGAACGAATGATGGCCAACATCCGGCGTGGACTAAAATGGAAGATATGCTTGTGTTACCTCGATGATATCGTGGTCTTCGGCCCTAACTTTGACACCCACTTACGTCCCCTTCAGCACGTCCTTACTTGCTTGACTAACGCCGGTTTGCAAATAAACCTCAAAAATGTCAATTTGCCATGCGTCAACTGAACATTTTGGGCCACGTTGTTTCCGCGGAAGACATCCTCCCGGATCCCGAGAAATTGCGAGCTATTACGGCGTTTCCGCAACCTGCCACCATCAAAGAACTTCGAAGTTTCATCGGCTTGTGTTCGTATTTCCGGCGATTTGTCCGAAACTTCGCGTCTATTATATCACCTTTCACGCAACTTCTCAGCAACTGTAAAGACCTCTTATCGTGGTCCCCTGCCTGCGACAAGTCTTTCACCACCTTGCGATAGCTTCTCACGACGCCACACATTCTACACCATTTCGATCCTGAAGCTCCAACTGAAATTCACACCGACGTCAGTGGTGTAGGTCTTAGTGCTGTGCTCGCACAGCGTAAACCGGAGCATCAGGAATACGTCGTGGCATAACCTACTCGCACACTTACCAAGGCTGAAAGCAAGTACAGCGTCACAAAAAAGGAGTGCTTGGCCATTGTGTGGGCCTGTGGTAAAAAAACGCGGCCTTGGAGAGTGTGCGTCATGCTTTGACGTGGAAAATCGGTTTGCGGGGCCGATTTAGTATTTCAGAATGCGCGGGAATCATCATAATGGTGATAGCGGTAAAACTATAAGCTCACCTATCCGCGTGCTCATGCGCGTACCACGTGAAAGGCTCCCGAGCCACGGGGACAGCTCGGCTAACCCCAGAGAGCAGAGCGCAAGGACATGTTCGGGCCACGCCCCGGCTGCTCGTTCTGACCCTCCGTGTCCAGGCCTCGTCTCGGCGTTGAAGTCCTCGGGTGCCTCCTGGACTGGGCACCGCCCCACCTCACCCCAGAGAGCAGAGAGCAAGCACAAGTTCGGGCCACGCCCCGGCTGCTCGTTCTGACCCTCCGTGTCCAGGCCTCGTCTCGGCGTTGAAGTCCTCGGGTGCGTCCTGGACTGGGCATCGCCCCACCTCACCGCCACGTTGGTCTGAAGCAACGTTCGTCACGGCCAGCTGCTGTTCTGGTCTCGGAGCGAGACGCTGTCCCAGGTCTGTTCGCGGCAGTCGGCGGTACGCTGTTCTCGGTGGTGTACAGGCAAGCCCAGGCGTTGACCACCGTACTGGGATTCCCCTGGCGGTTATCATCTAGACCGGGCCCCGCCTCGGTACGAACTCCGCAAGCACAAGGCACACTGCCTTCTGACTACCAGGGAGCTCAAGGTCAAGCCGTTCCCACCCTCCCTGTAAATAACATCTGTAAATAAATGTTTTTCAGCAGCAGCAGCCAGACACGTAGAAGAATGTCGCCAGTTAGCTCGTCGCTTTACCTGTGATGACCAAAACAGACAAAAAGCAATTCATGATGCCCAGACCTCAACTCCCGTTTTTCTTCCGGGTGCTCTTGTGTGGCCGTCAGTGCCGCATCGCACACCTGGGCTCTCTTCCAAACTTCTGCCAAAGTACGATGGGTCATATTGTATTCTCGAACAAACTTCGCCAGTAAATTACCCCATTGAGCCTTTTACGCCACCGTCAGACTTGCGACGTCGCAACCGCGAGGTTGTACACGTCCAGAGGCTCAAGCAGTACCACGGTTCAACGCCGCCTGCACAGGACTAAGTCGCCAGAATGGCTCCTTTTTTTTGTTTCTCCGCGCGGCCATTCTAAAGAAGAGGTAGTACTCCGGCGCAGAGGCAGCAGCATCGAGCGTGCAGCAGCGGCTCGAGCTCGGAAATAGCCGCTGGTGCATCGCCTTCCAAGCCTTCCAAGCATCAACCTTTCCGCTCAATAAATCTCCTTTATTATATATATATATATATATATATATATATATATATATATATATATATATATATATATATATATATATAAACGTGTTTTTTTTCTACGTTTCGGCCTAGAGGATGGCCTTCATCATCCTGATGAAGGGCAGACTCTAGGCCGAAACTTTGAAATAAACCACGTTGTGACCACTCACGGAGGATCTACTGGACTATCTGCAACGTTACGGCCACTCAACCGCCATGCCTATATATATATATATATATATATATATATATATGTATATAAAACTTGTCACATAATATATAACTAGTTGCTTTAAGATACACTAAAACTCTAGATATATAATGAGACGCAACAAGAGAATTTTTCCTCGTGAATTGCAACGAAATGAGGGGCTAATGCACCGGCGTTACACATGCGTTCGTGTCTCCGCGGTTAGCACATCGAGCAGACAACAGCCATGGAACCGGAAGTAACGCTCCTACGTGTTCGTGCACTCAATATGCTCATCTATTCTACCGCGCCTAAGCCAACGTTTCCAAACACATCAGTCTTTAAGGTGGTAGTGCCACTCCGGGCGCAACCACTCCGTCTTTTACCCATTATTTGCGGATGCACTGGGCTCGCTGCAATTCACAAAGAAACTGAATTTGGCTACATCATAAAGCATATTATCCCCTATATTCAATTACATCTAGTGTTAATGCCTGGTCGGAAGCGTTACCTAGTAGCAATGGAAATAGTGTGACAAACTAAAACATTTCTTGCTGTACAAGCCTTCTTTGTACTGCGAGCACGGCAAAACTATTCAATTTAACAAAGCGGAATTCACCGCGACTTTAGACAAAGTGCCTTTTAAGGTTTCTATTAAGAGATGTTGGAGATAAACTAATTAGTAATTTATTTACGTTTCAGTGAAAATGGGCGAAATAATGAAGGTTTGTGTAGGAATATCTTTTTTCTTTTCATAGCAAGGCCACAATATTTAGCGACTATTAGTAGAATACATTTCGCTTGACTTCCATGCGAAGTCGCTTAGTGCTCTGAGGAAAACTTGATGAATTATTTTTGTGTAATTGGGCAGTTTAAGGCTGTAATTGGTCACGCTTTACCGATGAATTGATAAAACTATACAAGCTGATACTTTTAACTTCTTTATTATAACGAAGCAGCAGGCCGTTTTCTTTGATTCTGTAAAAAGAATTTTTTTTCTTTATTAGGGAATCTACAAGACAGCATTAAAAAACTCACTGTTTTTTCTTTCAGACGCAAACTACCAACAAGTATTGCAAATTAGTAGATGCATATTGTGTGTTGTATGAAAAATCGACTTGTTTTATGTGAGCTCAAACGTTCGCCGATCGGGGTGCAATTAAACATAATAAAACGGGTAAAACAGGTATGAAAGATATCACCAGGCTTCATAGTTTGCCTCACAAAGTAAGTCTAGTCGCCGCGCGTAACAAACACTGACCTTAAAAGGAGGAGGGCTGAGTAATAAATCCCTTCCACTAGCACCACGTCAGCAGGTGGGGTGGTGTCATCAACTGGCAAGCAGTTTCGGTACTACCGGAAAACTGTGTGTTCGTCACACTCTTGCAGAACCAGCGTTTTCCCACCTCGTTCTATGGTGAGTGTCTTCGAGGTTCAGCAGCTCGTGTTTCACGCGTTTCTTTGAGTTTTTAGGGGCGAAGCTCCTTATAGCGGCACCCATTCGTCCCTCGTAGTGATTGTGTGTAACAATTGTTACATTTTGACCTCCAAGGTGGTGCTGGAGGGAGATTTCATCTGAGCGTTGTTGAACAATAAAAAATAGTGCGCAATGTACATGTCAATGACTGCTAATTGGGAATGAGAGACAGGAGCATTCGGCTTTTAGTTAACGCGCACGCTGCGATCCCCATTAGCAGCCATTGGCATGAACATTGAGCACTATCTGACATGAAAGGGTTTCTACATTATGCTAGCTGGGTGCGACCTCCTTAGTTTAAGAAAGGTTTAGCGAGCGCTGAGCCCCAGTGCCATGAATACAATGAACTGGTATATACGATGAATGAACTCGGGGTGGTTAAAGGTGGGAAGAAGATACGAAGCGAAATCCGTAAGAAAGTAAAAGCCGAGATCTCCTGTCTCTCATTTCCCATTGTCAGCCATTGGCATGTACATTGAGCACTACCTGACAGGAAAATGTTTCTACGTTATACTTGCTGGGCGTAACCTCCTTGGTTTTAGAAAGATTTAGCGAGCGTTGGGCCGCAGTGCCATGAATACAGTGAACTAGTATGTAACATATACTCGAGGTGGTTAAAGGTGGGAAATAGACCCGAAGCGGAAGCCGTAAGAAAGTGTGCGTGTGTTACCTCTCGTTTAGTTCTTGGAATGTCCGCTGAATGGCGGTGCTTCTATATGGGCACTATATTATGAAAAGATGCGAAATGGTGGTACTTGGAGTGTTGAATAGATGGAAGAATGGACACACAGACAGATGCATGAATGGACGCATGAATGGACGCAGGGGTGGATGCATGGACGAACACAGGGACAGACGAATGAACAGACACACGCACGGACGGGTGGACGGACGCATGAACGGTCACACAGACGGCCACATGGACGGACGGAAGCAAGAACAAATGGATAGACGAATGCATAGCCGCACTCTCCATCATTCACTCCATTGATATGCTGCCAATTTTTTTCATGCCTGTCAGGTTCGAAATTGTGAAAGGATAGATTTAAACTGACATGCCGTGTGAATGGTATATTTATATATCCGGCGACAATCTAATAAGAAAAGGTAAAGTGTACCACTATTCAATTGTATAATGCGCGTCCAACTATCGCCGCTCTTCACTATGACGTAATAGTCCCAATGAGCCAATCACTAATTCAGGATGGCTCTGTCCCGACGAGAGGTGATGTGCCACTGCACCGATTCTGGCAGGCGTCCATTCGGTTTTTCAATCCGAAGCATTTCTTGGTGAACTTCGGCGACTTTGAGCGTATCCACCTATCTAGACGCCCACGACTTTTAGCTCTCCTGGCCGTTTGGATAATGGTGTCGATACCAAATTTGGTATGATATAACATGACTGTATGAAAAATATATTTGACTAGACAAAACATGAAAGTCTCGACATGCCTGTCATAAATGTCATGATTTACATTTCATGGTCTTGCTGCTCTCGCGGTGGTTTCGTTCACATGGCATGTTGCAAAACTGGTATAGTATCACACAATGGCATGGCAAACACAAGCAGGAGACCCTGACATGAAAATCATGATATGCATGTCATGTAACAACATGACTACATGCCACATTTTTGTTGCACTCGCTGCGGTTTCCATAGCGTATCATATACCAAAATTGGTTTACGGGACGTGAATGGACGACGAAGGTATGTGACAGTCGCAAACATAATATTCATGAGATACGTGTTATGTAACAACATAACTACATGCCACGCTCATGATGCGCTGGCAGCCGTTTCGCCTGCTTCGCCTATACAAAAATTTGGTTTTACGGGATGTCAATGGACGACGAAGGTATGATACTGGTGAAAACATGATAAACATGAGATGCGTGTCATGTAACAACTTGACTACATGCTACGCTCATAATGCGCTCACGGCCGTTTCGCTGGCTACACATCTACGACACTCGGTATTACGTGACGCGAATTGACGACATAGGCAAATGATACATCTGAGGCACTCTAACGCAGCGCCTCCAGAATACCATTCACCAATTTCTTGCACAGAACATCAAATAAATGTTTTGTTCACTCTCTCCACACGCAAGACTATCATCTTTCGACGACATTTGCTGATTAACGCTCAGATACGGGACCAACTTTTTTGTGAAAGAATGGCGATAGCCGGGCTTTATGGAACTTCTGTGGCACATATTTGTTAGCGATGATGATAGTTTCTCGCAGCCGCCATAGACTTTTGTGTTGCATTGTCTAGGGTAACTGTCGCTGTCATGCTTTTAGTCAACCACTAGAAAGCAAAGGAAATGACCTAATTTTTATGCACTCACCTGATGGTTGGGTGAAGTGCTCCCTTTTTTTTCTGTGGACCAGGGGTAATCAACTTTGAACAAATGTACGGCATAGATTTTGCGGGAGCTTAAAGTGATTCGCTGTTAAAAAAGACACGCTGTTAAGAATGATGGCTCTTTGGTTTCTATAGAAGGCGTCTATTCGCAGTGTTTTTAAAGCTAGTTAAGATATCTTCTTCATGCTATACATCGCCGCAGCAATTGACGAAGCCCTTCTCGCTCCTGAGGTGCGTGATTACCAGGCACTAACTGTTCACAAAACGTCAGATCGCTGGACACTTTAGCTACTTAGAAATGTTTATAGAAAATAAGCCATGCGCACAAACGCTGAGACAAGATAACAAATCAAGCAAAAGGAATTACGAATTTTGACTGAGAAGACGCAGTGCGGCGAAAAATTATGGAGACACAGAAACTTGTCTGCGCATTTGCATAAACAAAATACATCTGTTCATCAGGCATTGGGATAAGTAAATAACTCATCATTGCGTAATTTAACAGACAGCTCTCTCAAATATATGCTGCCGCTAGTATCCATATGCCAGACCCGAGACCTTAGAAGGCTTTTTTTCATTATTGTACCTGCCTAAGCGACACACTGAAGAAACTTAGCTTGGTATTCCGGAGCTCTTAGCTTGTCTAGAAAGTGAAAATGCTGAATATTGCCGTAGTCCTTTTCTTGCGTCTGTGTTGTCAGTGACACAAGATAAGAGTGACAGTGTGCTGCCAGAAAAAAATTCGTTCTATACATTGTTCGTTCAACAACACTGGGCATCTTGTGAACAACCTGCCTCGTGTGTTACATTTAATATTTGAGGGAAGACGAAGTGTTGCTGTAGCTGAGTATTTGCCGTTGATCTTCAGACTTTTCACTTATTTTCGCAGTTATACGGGGAACATAGTTCCCTTTTCAACGACGATGGAAGTGGACTCATCTGCACGCCCACCCGAGTTGCCAGCGATAGCGCCAGCAGCCTCAAGGAAGCGAAACTGCCTTTTCTGTGACAGCGAGACTACCCTCATTGACACTGCCGAGAGTGTCGACAGCTCCGATAACGAATACGTGACCGTCATGAGCCAGAAAGCAAAATGAAGGATGCTCAGGGCATCCATGGACGCATCTGCTGGGAAGGCCCCGCAAAGCCCACCGAGGTACACCGTCCTATTCTTGCCTACGCAACCATCCACCAACATGAGACTACTGAACGGGCAAGCTGTATCTTTAGAGCTGGAGGCACTGGTGCCGAAGAGTATTAAGGATATCAGAGTGAATCCCCGGGAAAATGTTGTAGCAGAGGACGTCGCTCAAGGGTCAGCGTTAGATTCACTGAGCAAAGTTATCGTCCTTGGCGGCATGAATGTTCACACTATCATTCCGCTAGGAAATCAGGCAACTACAGGCGTCATATATGGCATCGATGTGACCATCTCGAACGAAGATCTGCCGATTCCTATTAAGCCTGCTAATGATGGGCCCCAAATACTACAGGTGTGCCGTCTAGGGAAGTCGAGATGTGTGAAGATAGACTTTGAGAGTGATTGCCTGCCGACACATGTTAAGATGGGTCATTTCCGACATGCTGTGCGGCCATTTATCCCTAAGCCGCTTCAGTGCCGGAAATGTCAGAAATTCGGTCATGTCTGTGGAAATCCTACAACATGTTCTCGTTGTGGTGCACCACATTTTGCCGACAACTGTAAGGCTAATTCCTATAAATGCCCGAATTGCCAAGGTCCCCATGACGCCGCATCAAAAGAGTGTCCGAAAATAAGGCAGGAGATTTTGGTTTTGAAGAAAATGGTGAGGGACCGTTCGACTCACCGAGAAGTGGTTGCTGTCGTCAGGCGACATCGTCCTCGTCGCCGACGCTCAACTAGAAAGCCTGGCCACAGTATCAAGTCTTCTGTAAAGCCTCCTTTTCTTGAATTGGCTTCACTGCCACCGCCGCACAGAAGGAACACGTCCACTGAGAATGCTACCCCTGAAAAGGAGGCTCTGGAAGAAGCATGGCAATCACTTCCAACAATAACCCCTGCAGAAAAACTGGAACGTGCACCGGTAGCACCACTTTCTGCATCTCCCCAAGATGAGGTGACAGAGCATGACTGAGAAATTTCGACGATGATCAAGACTCTCATCAACGCCATTCGCATGCTTATAGGCAACACGAACGCGCCTACAGCATGATGCGCAATGCAAGTATTGGATGCCCTTAGTCCAGTGCTTGCCAACTTCGCATAGACAAAATGGCTCTTTCACTGCCTTCATTCCGAGACGAAGTACGTAGTGTGACAGTTTAACAGTGGAATGCCAGAGGACTTAAATCACGGATCTCATGTTTTCGACATTACGTTTTCCGCAACATATTTCCTATATTAGTAATATGTGAACCAAATTTGTCACAAGCGATAAAGCTTTCTGGCTACGAAGCCTTCCCTTCATCGACTTGTGGTGAGCCCAGCAAAGTAATTATATATATCCGCACAGATTTAACCTACATTCCACATTTGGTGCAACGCCAAAACGGAAATCAATACGTATGCCTCCGCGTTGCAAAGAAGAAGGTAGCCTCACACTTATCGGCGCATACATCTCACCATCTGGTCAGTTCGATGGAGAAAATTCACATGACATCTTGACCACTACACATGGACCCTGGATTGTTATTGGTAATTTTAATGCTCATCACTTGCTTTGGGGAAGCACGAAGATTGTTTCCAGAGGCCGGAAACTTGCTGAATTCACCTCACGCCACGAACTTAACGTTATGAATGACGGCAGTCCAACATATTTGCGTGGTTCGAGATATACCAGTTGCTTGGATCTTGCATTGGCTGCACGGCAATTCACCCAACAAGTGCGATGGTTCACTGATATTGAGACTCACTGCAGTGATCATATTCCAACGTATCTGAAGGTCACAGATTTTGCAACTTTCTCCTCATCAACTAACAGAAGAGTTATTTGGACAATGTACAAGGCAAAGGTGAAAGATGCATGCGATGATATCGTGTGCGGCCTCGAGCAGGTAATGAAAAATGTGATGGAAGAGGTTACGTGCGCCTTTAAAAGGACATAAAAGTGTACAGAATTCGATATAGAACCTAAATGACTACGAACGATTCGTAGGCGGGCGGAGAGGAGGTACAGCCGCACTAATTTGCTTCATGACCTCCGAGACGCTCGACGTCTACAAAAGAAAATCCAACGTCGAATGAACAAGCTGGAGGGCCAACGGTGGCAAAAATTTTGTGAATCACTCGATCCTCGCAAGCCTATGTCCCATATATGGAGGACGGTGAGTGGCTTTGGCTCGACTCCACAACATCGCCCATTCAGCACATTGGCTCTCCATCAAGGCCGCCTGCAGGTTGACGTTGCTGAAGATTTCGGCGTGAGGATTGCGGGTATTGTGGGTTACCATGAGTGACGAAGATTTTGGGGATGCTCCCGTAGCACGAGTTTCTGATGCGAATATGCTTTTCTCACTCGAGGAACTGGATGCAGCTCTAGCCACCTGCAGACGTTCATCGTCACCTGGGTCGGGCGGTATTACATACGCTGCTTTATTCCATCTTGGAAGACGCGGCCGAGATCAGGTACTAAAATGCTACAACCAGTCATGAAACGATGGCGTTGTTCCAGAAGGGTGGAAATCCAGCTGCGTGATACAAATCTTCAAATCTGGAAAGTCGCCGCTTAATCTGACAACATATCGACCCATTGCGCTATCCAGCAGCGCAGAGAAAATAATGGAAAGAATGGTTCTGACACGCCTCGAGTGGTATCTTGAACGCTATAATATATACTTAGAGGCCATGGCTGGTTTCCGAAGAGGCCGCTCTTCTATTGATAATGTCATCGACCTCGTAACCTCTGTGCAACAACAGAAATACCTCAAGCGCATCTCGGTTGCAATGTTCCTCCTTGTGGAAAGTGCATACGACAACGTAACGCACGATGCCATCCTAGCTGCCTTGGTGAACATTGGAACCGGTGGACAAATGTTTCGATAGATTCGGAGCTACCTACAGAGGAGATCCTTCTTCGTGTTCACTGTGGAAGGCCGCACCGTTGATCTTTACACCGCTTGTGGCGTTCCACAAGGCGGGGTTCTCAGCCCTACGCTGTTTAATCTCACGATCATTGGCTTGTACGAAGTCTACCTCGATCAGTCAATATCTCTACATACGCTGATGATATATGTATCTGGGCTTCAGCAGTGAGCAGGGCTCCAGGTACGCGCACGGCTCCAGAAAGCAGCGAGAATACCGTCGACGTACCTCCATGCTCGAGGCCTCACAATTTCCACCGAGAAGGGCGCCTTAGTCCCTTTTACCCGCAAGCCCATGATCTGTTATCCTGTTTGTATCGACAACGTGAACCTTTCGTATATGAGACGTCACCGATTCCTGGGCGTCATTATCGACAGAGATCTCTCGTGAAGTGCTCACATCTCGCACTTGAAGAAGAGGCTCAGCTATAACACACACGTGATGAGATTTCTCGCTGGTAAAACGTGGGACACATCAGTGTCATCTATGCTTCAGCTGTAAAGAGCGCACTTCTTGGGATATTTGTGGTATAGCACGCCCGTGCTTTCCAATGCCGGAAAAACTAACATCAGCGTCCTGCAAAGCATTCTAGGCCAAGTCCTCCGCACATGCTTGGGGCTACCTTGGTGCACTAATACGTTAGCAACAGTTTCTGTTGCTAAAGACCATCTGATCACGACATATATAACTGTCGACACACCCCGGACACATATCCATCACATATCCAGAGTGCCTAACCACCACCTTGCTAGCTTGCTACTTAGAAAGACCAAAGGCAGCGTTTTCCAAAGTTGTTGCGGCTGACCGGAATTCCCTCTCGTGGAGATTCTCGCTCTCAACCATACCACTATCTCCAGAGTGGTGCATGAAAAGACCGACTGTGCACCTCGAAGTGCCGGGGATATCGAAAAAGGCAAGATCTTCTGGAGCCTTCAAGCAGATCTCATTGGACCTTTTGCATTTGTCGTATGCTAACCGAATTCCTGTTTACATGGACGGTTCGGTCTCGGGAAGTTCGACAGGTGCCTTTGTCATACCATCTCGATCGGTCACCGTCAAATTCAAGACATCACACGTCAAGACATCTACGGGATCCGAGCTCGCCGCTCTTCGAGCCGCTGTGGAGTGTGTTACGCAAGAATCCCCTATTCATCATCATCATCATTATCAGCCTGACTACGTCCACTGCAGGACAAAGGCCTTTCCCGTGTTCCGCCGGTTAACCCGGTCCTGTTCTTGCTGCTGCTAGTTTATACCCGCAAACTTCTTAATCTCATCTGCCCACCTAACCTTCTGTCTTCCACTAACCCGCATCCCTTCTCTGGGAATCTAGTTAGTTACCCTTAATGACCAGCGGTTATCCTGTCTACGCGCTACATGCCCGGCCCATGTCCATTGCCTCTTCTTTATTTCAACTATGACATCCTTAACTCCGTTTGTCCCCTAATCCACTCTGCTCTCTTCTTGTCTCTTAAGGTTACACCTACCATTTTTTTTCCATTGCTCGCTGCGTCGTCCTCAATTCAAGCTGAACCCTCTTTGTAAGTCTCCAGGTTTCTGCTCCGTAGCTAAGTACCGGTAAGATACAGCTGTTATATGCCTTCCTCTTGAGGGATAGGGGTAATCTACCTGTCATAATTTGAGAGTGCTTGCCGAATGTGCTCCACCCCATTCTTATTCTTCTGTTACTTCAATCTCGTGGTTAGGCTCTGCGGTTAATACCTGCCCTAAGTAGACATAGTCTTTTTCAACTTCAAGTGCACTATTACCTATCTCGAAGCGCTGCTCCTTTCCGAGGTTGTTGTACATTACTTTCGTTTTCTGCTGATTAATTTTCAGTTTCAGTTTCAGTTTCAGTTTATATCAGTTATTAGTACAGAAAAAGGAACAGTATACAAAGTATATATACAGGAGGAGGTCCGAAAGCACAAGGCTGCAGGGGGACCTCCTGTTCAAAATGGGATTACAAAATTTACTCAATTAGCAGTAACAGTGAAAACAGAGAGATGAGTGAATTGATAAAACCAACACTAACTAAGAAACAAGTAAAAAGAAGAGTGGAATAAACAATATAACAAGAATAAAACATCTAGTATTTATCAAGTACAAATACAATTGTTTTTTAAATGTGCCAATAGTCGAGCATTGCTTAATGTGAGATGGCAATGAATTCCATAATTATAATGCTGAGAAATATGCAGTGTGGCGACCAAAATTAGTGCGGATAGTAAATAGTAGAAAATTTTCATTTGAAGCGAATCTAGTACGGTTTAAGTTAGACAAAATATTAGGTTAAAAGACGCTTGACGGGACAAGATGGTGCAATGACTTGAATAGCATGATAATGAGGTGACATTTAAATAAACTAACAGTAGAAAGTATTTCGAAGTTTCGAAGTAATAATGATGCAGCTAGAACGATATGAACTGAAAGTCATTAGTCTGATGGCTTGGTTTTGAATGTGCTGAATGGGAGATAAGTGGGTGAGGTATGTATTTCCCCAAGTGGTGATGCAATAATTAATATGGCTGTGAATAAAAGCATTATATAGCTTGATTAGAGTTGAAACGTTAAAGTAGTAACGTGCTCTGATTAGAATCCTGACACCAAATGCTAGTTTTTTGCGCAAATGAATAACATGATTAGAGTATTTTAGGTTGCTGTCGAGAACGATTCCTAAGAAAGAGCATTCGTTGTCAGGGTTAATGAGTGAGCCATTATGTTTAATAGAAATTTGGGAGGGAAGAACTTTGTTAGCTGAGTGGAATGTCATGAACTTAGTTTTCTTAGGGTTAATAGTGAGGGAATTCGTGAGACACCAGCTTAAGATGTTATTTAGATCTTTTTGTAATTTTAGCGTTAAAGAGTCAATTGATTTACCAGTGGCTGTATTGTAGTGTCATCGGCATAAAGAAAAGGCAGAGAGTTAGTAACTGAAAGGGGAAGGTCATTCATGTAAATTAAAAATAGAAGCGGGCCAAGAATATACCCTTGAGGAACACCCTGATTAGTAGTAAGAAAATCTCATAAAGTAGAGCGAACATAAACAGCCTGCTCTCTATTACAGAGGTAGCTTTTAATGAGTGTAAGGGTAGGTCCAACAATACCAATGGCCGTGAGTTTGGTTTCCAGGATGCTGTGATGAAGTGAGTCGAAAGCTTTGGTTAGGTCAATGAACGATGCTGCAGCTAATTCACCAGATGCAATAGCTTTTTAAATCTTATCAGTGAAAGTTAACAATGCAAGATTAGTCGAGAAAGCAGGTCGAAAACCAAACTGACTAGGAGTTAAAATGGAAAACTTAGACAAGTAATTAGTTATACGTTTCTCAATACACTTTTCTATTATTTTACTAAAAGATGATAGGATAGCTATGGGGCGATAATTAGATATGGAAGTTCTCTCGCCTTTTTTGAACACTGGTATTATTTTGGCCTGTTTTAGTTGTGAAGGGAATGTACCTGTCTTGAATATTACATTGATAATGCGGGATAGAGGGACGGCAATATGGTTGGCAATTAGCTTAATGTAGGACGAGTCAATTCCGTACATTCCAGTAGAGGTTACTTTAAGATTATGAATTATGCCGATAATTTCGTTGGGGTCCGTTGGGAAGAGGTAGAAAGATTGTGAAGAGCGGACCTGAGATTTATTGGATGATGGGGGTGTACTAGAAGCTTGTTTACAGTAAAATGAGTTGAATTCATTCGCAATGTCAATTGGCTGATCTAAGACACGGTCAGCAATTTGAAGCTCAGTGATAGTTAATTCGGACGTGTTCTTGTTTAGGAAGGAGTTAATAATTTTCCATTGTTCTTTAGAGTTGTTGCCAGCACGCGCTATTTTTTTCGTAATAACTTTTTCAAGCTGCTTTTAAGAGTCTATTGAGAGTA
The DNA here is from genome assembly GCA_013436015.1 of Rhipicephalus annulatus. NCBI lineage: Eukaryota > Metazoa > Arthropoda > Arachnida > Ixodida > Ixodidae > Rhipicephalus > Rhipicephalus annulatus. The sequence continues at coordinate 544,078 of WOVY01000023.1, forward strand.
TTAGAATAGAGGGTGTAACAATGTTTTAAATTCATATTGAAAGGACGGCGTTTGACTTTGTTGTAGAGGTTTTCTTTTTTACGCATGCATGTCAATAGACTGTTCGTTATCCAGGGATTATGGGGTGCTGAGTATATTCTTTTACACTTAACTACCGTGACGCTATCATGAATACATTTGCATATGCGAGACGAAAGAAAATCAAAAGCTAAGTTGGCATCAGTGCATGTATCAATGAAAGACCAGTCGACATTTATTACGCGGTTCACATACACTTCTTTGTTTAGAATTGATTTGGAAAATCTTAAATCGCGATTAAGCTTGAAGTTTTTACATGAGAAGAAAACAGGGTAATGGTCAGTAATATTTACTTTAAGAACACCACTGTGTTCAGGTGAAAGTTAGACAGAACATGGTCAATGAGTGTGCTACTGCGGCCAGGAATGCATCTAGTTGGAAGTGTGATTAAGGACTCGTAACCAAAACCTTGGTAACAATTTGCATATTCAATGCGATTGGATGTATCTTCAAGTAAATCAATGTTTAAGTCACCCACAATAACAACATTTTAAGACCCACTTTTCTGCTCTCCTTGTCTAACTCCATAATCATGAGTTGCAATTCGTCCCCTCAGTTACTCAGCAATGCAATGTCATCGGCGAAGTGCAGGTTACTAAGGTATTCTCTATTAACTCTTATCCCTAACTGTTCCCATTCTAGGCTTCTGAAAACCTCCTGTAAGCACGCGGTAAATAGCTCTGGGGAGATTGTGTCCCCCTGCCTAACACCCTTCTTGATAGGTATTCTGTTGCTTTCTTTATGAAGCACTATGGTAGCAGTTGATCCCCTGTAGATTTCTACCAGAATGTTTATATATACTTCATCTACGCCCTGATTATGCAGTGTCTGCATGACGGCTGATATTTCTACTGAATCAAACGCCTTCTCGTAATCTATGAAGGCTATGTATAGTGGTTGGTTATACTCTGAGCATTTCTCTAATAGCTGATTGATAGAATGAATGTGGTTAATTGTTGAGTAGCCTGTTAGAAATCCTGCTTGTTCCTTTGGTTGGTTGAATTCTAATGTTTTCTTTATTCTGTTAGCAATTACCTTTGTAAATAGCTTGTATACTACAGAGAGCAAGCTGATCGGCCTGTAGTTCTTCAATTCCTTGTCATCTCCTTTCTTATGTATTAAGATGATGTTAGCGTTCTTCTAAGACTCTGGTACCCTTCCCGTCAGGAGACACCTCGTAAACAGGGTAGCTAGTTTTTCTAACACAATATGTCCTCCATCTTTCAGCAGATCTGATGTTACCTGATCCTCCTCAGCAGCTTTGCCTCTTTGCATGCTCTCTAAAGCTTTTCTGACTTCTTCTGTCATTACTGGTGGGGTGTCATCTGGGTTACTGCTAGTTCTTATAGTATTAGGGTCGTGGGTTGTCTCGGCTACTGTACAGATCTCTGTAAAACTCCTCCGCTATTTTAACTATCCTATCCATATTGGTAGTTATTTTACCTTCTTTGTCCCTTAGTGCATACATCCGACTTTTGCCTATCCCAAGTTTCCTCTTCACTGCTTTGACGCTTCCTCCGTTTTTCAAAGCGTGTTCAATTCTCTCCATGTTATACCTTCTTACATCGCATACTTTACGTCTAATAATCAACTTCGAAAGCTCTGCCAGTTCTATTTTGCCTGTTGTACTGGACACTTTCATGATTTGACGCTTCTTAATTAGGTTCTTCGTTTCCTGGGAAAGCTTGCCAGTGTCCTGTCTAACTACCCTGCCTCCAACTTCCGCTGCACACTCCGTAATGATACTCGTCAGAGATTGTCATTCATTGTATCTACGCTACGGTTGGTTTCTTCACTAAGAGCCGAGTACCTGTTGTGCAGCGACACTTTTATTTCCTGTACTTTCTCTCTAAGTGCCAGCTCATTGATTGGCTTTTTGCGTATCAGTTTCTGTCGTTCCTTCTTCAAGTCTAGGCGAATTCGAGACCGTACCATTCTATGGTCACTCCATCGTACCTTGCCAACCACTTCCACATCCTGCACGATTTGTGGGTCTGCAGTCATTATAAAGTCTATTTCGTTCTTATTTTCGCCATTAGGGCTCCTCCATGTCCACTTGCGGTTTTTCATTTTCGGTAAAAGGTATTCAAAATCTGCAAATTATTGCGTTCTGCGAATTCTACTAGTAGCTCTCCTCTGGCGTTTCTAGTGCCGATGCCATAATATCCTACTGCCTTGTATCCAGCCTGCTTCTTCCCTACCTTTGCATTAAAGTCGCCCATCATTATAGTATACTGTGTTTTTATCTTACTCATTGCCGATTCCACGTCTTCATAGAAGCTTTCAACTGAAGCGTCATCATGGCTGGATGTAGGTGCGTAAGACTGTACTACCTTCATCTTGTATATTTTATTCAGTTTAATTACAATACCTACCACTCTTTCAATAATGCTATAGTATTTTTCTATGTTGCCAGCTATGTTTCTGTGAATTAGGAACCCCACTTCCCGTTCTCTTCTGTCTGCCAAGCCCCGATAGCAAAGCACGTCCCCAATCTGTGTCACAGTATAGGCCTCATCTGTCCTCCTAACCTCATTGAGCCCTATTATATTCCATTTAACGCCCCCTAGCTCCTCGAATAGTACAGCTAGACTTCCTTCACCAGATAAGGTTCTAGCGTTAATCGTTGCCAAGTTCAGGTTCCAATGGCGGCCTGTAGTCCAGAGATTTTTAGCACCCTCTGCTGCGTTGCAGATCTGACCGCCGCCGTGGTCAGTTGCTTCGCAGCTGCTGGGGACTAAGGTCCGTGAGTTATTTGACGTATGCATGTGGGAGGTAGTAGCCAGATATTGCACCAGGGTGGCCCATCCTTCTCTGGTGAGGGAGTGCGTTCCCGGCGGTGGTTACCGGTGAGGCCGCCCCCCAGGCCTCTTAATGCAGTTCCATCAACACGCGGATTTTTTTTCCGGTTGGGAACTGCGTGGCACCAGGATTTGAACCACGGACTTCCCTAGTAGATGGGCCATCCCCTAGTAGATGGGCCATTTTCTGCGACTCCAAGGCAGCCATTCAATGCGTGCGAAGTCTACGACGTGGAAACTACCAGCAGATGGTGTATTGTATTTATGAAATTTTTCATCGCGCTGCTGATCAAGGACACGACATTGTTTTACAATGGTTGCCGGGCCACTGTGGCCCACGATGGAATGCCCACACTGTTAATACCCTTGTCAAGAGTAGACGCAGCTAGAGAACTTCGTCACATCGCGCATATTGCCATCCTTACGCACTAGAATTTTCCACCTAACTCCAATCATCACCCTAAGAATCTTAAGTAATTACTCCAGAAACAACTGCCATTCAAGATTTCTCAGCAAGACGCTACAATGATGTGCCAGCTGTGGACTGGGGTAGCGTTTACTAAGTGATTCAGCCATCGCATTGGCATGGCGGACTCATCCATTTACTAAGTGATTCATCCAAGCTGCAACTGTACAGAGACTGTTGAACATCTCTTGTGCCACTGTGCCCAATCGGATGAAGATCGCCGGACTCTCCAGTGGGCCTTGATTAGACTAGATGACCGGCCATTTAATGAAGCAAAGATCTTAGGAGCCTGGTCGCGCAGCACATCAGCACAGAAAGCCACACGAGCCCTCCAGAGATACTTGTCAGCAACTTCATTGAGGGACCGCCTGTGAAACTCGGCATTGTGTGTGATGTGACATGTGTCTATTGTTCCTTCTCTCTTTTACTCCCCTCTCCCCCTCCCCATGTGTAGGGTAGCAAACTGAACGCATAGTCTAGTTCACCTCGCTACCTTTCCTACATTCCTTCTCTCTCTCCTAACATTTGGGATTGCTATTAGGGTACGAGCATATTGGCGGTGGTGCCCTCTCCCCCGAAATGTGCACCGCTCGCGACCGAGTGATTTCTGATTGAGATGTTGCGTTTATGGTCCCAAAACCACCATATTATTACTGGGGACACCGTAGTGGAGGGCTCCGGAAATTTCGACCACCTGGGGTTCTTTAACGGGACCAAAATCTGAGCACATGGGTCTCCAACATTTCCACCTCCATAGGAAATGCAGCCGCCACAGCCGGGATTGGATCCCGCGACCTGCGGGTCAGCAGCCGAGTACTTTATCCATTAGACCACCGCGGTGGGATGACCGATATATTTCTTCGTTTACTCACAAGAAATGCAAAAATTTCTTTACAGCTCACCGAATCGCTGCCTGCGAATTGATCTACAAAGCTTCCAGCTGCTGTGCAAGCAAATCATCAATGAGCGCCTGCTTTTTCTCACCCTCCTGTTCACAGCAGCATGGTCATAGCAACCAGGCACTGTTTTCCTCATTCGCACCACCCCTCTCCATCTGTTGCAAAGAAGCCGTAAGCCAGCAGCAGAAGGCTGGTGAACGCTCTTGTTTGCCGTTGTTTCGTGGCTCATGCCGAAAGCATGTTGAATTTAGCGCTTCTTGTCGAGTGAAGGCACAGACAGGTAGTATGACATTGCATCATGCTTTCCACCAGTGTACATTTACGCTAATGTGAATTCAAACACCTCCGGCAGCCAGCAAGCAAACTAACTTATACATAGAACTTAATTTGTTTCTATACATCGGACACCACGCTGGTATAATCTTTATGCAGCACATATGAAAAGACTGGGTTTCCAATAGCTTGAAAAATTCTTGTAACACTGACTTGAATAACTCCAATGAAACATGAAACGAGCGAGCTCACGTAAAAACACTTGTTATTAATCAAGAATTGTTAGCCGCAACAAGCTGGTATAGGCAGGAACCCGGCAAGCACGAGCCACACGGACGTCAACGTCTTCTTTCACGTTGGCACAGAGCTGGCGCCACTGTGCTCCGGTACAATAACTCCCCGCACAGAAAAAAAGCCAACCTGGCGATCTAAGAAAATGACACGACAGGGGCGTCATAGCGCGGTTAGAGGCGTGATACATGAACCGTTTGACGCCCACGGCTGCGTTGGTCTGAAGGTGAATCAATGGGTTCAACTTCATAGTTGACGGAAGATGTTTGTCGCAGCACACGGCAGGGGCCATGGTATTTCGACGAAAGCTTTGGGGAAAGACAAGGAGGGATAGACAGGACCCCCACCCAAACCAACATTCCTGGGTTATAGTGGGCACTAGATGCAGAGGCATAGTGGTCAGTTTTCTGGTGCCATTGGTCTTGCGTGGTAGACGAGCGAGCGAGTTGACGACACTCTTCAGCATAAGCAGCTGCTTCGGAAACGGGTGTCGCTTCGGAAACGTCAGGTTTGTACGGGAGAATGGTGTCCATGGAGCATGATGGTTCACGTCCGTACAGAAAGGAGAAAAGAAAGAAGAAAGGAGAAAAGCCGGTGGTTGTTTGTGGCGGAGAGTTGAACGCGTACGTTACAAAAGGGAGCACTTGGTCCCAATTAGTGTGGTCTTCAGACATGTACATGGCAAGCATATCTCCAAGGGTGTGATTGAAGCGTTCTCTCATGCCATTGGTTTGAGGATGGTATGCCGAGGTTTTCCGATGGACAGTGCGGCATTCCTTGAGCAGCTCATCGATGGCGTTCGAGAGAAACACGCGTCCACAGTTACTCAGTAATTCACGAGGTGCACCGTGCCACAAAACCAGATGGTGAAGAAGAAAAGACACAACGTCTTTCGCAGTGGTAGCAGGCAGCGCAGATGTTTCAGCGTAGCGTGTAAAATGATCAACGGCGACAATAAGTCACTGGTTGCCTCGACGAGTGTTGGGTAGAGGACCATAAATATCAATTCCGACGCGGTAGAATGGTCTCGCTGGACAGGTTAAGGGTTGCAAAGGGCCAGTAGTGCTGTGAGAAGGCGTCTTGCGGCGTTGACACTTAGCACATAACCGAACGTACTAGTGAACGTGCCGATACATGACGCGCCAGTAGTATCATAGACAAAGGCGAGAGTAGGTCTTGAATATTCCAGCGTGGCCACACTGGGGGTCTTCGTGAAAGGCAGCGCGATGTCCGAGCGCAAATGACGGGGGATAACAAGGAGCCACCTACGGCCATTTGTCTCATAATTGCGGCGATACAACAAGCCTTCATGGACAACAAAGTGTCTTGCTTGACGAGAGGGGGACCGTGAATTCGATTCTACCTAACTGTGGGAGAGGAAGTCAAGCAGAGAATTGATCCAGGGATCCTTGTGCTGCTCGGCTGACATATCGGTGATGCTCAGCGATGACGAGTCGCAGCTGGCAGTTGGTAAGCAGGCAAGATCAGGAGGCAGCGGAGAACGGGATAGGGCATCGGCGTCTGAATGTCTGCGTCCTGAGTGATAAACAGCACGGATGTCGTATTCCTGAAGGCGTAAATCACAACGAGCGAGACGGCCAGTAGGGTCTTTCATGGACGCTAGCCAGCATAAGGCATGGTGATCTCTGACAACATCAAACTGGTGTCCGTAAAGGTAAGCGCGAAATTTTTCTATAGCCCAAATGATAGCCAAGCACTCCTTTTCCGGACTCTGCCTGCCTTAAGGTACGGCTGGCATAGGCGACAACGTACTTTTCGCAGCCATCCTTGCGTTGAGCGAGAATGGCACCGAGGCCGACACCGCTAGCATCCGTGTAAGCTTCAGTAGGTGCATTGGGATTGAAGTCGTGGAGAACTGGTGGAGACGTGAGTAGCCAGCGCAGCGTCGTGTATGGGACATCGCAATGGGAATTCCAGCCCGAGAGGTCCGCGCTACTGGAATGAAGCTGAGTTAGGGGGGCGATTATGGAAGCGAAATTGCGGATGAAACGCCGAAAATACGAGCAAAAGCCTACGAAGCTACGGAGTTTCTTTAGGGTGGTAGGCTTGGGGTACACGGGAACGGCGCGCAGTTTGGCAGGGTGCGGCGATACTCCTTCTTTCAAGATGACGTGGCCGAGAATCATTCTAGGCCACGTCGTCTCGAAAGAAGGAGTCTTGGAGAAGGAGAAAGAGGGCCCGCAAACTCACACTGTGAGTTTGCGGGCGCCAAAATGAGATTTTTTGAAGTTGAGTTGCTGTAAGAGACTGGAGAACTTGTTACAGACGAGAAGATGAGTTTCGAAATTTCCAGAGAAGACAACTATGTCTCCTAAATAGCAAAGACAGATGTGCTATTTGAGCCCCCTAAGGACACTGTCCATCATCCTTTCAAAAGTCGCCAGTGCATTGCAAAGACCGAATGGCAATACATTAATTTCATATAAGCTGTCAGGGGTCACAAACGTCGTTTTTGCACGGTGTGGTTCTGCCATTGGAACTTGCCAATATCCAGAGCGCAGATCCAGTGAATAGAACATCTCCGCACCTTGAAGGCAATCCAGGGCGTCATCAATGCGTGGCAGGGGATAAACATCTTTGCGTGTGATCTTATTTTGTCACTGATAGTCTACGCAAAAGCTAATGGAGCCATCTTTTTTTCGCACGAGGACCACTGGCGAAGCCCAAGGACTGTGTGAGTGTTGAATGACACCACGTTGGAGTATCTCATCGATGTGTTTAGTGATGACATCATGCTCAGCCTGCGAGACGCGGGAGGGGTGCTGACGAAGTGAATTATGATTACCGGTGTCGATATGGTGAGCGACAACTGACGTGCGTCCCAAGAGAGGTTGTCCGGGGTCGAAGGAGGCACGGAAACGGTCAAGTAATTAAATGAGCTGATTGCGCTGGTCTTGCGTAGACCCGGTGTCCACGCTGCGCGACAGAACGTCTTCGTCAGGTTGTGAGGGTGCGGTGGCAGCCGTGACAGCATGCACAGACATCGTCGTCGTATCAGTAGGGGCCTCGAAAGGAAAGATGGCATCATAAGCGTCAAGATTACCAATACATTCGCCATGTAATGAGGTAGCAGGACAAGGGAACACAGTGCATACGTACACGGCAATGAAATCATCGGCAAGCGTTATGGTGGCAAACGGGACGACAAGGTTCCGGCGACGAGCGCATTCTTGCGATGCTATAACGAGGGCAGTCGAATAAGGGACGGAGTTGCGCAAAAAAGACACCAAGGCGACTGAAAAAGCAGAGATGGCGATGTCAATGGCGACGGTCACCTTTTTAGGTGAGCAAAGGAGATTTACGAATGTCGTGCTAAACGGAAACAAAACGAGCTGTGCACGGGCGCAGTCGAGAACCGCATGATTAGCACAAAGAAAATTTCATCCCAGGATGATTTCATGAGGCGCAAGTGGAAGGACGACAAATTCAACGATGTACAGAACCCCTTGAATCACAACAAGAGCAGTGCATGTGGCAACCGGTGGAGTAATCACTTTGTTCAGTTTGTGGCATAACACTTCACTGATTACACAAATAGCGGCACCTGTGTCGACAAGAGCAGTTGATGCAAAACCGTCCACCAACACGGCAATCTCGTTAGGGGGCGAAAGTTGAGGCCTTGGAAATTTAGTCGGTGGCGCAGTTCTTGCCTCGGGAACTGCGACTGTTAGTTTTCCTCCTGGGCGTGGTTGCAACGGCGAAGCATGGGAGAAGGAAACCGAAGATGGGTGAAGGATATTGACGTGGGCTGAAGTCTGGTCGACGTGAGCGGGGGTCAGGTGCATCAGGTGTAACATGTGATTCTGGTTGCCAAGAAACGTTGCCGGAATGTTGATCCTCATTAATATAGAAACTACGGCAACGACAGTAGCGCGCGACATGCCCTGGAATACCGTAGCTGTAGCAGAAGGGCCAGTTATTCGGAGTGTGCCAAGAGTTAACAGGTGCTCGATGTGGCGAGAAGGGTTGATTTACCAATTAAACGGAAACAGGCGACCTGTAGTACTTGGTCGCTGGGCAGTATGAAGGGAGTGGCGGTGTGGCAGGTGGTCGGAGGATGACTTCTGCACAAGTCAGCGGTGCAGTACCTGATATTGGTGTTGTGGGCGAAGGGAGAGCCTCCGCAACTTGCGCGTGAATAGCACGGCGAAGTGAGTAGTCTCGTGCTGTGGGGGTCTCGTTGATGGTGGCCACAAGAGAGAGCTGTCGAGCAACTTCTTCGCGGATTTACTGCGGAATTTGAGGCATCAGTACGGTGTAGTCGGGGTCACCTCTTTTGCGCTTCAAAGCCAAAATATATACTGTTTGCGTATTTGCGCGACGTGTAAAAATTCGCTGCTTGCAGAGCTCATCAAAACTTTGACAGAGCTGAATCACAGCCATGACGGTTTGTGGGCCTTTGGCCACAAGCATATGAAAAGCGTCGTCTTCAATGCCTTTCATTATATGCTTTATTCTATCAGCCTCCCTCATCCCCGCATCCACTCGCCTACAGAGGCCGATCACATCCTCAGTGTAGCTCGTGAAGCTCTCTTCGTTTTGCTGAAATCGTCTCCGCAGGTCAGGTTCAGCGCAAAGCTTGCGTATAGCTGGACGACCGAAAAACGAGTTCACGGTCTCTTTAAAAACCGACCAGGTGGTGATGTCGGCTTGGTGGTTGGTGAACCTTAGGTTGGCAAAATCTGTCAGGTAAAAGATAACGTGAGTCAGCTTCGCAGGGTCATCCCACTTGTTAGTCGTGCTTGCACGCTCGTACTCTGCCAGCCAGTCCTCGACATCGTGATCTTCAGTGCCGTTGTAGACTGGTGGGTCACGCAGACGAAGTACACCAGGGCACATGACAGGTGGCGACGTGGAAGAGACTTGTGGGGGACCTACGTGCTCGGTCATTACGGAACCAAATGGTAGCTTACGGCTGCGGTGCTCCAGGATGTTACCCAGCACATTTCCACCAAATGCAACGAGCGAGTTCACGTAAAAACACTTGTTATTAATGTAGAAGCGTTAGCCGCAACAAGCTGGTACAGGCAGGAACCCAGCAAGCACGAGCCACACGGACATCAACGTCTTCTTTCAAGCTGGCACAGAGCTGGCACCACTATGATCCGGTACACATAATATAAATGATGCCGTTTTTATTTAGATTTAAACGCAAACAATAAACAACAGTGAGCACTGGATTATAAATGCCAAAATTATGAACATCATTAAAGCATTTATACTACGCAGGTAAACGCTGTGCTTTATATGGATGTTATCATGTATTTCGTGCGAATATTTAACTCAATGTGAGGCTCTATGTGACTGGGAAGAAACAGTCCCAAGCTTCACATACGCAGGTGAAGAAACTTACTTTCCCCAATCCCATAAAGTTTGGCAGATTTTCGCTTGCACACGGGGCTGGATTAAAATAACGGCTGCTTTAGAAAACACTAGAAACAAGGAAATGGAGTATACCAAAAGTAAATTATTAATAACTTGGTCCCTCCCAAAAAAGAACAATAACGTTTTATGTAAACGCTGGACCAACTAGGAGAATAATTTGGACAATGTGATGGCAACAATGATAAGTCGTTCTACAGGTAAGAACACTGGCGCCAATGTTCCTGCGTTTTGTCAAGCAGCAATTGCACTTTGCAACTGGAACCGTGTGTACGCCTGTTTTTTATCGTGTTTGCTAAAACTCTACGTTCCACAAGAGAGAGCGAAAAAATATCATAAAGGTAGAAAAGTTAACTAAACAGGGCAGGAAGAAAACTCAGCACGTGAATAAATTAGAATCCGCAGCCTTGATAATAAGCAGGTTGAAATTGATCAAACAAGGAAAACATTTTTCATGAGACTCATTTAAAATACATGTCTTTTAATGATGCGAAGAAGCAGATATGAAATTTTCGCACCAGGTTTGTAAGAAAGGTGGGAAATGTGTGAGCGTGAAAAAGAAAAGAACACGAATCTTCAACGTTGTGCCAAAATACATATTTAGTTTTTATAAAATGGCTTTGTTAGATGATGTCAGAAAGACTAATATTACTAACCGCGCAGCTTGCTTACTGTAGTTCTGATGTGTCTGAGAGTTTCGAAAAATCTTCATAGCGAAAATGGATGACAAAGAAATTTATATGGTATAATTGTGGGCTGTCTGTACCCTAAAATCAAAGTGAATGGATGGAGAATTACACGAACAGTATAAATTTGAAGCATTTCTTAGCGAACTTCGGCGAGTTTGAATCTATCTATCTATCTATCTATCTATCTATCTATCTATCTATCTATCTATCTATCTATCTATCTATCTATCTATCTATCTATCTATCTATCTATCTATCTATCTAACTTTCCGTCTATCTATCTATCTATCTATCTATCTATCTATCTATCTATCTATCTATCTATCTATCTATCTATCTATCTATCTATCTATCTATCTATCTATCTATCAATCTAGCCACCTACGACTTTTAGCTCTCCGGGCCGTTTCGATAATGGTATAAATACCAAACTTCGTAAGGCACAACATGACTGCATGAACAACATATTTGATTAGACATAACATGATAATCGTGATATGTTTGTCATGAATTTCATGATTTACATTTCATGGTCCTGAAGCCCTTGCAGTGGTTTCTTTCACATGGCATGGTTCAAAACTTGTATGGCATGACATGATTGCATGGCGGACACAAGCGACAAAACCTAACACGAAAATCGTGATATGCGTGTCATATAACAACATGAGTACATTCCACGCTCATGATGCTCTCGTGGCTGTTTCGCTAGCGTCACACAAAACAAATTTGGTATTACGGTACCTAAATGGTTGACGAAGGCATGTGACTATTGCAAACATGATAAACACGAGATGCGTGTAATGTAACAACATTACTACAGGCTACGCTCATGATGCGCTCTTGGCTGTTTCACTAGCTTCACATGTACCAAACTTCGTATTATGCGACGCGAACGGGCGGCCTAGGTAAATGACACATCCAAACATGGTAATCACGAAATGCGTGTCGTGTAACAGCATGACTACTTTCTACACTGATGATGCGCTCGCGGCCGTTTCGCTAGCATCACACATGCGAAATTTGGTATTACGAGGCGTCAATGGATGACGAAGGTATGTGACTGGTGCAAACATGATAATCATGAGATGCGTGTCTTGTGGGAACATGACTGCATGACACACCCAAGATGCTAATAAATTTTGACGGAACGCGGTGTGCGTGCTCGCCGGCGTTCATTTTGTCGCGCCTTGCCAGCGTCTCCACGCCAGGCCCCGGTCTTTCCATATTGCCAATGTCTTTTTTTTTTTACGATACACGCTTCGTTTAGCATCGAGGCGATGCTCTTCAGGGAGGAGGGGCAGTGCCGCGCGCTTGATCTGCCAGCGCAAAAGAGGCAGACGAAGTGGCAGTTCCCCTCGTGCCATTGTTCTGTTTTTTTTGGCTGCGCTGAGCCGACCGCTCTTCGGACTTTTGTGAGGACGCCTTAAAAAACGTCTCCTGTCTTTTTAACGTGACAATATACTATCAGGCGTGCGCGACGCTGCGTTGCTTTGATGCATGCGCGTTTTAGCGCGCCCAGTGTCCCTCCATCACGAAAAGAGGGAGACGCAGTGTTGTTCGGGAAACGCATCGGCGCAAGTTTCGAAGTAGTGGCCGTCGGGCCACGCCGACGGATGCTGGTCGCGCCTGGCGTCAGACTGTAGTGTGCTCGCGTTTTGATAATGTAGCGTCGCTGTGCTTGGTAGGGCCTCTCATGATTGAAGGGCCCTATCATGATTGGCCTTTCATGATGCGGTCGCGGGCGTTTTCCTAGCTCCACATATGTCAAGTTTGGTGTTACGTTATGTCAATGGATGAAGAAATATATGACTGGTGCGAACATGATAGTTCTGACATGAGTGTGATGTAAGAACATGTTTACATACCACGCTAGTAGTGTGCTCACGGCCGTTTTCCTAGTTCCACGTATACTAAATTTAGTATCACGTGACGTGGATAGAGGGCGAACGTAAACAACACATCCAAACATGATAATCACGAAACAGAAGTCATGTACGGCACCATTTACGTCCACTTCGTAACGTTGTGCTGATTTTAGAGCGACATATCCACATTTCTTATTCGTGCTTGGCACTTCATCAACTCCCACTGTACGTAGGATTGGCCAATTTGTTTTTGCTCGTCTTGTTACAGCCTCGTGTACACAAATAATGTTTCTGATAATTTGACGTCAAATATTCTATGAGCTGTCACAAGACCAACTGAAAATATACAATTATTGTTAAGAATGCTGAGCATAACGACAAGTACAAAGAAACAAGACCACTATACTTAACGAATACTTCAACAATATAACACATCTATATATATCGCTGAATATCAATAAGTACACGAATACTAAAACACATCAGGACTTAGAAAACATATCCACCCATACTCTTGATAGTATAAGAATTTTTTTGTAATACGAAAGGAGCTGCCGAGCTAAAGATTTGAACTTCACTAAGCAGTGTTAGAGGCTGTCATATATACACCATGTTTGGCGTAGTATCTATTCTGGCAACCAAGGCATGCTACTTTTTTTTTACTTAGGCAGAGCATTACATTCATTCTTTTGTAATTTCGTTACTGAGTCTCAAGATGAAAAAACTAAAAGCAACGGAGCAAAACATTGGATGCGGCTTTGTAGGTTACGTCACGGTTGTCTTACTGTTTTACATATGTAAGCTGCAGGATGAAAATTCAACTTTAGTGCTCGTAAGCGAATGACGCAGACATTAAAGATTTTTGTACACGTACTCATCTGCAAGCAACATTACATACGCGTTAAAAATTACTCAATAGGCTCAACAGCAGTAATGCTTCCTAATAGTATGATGCTTCTGAGAAATTGAACGCCTTTATTTTATGTATTTTATTCAAGACACTAGGACTGCCTGCCAATAGCATAAAGACTGGCTAGAGCAAATTCGGCTGAGTAAATTGCTGAATGTTTTGTCATTCAGAAGTTCCTTGTTTAAAATTTGGCAGGTCCACAGTTGGTACCGTGGGGCTTAAAAATATAGAATAATAATTCCGTCTAGAATATTTGGCTCTGCCCAATTTTCAGTTTGCTCGAGCAAGAGTCAAAGCATGAAATGTACGCTCTAAGAACATAATTCGCTGTGGCTATCACGGTCTAAGACATATTACACTTGCTTTGAGACAGCGGAACACATTGCTTAGCCTAGTATGTTCTTTTCTACTTGCATTTTCGCACTTAATTTACTCATTTTCTTAGCTTCATCATAGGTTTGAAGGAACATCACAAATGTGACAATAATACTTACATGCTGTTGGTGTAAAATTGATGGGCTGCAAAGGAGAAAAACTGTTCTTAACTATAGAGACCTTCTTTTAAAACTTTTTTTAACTAAAAGAAGTCTGTAGGGGAGCCATGGTTAACTGGAACTATTGAGAAAACCTACTTTCTTATTTAGATCATATGTTACGTGTGATCTGCAGTTGCTTAGACTGTGGCAAATGTGTTCAATTGGAGATCAGTAACGAAACAACCTTTTCGCTTTATGCTTACGAGCAACACACTGTTCGTAAATATTCTTCAATTAAACTGTAATATAGAAGTTGATTTTTGACGTTTTGTTTCTCTTGCACCCTAACAACTGAACTCCGATGGTGTGTTACGACTTTCATAATAAAGCAGTGCGTCAGAATCGCAGAGGAGATCTACATTGATATTGACTTGTGATGCAAGTGTGCGAAGAGCAGTGTTCAGTATGCAGCACTGGCACAGTCCTGCCGTTCACTGAAGTCACCGACTGAATAGTAAGCGCTCAAAAAGAGTTAATAAAGAACCTGGGATAAGTGTATATTCATTATGCCAAGCACAATATAAGTGTATATAATGAATGTATACGTAGTGCTCTGGAAGTAGAATAGTGCTCTGGAAGAAGTGTTTGATTGAATGTTTTACCAAACGTATACAAAATAATGCAAAAAAAACAGCAATGAGTGTATCGCTGATTAGGAATGTGCTGTATGAAGTAATGAAAAAAATTATAGCTCAATTGTGCAGTGAACACTCGTTAAGATATAATTTTTTGGCTTCCATAATTTTCAGTATTGTTAAGCGAGCTTCAACACTCGAAACAAACCAACATCGTATGTAAGGACCTGCTTTTTCTTAAAAGGATGCCAGAGTCAACCTTGCTTGTGGTATCAAAACTATTTGTTTTTATAACAACAGTGCTTTTACAAATGATGAACGAAAAATTGAACAGTGGCTTGCATAGGTGCAGCCTTGTTTCTATTTCTTTTCACACACTAGTATGTTTATTTATTAATCTGATTCATTGACTCCAGAATACTCACATGATGCGATGTTTATGACAAAGCTCTCTAGACTGTTCAGTTAATCTCAATGAATTGAGTTTGATTAACGACTGCATGAATACAATGTGTTCTGCAACGCTTACGTAAACTTGTGAAATGCACAATTTTGCTTCACAAACAAATCATCCAGTGCGAAAGCAAGAAATTGAATTGTTTTATGAAATATCGTTCATAGATCACAATTACCATGCGACGTTAAGCAACACAGGAGGCCATCGCGCAACTAAACGCGGCCGATGCAGCGAGAGAAGCTATCATTGGGCTGTTATCCATTAGCCAGAAACTAAGAGGCAAGATCACAGCACGTCCAAGGGTGCAAGACGTGTAGTGATCTCTGCAAAAATACAGCACCCTGGACCACGTCCCACCGATCAAAGTTTGCCGTTTTTTTTGTCAGCCTCGCAAGCCTCTTCTCGAGGACTCCTCATAAGCTATTCGAATAATGGAAGGGGGCTGCCGTATTACCTCAGATTTTGAAATACAACCAAAAGCTCGAAGCGCGTGATTTCACACGTGTACGGAACCTACAACACACAGGGGACTGTTAACACTACTCAACTTTTCGCGGCCTTACACGGTGACTCCGGCGCTGTAATTGTCGTTGACAGTGACTGCGAGAACGCGTCTGAAGTGCTTGCTCATCGCTATAGTAATGATTAAAAGATATCTTCTTTGCGTTCCCCATGAATTTGAAGTAAACATCAATAAAGTTAAAGAAAAAGGTGTGTAACCTAGCATAGCAAAAATAAAACGCTCACTTGTTTTCGAAGATCAGTTTGTAAAACAACATTGGGCTATTATACACTTTGCAGTGGAAGGCTTCAGATAATTTTGATTGCGGAGGATCGTTGAACGTGCGCTAGAATTGAACGGTACATTGACCTTCCATCGTAAAGCTACCACCATGGTGGTAATCAAAGCCGTGTCATTCTGGTCAGAGTAACTACTGGCTAAATGTAGCAAAAAAGAACAATAACTACACTGCTTAACTTATCTACCTCAAATGCTTTCCTCCACAAAAATGCGTTGCTCTAACAATATATAGAGGTCTCTGCTAATCACTTTTCTGACATTATATAATTTTCATGAAACTTTAGTGATATCGAAAACAAGGACATTTCCTAATTTTTTCACGCAGCATAACATCAGCATTATATGCTTTAAATTGGAAAATAAAGCACTTATTCGAATTTGTGTCTCAGCTTTTGTATTTATTTTCGTTTAATTTAGAAAACTGTGAAAAAACAGCTGCTGAGGTACCTAAACATGCTTAGTATTGTGTGTTTCATGCATATTTCTAGCAAGTATTGGTTACAATAACTCTTCTTCTTAACCAAGCCTCCAGCCGCAAAACGCACTACCTGGAAGAACGAGCTGCTTCCATCATCAACTTTCTCGATGGGCTACCCATTTATGACGAATGGGTGTTTCAAAGCCGGGCTTCGGAACACATTAATAATTAACTTCTTCTTCCGTTTGTTTTCAAGATGTGTACATGCGACAATGCAGGGACAAATAAATCGGGTTACGCTAGAAATTGTGTGTCTCCAGAATTGGTACGTGCACGCAAGTAATTGCATTATACGCTGTAGGTTCAGCTATGTATGATGCTAGGAGGCTGGTAATGTAATATAAGACTGGTGACGTTCACGATTATGATAGTGATTGTTAACACCTCGCAGCGAACGCCAAGCTTAAACAACTTCGGTGTTAAAATTGTGTTTTGAAAAAACCAACCAGGGAACGGCATAACACACCACCCGTGGGACGTAACAGTGTTTTGAGCGAAATTACCCCGTCCAAGAGTTCATGGCAAAATGAAGTTTAATGGGGACTTGCTTCCTATGAAGGCTGATTTCATGCGATTTCATGCAAAGCTCAATATATCTTGTTCATTCATTACCACAATGAATACACACGTGAAACGAAATGATTAACACAATTTCGTAAATGGTGTCTCAAGTTGCTAATCAACAAAGGAAAGTCTTGCTTCCAGAAAACTCTGTCTGTAACTTACCTCAGTCATACCATGGTTCAGTCATTAAAGAAATCACTGAGTACACTTTCGAACCATAGCAATGTCCTTGACTCGACAGCAGTAGCAGCAATACTGGAACTTTTTCGTTCCCCAGAGGACATGCAATATATTTAAACACCCTAACCAATGGCTGCTAAGGCTCTACAGCTAGCTTAACTGTCGAGAAGAAGAGTTATTTCATTGCGACTAAAATAAGGTCAGTAGTGAATGCATTTTTGCTACTACTCTTAGTATTTGTTTAGAAATTTGAAGCCACTGTATAACCAATGAGCATAATAACTTTATTCTTCAATCAGACTTAGATAACATAGCAAACTAGTGCTAACAATGACGAATGTTGCTGAGTGCGTAAGTGAGATTGGCTTTATTGAATATATCCGGAAGAGGCAGAGTAGGGGCCATTGCGACCATTATGTCAGCCTGGAGGCTCCGCCCAGGATGGTGCTGCAAGCCAAAAGCCCTGGCCCTCAGGACCGCCTGTGTTGCTGCTTGTAGTCCTTGCCCTTGAAGACTTCCTGCTAAGCCTCTTGGGTGTTTAGTTGTGCTGTGCTGTGGGTATGGCACAGCCAAAGCATGTGTTTGATTGCAAAGCGAGCACGTGGGTGGTGTGTCAGGATCAACTGTGGGACTCTGCGTAAGGGGGGGTGGTGTTATGTACGTATGTGTTTGCAATGTTTCTTGTACTTTGTTATATTTCGGGTGTGGTGCTCGCAAGGCGCGTCTTTGTTTTCGATAATATGAAGTGATCTCGCGGTATGTGAGTGCTGTGTCCTGGCTGCAGAGAATCTCGTACCACCCACCCCTTGAGGGTTTGTTGTCCGTGTTGCGGCGTGGAAAATCACGCACCAGGCGGGTGAGCTCTCCGTTGAGATTGCAGTGGTCGAGTCCCGGCACCTGTATAATGTGTACTAGGAACCAAGACACGTGAACCTGAAGTTTCTCTTCTTCAATAAGGGTTTGTTTGCTTTCGTACTCTCTTAAGGCGTTGATGGTGAGGTTTTCAGTGCTTTTAGCTACTAGAACCGCCCCAAACATTCATGTGGCTGTCTTAGTGTCGGAATATATTGCGGAATGGGCTCAGCAGCACAGCAAGGCTAGCGCGATTGCCATTTCCTCTGCTTCGTGGACAAGGCTTGTTTTTACGGCAACGAGGCATTTTCTGTAGCGGTCATTCATTTACATACACGATAACCTCGTAAACACGGCTAAAGTTCCTGAACTAACTAAATAAAGAATCAGGAATTTCTTTCGTCATTCTTACTCAGCCGCATATTTGAGCTCGTACATCAATAACGTCCACTTCCAGTACATCATATCATAAAAATATATGGGAGTTTAGCTCTCCATTCACATTCCTTAGCCTGTACACATTGAGTACAATAATATCAATGTCAACTGATCACTCAGGCACATATATCTTTGTAAAGAGCCCTATGTCTTTTAAAATACCTAGTGTACAAAGTACTATTCAGAGCCAAGCTCAAGCATGTTTCTTCTGCCTTGTACTCCGGTCAAACAAACGTGAACAACTATCACTGAATCAGTTTAAAATCGTTCAACACGCTTATATTTCAAACTATTGCTGCACAGCTTTTGTTTCCAAAGGAAATAAAAATTCCAAACTACTGATTTGAAACTTCGCATAACACATATCTCGCCATTGTGTTTAAAAAAATTGTCTACGAAAATAGTTCACTTAGACAACAGCGTTTTTAGCACCATGATAGATACCATCGCTTCTTGATCATCATTTTATAGTTTTCATTGCTTTCTTACAAAGTATTGTTTTTTACAGTGAAAGCTGTAATTAGATCACAACTCGGGTCACCCGTGGTGCAGTTGTTGCCCACTGCCGCCGCGACCACCGGTGTCCGTAACCACTTCCCATGGATTAAGAGAAATAACATAGTATAAGAACACAGTGGTGCTCGAACCCAGTCCGATGCGTACCAGCCCAGTATTCTACCACTGAGCCACGCTGGTGCTTGACACTTGTTGGCAAACTTGCCTTAGGCAGGCTTGATGTCGGGAAAAGAATCGCGTTAATACGAACAATAAATTATTTTAGGATAGCCAAAGAAGAGCCAGGCCTCACGCATTGCGAATAGCGTAAATAAGGGGGTCGTCTAATGCTCAAACCTAATACAAAAGCTTGTTATACATCACGTAATAACTGTGGCGCATGCACACAATTGACACATGATTTCTTGCAAGCGCATAGCAGACATCACGCTTCTCAGAAGAATGAGGAAGGATAGCTTAGTGAATGCTAGCTTATTACCCAAAAATTAATATTATAGCCGTAGAGAGTACCGGGCAAGCGTACTTGCAGCAGTTACCCAATTAGTGTTTAGAAAAGCCACTGAAAGGCCGCTCTTTTTAGCTTTCGCTGTGACTCTGCTGCGCCTTCCGCGCAAGCCTTCCGCTTTTTTTTCGAGCTATTTTTTAGCAAAAACAACTGCCAAGTGGAACCGCCTTCATCATTTATCACGTGCGTCATGGACGCATTATCATTCAATGATGCACTAACCGATTGTATCTGGAGCTTATAATAGCTTAGTGTTGCTTCCCGTGTATTTCATTTACATTCTGTACATTTACGTCTCATTTTATTTTTTTATTTTTTGTGCTACCCACTTTTTTTGTAAAGCCTAATGCACCCTAAAAGGAAAATAAGTAAATAAGTGAGCTCTGCTGGTTGAAAGATCGAGTAGAACAAAAAAAAAGAGACAAAGGCTGGGATTGCGAAAATTGTCACGAAATAAAGGATTCATCTTCGTAATCATCAGCCTGGCTACGTGTACTGCAGGAGAAAGGCCTCTCCTATCTGCCGTCAGACAACTCGGTACTGTGCTTGCTGCTGCCTTTTTATACGCACGAACTTACTAATCTTATCTGCCCATTCACTTTGTCTCCTCCTAACCCGCTTCCTTTTCCTGGGAATCCAAATAGTTACCCTAAATGACCAGTAGTTATCCTGTCTACGCGCTGCTTGACCAGCCGATGTCTATTTCCTCTTTATGATTTCAACCATATCCTTAACCCCAGTTTGCTTCCTGATCCACTCTGCTCTCTTCTTGTCCCTTAAGGTTACGTCTACCATTTTCCTTTCTATTGCTCGCTGCGTCATCCTCAGTTTAAGATGAACCCTCTTTGTAAGTCGCCAGGTCTCCGCTCCTTTTCTGAATACCGGCAATACACAACAGCTATATACCTTCCTCTTAAGGGATAGTGGCAAACTACTTGTCAAGATTTGAGAGTGCTTGTCAATTGTGCTCCACCCCATTCTTATTCTTCTAGCTACTTCAATCTCGTACTCCGGCTCCGCGGTTAATAATTGTTCTACGTAGACATAGTATTTTACAACTGCTAGTGCATTATTACCTATTTTCAAGCGCTGTTCTCTTCTGGGGTTGTACATTACCTTTGTTTTCTGCAGAATAATTTTATGACCTACCTTTCTGCTCTCCTTGTCCAACTCCATAATGATGATTTGCAATTGGTCCCCTGAGTTACTCAGCAATGCAGTGTCATGAGCGAAGCGCAGAATATTAAGGTACTCTCCATTAACACTTATCTCTAACTATACAGTATCCGCAGTGTCCAATGTCTGCATGACTGCTGATATTTCTAATAAATCAAACGCCTTCTCGTTATTTATAGAGGCTTTGTACAGTGATTGGCTGTATTCTGAGCATTTTTATATTACCTAAATCGTAGTTATGAATTCGCTCGATCGTTAAGTAGCCTGTTATACATCCTGCTTGTTCCTTAGGTTGATTGAATTCTCATGTTGCCCTAATTCTGTTACGTATTACCTTCGTAAACAGCATGATTACGACAGAGAGCAAGTTGATCGGCCAGTATTTCTACAAGTCCTTGTCATCTTTCTGATGTATTAGGATAATGTTAGCATTTTTCCGAGATTCTGGTACTCTTCCTCTCCGGAGACACCTTGTAAACAGGGTGGCTAGTTTTGCTAAAACAATCTTTCTTGTATCGTTCAGTTGATCTGTGTTACCTCATCTTCACCAGCAGCTTTGCCTCTTTGCATGATTTTCAGAATTCTATGAATGCTATTGGGGTGCCATCAGGGTTACTGCTACTTTTTACGGTAAGTTCGTGGTTGTCCCGGCTACTATGCAGATCTCTGTAACACTCCTCTTCAATTTCAACTATCGTATTCATATTGGCAGTTATTTTGCCTTCTTTGTAACTTAGTGCATACAGATGATTTTTGCCTATTCCAAGTTTCCTTTTTACTGCTTTGAGGTTTCTTCCGTTCTTCGTAGCGTATTCAATTCTCCCCATGTTAAACCTTCTTACATCAGATACCTTACGCCTATTAATGTACTTCAAAAGCTCTGCCAACTCTATTTTGTCTGTTGTACTTGAGGCTTTTATGCTTTGACGCTTCTTAATGAGTTTTTTCGTTTCCTGGGACACCTTGCCAGTGTCCTGTCTGGGTACTGTACCTACAACTTCCACTGCACACTGCGTAATGACACTCGTCAGATTATCAATCATTGCGTCTACGCTAAGGTTGGTTTCGTCAATCATAGCCGAGTACCTGTTCTGAAGCGAGACTCTGAATTCCTGTCTTTCCCCTTTCAGTGCTAGCTCATTGATTAGCTTCTTGTGTATGAGAAGTCGGATTCACAAAACTCGCTTATGAAAACATTTTAGTGCAAGAAAAATTTCGTTGCGTACGTCGATTCACGAAACGTAAAAAAACGTAGTAAGAGGCCATCGTGGTCACGTCGACCACTGCAATAAAGCGCGCTGTGACTGCCCGGGAACAAGTAGGCAATGGTGTCGCAGTTGCTAGATTTGCTTACGTCACCGAAATGTGCTCGTAAGTGGATTCACGAAGCAAAATGTTGCGTAAAAATAGTGTGGCTAAAAAAAACTTATGAGTGGTCTGGACCACTTTTAGGAACATTATGGCTACTTAGAACCTGCCGCCATGGTGGTATACTTTGGTTCTCTGCCTGGTATTGAGTTAATTCACGCCCAAGATGGCTGCCTGATGACTCTTGGTGCGTTTTTTTTCTTTTGACGCTTTGAGTTTTGTGGGTTGTTTCCCTTGTAGGCAGTGGATGGTATTGAAAACCACCGTTATTCAATAAGTTTGAAGTCGCAGTAATCGAGGAATCCTATTTGGCGTCAATGGCGTAAAGTTATGCATGCAAAGATTTGTGGTTGCTCTAAAACCAATGTACTACGTAAATGGTCGGTGCATTCAAACGCGGCGCGCCATAGGATCAGCTTTATTTGTTATGTTGTTGTGTTGCTCCCCCCTCATCCAATTAAAAGTACAACTCGAAATCCTTGCCTTATTGGGGGAAATTGCCACAAAAGAGGTTAATGGGAGCACACTCCTTGCAAGCTCTAAGAAATAAAAATGAGGGCAACTTTTCAGTGAGTGGTTCTTAAAGCTTGTGCTCTAGTTTACCTCGATTGGCCATAGTTGTCTAATGAGTGTGATCTTTGAAATACAGCTGTCGATACACTTTGGGAGGATTCGAAACGGCGCGTACTTTGTAAACCGAAGCGTAATAGGGGTGTGCGTGATTACGCATGAAACTACAAAAAAAATCAAGCCTTTTCACCTTCACTGTTGAGAAACCGACCTGGACAGTGATAATAAGGCAAGCAGTCGGGATAAATTGACTGTAGTAACTCTAAATGACACTGCGAATAGGGGAACCCTGACAAAATTGAGCAAACCATGGCTGAATTCGTTCCTGCGACAATTACCAGCCGTTTAACTTGGCGCGCGAAGATAATTCAAACGTAGAGCAAGCCACTGACATGTATTTTGTGCGACGCAGCTACCACTTGACCTGGGAATAATTGCGTTGCGAAGGCGAATCCCTCGTCGCATGCTCTGATCGAAGCAGACGACAAACGCGAGCAGACGACGGCTTGGCCGACAGGCACAGCTTCTTATTGGTTGTAAAGCAATAAGCTCATCATCAGCTCACTTAATGACGTTGCCAAAACACTTCTTTCATCTGGCACGCATGTCGTATTTGTCATCTTATCTCCCTCGCGCATACGAGCAAATTTACTCACGGCGTGAAAAATGCGCAAGTACTTTCTAAGAGCTCTTTTACAGGTTTCCTTACTCCATGTTCTCGTACGTGCTCAGCAGTTGTCGAAAAAAAACGTTGCGTCGTAAACAGCCTATCGGTCAGTGCGAATTTCAGCAAACGCCTCTCGCTCGAGTTCCTTCAGCGTTCGGCTGGATGTGTTGTGATTACCGCTGCTATTTCGGTGCTATTAAGTGGTGTGAGAACCAACGGCACTGTATTGGTGTACGGGGACGTGTAGCAAAGTCTGTGCTTTGTTGCGTTTATCAAGCGATATCCGCGCCTGTGAATCAACGTGAAGTGGCACTCGAGGAGGCTGCAATGTCAGTTTGTGCGCTAGTAAGAGTTCTTTCGCTCCACTTTACAGTCTTTCAGGTGGGTGCTGCGTGACATTTCGGATTTACAGCGTTTTGACACCTTACTTGAATGATTCAAAGTACGTACGGAAACGTATGAACTACGCGCTGTGTTCGGTTCTTGTTTCGCCACCGGTTAGCCCATACGGTTCTATTTTTTGTGAGTAATCTAGTCTTTGGGAGTAAAATAACGTTCGTCGTGAACAGTTGTGCTGTGTTGACGTTTCCAAGACTTGTGAAAAAGCTGTGCTAGTGTGACCGAAAATTGGAAGACAGCGTTGATAACTGTTTTGCCCTCCGAAGTTGCGGTGGTGGAGCTAGGTGTTTTTGTTTGTTGACTTGTCACTTCTCCTTTTTGCGATAACCATAGCCCTAGCACCGTGATGTGACGAACCGAAGCTGCGAGATGCTTTATTTTCATTGGAACGTATTACTTTGGCAGCGTGCTTAAACTAATGTTTTTTTTTGTGAGAACTTGAGAGTTCTACGTGCCAGCGAGGGCTTGTGAACATCAAGCTTTTTTCCGGCCCCCAAAAAGAGCAAAGATTTCACCGGTGCCTTGCTTCGGATGAAGTTGTAGGCCGGCTAACTACAGGTTTCCGAGTTCGTCTGGCCAGCGTTCTGAATGGCACAAGAGCCTTGAGAATAGCCAGTCATGGCCAGTTCTTGCACTGCTTCAATGGACGTGCACGCCTGGCCAGCCCTTCATTGCTGTTATCGGCAGCTTCAAGTCTGCAGATGTTCTTTGCCTGTTGGCCCTAGAGCACACTTGGTTCCTCATGACACTGACGACTACTAAATGCTGCGATCGGTGAGTTGACCTTGCATAACTAAATTTGTTGCTATTCATGCAGTACTAGGAGGTGTGAAAGTTTTTAAGCCGATGAGAACTCATGTTTTCCTGCGTTAATTTCAAGCAAGAAACAGTTTTACTACTGTTATACACATACATAGATTATCGATAGGCAGGCAAACACATCGGACATTTTTTGCGATTTGAGATAAGTGAGTTCTTGTTTGATTACTAGGATGGGCCTGTCGATTTACCACGTTTTATAGTTGTAAATATAATGTGAACTTATTTTTCAGGAGCCAGGCTGCACTTGATGAATTCATGTTATTTTGAAAAATTTTTCTATAGATGATTACGGCTGTGGTAGCACTGTATTTCAGTAGGACATATCTATTGCTGTACGTAAATTTTACATGGGGCTTCAGTTTGTGTCAAAGTATTATAGCAGATTGGTTAATACTATAGCAGATTATTATATAGCAGATTAATATAGCAGAATATTATTATAGCAGATAATTATAGCAGAAATTATTATAGCAGAAGTTAATATAGCAGATTGATTGCGCGAGAGGCGCGCCGCGCCTCTTGCGCAGCTGATGCTACCTTGAGCTGCGCGAGGATTAGAACGAGCTGACATGCCTGGCGTGGCGGACGCTGGTAGCCCACGTGGCTCCGCTTCAGGCCTGGAATAAAGTGGCGAGATCGGCACGGCCCCATCTGCCGCCTTCGACGTCATCTCACGTCTCTTCTTCTCTCGTCCCTACAGGCCAATCGAAGATATCAGTTGCTGACGTTCGCTCGCATATGCTGGACAGTCGCAAAATATATGTTCGAGCGTTTCTGGCAACCAACAGAGACCACAATTCTCAATTCCCGCACCTCTTGAGTAAACTGTTGGACTGGGCTTCTAGGCATTTGATTCCACGTTTGATTTCAGTGATAACCCCGTTACCTACGGCTTTTTTGACTCACGGTCCTGAGGTTATTCTCCCAGGAACCCTGCACTTTGGAACGCTCCTGACCTTGTCTGCTCAGCTCACTCTTTCGGGGAGAGTTCGCTACTCCTTGGTGACTTGGTGGCTAAGGTTGAAGCGCGACGCGGCGCAGTCCGGTCCTGGAGTGCTACTGCGGCCTCCTTTATTGATCGGCGAAGGCTGGCGGGAACCAAGGGCCATGGTTGGCGTCCTCGAACGGGAACTGCCCTCGCCTCTGGACCGGGACTTTGGCTTGTGCCGGTTGCGGGGTAGCTTTTCACTGACTCACTTGAATACTGGAGTTCTGCTTCTACTCTTTGTTTTCAATTTTGTTTCCTGATAATACACGTGGTCTTGAACGTTGATCTACAAGGTTTTGCGGCTGTAAAGTATACCCGTGCACATAGAGGACGTTTTTGCGTGCATTGGTGATCAGGGTAAGAGATCTTTGCGCCGAAACTCTGGCACTCTTTGTCCGCTGAAATCGGACAAACGTTTACAGGATGACCCAGTATACCACACTAGTGATAAATGTCGACCTGATTCCTGTACAACAAGCAGCGAAGCATCCGTACCTTACGAGGGTGGGTACTTTCAAGCTTTCAAAGGCGATAAGGACTTCCGTCGTCTTGCTAAGACAATTTACCGCTAGGGATGTTGGGTTATTCTCCTTGACGATGGTGATGTTATTAGTCCTGGCGTCTTCATCGAGGGGTATGCCACGGCTCACTCTCTTGAAAGTATAATTCCATGCCCTTTTTAGGCGTTTTCATTGTATTGGTGGTCGCTGATTGCGACAGCCTCGAGCTTTCTGTATTTTTCAGCGTTGATGTTACTGGGAGTCCTGATATACATCGCTCAGTGTTGGCGCAGATATGTTTGCTGGAATCTGGGTCACACAGTTCAACATCCCGGTATATATCTCATGCAATACTGATTGCGCCGATAGCCGTGATGTTGATACCGCCCCTAGGCCTTACGATGATCTTGAAGTCGTTCTTCTGTAAAGCCGGCAATCTGCTGCCCTTCAGTAGTTGTTGTTTCACATATCGCGAGCAACGGGCACGTTGTCGACCATCAGCCTCTACGGTGCGAAAGTAGACGTATTTTTAAGGCTAACACTTGATGTATGGTAGCCGGAACTGTATTTAGAGCTTATTGCGCACAAGTCTGTATCTCCACGAAATTCTGTAGGGGTAGTCGCATCTCGTTCAACCTGGGCCTCCATGTGTGCTGAAACGCAATATGAACTAGAGGGCCCGGGTATTCACCAGCTTCGCCAAACAAAACGCCTTTGCTGATAAGAGGCGCATTCGTTAAGCCTAACGCAGCAGTGACTTTCTCCGGCGACAGTTTCATACAGTGTGCAAAAAAGCGACTCCCACTTTGAAGCTTGATAGCAGTGGGCTCCAGGTCGCTTGCTGCAGACGATGGTGCAAAATAAGGTGTAAAAATTCATGCAATTAAATAATGGTGCAAAATTACCAGGGTAAGATTCTAGTAAACGCTTCAAAATGATCAAAAAAAGGACAGAACAACATGAGGTGCGTCTGCTCCCCACGGAGAATGAAGTGCCATTCTTCATTTTAGCTACAGCTTTAAAAACTATTGCAAATTCAATTAGCCTGCAAACCTTCGCCTGCAAAAAACGTTTTTCTCTCACCCCCTTTTCTTTGCAGCCTCCCACTGTGTCAGCCTCATGCATTTCGGCCCTATGGCTCAAAAGACTGCCCACCCCTGGCCTAAACTAACCGGTTCATATCAATGCGCAGAAATTGGAAACCACTGAGAGTTGCATTTTCAAAATGACGTTGTCGCAAAACAAAAAATCTTTTTTTTGCCAGAGCGATGAATAGCATGCTTGCAAGCATGTTACACATCTTTTCAAAATATTTTGCTTCGAAAATCTCTCCGGTTGGCTGCCTTTTGTTTGGGTCAACCGCTGCTCCGTCCTTCAAAAACAACACATGATCACACCTCGCTGGAAACGCCGATGTGTGGACCTCCTAAGAGTGCTCACATAAGCAGTCAATAATGCCAAGAACAACTTCTTCAACGCTAATGGGACTCACACAATAGTGGCGCAATAAATGGCGCTATCAGCAGATTTCATAAACTAGATATATTTAACAACTTTCTTTGTTCGGTGTGTGTGAACATATGTCCACGACGTGAGTCATTACGAGTAGGCAAAACTACGTCGTAAGGTCCATTTTGTAAACGTTCAAGTCACCGACTTGTATAAAGTGTATCTGCTTGTAAGTATTTTTATTGTTCCATTGCAATTAATACTGATATCGGTGAATTATTTGACCTTCTTTTCTTGCTTGCATCGGGGTTGTCCAATATGATGCAAAATGAGTGACACAAAGCGACATAGAGTCTATGACAAAGCTAGGTCCCGAGGTCGAGACTGACGACGATGAAGGCACGTCACCGACTAGAACAAAGGCTTCTTGCTTGCAAGTGTTTTATACTGTCAGTTCACAATTACGATTGATAATAATCTATTGTACACCCTTTGTGCCTTGTCGAATAAATCTTGACTATAGCGTACGTTATCTGTTCGTTGTCTCATATAGGTCTTTTAGATGGTCCGCCCTCAACAAATATTTCCTGGGCGAAATTCCTTATGACGTGGATTGTATGTCCACCGCTATCACAGTGCGTAACCTCTGGCACATACATGCATACCAGTGTTACGAAAACTGTAGCAGAGCATCGTTATCACCCCCTCGTTGCTAACAAAGCAGACACTGCAAAAATGTGGTACATACTCTTGTTTAGACCTAGGATTGTCCACTGGATAGCAGTACTTGTATATCAGGAGCATAGGATATAAAGAAGCGAGATGATGGTACTAGAAGTGTTCGTTATATGGACGGATGGACACATGGACAGGCGGACGCATGCATGAACGAAAGAACTAGCAGATTGACGGACGCTTCGCTCCACTCGTCATCATTCATTCCGTTGATATACTGTGATTTTTTTCTTATACCATGATTTGGGCTGACGAAACCATATACATACTTTTTTATCGTAGAGCGAAAAAAGAAAAAGAGTAAGTGATTGTATTATGACAATGGTACAGCAAATAGAAAAAATGAATAAACCATAACGCAAAAGGTAAGTTTGTTGATATGAAAATGAGAATGAAAAAACGAAAAATGGTGAACAAATAGGGTAATCAAAAAATAACTTTCAAGTCAAGGGAGTGAGAAGGGTCTTTCTTTGGGATGCAGGTGTCGGGTGTTCCCTTTTTCATGAAGTTATTCGAGAAAATTGGCAAATTTATTTATAGGCGATTTTTTCGAATCATTCTAGTCATGTTCTAGGTTTCTTTCTTTTTTGATTCCTAATAGTCGCAGTAGTGTTTTTTTCCTCATCAACGCGCCTCAGAGGCCCTAGAAAACGAAAGAACGGGGGCACCATCAGACCTAGTTCACTCTGTTTTCTTTTCTTTTTTAAAGAGTAGAAATAAAGAATAAGAGAGATGTAGGTTGAGAAAACCGCGAAAGTTACAATTAGTGTGTTGGGTATGTCCAAAACCAAAACATGTTTATGGATTGATAGCACGATAGATGAATTGACCTATTTAGGCGGAGCCCTAGTTTAGGATATCGTTAGTGTTCAGGGGGACATAAATGAACGATCTGTAAGGGCAAGTCGTAATTATATATATTCAATGAATGGTCATTGTTTATCCATAATATCTGTTTTTACTGTGAGTCCTGCTTGCAACCCAGGCCTGAAGATTGATACAGGTGTCGTTAGATGTATTATTAGTGATATTTTTTATCCCTGGATGAGTGAAACGTAGATGATCGCACATAATTCCCCAAAACAGCATGACTGTAAACTTTATTGCAGTTTCAGTTGACATTTCTGCATATATGGTGATTGACTGGTTTGCTTTCGCAACCACACTGTCGCCAATGATGGGTTGTATGAAAAGATGACAGGCATATTTGCTCACTGGAGGATTTTTAGAAGAAAATTCCTAGTGACAGCATGCATATGCGCATACACACATATGCAACTACCGCTCTCAAGTAACTTTGTCACGATTTGCCGAACACTTTTTACGTTTTGAATTATGCGCTCAGCTGAAGAGACCATTAAGTGGCGAAAAGCTAGTGTCGATGATCTTCGTACTTAGCTGGTAAAAACCGAAGGCAGCCTAGTGGTGGTACGTCTACCTTAAGGTGTTCTTAAAAACATAGGTTAGCAATGACTCTCCTGAGAAATTTAGGAAAAAGCCCAGAGTAGTGAAGAACCAGGGCTGCATTTTCACGTCACTACAAAATGAATCAACCATTCTCGACATACAGAGAAATAAAAAAACACAGAGCATTAGATGGTTTTTAGTGTTACGTGGCATAAAAATCCGATTACCAGGCTAATGGATAGTATACGGTAGAGATCATCGTCCTGCAGTGGGCGTTATCAGGCTGCTGCTGTTGACGATGACAGATATGTACATTGCTGATTGAATTCACCCAGGTTTCACTTCAGAGTCACAGTCATTGAAAGCTTTTGCAACTTTGCGATTAAATGTTCTTTACACATGGAATAATAAAGAACAATTTTTTTCAATATAAAATCACAACACTCTGTTTAAAACTCGTAAACAAACGCCAAGAAGATGAAAGGTGAATTCATCCAAATCACATCAGGAGAATGTACTTCCCTTTTTTCTCAAGGTGGTGGAAGCACTACTGGAGAGGCTCCACGTAACAGAAATTTTTTGTCTAATTCTGCACCGCAGCTTTCAGGCATTAAAAATGTCAGAGAGCTACGCATGAAAAATAAACAATACGCGTGAAAATCGAAGCAAGAAAAAGAACAATCAGGATCACAATGAATTCGAAATCGAGACATCGGCGTGGCAGTCCAGTATTCTACCGCAAAACTAAGCTCATAATTGAAGCTGATTTGCAAAAAGACCATATAGAGGTATGCTGTCGGGCAAAAAATGGCGTTAGTTTAGGTTTTATAATGTAGAATTAGAATAAAGTAGCGACTAGGTGTAAAATGCTAATTGTGCAATGAGTGTGTGGTTTAAAGCTGACCGCCCACAGCAAGATATTCAGCCATATTTTTCTATTTTTATTAGCGACATGATGACAAATAAAGTGCACATACCGTACCGATGTGTAGCGGGTACTTTGCGTATCCGCAGAAAGGGTAATAATGAAATAGTGGTGTTTCTCTTTGCCACAAATGTGTGATCTCTGGCATAGTGGAAGCCCTGCCTATATACTTGCATTAGTTTCTACAAGAAAGTTTAAAACGACCTCTGGAGAGGCCACTATTAGAGTGCTTGATAAGACTGTGCTTTGTACTCTGTTGTAGCCTGGCCTTTTTTACGTACTGCTGTGTACACTACAGGGCTCGTTAAATTCGTTACACCCTATAATAATAAGGTCTAACAGTCAATCAAGTCAACGAAAGTAGACACGATGGTATTGGAAAAAATAGTAGTTTAAATTTGAAGAAAAAAGACGACATGATAACATTAGTGTGCAGGGACTGAACTTGCGACCTTCGATTAATACGTTGAATGCTCTCCCGACTGATCGAAGGTCGCAAAATCGGTCCCTGCCCACGAGTAGTTATCCTTTCGTCCACTTTTATTTCTTCACCTTTACAGTACAAATACTTCTAATAAAATCTTCTATACTTTCCTTGGCATGATTGTGTCTTAGCCCTAGGTATTATTGAGTCTTATAAACTAAACGAGCCCTTACTTGCACACTCCTTACCTTCATTCATAGCGACGGTCTCTTTCTGGCAGATTTGGTGCCTTCAAGTAGCATATTAGACAATGTTGGTCAGCTGCCAGCTCGTAATAGGTTCACTTGCTACTTGACGCCAAACAGGCAGGCCATCAGTGTTCCACACTTGCTGTCATGGTTACAGGTGGTGGTAACAAGTTTATATCAAACGTGGGAGCACTTGACGCAAATACAAGAAACGTAAAGTGGGCATGGGGATTCTCACCATGGTAGCTCACTTGGTAGAGCACCGGACGAGTCATTCCAAGGCCACGGGTTTGGTCTCTGCCCACGGCAATTCATATTTTCGTACACTTTTCCTTCTTCACCCGCAGGTCACTGCATTTATTCTCGGCTGTGGCAGGTGCATTTCCGATGAAGGCAAAAAGCTGTTAGCCTCTGTGGCTAGATTTGGGTGCATGTTAAAGAACCCGAAGTGACTGAAATTTTGAGAGTCCTGCTCTACAGAGTCTCTCATAATCATATAGTGGTTTTGGCAACTTACACCCTAGATATCAATCAACTATCACCACATTTCTTTCTTCGCAATTACAATACGATCACTACTAATAGCACTTTCTTTATTTTTCCTGGCACGATAATCTTTTAGATTTTATTAGCTTTGCGTACCTCAGGCACTTTTAGCATATCTATCTATCTATCTATCTATCTATCTATCTATCTATCTATCTATCTATCTATCTATCTATCTATCTATCTATCTATCTATCTATCTATCTATCTATCTATCTATCTATCTATCTATCTATCTATCTATCTATCTATCTATCTATCTGTCTGTCTGTCTGTCTGTCTGTCTGTCTGTCTGTCTGTCTGTCTGTCTGTCTGTCTGTCTGCCTGTCTGTCTGTCTGTCTATCTATCTATCTATCTATCTATCTATCTATCTATCTATCTATCTATCTATCTATCTATCTATCTATCTATCTATCTATCTATCTATCTATCTAGGTTTTGGTGCTCTCGTCGTCAACGTTGAACTTGTCAACTAATATTAGCAGGGGGGGGTAAGATGGGTTTAAGATTATGACTCGCTAGCGATGACACAGTGTGTGAATTACGTCGCATACATTGTCAAGCCTTTTCCACTAGACGCATGCGGAATGTAGCCGCCCATCATGAACGGGTATGTGCCACAGGTGATCGAGAGTTAGTCTCTACAAACAAACGGCGTAAACTGACATCGTTAACTTTACCGCGACAGTGTTAAAAAGTATTTGCAGATCCCACGTAAAGTGGGACTTGATGAATTGCGAGACACGATTCATAAAGGTTTATATGTCACTTTAAAATCATCGTAATGTTACGAGGCGGACGTTAATCATGCTGCACATGACTTCCAAGTCAAGATTATTATGTTGGGCGTGTATTTTACCTTAGTTGTCGATTCACTTCACGGTATATCGAATTTGGTAATTGTGGAGATATCTAAACAGCCGTGGGGACGCTATGAGCTTAGCAGGTAATCATGTTTTAAATGACACGCAAATCATGTATACTTTTATTGGATATATTGTTTACCTTTATCATCCATTGACGCCCCGTAATACCAAGATTAGCATAAGTGAATGTAGGGAAACGATCACGAGGGCACCATGAGCGTGGTGTAGTGTAATGACCTACGAGACGTGCATACTACAATTTTCACTTTCGGGTCTGTCACTTATGTTCGCAATGTAGCCATGTCATACCTCACCAGTTTTGCAATATGGTATGTAAACAAACTACCGCAGGAGCAGCAAGACAAGCATTGTAAATCATGACATTCATGTCATGATTATGATTTTATCGCTAGTAACTTATGCTCGTCACACAGCCTTGTTATGTCATACCAATTTAATATTGGTACCATAATGGAATCGGCTAGGAGAGCTAAAGTCGTCGGTGGCTAGATAGATAGAGTTATATAGATAGATAGATAGATAGATAGATAGATAAATTGATTGATATATAGATAGATAAATAGATAAACTGAAAACCGCTCCAATTCGTTAACTAATGCTACTTTGCATTTAAAATGTCCAGGTCCCAGCCGAAATGGGACCCGACATTCCGCATGGCAATCAAGTATTCTTGCACATAGTCTCGCCAGGTCTCTGAAGCATAGACCCTAATGTTCGTGAGACATCCATTGTGGTGGCAGTGCTCCTGGAGTCTATAACATTACATACCCTTTTGATACGTCTCGTCGGTGTAACGAAAATTGTAGATAAGTGCTATTGACCTGAAGCCAATTTATGTAGCAGTTTCGTCGCATACCATGCTTCTACGCACTTGGAATACGAACAAGCTTCTACGAACAAGCTTCTACGGAACCTGGACGATTTCTCCGTCACTTATCTTACCAACACTATAAAGAAATATGGAAAAAGGGTGAGATACCCGACGCCTGGAAACTGGCTCACACGGAGCTCATCCCCGAACTGGAAAAGGCGCCGAGCCTAGATGTTACTCTTAAGGCAAAAAATTCTATAGGGCGCAAACACTCGGGACACTTATGCAATACTCGGTCTAGTTTAGAAAAGACATTCGATACCATAGCGCGCTGACCAATCTTGAAAACGATCGCCGAGCTAGGCTTGGGACATTGATTCTACTATTTTACCCGCTCTTTTCTCACCCGATGCGTAGCCGTCCTCCGCGTGGGAGACCTAAAATCAGAAGAAGTGGAGCTCGGACAGAGGGGCACTCCTCAGGGATACGTGCTCTCGCCGACGCTCTTTAGTCTTGTGATGATTGGGCTTTCCGAACGACTATCAAAAATCAACGGGCTAAACCACACTATCTATGCGGACGATGTAACTAAATGGTGATCCATAGGGATGGATGGCTTCATTGAGTCTGCCCTGCAAGAGGCCATCCAAACCGTCGAGTCCTAACTCGGCAACACCGGTCTTAGGGGCTCACCCGCAAAGCCGGACCTGTTATTATATTTGCCCAAACGTCGGAGTGCAAAGACCAAAGGGTAGAAACCTCCGGCAAAACGCAATATCGACCTCCATATCAGAGATGGTCGTGCAGTTCCCAGGTAAGACACCATCAAGGCCCTCGGCATGATAATCAAGTCCCGTGGAACCAACACCCAAACAGTACAGAAGCTCAGGACTAAGACTGAGATTGCCATACGA
This sequence comes from Rhipicephalus annulatus, assembly GCA_013436015.1. Classification (NCBI taxonomy): domain Eukaryota; kingdom Metazoa; phylum Arthropoda; class Arachnida; order Ixodida; family Ixodidae; genus Rhipicephalus; species Rhipicephalus annulatus. The sequence continues at coordinate 578,493 of WOVY01000023.1, forward strand.
CTCGTACTTAGAGGAGGCGACTGGCACCGTGGCTGCAAAAACACAACCTGCTGCGTCTTGTACATGCGTTTGTTTTCTACCACTTTACATAGGTCGCCGCTATACACAAATGGCTACGTGCTGAGTGCGACCAACTCAATGCGCTAATTCGGAAGTTGGTCCAACGAGCTCTTGGCCTCCCTATCACCCCTCAATGCACAAATTCTACAAGCTCGGCGTACATAAGACGCTTGAAGAGATCACCGAAGCTCAGAGACACGTGCAATTGACCCGACTCACGACCACCAAGGCGGGCTGCCATATTCTGTGCGAGCTCGGCTTCTTCTCGACGGCCAGGGGTCTCCCAGAGTTGACTGTAATTCCCCGTGAAATCTGCGACCTTATCATGATCGCTCCCAGTCCGCGAATTGTACAAGCCCGAATACAACAGAGGCAGGAGCCTAGCGCGGGTGACCGCTATGCTCAAGCACATAGACCTGGAAGCGGGCAACGTCTCGTTCGGGGATGCCACTGCCTATAACAACAACCGAGCTTTCACAGCGGTCTCGATATGACCCACGCAGCACATTCTTAGCCATGTCACAATTCTCACCCGTCACCCCGAAGTGGCTGAGCAAGTAACTATAGCTATAGGTATGCTCGACAGCAAACGGGAATTTATCTACAGCGACTCCACACCGGCAATCAAAGCCTTCGAACGTGGAGTCAACTCCGACCAGGCATTAAATATCCTGCACAGTGCGGAACCAAGTACACTGAAGCACCTCACTGTCATCGGGTTCTCCGCCCGTCTCGGCCAGATGCTGGGTGCCCCATTCAACCTCAAAGAGATCGCCCATGACGCAGCGCGCGCACTTAACGACCGCGCTGCCACAGGGTAACTCCATCTCACTGAGTTACGTACCAATCGGAATGAAGTTGTTGCGTACAGCAACATAACAAAGCACTTTAACTCGAACGCAACTTTTTTCTACTCCCACATTTGAAACTTAAGAGACCGCAGGCACTGACCCTACGGCTAATAGAGACCCACAAGTACCCTAACTTTGCCGAGCTTCACATTTATTATCCTGATCCATACCACAGCGACACATGCCCCTTGTGTGGACACAGGACGACACTCACACACATGCTCTGGGAGTGTAGAAACACTTCTCCCGGCTCTACCTCAAACAAGTGGGTCTCTCAGGAGCTCACTTCTGGCCGACCAGCAATGGGCCGTCATGCAGGCCCACGAAGCGGCTGCCCGGTACTCTTTGTCAGTCCTTCCGTAGCAGACGCGTGCTACGCGCTGCCTGTAGGACTAAAATAGAGGTTTTCCATTCCACTGCATCTTAATCAAAATGTCACAACACGGTCATCTTCTCTTCGCAATGCTTTCTATAGCATAAACTCACAAGGTACGTGAAATCTGCTGAATTCTTTCAGATCAGCTTTTTGGTGCTCGTTCCTGCGTTTAGCGTCGTCGTCGTTTGTGTCAGCGTCACCCTGAATGGTAGAGCAGACGAGGACAAAAGAGTGCGAATGAAGAGTGTGCCTGTATCACGAGCCACATACTTCTAACCTCGCTTTTAGCTTTAGTCCCACACGCTGGCCCCTCAGTCGGAACTCGTGCACCTATGTGGGGCCGGTACGCGCTCTACAATTGGCTTCGGTTGTTATAATGGAACTGTCGGCGTGGCACTTTGTTGGTGATGCCGCGAATGCTAGGGTAGCGTGTGGAGCACTCGTAAGCTGGCAGTGTTTGTGCCAATATGCAAGAACTGTTACATTGTTACGGCTGGTGAAAGTCAGAAATTCCTAGCCGATATTGCCCCAACGCAAAGCTGCGCTCAGAATTTGCATGAAACACGATCGTAATGCTCAGTGATTTTTATAGCGTGATATTTTTCGCTCCCTACATTGTACTGCCGACAGTCACACATAGAAGAAAAAAAATGTAGGGCTTGGCGTGGTGGAGTCTCCTGACGTCCCAAGGTTATATTAATCCTTCTTGGCTGCTGCTGCATTGCAAGACTGCTGACCATTCTTGAAGGTAGGCATAGCAAAAGAGTGCCGTTTTTTTCTGCAAGAAGAATGGGACTTAAGTTTGAAGTTATAAAGGAAAAAGAATACTACTCATCCGCACCACTTACGTTCATTTTGGAATAATTTGAACAATAGGCTTACTTCCTCAGAGAAGTCGCTTATAATAAATGCATGACTGATCGTGACCATTCTAGCTACAAGGCTCGAAGTTCTGGTGACGCGTCTTCATGGCAATGGAGGTAGTTTGATGGTTTCATTGAGATGTCAGCGTTAATGTCGCTGAAAAGAATGATTTTTCCTACGCCAGCGTGGTTACTAAATTTTGTAGTATATCTGAAGAGTTTTGAGACGTAGAATTGCGCCTACAGAATGGCGGATTTATAGTATGGAAGGGTACTCGAACACAAATTAAGTGATGTAATAGACAAACATTTTGCTCGTGCATTCATAACTTGTCTAACACAACAAATACTGCGTGTAAATTATGTATTTAAAAGTTTTTTATCCGAGCAGGCCCCCAAGTAGTCCAGAGAGAAGACTTTTCGGCTTCGTTTTTTTCTTTGATTTATCCTCAGGCTCGACTTCAGGCTCATTCGCCGATTTGACCTCAACACCAGGCTGTTTAGTCGTAGTAGTAGAAATATCTGTATTAGAAGCAGACTGAGCCACAGAATTGTTTTGATCGGACGTCTCCGTTGCTGTGTCCGGCGCAAGAAGCCCTCCTAGCAGTCCAAAAAAAAGTCCTTTTGACTTCACTGGTTCTTTTGAGCTGTCTGACTCGAGCTCCGCTTTTTCTGGTGCTTTAACTGCAAGATCAGAGGACTTAGTTGTTGTAGTACTCGTCTGTTCAGAAGGGGTGGACTGAGACCCTGACTGGTCTTCGTGGGATGTTTTTAATCCAGGATCCGGTACGAGAAGCGCTCCTAGCAAGCCAGAAAAGACACCCTTTGACTTCGCTGGTTCTTTTGAGTCGTCTGACTCCACCTCCACCTCTCCAGGTGATTCAACCACAACCTGAGGTGATATAGTCGCTGTAGTGGTAACCTTTGACTCATCTTTGTCGGATGTCTTAGTTGTTTTTGGTGCAAGAACTCTTCCTATCATGCCAGAAAAAAGGCCGGTTGGCTTAGCTGATTTTTCTGAATTTTCTAATTCAGCCTCTGCCTGATCCAGTGATTCAACTTCAACATTAGGTGATTTAGTCGCTGTAGTAGCAATCTGTTCAGATGGTGTGGAATAAAACTGTGATTTTTCCTGGTGAGTTGTTTTCATTGTGGTAGCTGGTGGGATAAGCCTTCCTAGGAAGCCAGAAGGAAGTCTCTTTGCCTTTGGTGATTCATTTGAGGCGCTTCTTTTGAGCGCCAGCTCTTGTGGTGATTGAACTACTACATCAGGTAGTTTAGTCGTGGAGACAATCTGTTCAGAAGATGTGAACTGAGAACCTGACTCGTCTTGTTGGAATGTCTTCGTTGCGGTCTCTGGTGCAAGAAGCCCACCTAGTAAGCCAGAAACAAGTCCTTTTGGTTTTGTTGACTCATTCGATTCGTCGTCTTTCACCCAGCATTCAATCTTTGGAATGTTTTGGTCATTCGCATCACAAAACGAAGCCTGATTCAGATGAGCGTCCTGTGGTTGTTCAGGCGATGACTTCATTTGGAAGTGCTGATCCTGGGTCTGCAGCTTAGGTTGAACCTGTATTTAAATTCACAGCTTATTATATTTTGGTTTGGTAAAAAAGCTAGACAATTCTAATGATAGCGAGATATATCACTTTTGCAGAAAAATGAAAACACAATTAGAGAATAGGGGCTTTAGCAAACAAACAGGAGTAAATACGGTATTCTGTAAAATATTGTGGTATTGTTGACTGTAGAATGTTAATATGCACTGCTCAGCAGCTTATTGAATAGAGTGCACAGGAACCTCAACCATTTTCTTTTGTTATTTTTAACACAAAAAAGGTATAGTCTTGTGCTTCACAACTGCAGCCTAATTAGGACTCTGGTGACCCATGCTATATGCTTGTCTGCTTGCTTCGTACACGCTGTTCTCATACAGCTTTGTTTCTCACTACAGTTGCTAATTTACGTTTTGTTTTAAAGAGGCCATGGTATGCCTTTTATATTTTTTCTCTTTCTAAATTAGTGCTCAAAATAAATGCGACGACTATAATGCTGTTCATTGTTCAGACCAAAGTATCGATATTTCAGTTTCTTCTGTACATTTTTTCGCAGGCCTTCAAACATCATTGGCACAACGTCATTTCTCGAAAGTGTTTTTTCGTGCAAGTAGATATTCAAAATAGGTGATCTAGCCATGCCTTTTGTAAGCCATTCTTGCCACCTGCGAAGCGCAATGTTACCCAACGTCTCACAATTTCAGTATTCCTGCAAATAATTTATTATTACTCTCATGTATTTCACCATCACTTACTACAAGATATTGATTTACTGGCAATGTAACTCAATAAGACAGATGCTTTGGCGAGTTGTGACTAGGAATCAACATGTTTGCACAGCGCAAGACGACTTGTACTTTCGGCGTAACTATGAAAAAAGCGACAAGGACAAAAAAGGGCGCTGACTTCAACTGAAATTTCATTAGCGAAAAGGCTGGAAATATGTACTTGTGACAAAACCAGTACATCACAGCACAATCGTGCAGCCTGTTGCGTCACAGCCAGACAATCATCGCCTTATGAGGGTACAACACCACAACTCAGCGCAAACACACTATTCCTTGCGTCAGAGACAGATACTTGATCTTTTTAGTGAGTGCACTCAAAGGTATGAGGATACAAAGGTATAAGGACCCAGCATTTGCTAGGTATGAGGATGGTATGAGGTATGAGGACCCGAAGGTATAACGACCCAGCATTTGCAAGTGATTGACCTCAATAATTTGTCGTGTTAGCCGCTGACGGTGGTTTGCGACAGCGGTGCATTTTTCTAGTTCCGGTCTGCAGCCACAACCCCTACAACGATTACCAAGATCACCTTGAACAGCTATGTATGCATAGTAATAGTGCTCCCTTAAACGCTCTTTCAGGCACCTGCCGGTTTGTACGACGTGCATTTTCCGCATGGCAACCGGATCATGCAAACGAGAGCAATCACACTTGCTACGAATAGGCTCGTAAGCTTGAGTACGTAACAAATCTTTCGTGCGGACTGCGCATTAAACATTTGCTTAACACTGAAAGGTTTTCTGGGGCAGAGAAAACAACCTTCACATTAACCATGTTACCTATGTTTTTTTTAATTTGTCAGAAATCATATGTAGGTAGGAAATCACAGCCACGCACTTCGAGCTACTAGCCACGTAGTTCACTGGTGCTTCACAGCCTTGTTTAGTAGGCCTAAGCAAATTTTCAACCACTGAAACCAGTAAACGTTCGGGGAAACCAGCGCTTATCATGGAGAGCCTGCTCAACGAAGCTGCTAACTGGTGGCCGCAAGACTTGCGGCGAGCGTTTTTCAAACAATGATTAGCAATTTCTTTCAAAAACAGCTTCGAAGGAGCCGACAAGTACGATAGAATCGGCCTGCTTCCCCTGGGCTCGTATTTTGAGCATAGGTGTTATCTTAAGTGTCTAATCGAAAATCTGAAGCCTTGACAAAACATTTTGCGGCATCTCATGCCTCGGAATTAGAGGTGCCATACCTTCATTGAAAAGACATAAATTGTTAGAAACGGCAGCTTCTAATCATTTGATTAGAAGCTGCCGTATCGCCATCAAAAAGCACGAAAAGATTGTCAACAAAACGAAAAGCCTTTACAGCAGCAGTTTCGTTGAGGCTGCTAGCCAAGATTCGGTCATGGTAAGTGAGAAAAATGCTACTTAAAACAGGCGCTATGCATGAAGCAATGCACAATCCTCTTTCTTGAATAAAAGTGCCTTCATTCCATGACATAAAAGTTGTCTTTAGGTGAAAGCTAACGAGCTCAAGAGAGGTGCTGACAGTTGTGGCGGCCGCATTCTGGAACGCAATTGAACCAAAGTTGTCAAAACAGTCCTCAACACACTGTAGCAGTGTGCCATATGGTAAACAGTAGTGAAGGACCTTGAAGTCATTGGAGCAGGCACTTAGGTCATTGTTGTTACGTGAAATATATCTAATATTGTCATTAGAATCTTTCAGTTGAGCTTGTTTTTAAAAACAAAAGCACTTCCTTCTGCCACGCCCCATTTTCCGAAACAAGGACTCAAAGTGGCCCATCGACCTTGTGAGTCTTGACTTTGAAGAACAAGTCCAAGCTAAGCTTCTTGCTTTTGCCAATGCATCTTAGTAGCCCACTTGATTCCAGTGCGTCGCACAACTTTTTGGTTTCAGTCTTTACTTTTGTCAGCGTTACGCCATTTTGGCACTCCAACACGGAACTTATAGCATTGCTGGCTTTTGAGCAAAACACTTAATTCGGCCACACAGTCTGTCCTTGTCTTGTTTCGTAGTTACGCCGTAACTACGCGTAGGCTCGCGCTGTGCAAGAATGTTGATTTACTGGCAAGCGTACAAGGCCCACAAAGGCTGCTGTTAATGTGAGGCACCAACTTTTAATAAGTTGTAGGTGTTATATAGCAGTGTTATATAGGTGTTATATAGCAGCGAAGCAGTGTTATATACGTGAGCACACAAAAATCTTATTCAACATCAATTTCATGATTCAGAACGATTTTAGGTACATCAAAGACGTAATTTTCACTCGCTCTTCCTTGAGATGAAAATATGCTACACTGCATGCGCAATATCTTTTAGAACAGTCTACAGAGAATCGTCTTTGTGCTGATTTTAGAAAATGAGTACCTATAAGACATGATTTTTTTCAGTTTTGTAAGGTAATGAATGAAATTAGGAGAATAAATGAAAAATTGAAATGGGGTAGAGCACTTCTGAATTTTGAGCCTGATTAATGATCACATTTTTTCGTAAGTACAAAATGATCAATTGAGAAATGTTTTATATTATGCTTTCATACAGCCTTTTACTCCAATATACATAACACTTATAGCACACATACCCGCTCATTCCTATGAGCTCTTGGCAGTTTTACTGAAACATTTTCTATTTTGCAGTTCTAATGATGGCCTCGTGTAACCGTACTTTTATGAAACTATTTATGAACCCTTATGTCTCACCACCATGATTATAATAGACGACTTCAAGAATACTCAAGACCAAGTTTAAAAGCAATCCTCCAGCCTGTATATGTCAGACTTTGTCTAGGAAGAGCTGCAAAAACACCGCCACCAATGCCATCATCGTAGCCCTACCGCTAGCGTGGGAGTGCAAAAAGAGCTGATCGCAAGCTAACGTGCACAGAGCACAGTACAATCCCGTGTTTCGTCCCTCTCGCGGCATGGTTTACTGAAATAAGAGTAGATAGAAATGTTTTTTTGGGAAGTTCACACTGTAGTAAAGTGGGAAGCTAATAAAAGAGAACAAGCGGTAGTGTGCAGAAAGAAAAAAAAAACGTTTCAGGTATTTGTGTGCGCTGCAACTCGCAAGTTGACCTCACACAACGTCGAATTTAAGGCAAGCTCTGTGGCGTCCGTTCCGGAGCGCCTAAATTCGTTAAAGTTTGGTATACACATAATGGCTAATTGATGCACGATTGATTTTGTTATCCTAATATATCGCGATTAGTCTATTGGCCCTAGCACTTCACTTCTTCCTATGAGATTTTTTTGTAGCTCTGGCTTTCTGCGCATTGCAATATTCTCTTACACATCTTGAAATGCTCCGTGAACGATTGTCTTCATACGTGTGTAACCGAATTCGCGATGTGCTGTTGACCACAAAACAAACTTGAAGGTGCTGCGGCCCTACATCTTGTGATTCAGGTGTACGACGCACGCCCTAGTACTTAGTTACAAGCAGAATATTGTCACGAGGTTGTGACACACGCAGCACTTGAGAGGAAGCACGCAGGAGTCAGGGCGGTGTCAGGCGAACTGTTTATTGGGCGAACTTGTGCCCAGCAAAACAAGGCCAAACACAACTCACAGCAACAGCGGCGTGAACAGTCGTCGGCCGACGGAAAAAGACTCACTAGTGGCGCATTGCGCCGGCTTTTATACACGCGTCGTAACGCGTTCCAGAGTGGCATACAAGATAAACGCGGTCTGCGTTGCGCTTAACAGAAAGTGATAGCGGCTTTCTTCGTAAACCAAAAGAACCGCACGTGTCAGTCTTTTATACACGCGTCATAACGCGTTCAAGAGTGGCATACAAGATAAACGCGGCCTGCGTTGCGCTTAACAGAAAGTGATAGCGGCTTTCTTCGTAAACCAAAAGAACCGCACGTGTCAATATCTAACTTTGAAAGCGCATGTTCGCAATGCAGTGGGGCGAAGAGTAATTCAGATTGTAGGAGGCGATCGTGCGCGTGAGAATAACCACACGTCTTGAGTCTGCCTCTAGTTTCTCACTCCGTGTCACACTGCGTGCTGGACAGCGTGCAGGACAGCGTGCAGGACAGACAGGACGAGTATTCGTCCATTCTTTCGGTTCTTCACTGGTGTCATCCTACTTTGCGCCACCTGCTCTTTAGCGCATTCCTATAAACTCACCTAAATTTCCGGTAATACAGTCTCTCCCGTGACCAGCTGTGCAGAACTCCCTTAAACTGTCTTTGCGTTGGGAAAGGCTAACAAGCAACGTTCATACCTTTCTGTGATATCTGCTTTCCATTTCGACATGGTTTTTTCTGGAAGTGGCCCCTAACGTTTCAAATCGCTTTTAGGACCAATACAACTGATCTCTCTATAGATCTATCTTTCTGACGAGAAATTCAAATAAACACTAGACGGAGGTACGGTTGCATGTTTGGCTAGCGGAGAGAAATTCATAGGACTTCTACTGAGTATTAAGTGTGCGAAACAAGCAAAATACAACTAAATCATTTTATCCAACTCGCTAGCAATGCCTTCTTTCGCAGCAAACTGTGCGTGCAATGAAGTGGGACGTTGCACTACCCAATACTGCCTCAGGTGGCGTTCCGTGGCAAAGAACTGCAGCGTCTGACATTTATTTTCACTGGCTTACGATCTAGCACAATCATTTAGCGCCGGAAATGTCATGGTAAGCAGCGCATGTTCAGAGCAGCACGCTGTCACAGCAATGCGTGACGGAGAGTTCGACACCAACCACCGGCGCAGTTGGAATTTTGCGGTTGAAGGGGAGAATCTTTATCTAAGGAGAATTTGAATAACATCAAGTTTTGGGCAAATTTTCAGCGACCGAAATTACGAAAACCAAGAGGAACAGGGGCTACAAAACCTCTGACTATATTCACCCATGTTTTTCTCGAGTCTATGAACCACTTTTGAAAGAACGCATGGTGCAACCATTATTGCAACATCGCTGACTGGAAAATCTATTATTTAGAATGAATAGTCAAATTTATCACAAACATGGTCAATAGGCTATATCAATGCAGAGTATTTACGGCACTTTCTAAGAACAACATGTGTTGCCTAATTGAAGTGGTTGTTCAACTGGAAGCATATAGTGTGACAACCAAACGCATACGTGTACTATGGCTCTGGGTATGCTCGTCAATTCTTACGCAAAAGTTCGCGGCAGAGTTCAAATCCTGAAATTGGTTCAGTTATGGTGCTCTATTTTGAAGTAGTTAGATCATTCGCACGTTCGGGTACATGAGACTTAGGACGTGGTAAAATTCCAAATAATCACTAACGACCTACAAGTCCGAAAACATTGGAAAGAAGTCCGTGTGGTTGTTTATCCTCGGTAGCTGAGTCATCTTTGTCAGAATCACCTTTCTTGTCTGAGTCGTGGCTTTGTAGAGGACTGGTGATAGCATCCAACATGCCGGAAATAAGACCCTTGGGTTTCTCCTTGTCATCTGAAGCAGATGTGTGCGAATCATCGCTCGATGTAGAACCTGAGTCAGATATGGGATGAATACCAGCATCGATCAAGCCGGAGAAGAGCCCTTTTGACTTGCCGTCATCGTCATTATTCGGTGTGACAGCATCGAAGACGCTTGATAATAGTCCATGTGACTTGTCATCTGAAGAAACATCGTCTTGTGGCTTCAGTATCGACAACGGATCGGTAACTGCCCCCAATGCATTCGAAATGAGTCCCTTGTTTTCAGAATCAAAGTCATGAGGCTTCAGTATAGACAAAGGGTCTGTAACTGCTTCCAATACGTTCGAAATGAGTCCACTACCTCCGGAATCTGAGTCAGTAGGCTTGAGTATCGATAAGGGGTCTGTAACTGCGTCTAATACATTGGAAATTAATCCACCGCTTCCGGAATCTGAGTCATGGGGCTTCAGTATCGACAAAGGGTCTGAAACAGCGTCCAACACATTTGAAATGAGTCCACTGCTTCCGGAATCCGAGTCGTGAGCCTTCAGTAATGACAAGGAATCGGTAACTGCGTCCAACACATCCGATACGAGTCCCTTCGATTCGTCCTTGTCTCCAGAAGAACTGGAACTGCCTCCTCCAAGTCCTGGTAATGGTAGCGGCTGTAAGAGTCAAACATTTTTTGACATGAAAATATGTCAATCGCCATGGCGTCGTCACGTTAAAGCCCAAGTGCGTGCACCTTTACAGCCATTAACTTCTAATGTTCCAAAATGTTCTTGTATCTGCAGGAGTGCGCGGCGTGTTTGAAAGTATAAGGCACTATGACATTTTACAATTCTCTTAGCTGTTATTGTTCAACTGCAGAAAAACGGCAGGGTGGGATAGCACCCAGCAATATTACGTTATTATTTAACACTAACATAGGTACTAACTATTTTTGTTCGGCTTAGCTATAGCAGAAACATTCTCTGATTCGAGCACGCACTTCAGAGAAGAGATAGGAACATTTATTACCACTCGCTACAATTTCAGCCCCCCGCTAATCGAGACCGTGAACTTACCGATGAATGTTTTATTCAAGGAGGCACTCTTTCCCATATTTCTCGACAAAACAGAATAGAAAGATGCCACATTATCTCAATAACTTGACAAGGAGAGTCCCCACATGCAATTTGTGCTTATATTTTTGTTTATTTTGGTTGATATCTTGTGTGAGTGGTTCAAGATGTCTTGGCGAAAAAAACATTCAAACTAGAGCACATCTTTTAACACTCCAGAATTTACACATGCATCTATGTATCTTTGTGTTCATATAATGTGAAAGCGCAGTGAATAGGGACTTTTCAATTATGCTGACGTCATTACTAAAAGGAGGTTTATGTCACGTAATCATCCCGCGTGAAGCCCTAGTTTTGTGATGCGACCTTTTACTGAAGGCTGTCACTGAGTCACGCGATCAGTCCTGACTAAATCCGTCAGCAATTTCTTTTATTTGGGTAATACCCAAATTTGGGGAATTGGTCCAGTTTATTTTACTTGCATGTATTTCATTGTGGCATGGTTACTTGGTACCCTGACTTACCACTCTGAGTGGGCAGAGGACCGTGGCTAACCTGGCTCATTTTTGAGCAGGTTTTCGCTGCATGCAATGAACCAGTGCGCTACCAAGAAATTAACGTCAGTACGACAACGTCCAACATCTGGCTTCACGTCCCAGTCTGTTTAGCTGCACTTGACGACAGCGATGTCCTACGGATTGAAATTGATGCCATAAATTTGGGATCATTTATTGTTTGGCAATGGAGCATCGGAGCAACATCGTCTTCACCCGAACCTTCCGGCACCACCCCCAAAGTGTTTTTCATCAATGGGCAGAACACGAACCTGAAGATGCAGACGCGGCCAACCTGTGTTGTCTTTGTTTCAACAAGTTGATTGATTGATATGTGGGGTTTAACGTCCCAAAACCACTATATGATTATGAGAGACGCCGTAGTGGAGGGCTCCGGAAATTTAGACCACCTGGGGTTCTTTAACGTGCACCCAAATCTGAGTACACGGGTCTCCAACAATTCCGCCTCCATCAGAAATGCAGCCGCCGCAGCCGGGATTTGAACCCGCGCCCTGCGGGTCAGCAGCCGAGTACCTTAGCCACTAGACCACCGCGGCGAGGCTTGTTTCAACAAGTTAGTAGACAAACTACTAGTCAAGGCCTTAAGAGCAATTCCTTGTGCATAGTACTGGTCCCCTGCCCAAGAGTGTCGTGTGATATTGTCAAAAGTTATTTTGATTCACTGTGTCTTGTAGTTCTTGTGTTAAGTAGGGGTATTGAAACGAACCCCGGCACAACGGTTTCTGAGCAAATAGCATAAATTTTGGATAACCAAAAAGAGACCAAAAGCGAGCTTACGTCTATGCTGGAAAGCTTAAAAAAGTCACTTTACTGAAAGTAATAAAAAGATGCCCTCAATTGAACAGGAGCTGCTGCCATTCTCAGAGACTATACCAAGGATAGAAGAGTGTGAGCGTCTTGTGTAAAGGTTGCACGAAGCGACAGAATTTCTGCAGAAAAAAAGTGGACGATCTTTAAAGTAGAAATCAACAAAACAATTTGATTACATATATAATTGATGAAAGGGAAACTGAGACGGTGGAGTCTTTAAAGGGAGCTGTTTTGAGAGATATTTTCCAAAATAGACTGGGAATTCAAGTAAGCAGCCTTGAAGGCATTCACCGCATTGGCAGCAAGCAAGCGAAGAAACCGCGTCCAGGTATTATGCGCTTTTTTGATTTCAATAAAAAAACAGCTGTTGAGAATTGCAAGGAAACAAAGGAACACCGGGTACTCCTTGTCGGAAGACTATTCTCGGAAAATAAGGAAGCAGCTGTGGTCGACCGCTAATGATAGCTGCACAACTGAGGATAAAGTGTATCTCAAGTATGATACGCTGGTTATCAATCAGATGACGTAAGTGTGGGACAAGGAAATAAAACAAATACGCAAGCTTGCTGAGTGCGGTTCAAATTCAGACGGTGGCACCACGCTTGTTATGAAAATCACGATGCGTGTTGCAATTTTCCAATGATCATCTTTGCGGAGGGCAAACAAACTGCATGTGAGCATACGAAGTTACAAACTGTGCAAAAAACATTGCAAATGGGCAACCAAATGACGGAAACGCTTACTTTGTTTCGCTGTACAAAGTGTCAAGAATAAAACAGCTGAACTTGAAGCCTTCCTTTATGGCCGTGACCAACACGTTACTCTGCTTACGGAGACCTGGTTGCACGCTGCAGTGACTAATAACCGTCTAGACGGTGGCACTAGCTAGCAAAAACAACTTTTGAAGCGACTTCCATAACACATACCAACGCTGTCGTTCAGGCTGATTGTTATGCCGGAACAGTACCATGGGTATGACAGGCACTGTATAACACCTCCACTATCCACCCACTCCGTCAAAGGAGAGTGGGAAAGGGCAATAAAATTAATTGCTCATTTTTGTAATGTCCAAAACGCATGCAGAAACATTGACTCCAGTAACTCCTCTTGATAACAAATTTTATTCTTTTCGAGGTTTCGTCTTTAACGGCACTTATACTTTCTTTTGTTCTACCATATTTATGTTAGTTTCTAAAGTTAAGATGAAGTTTTGCTTGATAAGGACACACACCTATTACATTCATCACCGATTCGAATGCCTTGAATCTCCTATTTAGTGCCAGTAACTATATGTCAGAAAATTGTTCATGCGTATTTACGTTCAAAAATATGAAAATAACACCGCTCTTTTCTTATTCGAATGGCTGCAGTTGTACTTCTGTATTCTGGGCCGTTGAACTGGAGTAAATACAGACTTGTGCCCCCTAAACTTAATTAGGAGTGCCTTCGAATGAACAATGGGTGGTGGTACACTTAGGTGAACATTTTAACTCCGGTTGAGGTAAATTACAATTTTTCGTCTCTTTTTGCATACCAAAAAAAAACGACGTCGCGGCTGTTTGGGTTATATTTACGACTTAGAGTACTCGGTTGTGGCCAATGCTTTTACTTGCTGTTCAACGTATGAGAGTCTATGACACCAGAGTATGTATAAGGTTGCTAAGTGCATTCTCTTTTTTACAGACAAATTTCTACAAAATAACTGCTGCTCGGATGAGTTGATTTCTGATAAAGTTTTACCAGGGCGAAAAGACGAAACACTCAAGAAAGAACAGACACATTCTGTGTGGAACCCACAACTGATTTAATACACCGAACGAAACAGCTTTTGATTGGCACGCATCAAAGCAGCAGACAGATAAAAAGAGGAAAATGAGCAATGCGAAATCTCGTCAGAACTGCTTCCCGAAAAAGGCAATCAATCAAAGGTAAGATCGCAGTAGAAAATTCTTAAACCATGAAACACGCCCCCGATATGCCAAAGAACACAAGAAGACAGTATGTTCTAAAATCAAGCGATAAACACGGTAAAGCTAGAGGAGCCAAGGCGGCCACATAATAAAAATTGCCCGCAGCTTCCCTCGGGGGAACACTGAGGAGGATGCGGAGCTTATAATTGGTTAACGGGGTGTTAAAGTGCGACTTACTTGGGTCGATGACTAAATTGGTTAACGTGGTTGTAGGAGGGGGTGTTAAATGAGTGAACACGTACATACGTATGCGAAAGGACGGCGCTGGTCGAAGGGACGTCGATCATTGTGTTTGTGGATTCGTTGGAATTCATTTCACCGCGACCTTGGACGTCGACGCGCCGTACAAACCAACCGACGAGCGGCAACTGAGCGAGCGAGCGCCGACCTTGAGTATATATACAGCGCGACGGCGCATGCACTGTCAGCTATTGAATGTTCTCGAAGGAGAATCGTGCGCGCGGCACAGATGGCGACGGTGCGACGGCGCATGCGCTGTCAGCTGTCGAATGTTCTCGAAGGAGAAGCGCGCGCGGCACAGATGGTGGGCGACGGCGCGACGGCGCATGCACGCGCGTCAGCTGTCGAATGTTCGAGAAGCGGTGCGGACGGCGCACTACAAGGCGCGAGTATAAGATGCTTCCGCATCTAAAAAGAAAAAGTGTCTGATACGTTAAAGGTATACGAAATAAGTATAGGCAATGTATCAAACATGTGATAAGAAGGAGCAGTCGAAAAGGCTCGCGCTGCAGGCATCCTACTTCCATAATTGAGAGGAAAAGGGTGGGCCTTGTGACACAACGTTTTCTCTGAATTATGGCTGGCTCTGAAGTTTTCCGAATAATTGGCTCGCTGTGCCTGGCTAAGACAGTGCAATCCCCGAAATGTGGGAAGCAGCCGCAATCTCCAGAGTCTATCGCTTAATGACTGTAGGGGGCTGCTGAGAAATGCTGTTGGTACTCTCTGAGACGGACGTTGAGACACCTGCCTGTTAGGCCGACATAGTATTTGCCGCATGAGAGTGGCGTAGAATGCACGAGTGATTGCTCACCCAATACAAAGGCGGGCGGTACTTTGTTTCGCACTAGTCCTTAACAGCGGGAAGAACGTTCACCACTTTACATAATTTTCAGAGCTTCTCAGCAGCCTAAAATGTCACCCTGATGCCGTGGTAGTGTCATAAATGCGTATGCCGTCAGACAACCTGAAAAAAAACCTAGCCCTGAAAATTTAGAGGCAGCCAAATTTCCGAAGCTTGATGATACATGTGTCACCAGGTCCTCCTTTTCCCTCTCAAAATATGGAAGTACGCTGCCTGTACCGCGTGCCTTTTCAATGGCTTTTTTTTTACCCTGTGTTTAATACATTTTCTATATTTATTTTTATTTTTACTTTCTAACTTTTCAAACAATTTTAATTTTTGCTTTTGTGAATATCTTGGCTTCTCTGCTTTTAACGTGTTTGCCATTTGATTTCAAAATCGGCTATCTTTTTACTTCTTTCACGCAGTGGGGTCGTATTTGGTGGTTTGAGAATTTTCTACTGTACTCTCACCTTTGGTTGATCGTTTTTTTTTGGCAAGCAGTTCTAATAAGGTTTTGCATTGCCTCTTCTCCTTATGTTTTCTGTCTTTTGCTTCGATGCGTGCCATTAAAAAGGCATTTCGTTTGAAGAAATAAATCAGTTGTGACTTCCACACAGAATGACGGTGTTCTTTCGTGCGTGTTTTGTCTCTTTGGCCTGACAAACCTATCTTGAAACTCTGGTAATTCATACCTTCTAGAACCATCAATATCTGTTGGAGTTTACTCCAACAGATATTGATGTTTAAACAGTTTAACCACCACATGGTTATAAGAGTTTCTGTAGTGGAGGGCTCCAGTATTTTCAACCACCTGCGCTTCTTTAACGTTTATTTAAAGGAACACCTAAAGACAGAACATTTTTTCGTGTATTAGTGAATTACCATTTGATGATTACGAAGGTATCGCTCTTACACCACGTGACACTTGGTAACCGAGGAAACGCGCGAAGAGGTACTGCGGGTAGGGAGGCCAACTTTAGATTCTCGCACCGGGACACTGTGGTATATAAACATTTAAGGCGTCTACTGGGTTGTACATATATTCTAATCAATAAAATTGAAGTACATTGTCATGGGTGGGCGCCACATACTTAGCATACGAAATTGAAGGAAATTTTTGAGGCAACGTTGCAAAATTACAAAAAATACTTTGCGTGATTTTTTACGTTGCACGCAAAAAGTATGGTGGGAAGTTAGAAGACTAAACTGCAACCTTGAATTTTCTTTCGCTAATAAAAACCTTATGGCAGTGAAACCATTGTACTTAGAGTTAACGTGTAGTTTATCAAGGTAGAGACCTCCATGCTTCTTTTTGTGTCATTTTAATTGTAATCCCCCGGGCGTCTAGCATTTTTGCCTACATCCAAACTGCAGCCGCCACGGCCGGGACTCTAAAAGTTTGCATTGCGTCACTGTGGCCGCCAGTGCTCGTAATTCTGATCTATTATTGTAACAATTGATATTGCTGCTTGCTGTGCTAACGCGGGCAGCTTATGTCAACCCAACAACAGTAATGTCTGCATGGACAGGGCGCGAGAATGTGCTGGGGTGCAGGGCAAGGGGTGGAAGGGGTGCAAGCAAGCAAGCACACTGATGCTGAATATAAGTGCTATGTACGTATACTGTAATAGCGAAGGGCATTCATCTATAGTCAAGTAATTCAATTGGAACTGCCTCTGAGCTTCGCCAATCACACTGGAAAGCATGCCACTCTCCCATCATCAGATAGTTTCTTAGGGATTTGTCATGGGGAGCGCTCCTTTGTGGCCGCCAATTTGAAGGAGCCAGCTGGTGCAGACAGTTTGATGAGAATCACTAACATTTTTTTTCTGTCGGTATGTAGTGTACGGAAATGTCTAGAGAATAAAAACACATTCGATTATCGAAATACGCCCTCAGCTAGTTCCTACACTGCGTTATGTTCATAGGGTTACCTCTGCACTTTGCACTTGTCTGAATGCTTCTGACCCTGTTAGGAGAAACCGCAAGATGCGCTACTACGTGCTAGAATACAAATATGCACGTTATGTAATAACCTACAAAGCACGGATTCGTTCCAAGACCGCAGCTACCGCTGCGGCCAGCGTGGTTCAATAACATCAATAATGACATGTAGAGGAGGGCATAATTTGCCGTTCTTGACCCCACAACAAAGTTTCAAGTCCATCTCTAGTAAATCGGATAGGAATTAAAATGTAGAGTCTACCAATTTTATAGAATTGCCGAGAAGGCTATAAGTCAATTTAGGACCGAAATTACCAGGAACATTTTCACATTGCGGATGTTAGAGAAGAATGCCACTGGAGAGAGGAAATGAACCATGGCAAATGTGACTTTTCGCTAAGACTCATCCTGCTTCAGCTTAACTTTCTACTACGAGACTGACGATTTTTGATATAATTTGCTGTTGGTAATCATTTCTTGACATATAATTCACCAGTAGACAATATGTCTCACTACACGATTGATCCCGCAATATCGATAAGTACCTACACTTCCCAATCATAGATACCGGCCAACGCAAAGCTGCCATTTACTGCGTTTTAATTCTCAGCCAGTGTAAACCTGCTGCATTATTGAAACTGCTTCCAGAGAACTCAATAAAACACTGCGCAATGGGGGCACAGTGATGAAATGCATTTTAAGTTGTAGAAGAGTTGAAAAGGGGGATAGTTCGTATAGAACCAAGCTGAAATATTGGCAGCGCAAACTATGAAAGTACTGTTTGCCTGGCTTAGCTAACGCGGAGGCAAACGTTAGAAAGAATACTCACAAAAGGCAGCAAGCTGTTCAGACCTATGACCCTGGCGCTCTTGGCCCAGCCGGTCAGTACGCTGCATGCAAGACCAGTGAGACCCTCTGGTGTTGTGGCATCAAACGCCTTTCCACTCAGGCACTGTCTCAAATGAAATAATAATACATAAAAGGTGAGTGCCTGTGCTTCAAAGAACCATCCTCATACAGTGCACAGTATTCGGAACACATTCAGAAACCCAGCTGTGAGATGATGCCGCTAGGTTGTTTGGTTCATAGTTCATGTGCACGTATGCAAGTAGGAAATATAGAATCGTTAGATCGTAGACAGCTGGGCTAGTTGGTTTTTGTTACGGCTTGCTAAGTCGATGCTGGCTAACACGACACGGACGAGGAAGAGCTATCGATCAAGCAAGCCGTTTATTTTTTCTCTTGTTCTCGATGAATCTCGGGCACAGGCAAAACTAATTTACAAGTTCACTGCACTGTTCCAGTAGCCTTGATAAGATTGAACACACACGACGGCGTGGACCATGATATAGATGTTCCGCGAAGGAGCGTGTCTCAAAATAAGGATTGAGGCTAAGTTTACACATACACAATTTGGTGAAGAGTAAGGCACTAATTCGTTGGGGTTGTGCAGGGTAAAAGATGGTTTACTACGACATTTGCTTGAAAAAAAAAGTTACAAGAAAAACAAATGTTCGCATTTTTATAGAAAAATGTTTCAAAAAACAGCCACAATTTATTAGAAGGCAGCTGTACTCTTCATAACAAAAAGGACTTGAGCGTAACAAATGTAAGACAAATTTGAAGTTCGCGACAGGTCTTAGGACTTGCTGCCGTGTTCGTTTGAAACAAGCATTAGATACTGTAGTGGAGTACATGTCACGCTTCCATGGCAACTAACGCGCATGTGCAACACTCGATCCGCTTAACATAAGCCTCCTTATATACTCGGCTGCATTACTGAATAAACGGCTTTTGTTCCCCGCTACTCGTCTGGCATACATGGTGTCAAAAGTGGGCATGTCAGTTAGTTTCTGCCGTGCCGCAAGCGTTTCCATGTAACCACAGCCTCAACAGAGACAGTACGGGACGAGCATCCCTCACGCCCAAGCCCGCGAGACAAGTCCCGATCCCCGAGAACTGCAGACACAACCATGAGCTCGACAATGCTACTACCCCCAAGCCGCTCGACACCACCGGCGACGTTTACCATAACTGGAATATGTGGAAAAGTGTGTTCGAACTTTTCGCAGTAGCAACGAATCTGAAGGCACAGCCGCAAGGTGTTCAAGCCGCTACGTTTCTCATTACCATCGGTGAAGTGGCAAGGCGGGTTTTTTGAACCATTAAATTTGAGCAGGAGGAAGACAAGAAAGATCTGAATGTCCTCACCTGGAAGTTCGAAGACCCTACAAACCAGTTACAAACCTCACTTTCAACGAGTTCTGGTTTGGTTCCAAAAACCAGTGAGAAGGCGAGTCGTTTAACGATTGGATCACAGAGCTCAGGATTCTAGCAACGCAGTAAGAATTCGGGAAGCTTGAAGATAGGCTTCTACGCAGTAGAATAATCCTTGGGATACGAAACAAAGAATTTAAGCAGAGACTTATCCAGGATAATCCCTCCTATGCCAAAACGGTTAAGATTTGCCGTGCTAAAGAACAGAGTCGCCGAAATCCGAGGCCGCACTTCTTTTGAATCTGAAAAAAGCATTGATGCGGTACAAGAAAAAAACCGCCCCCTGCCCAAAAGGCGGCTTGGAACATCACAGATTTTGAAGATGTCCGGCAATGGGGAAATATTGCAAGAAATGTAACGGTCAAAATCATTTTACAAGCGTGTGTCGCACTCGAAGCATGCAAACGCGGTCAGAAGGACAACACATACGACATGTAGAAAGAACCGACGACGAAGAATACTTCTTGCAAACGTTGGAAGTTCACGCAATCAAGAATGATGAGCACTGGGTGACGACGTTGAATGTAGCCGGTGCTATGATCAGGTGCAAAGTAGACACGGGAGCGAACTGTTGTGTCGTATCAGAATCTGTCTTTCGAAAGTTAACTGTGGCTCCTGCGCAAAACAGTTCCGCTACCTTGCGTTCTTTTTTAGATCACACACAAAAAGCAATCAGAAAGATGAACCTTGCTGTCTCTAGCGGCACGCAGAGCTCCGAAGTTACGTTTTTTGTTTTTGCCCAAGAGGGGCCGTTACACTAAGTGGTGAAGTCGCCGAGAGACTGGGCCTAATACAACGCATAGATACAGTCAACGTCGAAGCATCTGACACGTTGGTATCTGGCTTTGATGATATTTTCCAGGGCCTAGGACAACTTAAAGGCTTCACCTATCGCCTTCAGCTTAAATCCGATGTACCACGAACCATCAAACCCGCAAGGAAAATTGCCGTCGCCCTTCAAGAACCAGTGAAAGCAAAACTAGACGAGATGGAACGCGACGGCGTCATCACAAAGGTGAAAGATCCGTCCGTGTGGTCCAGCCACACGGTGGTAGTAATAAAGAATAGTAAGGTACGCATATGTTTGGATCCTTCAGACTTAAACAAGGCGACTTTGCGAAAGCATTACCATATGCCAACCTTGGACGACGTACTGCCGCGGCGGCAAGGAGCCAAATATTTTTCCACGCTCGATGCTGCTTCAGGCTTTTGGCAAATAACCCTTGACGAACAAAGTTCGCGTGTGTGCACTATGAGCACACCGTTTGGAAGGTAGAGGTTTCTATGCATGCTGTTCGACATCACATCGGCACCAGAGGTTTTTCAACGTGCCATGCATGAAGTGTTTGGAAATTTGGCTGGCATAGCGGTCGTGATGGAGGATTTATTAGTCTGGGGAAAGACGAGGCAGGAGCATGATAGAAACCTCACCGCCTTGCTTGAACGCTGCAGAAAAATGCAATTGAAGGCTCAACAGAAAGAAGTGCCTAATTTTCGCATTCCAGTGTACGTTACATAGGCCACCTCCTCACTGCAGAAGGACTCTCATTGGATCCAGAAGGAGTACAAGGCATCATTCAAGTACCTGCGCCAAACAACTGTAGGGAGCTTCATATATTCCTTGGAATGGTCAACTTTGTATCGCGTTTGATCCCTTTCATCCCAAACCTGTCTTTTGCATCCGCGCTTATGTGAGAGCTGCTTAAGAACGACGTCGCATGGACGTGGACAAAAGCGCAGGAAAACAGTTTCCAAAAGTTGCGAGCTAGTCTTGCTACAGCACCAGTACTAGCCTACTTTGACCAGTCGAAAGCAGTGAAATTTTCCGTTGACGCGAGTCAGTACGGCGTCGGCTCAGTCATCCTACAAAATGAACACCCTATAGCCTATTCTTCTCACTCTTTAACGGCCACGCAGC